>JAUFSD010000004.1:0-1200000 GCA_033030425.1 Verpa conica
TGCACTCCCCTACTCAAAAAACGAAACCGCGACAAAAACCGAGTGATTTTCCATGACTCGCGCAGTCGCCCCCCCCCACCAAGCGCAGCAAGCAAGCAGCGCCACAGCGACTGCAGTCAGGCAGGTGGTGCTGGGGCAGACGTGGGGTCTCTGGCGCAGGGGGGTGGGGGTAGGGGTAGGGGCAGGCGCAGGTTGCTGGCAGTCAGCGAACGCTTAGGGGAGAACCGTGCCGTGGCGAGGAGAGACGCCCAGGTGCCGAGAGAGAAGTACCTGGACAGGCAAAAGTAGAGAAGAGAAGTCAAAAGACATCAGCTTCACTGTCTGCAAGGCCCCACAAAGAAAAGAGACTGCACTCTCTCACTCAAGAAACGAAACCGCGACAAAAACCGAGTGATTTTCCATGACCCGCGCAGTCGCCCCCCCCCACCAAGCGCAGCAAGCAAGCAAGCCTAGGAGCAGCGCCACAGCGACTGCAGGCAGGCAGGCGGTGCTGGGGCAGACGTGGGGTGCCTAGGGCAGGGGTTTAAGGCGCAGAGGGGTAGGGGGTGGGGTACGGCGCAGCTTGTCAGCAGTCAGCGAAGTCAGGAGTCGCGGCTGCGAAGTGGCGAGGGCCGAGGTCCAGGTGCCGAGAGGGAAGTACCTGGACAGGTAGAAGTGCATACAAAGGATCTCAGGACATCTAGACCACTGTCAGTCAGGTCTAACTGTGAAAAAAGACTGCACCCCCCCACTCAAGAATCGAAATCGTGACATAGACCGAGTGATATCTCGTGACTCGTGAGACTACGGAGTCAGCAAGCAAGCAAGCAAGCAGGCAGACAAGCAGGCAGCGGCGTCAGAGACAGGCCCCAAGCAGGCAGCGGCGTCAGAGACAGGCCCCAGGCTGCTAGGCAGGCTGCAAGGCGTCGCGCAGGTCAATATGCAACTCTGCACTGCGCACCGTGGTTCAGAGCTCAAGGTGATCGGGCAACCTGTAGCGGCGCGCAGCCGAGAGGCAAGCGAGGAAGTACCCGACTATGTCCAGGTACATAGAGAGAGAGCTTGTGACCGTTAAGATATTGTCTGATTGTCCCTCTCTAGAAATATAGATACACAAGGCACTACAAAAGTCGCCAAAACCTCGCTACAAGCCGAAAACCGCCGTGGATCAGGCAGGTCCCACGGCTGCGCCGAAGCAACGCCACAGCGACGTCTGCAGCAGGCGCCCAGGCAGGTAGGGGGTAGGGCTGCAGCGCAGGGGGTCCATATGGGGGGGTCTATGGGGGGGTCTATGGGGGGAGTCTATGGGGGGGTCCTTGCGCGCAGGGAAGCGAGGGTTAGGTGAACCTTATTTCCCTCGATCGAAGGAAATCAATGGGAGGTGGCGCAATATTGCTTAGTGGCGCCTATAAAGTCGCTTTTAATTATGGCGCCATCTATAAAGTCGCTTTTAATTATGGCGCACATAGTGGCGCTGCCAGATAAGGCAGGTGCTGCTGGTCTCGGCAGCGCTTGGCGCTCCCCCACGGAAAATGACCACCCCTTCTACTGGATATATGGATGTAAAAACCATGGAGTTTAGCTATTCTAAATGTATGGGTTGATTCGCCTTCCTTTTCTCTATCGATCCCTGCTTTCAGCTCCCGAAAAACCTCAGGCTATATAAGGACTAACTGTGACTTTTCCGCCATTATAGTCTTCATCCCCGCTGCTGAACTTGCCACTGAGCCTATACTCGCGTCCAGGCTCAAAGGCACTTTCTCCGGCCACCGTGACGAGGAGATCAGTTTTAGGCTCCGTCAGGTTGATGGAAACTGGTTTGTGTTTATCACTATGTGAATGGTCCCAGACTGTGAAATTTTTGAATGAGAAATCGGCCTTTCCGTTTATGTCTCTGAGTGGTACATTGGGCCTCACAACGGCAACGGAAGTGATAGACATGCTGCTTGCCATGATAGTGGATAATTAAATAAAGGGTGGTTGTAGATTTGGCAGGTTAGGATTTCGCGATGGTGAATTATACCATACGGGGCCCAACAGGACATACTTATAGAACTTCTGAGATTTGGTTTGTGGCTAACACTAACACTACACAACTACTCGGAAAGACCCCATGCCAGAGCGACTCGTGACTCGCCTGCCCCATAGATCATTCAGCTTCAGCCATACCTCTCAACTACACTTATGCCTACATATGAATTCGAAACAACCGCCCAGGCGCATGTCCCCGAACCCCAGCAGGAGAGCTATGGTGGCTTATGTGTCTTTGCTAAACGAGCTTATACAATTAGTCTCCAGTTAATATTTGCCACTCAATACAGATCTCTCTATATTGAGTATAGAGTATACGCCCCCTCTACATGAATTTGAAATCATCTGCCCAGGCGGTTCTTTTGAATTAATACGGTACTTGTGCACAGTCTATCCGTATAGGTAATTTTTTGTTTCGGGTTTGCCGGAAGTACCCCTAGGCTAGTCTCGTAAGTATACTACTAAGTGGGGTAACTCAAAGAGTGGCGGCTTGTAAGTTTTCCGCAATAGGTACTAAATCGATATGCCGCCGATATGGTTGAGAGGCACGTGGCACTGATACCCGATACCCGAGATGGTCGGTGCTAAGCGAAATGGATGCAGGGCGTTATCGACCCAGCCCAATTAATTCGTTTCTTGGACAAATGTCCAGCGGCCTCGCTTATCATCCCTTATCATCAGCTTACATCGCATAATAGCTTACAGGTTATTCCCCAGCTCACCCCAAAGCGTCTCGATATGGGTTGTGACTAGGAGGGATTTACGGGGTACGGCGGGAGCAACGTGGGGCGTCCAGCTACTCTTGGTATCCCTTAGTCTGGTGAGAATTACTACCCACACAGGTTGGGGCCGAGAGGAGTGGCTTGAATATAAGAGTGGTTAGTAAGTAGGTAGTGGTCTTGAACAGGTAATTGTTTTCTGTTAGCAGAATACACAGCACTTCCGGGGAGTTTCACACTGTGGGCTAGGGTTTCTCTACCAAAACTCATTACCAGGACATCAAATTACCTGCACGTACCCCCTCGTTGATTTTGGCCCCCACTAAGGGTGGGTAGCACCACCAGACTAAGGGATAGCTGAACTCTCCTCGTTCTCGTCAGACGTTTCCGGAGTTTGGTAACAGGGTACTCCATGTCTATCCTTCGGGGTCGTACTGTGGGCATGGGCGATTGGCTAAAATCCAGCAACTCAGTTTCTTCAGCTCTCGGCTGTATAAGATCAACAAATTGCTAGAGTGTGATCAAGCCACAACACCTTAGGGGCTGATTACAATGTGTGGTCATATAGGCAAGACATGACACTCTCCATTACAGTACGGCGGGAACGTCTGACGAGAACGAGTAGCAAAAGGCTAGCCTGGCTACGTATTCTTACCCGGATGTAGTAAGTCTACGCACGACGTTGTCGCACAGATAGCTTGATACTAATGTACTTGGGGTTCACACCCGTATCACCAGTATGGAGAAAACCTTTTCCATGCCCACCAAAGACATCCTCCCCCTATGGTAATAATATGTCTTATAGTAGAAAATAAATAGCCCCACACCTGATAGATGGATTAAGTCACGCATCAGCGCCAAGAATGCTTGGTAAGCTATTAGGAACGGAAGCGGGGGGCGTATAGTGGATTTATTAAGGGCTTTAATGGGATAATAGAGGGGCGTAGGTATGGCACAACCCTAAGGACGAGGGTATCTAAAAGTACTGCAGGAGAAGTACGGTTATTAAAATGGCTTTTCCCTACTATGTACAGCCTCCAGCAAGATTATTGCACAGGCATGGGGTTGAGATCCACGGAGTTTATTGGTCTTTCAAGTTCTCGGCGAAAGTTGTGGTGATGGGGTTGGCCACAGTAGCCCTTCTCAGTAATTCATTTTTCTACAATACCGTATTATCTGGATTTATTCGACCGCTAGAATAGGGTCGGACTCTCACTGGATCAGTTGGAGCCATGGAAACTGGGGGCTCTAGAGTAAAAAAGGTATAACTGTACTAATATAGATGATAACTGTTGTATTTTTCTTTTTGCCACGAATTACGCAAATAAACCCCGGCCGCAGCGGGTCGAATAAATACAGATAATACGGTAACTTTTGTGGAGGCTGTATCTGCTGAGCTATACCACCTCGCTTAACTTGGAACAGGGCTCGTTAGGGATGGCAGCTATCTGGCTGAACGCCATCGTAAAATACCCCCTCTTCAAATATACCTATCACATGTGGTAAAGTATTCATAGATTCTGGGCCCTCTGATCACAATGTAGCTACGCTGGGAACCTAGCTTTCACGGCTGGGAGTCATTAACTGCTATCAGATCTCATATAAGAGTAGTGACCCGCGTAGAGCTCCCCGCACGATAGCAATCAACGAAGTAAACCCAATTTCTATACCTCTAGAATCCACCTCACCCCCCCCCCCCCGAACCGGAAATCATGGAAGAGACAGAATATAAAGATTTTGCGTTGAGATTTCTTGATACCCTCTACCAGCTCCAGGAGGATGAGATAAAGAAGAATCAAACAAACTTCTACCAAAACCTCTTAGCAACTGATCTGAACGCGCAAGCAAGCATTAACGCTGCCCTCATGTGGAAGGCTGTAATCATTCACTCATTCGTCCCTAACGTCATTGGGAAACGGTTCATGCGTGATGTCTTCGGCGAAGACGTATGGACTGAGTACAAGCAAAAGTTTGGAGGAGAGATTGAGGTGATGAGGGAAACGGCATTGTTACTGCTAGCCGGAAAGGTTCTCGAAGAACCTGCAAGAACACGTTTCATGACGTTCTCGAAGACGGTGGTGGAGGTTTTCTTGATCCCTTGTATATTCCCTACTCCTCCTAGTTTGCATGGTGGGCTGACTCTATTGCAGTTAAGAATAATGGTGCGGCCACTACAGTTGAACCAGAATGGGGTTTCACTAGAAGATCAAAAACTTTCACTCGTGAAGTATGCTCAGTCGTCATTTTTAGCTATGTAATTCTGTGCTGACTAGATTCAGGTCCGTCAACGTGATGGATGGAAATGCCACGTCACTGGGAAATATGACCGCCGATGCCCTACCCTCCCGGGAGATGTACACCCTTGTCATCTTGAAGTAGCTCATATATTACCCTTGACAATTGCGGATAAACCAAACGTGCATGATTTTGTCAAGACGTTTACCGGTGGTCTCGTCAAGGTAGAGCATATCCGGGGAGGAGCCATAAATAACATAAGGAACGGGCTTTTGCTACAGATGGATGCGCATAGAGATTTTGATAATTTCCTGTGGGGTATGGAGGTTACCTATAAGAAAGAGAAAGCTGTTTACAAGCCCGTACCGGTCACGATGAAAAAGTGCTCATTGAACTTTAATCAGCTGGAGGAAGTAAAATTTGAGACCGTAAATGGACTGGACATAAAGCCGGCCGAGAGTTTTTTCAGGTTGCATCTTGCGGTTGCAAAAGTACTTTATGAATCTGGTGCGGGAGATGTTATTGAGTGGTTTTATAACGAGGATGACTATTGATCAGGCTGGATAAGTGAGCTGAATGTTATATGGGTACCTACTTCTGGACCGGCGTAGCTATTATATATAATGTATTTGGCTAACTAAAGCCATTTCGTATTCCCTGACTACCTAGTTTCAGAGTTGACTTGAGCCGGCCCATTTAATAATATGGGCTAGCCCAACTCTCTTTTACATGATCCGGGCTTGTTATTACCATATTGATCTTTTATCTAGTCCGGCTCACCCTAAGTCAATCTCTGCCTAGTTTACCTGTATCTGGCCTTAGAATATCACCCTCTTGAAAATCATAACATACACATTTTCTTAGTCTTTAGACAGCAAAAAAAAGCTTGCATATAACCAACCATCAACTAGAGAGAACATTGATAACAATCCAACAGAACCCAAATACTATTTGATAAACCAAAGGAAATTTTTAGGAATCAACACCAGCTATTTGCCACCAGCTATTCTCTACAATACTCATCTCATTCTAGATCAACCGGTAGTGGAACAGTCATCCAATCAGTTTCTGGATTATGTGGGGGATCGTCTCGACGCCAGTCGTCTTCAGAGGGTTCTTGGTTCTCGCCTACGACCACCGAGACCATCTTATAATTAGAACCACGAGCCGCTTCAACCATCATGATGAAAACAGCACCAAGTGTCCAGCTTAACTCGGGCCGGGTGTCTCCGATCACTCTGGAACCCCCATTATAGGGTTGAAACTTGACATTCGAATCATCGCGCCCAAAACCAAAGCCATCCTCGAGGATAGTTGCGACCCATGCAGCCATTAATGGAGACCTCTCTAAGAATTTTTCTTTCACGGGTAGGCGCTTCAAGCTTACCCACGGTTCGCGTGTTTTTTTGATCACCTCTCTGCGAAACTGCTGCATAGTAAAGTGGTCCTCTCTAGGTTGCCCCCAGGGGTCGGCCCCAAAGGTTGTGCGCGTCGTATAAAAGAAATGGGCACCACCAACCCACTGGATATCCTTTGGTTCTGGGGCATCTGCGAGGAGATATACATTGTTCTGCCGAGCTGCGCGGGAGGGAGGGATTTCATCAAAATAAGAGCTGGGTAGATCTATACCCGCACGTATCTTTGAAAGTAACAAGTACGCAATGTGCTCGCATCTCTTATAATCGCTCTCGCCGTGTATGTGGAGCTTTGGATGATCCGGCATGTACTGAAAGGGCCTACAGGGGTCGTAGGTGTAGCCATTCTCACGTGGGAACTTTTCGAGTTGCTCCTGGTGGAGATCCCAGGCCTCATCCCCCCCGAGCGGGAATGATCTCAGATACAGATCAATCTCCTCACCCCAGAGCTTTACCCTCGTGAGCTTCCCCTTGTATCTTTGCTCTAAATCATCCTTTGTGATTCTAATCTTTTTGGCCTCAAATGCAACCTGGGCGGTAGCACCACCCATCTCCAGGTAACCAACCCGGTAGCCACGCTCAATCCCAGGCCGTGGCAGGTGTCTCAGTAGGTAGTTTGCTGCAAGCCACCCGTACAGTGCTTCCTGCTTTCCGCTAATTGTTTGATACTCAACGACTTTGAATCTGGCGTCTTTGAAGTAATTCTCGACTAGCTCCTTGATTTGTGTGTCGTTCGTGATCTTCCGCATGCCTCCCGTGCCCATCACGGCAACTGGTGTCTGGCAAGGATCTAATGGGCGAGGTTCTTTGCCGAATAGCTTCTTGAAATGCTCGTTAATGAGGTTGGTCTCGACTAACGTATCGAAATACTGTTTGATAAGGAGCTTATCGTGTTCAGCGGAGTCTAGGTTTGCGCCGTCGGGGGGGGTGTTTTTAGTGCGGTTAGGTTCCGAGAGTACATTCGCAAGGCCTTGATTTGAAACACCGATTAGAGTCTGCTATTTATTTTTGTTTATCAGGCTGGGCCGGAGCTAGGTACGTACCTCCATTTATGCTAGCAGTGTATACCAGACCAACTGCTACTTCTCTAGTCCAAGCAAAAAAGACTTGTGGACTACTCGGTTTTTTCCACTCATAGATAAAGATGCGAGTTCCACTCGACCCCGCATCGATCACGATTGCACCTTTGCACAACGAAATTAGTTTATGTTTATGTTAAAAACATGGTGATAGTGGGGTGATACGTCCTCGCTCCACTCGGGCCATTCTTTGTGAGCGGTGTTTAGCGAAAATTGAAGTAGCGAAGGTTAAGGTCCAATCACTTGGGGTAAGCACTAGAAATCTAGCCCTGGTCTAGGAATCTACTGCTCTATTTAAGTGGTACGGTCTACTCGGGGGTCTTAATTGTGAGGGGACAACAGAAGAGTATTTCGCTGGACCTCCGAGGTTCTAGTTCCACCCACCACCAATATATTGAAGTGGGGACAAACCTCAGCTGAATGTATACGGCATCGGTTAGCGGATATTCTAAACGTAATACCAAAGACTACATTGCATTCGTGGATAGACTATACATTAACACTAGGGACTGCAAGTTGCCTAAGCGACCAACTAAGAGGAAATCGGCAACATCAGGAGCTGAGCGAAGAGAGACCATGTACGCCAAAGTATTTCAATATGCAGCCGTGGAAAACAGGCTGCATCTACATATGCAGAGGCTTGTAGGGGTATTAATTGGTATTGTATATCTACAGTCTCCAGTAGAATTATTGCGAAAACAGGGGTTAGAGAGCAAGGGTTATGTAGTCAGTTCCCACTACTAGGGTCCTCGCTGAGAATATCAAATGCCCATCAGACCTGTGAGCCCTGAGTAGCGTATTTTCGCATTAATTCTACCGGAGACTGTAATGGGAGGCACTCGGGGGCTAACATAAGCGTTGTTAGAAGGTTGGGCTTGTTAGCAGTTCCGCTTGTTAGGGTAGAGCTTTCTCTCACTGCCCTAGATCGCGTAAAAGAACTTTTAAACCATGCTTCTGTAATTGGGAGGTAAATTCAGTCTCCTCGGTTCAGTATAAGCTAGATAATGGGGACATAACTACACATAAAGAGAGTGTCTCGGGAGTCGCCACGTTGAACACACGCCGCCAAGACTACCCAGACATGGCAAGGCGGGACCGGGCCTAGACCCTCACCCCACAAGAAGTCAAGCCACAAAGTGGAGAAAGCAAACGAATAGAGGTTCCCGCCTACGCGGGACTGCCAGAAAAGTTTTTTGAATTGATCAATTAAACAAGCTCTCTTTTATTTATCTAAAAATTCCAGCATGGAGAGAGGCTGGGTCCCCCATCTCCACCTTAAATCCACGAGCTATCATGACATGATTACGTAAGTGGCTGAACACGCCACTTCTCATCCCCACTATCAACCTCTCATTTCATCGTATTACTTGTACCACCTACTGTTGCTGCTGGTGGCTATGAGCGCTACCCTCGTAATATTAGCATGGCACGGCGCTCAACACCTTAATGGCCAAAGACCGCCAAAGAAGATTGAGCCACAGTGGGGACCTGAACGGACGGTGGACATTGATGTATGTTAAGGTAGGTATCGGGCCCCCTATAATTGTCTAGGGTCTAACCTTTCATCTAGGGTCTGCATGGTGCCCGCACCTAATAACAAGATATTGCTCGAAGCGCGACATAAGCGGGGTTGTAAAGTGGAGACCTAGGGTTGAATTATATAAGTTCTATCATGTCTCCTATTTTTCCCGTAGATGGCATATTTATAAAGGAATCAAAATACGCATTATATCACATAGTAATAGTTCTTACAGTGACCGTCCTTTCTACCGCCAATACTAGTTGTATTACACTTTACAGATCCTTGAAACCCCCCCAAAAAAACTCTCTTGCTACTCAACGTCTACAGCCGGGCTCAGTTCTCGAACACATTCTACGCCACCCTTGCCTCCAAGTAATTTCTATACAAGCACCTACCAGCCCACATCTCTTATTTACCTCAAGCAAAAACTCTACAGGCCATTATAATCTCCCAACCATTAATCTACCATTTACAAAAAGCCTACTAAGCAATACACAACTGTAATTACAAAACAGTCTTGCGATATGCAATCCATGGTTTTAGGAACGTTGTGGAGGCGAGCGAGGAAGAGAATGGGTAAGCGCAGATCATCGCCAGGGATATTAAGCGAAGATGCTTAATTGTTCCCAGAACGAGAACTAGAGCCACGTACACTGCAGGAAAGTGTCGGCTGAGATGAGAAGGAGGTACGGGCAGGATAATTAAAACAGGATCCCTTAAGATATCAGAAAAATTCTAGAGGAATTATAAAGCGGGTAGGTATTCCATTAGTACTTAGGGAGTAACTTTGATATTCTTGTACAATGATAGAATGAGGGAATCACGTAACGGTAGACTTAGTTGACAATAGAACATCAGGCGACATTATATTAGTGATATCCCCTCGATTCAATTTGGAACGTGCCTAAAATCGAGCGAGAGTTTTATATTATAAGGTAAATATTGAATGTGGAGATAATCCCGTAGATTACTTTACCAAATTCATAGAAAGGTGGATGAAATCTGACTTTTCTATAAATACTCACTTTTCCACCGACACCTCTACATATCAGTCTGCAAATACGTACAAGGTTCATTATTCACAACCAACACCTACATTACCAAACAAACAAACAAATTCTGACAAAGCCGAATCAACCATGCCCGAACCACCCAACTTTAACGCAACCAGTGAAACGATTGAAACATGTGCTGATCTTATCAGGGAATTAGAACTTGAGGGCAGATACCCACCTAACCCCTACTACCCTAGAAAAGCGGGCGAGGAGGACGATTGGCCACGTTGGCGTCGAGAAGCGATAGTTATCTTGAAAGCTCTTGGAAAATATGACCCGATTGGTAAAAGGCCTATGATTGCAGGGTTTCTTCCAATTGGTACCGAGATTACACAGCAAACGCTTATTGATAGATTTCCAGATCAATATGGAGGCCAGATGGTAGGTGTATTAGTTAACGCTGCTAGGCAGCGCCCTGATCGAGCTCCAGGGTGTTGAAGATACTGGTATCAGCTTGATTGGTGGATAGCCTTTCACATTGAGTTTTCATTCAACATCCAGTCCTGCTATGACATTTAAGATGTAGAGTTGATCCTGTACACAGTGAGGTTTCTTTTGTTATTTTTCCTCTACAAAGTGGCATTTTATGAACCACGTTTATGTAATTAATGTTCTCAGGACCATACTAATTTATCGTATATTCACTTTAAATGATTACACCTATATACAATAGCTATTTGCTCACACAAACTTAATCTATTTAATAGCTCATGAATAAAGCTGAGAAGTGATATTTGGTGACCGTGTCCGCCCCGACCACCACTTTATCGAGTGGGAGGAACAAACCATGAGTTTGATTATCTCTCAGCGTTTGAGACTACGGTTACGGGAGGGAGTATGACAGGCTAAAAACTAAATGTTATTACCAGGCAAGCCCGGTCCAAAAGGATCACCGGCCAAGCCTAGCCCAGCCCATCTCATTACCGGCTCTGCCCTGCCCGGTCCGGCCCAATAGAGTAAATCTCAGGCAAACTCGAATAGTCCAAGTGACAATTGATAATAATCATTGAAATCCTAAAAGTAATCCTGTTGCACAGAGCCTCTAGGAAATAATGGTACTTATTGGTCTACAGAGCTTATATCTATAAATCGGGTCACTTTCAAAGGTCCCTAAAGCGGGGCTAGTTAGATCTTTAGCTCAGGCCAATAAATTCTATAGCCCGACCTAAGTACGGCTCATGCGAGCCCGAAAATGACTCGGTCTATTGCATGCCTTGAGTAAAGTCTATTCCAGGCCTGTCCAGCTTTGATGCGACTCCTGAAATAGTTACTGTGTTAATTATGGGTGTGAGGGGGGGGAGGGT
Source organism: Verpa conica (assembly GCA_033030425.1). Classification (NCBI taxonomy): domain Eukaryota; kingdom Fungi; phylum Ascomycota; class Pezizomycetes; order Pezizales; family Morchellaceae; genus Verpa; species Verpa conica. Next base: position 11,340 of record JAUFSD010000004.1, read on the forward strand.
AGTACCAACTCGAATACCTTAGGCTGCCGAATAATATGGGTGATGGGCCACGAATCCGGGAAGCAGAGTTCTACTTGAAAGCCTTAGGCATTATAGCCCTGATATGATATCCTACTGTTGCCGGATACCTCTAAATCAATACTAAGATTACCCAGCAGTCTCTCTTTAACCTAAAGTTCAAGGGATTATGTAGAGATGAATGTTTAACCTAAACAGAAGATATACCGGAATGAAGCCCTTTTTATACTATAAAAGGTATTCTGCTTACTTGGGTGTGTTGTAGATGCTTCCTAATAAGGATAGCTGATGGGCGGTTTCCTATGAGTCACGTGTATCTCTATTTTCTGTGTTTGAGGATCCAGGGCAAGGCATTCCATATAAGGGTTTAGGGTTTTCTCCTTTGGAGCATATATCGATAGATCTCTCTATCTCTTTTAGACAATCGATAGGCCACTTTTTACTTCAGCGTGCTAAAACAATTACCGAGTGATGCGTTATGATACAGAACGATGATGTGCAATAATGCGGTGCGGTGGTGCATCATGATGCCGTGTAGTGATGGGCCATGATGTAGATAGGTCCGTGGTTCAAGGTTTCTTAGTGCTGCTATCATATTTAGTGCTGCATCATGATTCCGGAGGGCACACGGAGTCGGCATAGAATAGTGTCAGAATATTGTCAGATTGTGGACTTGGTGTGGACTATCGAAGGGGTACCTGGTTATCGAGAAGGTACCGGACTATTGATCGGGCACTGAATTAAATACCGCCTGGTGAATAGTAGCGTTATAAATGTACCCTGGACTTGGCTGAGTCTCTTAAATTTGAGCCTATTCAGTCAGCCTTTCGGGGAACACCTTATAGTCTGGTACCGCTTCAATAGTCCGCGACAAGTCAGAACCCTGCCCGCCATGTGACTATATTTGACCGCACATATCGCCCAATAGAGTGCATACTACTAGATATTACATAGCCAAAGAGGGTGTAGCGCAATTTACTTATGTCTTGGTAGATTAGTACCCAATAATCTCTCTATTAGGGATTCTCATTACGGTTCTACTTTTGTATTAGTACTGCTCTGAGAAATCTTACACTGCGCCGAAAACATACCAACAATGTTAATCTGCAGGCTCTCTCTACTATATTTATTGGGGTAAAGGTATACCTGTAACTATTGCTTGCGCAGTTACCTTGGTAACCCCCGCTAGCTATACTAGTTATATAAGGGAGTTGGTTAATAGATATTCAACGATATTGTAGAGTTGGGAATTCTATTTGTCGTAGTATTCGTTATGAAATCACATCATGTGATACCAGATTAGATTAGATGGACCCCGCTATCCTCACAAAACTCCTTCACAAGCTCTCCCATTACGTTTAAATTCAAGAATACCGATAGCGTTAGAACGCATCATCCAGAATGGAATACCCGCAGGTTCCCCAACCGATAGAGTCGGGCCTCTTTACGGTTTCGGAGAGCACCAGTGAAGCAGTCGCTCACTCATCGCTAGTTGAGTCGATCTTTCAATACCCTTACCGCCATCCAAGGGAGTTCAGGGTTAGCTCCATCTTGATCATCAGTGGTACTATCATTTTGGTGGTTCCCCCGGTTCTCGGCTTCAAGACCACCGAACCTTCCCGCCGTGAGTCGCTTGCGACATCTACCCGATAATAGATCTCATACTGATTATAGCGCAAAGGCTCTCGTGCAGCAAGATGGCAATCCTCGATCGGGGATGTAGAAGGGGGCTCACTATTTTCGCGCTTGCAGTCAATGGCAATGCAGGGTGGCCTATCTGAATTTGGGAGTAGGTTGATCCGGACGGGGATATATGTACCGGTTCTTCTGACCCTCGCAAGATGCTTTCCCGGCTATGAAAACTCTATTAGACCATGGTTGGGGAATATCTCCCAGCGGGTGTACACCAGCGTGAAGGCTTCTAGGTTCAAGCAGGTTGGCGTTTGTTTATTTATTTATTATGTATTATTCTAGATCCGAGAAGATATAATAGGGGTGAACTTATGACAATATTGGCAACCCCCGATATTCCTTGATTTTTTCCTTCTCTTGATTAGTGTATGCTCCCTGACAGCGTCGCACACCCCCGACGACGGCCAAAACTAGAAGATCTGGTCACCATAATGCAGATGGCTGGATATACAGAGGTATCTGAATTTTTCTCTCTTACTAATCTCATAGCTTATTGATAGTAATGCTTAACTCGGGGCATCATCCTACTACATGCTGTCGAGGGTAGGCGTTTGAGACTCTCGGTGATAGCTGTGGCAGGTTAAAATGACCCAGTCACTTTTCTGCCATTTGAAGGGATTGACCGTTACCTATGAAGGCGCAACAGAGACTATATATGAGTTTGGACGACTGGCTCTTCCACCTGTATCACACAGCCATCATAACGGCCCTGCTAAGACTTTAGCTGACTACATGTTCCCTCGCACCCCGGATCATTTTACATAATCACATCTATTATTCCTAGAATATTACGGTCGAGGAAGTCCAGGACTACGCAGCGGATAAATCATGGCTACGTCTGTAGAGGTGACTTAGTAACCCCAGTGTCAAAAACTGTCCGGGTCCCACAAGGCCCCTACAGGGGCCCCACGACTCAGTAGGACTGGATGGACTATGGTGATAGTAGTCCGTCTGTCCGGAGCACAGTTCAGCCAGACCATAGGGAACTATAGGCCCCTACTAACTGTTGCCAAGGTATATTTTTTACTCATTCAATATCCAAAGAAGGGGCTTCGGCTGTGGATGCCACGATAAACAATAAATGTAGCAAATCGATAAATCTGAAGCAAGGGAGGAACCCTAACCCTTATACCTTGGCACTGTTTGTGCCCTAGTGCTGAACAAAGGACAGAGTCATAGGGCACCCGATCATAACCACTGAGACAGACTGACTGCATAATTGCATTGACTGGTAACCACTACCAGTAATACCACAGCCCCCTGGTATATGTAGCTTGTATATATAGACCGAACGGATTTGATGAGACTTAAAGTCTACAAATGTGTAACAGGTTCTACCTTTGCAGTTACTTAATATCCACTTGTTGGTATCCAGCCGCTTCTTAGGAGGTATCTACAAACTCATCGGCTCTATGCATTTATGACTAATTCATTCATTCATACAACACGAAGGGCATGCGACGCCCCACTAGGCAAAAATCTTCTGGCCGCTGGCGGGTGTCATCTCGAGTTGAAAGGGTTATGGGGTGCAAGGTCTAGCGGACCTTTGGTTCGCTACCCACACCCGAAAAATAGACCTAGAGAGTAACCCACCCTCTAAACCTACCTGGGCTTGGTGAGCTCTAACCCAATATCAAACAGTATACTAGTAGAGTAGGGTATCGGGGGTCGGTCTCGGCCGCGCTGCGGCCCCTCGGGTAGGCGAGGAGCTAGTAACTGGAGAAATTGATACAATACTGAAGGCTTCATTCGTTGGTCAGGTCGCTTCTTTCAGGGCATACGACCCCCCAAATGGCACTGGGCAGTGATCACGGCCCACGGCGGGGGGTCCTCTCCAGTTTCTGGTTTGTCAGCCGGTTCAGCCAATAGATCAACCCTCCGATCGAACAAAACCTCACGCAACACAGAATCATGTACTGGGTAGCAGAATTCTCCCAATGTAAAAAAATCTAACACATTATAAAGATATACCTAGAGTATGGAGTATTTTCGAGTTCGCTTTATTGGGTTCTGAACCTGGAACGTGTACCAGTCGCGGATGGAGGGGCGAGGTGCAGGGTGTGCCCACCCCAGCCCAGGGCCAATCCATTAGGGCCAGCTTTGAGGCCATTTGATGGATGGTATCGGTCATGATTATGACCTTTGTTCAGGGCATGCGGCCCCAAAATAGCACCGGGGAAATGGGCAATGGGCAATGATCACGACCGGCCTAACACGCCCACAGCGGTAGGTCGTCTCGAGTTCCACTAAGTACTACTTCATATTGTGTTTGGCTACAGACACCGGATCACCGCAATTTCTTCACCAAGTACGTACCCGAACAAGCCCCCAAAGCCCAAACCCAGCACTCACTCACTATCGGCAGTATTAGAGAATCCAAGCAGATCACATGCTAAAGCAGGATAATCTCCCATAATTTTTTCCATCTCCTCCCGGTGCTTCACAGATAGCATTGCACCCCATTTCATCAGCCCTTCGTGAAATCTTGCTGGTCCCTCACCAGTGCCCCAAGCCGAAATCTGTAATCCTGCCTCATAAGCCGCTTTCCAAAGGCGTAATACGTCAATCCCTTGGAGATCCCCGATGACAACCCTGAAATTGTTGAGAGCTTCTTCGATGAGCTTTGGGCAATCATACTTTGAGGCCGTTACGTAAACGGCAACGTGGAATAACCCTTGTGTCAGGTCTGCAATAGGAATAAGTGATTTTTCGTCCCGAAATCTAGTCGTATCAGGATTGTAGGCATATGTGTAACTTCCTGAAGACAAATATTCAATCAGAGCTGTCAGAGAACTTGCGTCATCTTCAGGCATTTTGATGACCTTCTCAGAAGCCTCCTTGAACTCCCCCTGGAGAGCCGCTCGGAAGAATGGTAGACGGCACAGTATATCTTCATGAACACTAAACTTAAGAAGCTCTGTGCCGGCTAGGACAGTAATGACAGGGCTCATGAGATGCCTACAGAAAGTACTGGTTAGTTGAATTGGCTATCCCAGAGGCGAGAGGCCCACTTACTGAGCGAAGCTAGGGAGAGATGATACCCCAGGTGTAGTCTTTGCTGTAGTAACGGTCGGCAACTTTTCAAACTTGATGGTGCTGTGGGGTTGATCGCCGTATGGAAATTCGGCGAAAGTAGCTTGTAGTGAGGTAATATAGGTGGAACTAAATGCTTCAGTACTGGGTGCCATCATCACAAAGAACCACAATGTAAAGCTCACTAGGTTCCACGAAAGGCTAGCAACCCCATGCGAGGGGCAATATCAGGAGGAACGTTCGCGCCACCATCCCACCGGAAGAACTCTCCTTTTCTCTCCCCAAATGGGCCCAGTGTTCCTATATATATTATTCAGAGATTAAATAACGCGGACACGGACATACACCTACTCCTGTTGGTAATAAATGTAAGATGATTGATTATTGTACTAGTAGTACTCCCTTCGACTGCAGTAATCAACTCGAAGGGTTGTAGGATGATCTCCTCCTTGCTATCCCTAGGTGAACCGTGCGTGATTTTCTCCAAATTACTCTTGATATAATAGACCTACAGCTTGTTTGTACATCCCTCTGTTACAGCTAAATTCTGATTTTGGTAACATACCTCTAATGCCGAGATAGATGTCCCAAAACTAATATAGATACGGCTTATCGCTGCTGTATTGAGACTGCTGGGAGCTGGCGTCTCATCGAAGTGACTCCCAGAATCTTTACCACGGACCTCTGTAGTTGTTAGACGGCGCGTCGGGGTCATTGTTTCTGTCTCTGTTTCTGTCTCTGTTTAACCTCTCTAGAGTTGGTCTCCCCTACCTTTTAAAGGCCTCATGATTGTGGAGTGGCATTAGGTATGTGACGTGCATGATCGGATGCTTATAGAAACAGGTTCTACTCTAAAGCAGCTGACTTCACTTTTATTCAGGCCCCCAATGGTGTACACAACCATAAATATAACAAAATATCAAGGTCGCTATAACTTTCCCTCAGAGCAAGATATTACCAACGAAAAAGTAGGGAACTTGATAAAGCTCGATATGCTTTTATTAAGTAATTAAAGTTGTGGTCGCAAAGTTATAGAGGGTCTAAAAAGTAGCAAGTAGAACGTTCTATAAAATACTTAAGCATGACTAGATACACACATTTTCCATTTACACAGAAAGCTCCACCAATGCATGCATTAAATTCAAGAGTAGTCTCAGGATAACTATTTGATGGTATTAAGGTTGATAAATGGTACTCCCGGTAGTATAATGAGTGCTTGTGACATAGTAAATAGTTTTCTTGTAAAATGCGCGCATCTGATCGCAGGTTTGTGGTTTATCAATTGGTGGTCTCCAAAGTACGGTTGCACCGGCCTAAACCGCGTGTTATATTTATGCTTTGGCGCACCATATTTGCTTCTGCAGGATACAAGGCTTTGAGGAAGCCTAAAATCTAACAGCAAACTCTTGAGCTCTACCTCTACCGAGAACCTATCTCTAAACCCAGTGAAGACTAGTTCTGGCTACCGAAATAGGACTATACTAACAGTACTAATCATACAGCAGGGAGAACATAGGAGAGGGAGGTGGATAGGGCGGAAGGAGGGTGGGGGGGTTAGGCCGAGGGAGGTGAGAAACAGGAAAGGAGGGAACAGGATCTACATAATGCTGATATATAGGGTTATACTTACTATAGAGTCTAGCCGAAGTCCGGAAGCGCTTGTATAATTTTAGATAACAACCATGGCATTCAATCTTAGCTCTTGAGATTAAGACCGGACGTGTAGGGCCTCAGGTACACTAGACTGGTGATATGCTTGATGCTTTACAGAGATTGCCTTCAAACATATCTATACATTATTACTGGGATGAGGCTCTGCGGGATTATCCGTAATTTAAGGCATCCTCAGTACTCAGATGTGGGGTAAGTTTGATGATAGGTGACTGTGGTGGCACCGAGATACAACCACAACCAATATTTTTACGCACACCCTACATTCGCACCTATTTTTGGCACAAATCTTCGTATCTCACGTAGTCTTGAGTCCAATTAGTCGGACACATCATAATTACTATGTATCAAAAGATTTAGGAAGACGCCCGCTAGACCGCAACGATCTTCAACAAGGAGAGGAGAGTGTCGTGTGCCCTTCATGAAGCAGCCAATTCAAAGTTTTCTAGGCCCATCACCCTTCACACCTTTCAGGGCAAGGCTGGTTACAAGACAGGACACCAAGGCCTATCAGCTGCACATGAGATTTAATTTATTTAGGACTTCTACCATTCCTAGCGTTACAGCTTCTCGTGTCTATGAAAAACTCTAGGATATGGTAACTCGCGTGCCATTTCGCTCAGTGTTATTCGCATCAATGGGTTGCATAAGGTGTAGTAGCTTGGGACCAAGCGTTCTACTTATTATCTCATGATGTTTTAAAACAGACTGCTATTGCGTACGATACAAAGCGCTAGACTTGGCAAACCTTTTATTGTATGTAATAGTAGTCCGCTCTAAAATCATGATGGGTTCACGAGTAGACTAGTAATTTAAGTAACATGTGTGTTATATCTTCCCTATTACCGATTCTGAGAACGCTTGGCATCCATGTCATTATGCATGGCCCTATTCATTAATGTAGAGGCGTGTTCCTAATATGTCGATATTCGAGGTGTATAGTCTCTCAATCCATTCGCATAAGAGGTATGTACCTAATATTCTCACCCGACCTCACAATAAATAAGCAACATCTCTAGTGAACCTCTGTACTGAAACTGTATTGCTTGATGTTCAGCTGGTTGACCACTTCTCTGGCGAGCTAAGAGCTAAGCAGCCATCTAAGCCAAAAAAAACAAGCTTAACCTGAAATTGTAGAGAGACTTCAGCTACGATTTCATGATGAAAGAGATACCCACCGCATTTAGGGCTATCTTTACCGACCTAGACTTCACCAACAACCTTCACAATCCTACTAAACGCAGTCATCAAATACCGATAACTACGCTATATAGAACCCATGATAGCTGAATAATACTCATGTAAGACGTAGAAACAAATTTCCACATACACAGCTAAGTTTTAGGGCTAGCCTAGCGCTACCATACCTAGATTAAGACATTGTAGCAAGGTATTATTCCACATGAGAAGAAGCCGACTGTGGATTCCCTCCTTAGCCAGGCTCCAGATCCGCCTAGCAGGGATAAATATACAGCCCGCCTGCAACCGAGGAATAGGTAGAGCGTAACAGTCCCGAAGTGTGGGGATACTGTCTGTTGTGTTTCTACTACACATGAAATTTCTGCTCTCCACGTTCTTAGCCACTGTGCTCATCGTTTGACCTATTAACGTAGATTCTCAAACTATCGACACCAACCTCAGCTGAAGGCCCAGTCAAAACAGGTAATGTCAAGGTGGATATGCATGCTAAGCGAGGCTTGAAAAACTTGACCGGTGCAAGCGCTGAACTTAGCAGAGAATGTGGCTGGAATGGTTTATCTTTTGGGTTTAGTTATTCTCGCCTATCGAAAGAGTTATCACCGGACTGGTTCTTTCAGCTGCAGATACCACACAATATTGTGAGCTCAAGGTCAACTAAGACTCCACCCCTTCCTTCTTTTTTTCTCCTCATTAGTTGCGCAGCTACAGTAATCCTCCACTCGGTCTAATAACTAAAAACAAACATAACACGCTGTACAAAACTTCAGACACTACGCCCTCCCATTCTGCTCCATTCATTCTTTAAGCTCTTCACTTTCTCTACAAACTCTTTCCCGCCCCTGAGATTATCTGCAATCGCAAACTAGTCTCAATTTATTCAAACACACGGTTAATCAAAGACAGTACGGCCGTAAGTATTTGTTTAGCTTTACTGTCAGAAACATTCAAGATATTAAGATTGCTATTTTGGAAACGACCCGAGTAGACGAGCATAGTCAAAGTCTATACTGTAACAAAACATATACTTTTGACCAGTAGGGTTTATCAGCCTGCCAGTAACTTGAATAAGTAACACATATCTGGCGATTTTGCCAATTAGATCACATCGTGCTCTGGTACATACCAGCCATACGGCGTAGATCAGTCGGGGCTCTGCGGGTAACGGGCTACAGATTATCTTATACCTGGGTTAGGGTTGTTCCCAAGATAGATTGTGGGGATGCGCTAACAAAGCCGAGTAAAACTACCCTAGCCACCAAGTGTTTACGGAATAGAGTGACCGCGAACGCCATGTCGCTCACTGCGACTCACAAAATGCACAAGTTATAGGACAAAAGGGCTATAGTAACCTTTTGAACTGGGTTAAAGAAAGGTAATCCTTAGATTTAGCGAATGGTAGAAGCTCACAATGTGAGCTGGTAAGATAGGCATGTTGCTTCCCCCGTTACCATACATACCGTATTAACTGGCGAGACCCGTGTTGCCACCAAGAGGTTGAAATAAGAAGTGGCGCAGTAGCCGAGGCCTGAGGGCTGGTGGCAATGTTTCAGAGGGTGGAAATGGCGAGAATTTTCAACCTCACCTCTTACCCCACTTCTTACCATGCAGAAAGTAAAAATTCATCAACCCCCATCAGTATTTATCACAAATCCTTCCAAATCCTTCCAAATAATAACAGTATGAGTCTTTGCTAATGTATTCTAGACCTGGCCCAGTCTACCGCTTCGTTTCACCGTTTCGTTTGCCTGTTTCACCGTTTCGATTGGCCGTTTCACCGTTTCAATTCATTTTCCACTCTTTCTAAATGGCCAAATGGATTTAACTGACTTAGATTTGATAGGTTGTTCCACTATTTCACTATTTCGCCGTTTCGCCGTTTCGCCGTTTCGCCGTTTCGTTTCGCTATTGTGGTTTCATAATTTGCTGGGCTACAAGCGGTATTGGGGATACACTTGCCACTTGATACAAAGGAAGAGTTTTTGACATCTATACTCTGCTGTATAGGAGGGTATTGAAGTCATTTACTTTTGCTTGAGTGATTAAAGTGAAAGAGTATAAGTGTTGGGTGTTGCAGCTGTTATTTTTCGCTACAGTGGTAATATCATGGATATTTCTTTACTACTCAACTCTCCTGTACCGGTTCAGTACTCTGACACTTCCGCTTTATTTTCAAGTACTCCAGTACCAGTTCCGATATTCAGCAACAAGCGTTCCATCTCTCAGTTAGATTCTACGATATCTATTCACAGTACTAGATACCTATACAATTAGGCCAGGCCCCTTCTGCATATCCGATAAATTCCAAATCTCCAATTACTTTCAAAAGCCGATTACTCAAATTCAACGTTCCTATACTCGAGAGTTTCGGTAGAATGCGAAGTGGTGAAGCGCGTGGGCAACCATATTACTGAAAGACTCTCCATCCTGGTGCAACTCGCAAACCACATTGCAAAGATGTGCATGAACGCTATAAAGTTCCTACGCAAACATTCACGGACTGGAAGCTACGAGAAACATCAATCATTACCAGCATTAAAGGTCTGCACCAATCGAGATGGTATGCACACGCTTATAAAGGTGTACATGATTTTGAAACGATATTCCAACACCAATAATTACCAGAACCCTCCAAGAAAAGTTGGAAAGGTTTGTATTGTAATTTTAAAGGTCTCCAACTTTTTATAGCCTAACAAGAGCTATGGTTGTTGTGAAATAAAACCTCACTTTTGGGTGTGAAAAGGCCATGTAGAACGTTCTCCATTATACACTGTACATGATCATATATACTTAGGCAAAATTTCTAAAAATTATACATAAGAGAGGTATCTTGTGTATTGAAAGTATCTGAGTGCTTTTGTATACTACTAAAAGATTTTTAAGCGTAGATATCTAAATATCTTTTTAGAGGATAAAGCAGCCAAAAAGTTGGCATACTTAGGCATACTTGGGCGCTTAAGACGCTTAGGCCTAATAGGGGTGTTCCACACGCCAAATCTGCACTTTATGGCCGTCTTGCATATATCATTGCCGTTACCGTTGAGAGTTAGAGATAGCGATATCTGACGTGTATAGAAAAAGAAGAGATTCTTGTTTGGCTGTGAGAAGAGGGCTGTTGCGAAGAGCTGCATATGATCGTTTACACAATGCTATCCAACTAGAAATCACTGACGAGTTCAAATTTTCAAATGGATGGTTCTTTGGTTTCCTTGCGCGCGGATAACTTTACGGTTTACAACCAATACAGCACAAAAGATTCCCGAAGACTATCTTAACGTTCTTGTTAAGTGGTGGCAGTTTAATCGACGGGTTTACAGCTTCGTGATGGAGAAAGAGAAACAAGCAGTTGGTAGATTTGAGTGGGGGATTTGCAATATGAATGAAACACCAATACCTTTTGAGTATCTTGATGGCCAAACTTATGCCGATAAAGGAAGCCAATCAGTACAAGTTAAAACCTCTAGAAGCGGATGGGATAAAAGACAAGCTACTTTAGTTCTTGCAGCGTTGCTAGTGGTGAAGATAAAATCAAACCGTTACTGCTATTCAAAGGAGGTGAGGAGTATCGAGCAAGAGATCACGACATTTACAAGAAGCAAAGAGAAAAGGAAACTGCAAAATATGATCCACGAGTGGTAGTTCAGTGGAATAAAGAAGGCTATTCTAATTCTAGAGTTCTACGCTTCATGGATTAACAATATCTTTCGTCCAGCGCTTCCATCAGGTCCTCGTCTCGCTTGCTTTAAATGTTGCATGGTTTCATAAAACAGAAGAAGTACTCAATCTTCTCCGCTTTCATGATATTATACCCTCAATAATACCAGTTTGGCTGTACGGGCTTAGTACAGCCATTAGATGTATCTGTGAATAAGCGCTTTCAAGAATTTGTTACGTGATATTCTTTGATGAGAAGCTTGATAATTATCTGGTAGAAAAGGGTAAAGATTTACGTGAAATCTCAAAATTGGATACCAATGCTATAGCTGAAAGGCAATTCTTATCGCATGGTCTGTAGGTGAAGCGCAGGAGAAATTCTGCCAGGAAAAAAAAGTACTTATAGAAACTACATTTAGAAAAGTAGGACTCTCATTACCTATAAATGGGTCATGTGATAATGAGCTGGCTGTTAAAGGTATTAAATCAGAATACTTGGAAATTGGGGATTGGAGATTATCTGATAAGGCTTTACCGGAAAGAGGAGAGTTATTAGAACTAGATTTGCAGGATGAAATGGAGGAGGCGGAAGAAGATGAAGTTGCAGAATTTGTAGATAAGGAGTAAAAAAATACAATATATTTTTGCCACTGATTTTTTTGATATGCAGCGCGCGACAACCACAACGAGAAGACGAGTTTTTGAAATTTACAACACAACAACAAAGATATTATCAGAGAAAAGTACATCTCCATCATCAGCAGAATCAGGGCTATCCAGCCATCCTCTTTTTATCCAGATAGGAGTTCTTTTACAAAACTTCCTAAGTTCCTCCCCCAGAAAAGCGCCAAGAAGTGGGCTTTTGTCCAATCAGGTGGTGACACAACCTCTCTCTGAGAGTAAGTGAAGTGTTTATCACCTTAACTCAATAACCAACACAGCTATTATCAAACAGAGAAAAGGATCAGGATCCTGGAACTCTGTTTGTACAGGTACCCCAGTTTTTCGAATTTGCAGCAAAGGATACATTCCCCTTTGTTTACTTCCTCTGGGAAGCTACCCCACCCCAGAGAGGCTTGGCGTTTTGCTGAAGCAGCTGTTACCCTACTGACCAGGCTTGGCAAAGGCTTGGCAGAGAAGCAAGTAGAAAGATAAAGAATCGAGGGAGATAAGATCGGGAGATAAGATAAGGAACGGATAAGAAGATAGTTACCATGGCAACCAGCACGGTGGCAAAGAACAGGGAAGACCCCCTTGCGGAACTGAGGGACTTCAAAGGGAACACCACACAGGCCTTCCAGGTGTTGAAAGGGAGCTTGTCGATTATTTACAGAGCCCAGCTGGGAAGCGGACTCAGGAAAGTTTGGGCAAAGAATGCAGAGAAAGAGTTTGAACTGGTGGACGTTGAGTGCAAGAAAGTCAAGGGAGTGTGGAACATGATGGCAGTGGACTGGAACTGGAGAGCAGGAGAGACCGTCATATCGTGGAAGGAACTTAAGGACACGGTCGACAACTTCAAGAACTGGAGCGATTACGTCCCCTCCTCCTCCTCCAGCGGAAAACCCTACACGTGGTCCACCACGTCTAATGGTGAACTGGTTAGCGAGATCACACCAGGTTTGAAAGTCGACAGCAACACAGGACTAGGCTTTAAACCCAGGTACACAACAGAACCAGAAGTCATCAATTTGATCACGTCTGAGACACAGGAACCCAGGGAGTGTGCATCACCTTCCTCTTCCTCCCCCTCCTCCCCAATCCCCATCCCTCCTTCATCACCACCGGTAGTACCCGGTCAGGGCAGGGAGTGGTGCAGTCACTCCGAGTGCGGAGATGAGTGCAAAGAAGAACTGATGGAGCTAGAAGGGAACCCAAAGTCGAGCGCAGCATCAGATAACAGCAGTAGTGAGGCAGAGGACACAAAGGACAGCGAAATGACGGACCTGAGCAGTGAGGCGTCAGAACCAACCCTGCCGGACCCAATCCTAGAATCCCCAGTAGAAGAGGTGGAGAGAATGTGGGAAGGCTACTCCCTCGAAGAAAGAGTCGAGGTAGGGGTCATGGTAGTTAGAGCGGTCAGGAGCGAAGTGGCAGAGGCACAAGGGAGCACAGACGGCATGGACATAGACGACCTGGAAGATTGGAGAGAACACCTCCGCGACAGCGAGGAACCTGAATTCATGAGGAGAGTCATGCAGGTCACAGGCTTGGACAAGGAAATAGAAAAAGCCCCTGCGGGAAAAAGGAAGGAGATGGCCCAGGCGATTGCAGAAGAAACGTGGGACACTTGGTGCAACAAAAGACATAAGTACTACACAGGTCCCAAAAAAGTAGTCAGAGACCAGATGATCACCGGCCTCCTCGCCAGCAAACACGCACATGTAGCTGATCAAGCGCTCGCCAACTATAAAACCAGCCTGGAAATCATAGCCCTTCAGAAGCGGAACAGGAAGGCCTTACAAGAACCTGAGTTCGTAACAGGAACCGACGACATGGGAGCGGCAAGTGATAGTGAAGAGGAGGAGAAGGCCAATAATAAGACAAGTGCCGATATTCCGGAGTGGGGCCTGAAGCTGATGAGTGAAGTCAGCAGGTTGAGGAAAAAGGTGGCTAAGTTAGAAGGGGAGAAGGAAGCCGCCCGCAGAAGGAAGGGCAGAACACCAGAGTGGATTGTAAGGCGTGACCCCACAGCAAAGGGGGAAAAGACAACCCGCAATCAGAACCAGAACCAGAGCCGAGCCAGGAAACCAACACCCCCCTCCTCCACACAACAGCGAACCAAGGTCACACCGGTAGTGGTAGTCGAAAAGAGGGCAAATCTGGGTACAGGGGCAAATGCAACAGCTTTGGGGAGAGGGGAGGACAGCACTGCGGAAACACATGACTGGAAAGTGGTAGAAAGGAAGGAGATCGAGAGAGTGTCCGAGAAGAGGAAGAGAAGATTGGGGGAGAAAAGAGAGAAGGAGGTCATTGTGGAAATTAGTACCAAGGGAGAGGAAGATGAGGAGGCACTAGCCAACCTCGGGAAGTCCGAGTATGCGAAGGCACTTAGTGTGAAACCAGAGGAGGTAGTGGGGGTGAGAATACTCCCAAAAAAAGACAATAAACCAAGCGCAGTGGTAGTCCAGCTGGTCAATGCAAAAATCGCAGAGTTAGCCAGCAAGACCGATTCCACCAAGTATAAGCTAGGCACAGGGGTCTCGAAACTTACAGCAGCCCCGAGTGAAGGCCTAGAGATCCTAGGCACCAAGACAAGGGGGGAAGATTGGTTTGGAGTTGTAGTCTTTGCAGTTGATACCAAGTGGGGCCAGGACCTTGGAAGACTCCAAACCCGCATTGAGAAAGACAACAACACCAGGCTCATGAGGACCCCACACTGGCTTACCAAAGCGGACACCAAGGGAAGAGGAACTTTGGACCTCGTCCTCCATTTTGCTAATAAAGAGGCAGCAGAGCAGGCCACCAGAGGGGGAATCAGACTCCCGGACCAGTACGATTACTCAGCACAAGGCCTCAAAGTACATCAAGTGAGAGAGTACATCTCCAAGGCAGCAAAGAGAGAAGCCATGTGCAGCACCTGCTGCAAGTGGGGACACTGGTGGGCGGTATGTCCAGTGCGAGGGCAGGGCAAGGCGGCAGTGTGTGGGATATGCGCCAGGAGCGGACATGCAACGTATCAACACCCGTGCGATAAGTCTCGAGAGGGGTGCAATTCTAAAGGGTGGTGCAACAAGGAAGGACACTGGCAAGCAAAGAAGTGCGCTAACTGCGGGGGTCCCCACTCAGCAAAGTCGCCATATTGCAAAAAGAGAGAAGAGTACTTTGCGTCTACCATTAGCGACACCCCCACCCCCATACTGTTGAATAAATGTTAGAACAACTCAGAATTCTTCAATACAACATTTGCGGGTCGACAAATGTGTTTAGTGGAATCTCAGACCAAGGAGAGTATGACATTGTAGCAGTTCAGGAACCGTGGATAGGAGGCAGAGGCACTGGAGGAGATGTTAGGTGGGATGAAGAGAAGAGTTTTTCTTTAAGTCAAGCAGTTACAAACAGCCATCCAGGGTGGCACAGCGAGTACCAGACAACCGAATACAAACCGAGGGTAGCGTGGCTCATCAACAAAGCCAGCAAACTGAGCTATAGCATCAGAACCGACATCTGGAAAGATAGCGACGCCAGCATACTTGACATACAAACGAGTAAAGGCACGCTCAGGGTAGTGAATGTGTACAACCAGGCACGCAAGGAAGGAAGCCAGTGGTGCGCGAGGAGAATCCCTAAGGAAGTGTTTAGAGCCAAGAACCTGGTTATCCTAGGAGATTTTAACGCAAAATCGAAGGAGTGGGACGTGGGATGTAAGGAGAATAGGGAAGGGAGGAGGTTGCTCCACAGAATGACAGCGGAAAAAATGACGCTGCTTAACATTCGGAATCAGTTCACGTGGAAAAGAGTGGTGAAAGGCGTAGTGAGGGAGTCAGTTTTAGACCTGGCGTGGACCAGTGAAGCAGTGTATCCGGTGTGCAACTGGGAGGTGCTGACCAGTAGTGGCGCGGGTTCCGACCATGCGGCTATTGGGGTATGCATTCACCTTGAGGCAAAAAGGATACCGGACCCCCTGAGACATCAAATTGACATAAGCAAGGTAAACTGGGACAAGTTTAGAGAGTCCATTCAGGAGTGCGCCAGCCAACATAAGGAGCAGTGGGCCACAGTCGCAGAAGCCAAAGACGTGGACAGCATGGCAATCTTGTTAGAACAGTGGGTCGGCGAAACACTGAAGGAGCACACCAAACCTAAGCAAACAGTTTGGAGGTCAAAGGCATGGTTCGACGAGCAGGTGAAGGAGAAGAGGAAAGAAGTGGCGAGAAAGGACAGGTGGCGAAAGAGAGTCGAAGTTAGAAACGAGAACGGGAGAGAGTGGGCCAAAAGGTGCGAGAAGTGGAAAAAAGAGAGGAACGAATACTTCAGGCTTATAAGAAGGAAAAAGAAAGAAGCCTGGAGCAAGTTTATAAACGAATCCAAAGGCAAAGATATGTGGAAAGTGTGGAAGTGCGTCAATAAAAGAAAGACAGTTCACACCCCAAATATCACAACAACAACCGGAAAAGTGTGCGTCACCTTTGGAGACAAAGAAGGCGCCTTTTACGAGTCCCTGTTTCCCAAAGGACGGGAATACAATCTTCTGAAAAACACAGCAAGCTCAGCGAAACTAAGCGAAGCAAGCAGCAAAGACGTAAGAAGAGCTGTGTGCGCCCAGTCCCCAAACAGAGCCCCAGGGCCGGACGGCATTAACAGCAAAGTGTGGAAGGAGTGCTGGCCGGTACTGGGGGGAAAAGTGGAACTTCTCGCCAACACAGCCCTAAGTGAAGGCAAACATCCCCAGTGCTGGAAAAGGGCAGATGTAGCCGTTATCCCCAAACCGGACAAGGGAGACTATACAGTTACCAAGGCGTACAGACCAATTTCTCTTTTAAGCGTATTGGGGAAAGGGGTTGAAAGACTGGCAATGGAAACCCTGAGTCAAATAGGGGAGAAGGGAGCATATAACAAACACCAGTGGGGAGGCAGGACAGGTAGGTCCGCCGAAGACTGTGTGCTCACCACGCTGGCGTGGTGCGAAGTTAAGAAGCAGGAGGGGAAAAAAGTGGTGCTAGTGGCCACAGATGTAGCCCAAGCTTTCCCAAATACCCCGGCCAGGATTCTGGGCAACAGACTTCGAGAACAAGACACCCCCGAGAGCCTGGTAGAGTGGACAGAAAGTTTTATGAGTCAAAGGAAAATTAGAATAAAACTTGACGACCAAGTAGGCGAGTGGAGGGACACACATACAGGCATTCCTCAAGGCAGCCCAGTTTCACCCACGCTGTTTAATTTACACATGGCGGCTCTACTGGACTATTTAGAAGACTACATCGGAATACATTACCCAGACGACGCCATTACCCCCACCTTTATTGACGATCTCACGTTTGCAGTAGCGGGCACTAGCTGGAACAGAACCCTTCAAATAGTTACCGACCTTGCGAAAAAGGCGGCAGAGTGGGGAAGAGACAAAGGACTAGTGTTTGACCAAGGGAAAACAGAGTGGATTAGGTTGTGGTGCAGAGAAGAAATAGGGAGTGAAGGAGAGTTGGAGCTTGAAGAAGGAATAGAGATCGAGGAGAAGAAAGTTATGAGATGGCTTGGAGTGTGGATTGACAGGGGGTTGAATTTTCAAGAACACCTTGAGATAAAAATTGCGAAGGGGAAGAAAGCGGCGTGGAATGTCTTAGGACTAGTAAGAGGAGGAGTCGGGATTGGAGATCTGAGAAACATGTATATCTCATGCGCCAGACAGGTCATGGAGTACGCCAGCAGAGTGTGGTGGAAAGGGCAAGTAGGCTTCGCCAGCAAGCTTAATCAGGAAGCCACTAGAGCCATGCGAAAAATAGGAGGCCACTACAGCAGTGCCCCGTCCAGAGCAGTGCAGATAGAGAATGATCTCATCCCAGCCGAACACAGACTCAATCACAGAAGACGAATGGGAGCAATCAAAGCACTCCAAACTTCACCGAGAGATACACGCCGCAAAGAAGCCGAAGAAGGGTTGAAAGGGAAGAATAGAAGAGAGGATCAAGATAGTAGTTGGGGGAGGCAGAGGAAAAAAGAAGATAGAAGAACGGGGGTGTGGAGGGAGACCCAGTGCCTAGTTGAGGAACTGGGAGTGAAAAAGAATAAAATTGAGAAATGGAAGAGAATTTTTAAGGACGAACCAAATTGGGAAAGAAAGATCAGGCAAGAAATTGAAATTGTAGTCAGAAAAGATTGTGACGAGGAAAGGAAAAGACAGGCGGAACGAGTAGAAGCAAGACATGAAGTAATTGTATATAGTGATGCAAGCAAGGGAGAAAGCGGAGTGGGAGCAGCAGTGGTCAGGATTGATTTGGAGGGGAAGAGTGTTAGGGAGAAGAAGGTGAATTTGGGGAAGGAAATGGAGATAGGGGACGCGGAGATGGTAGGGATTAGGGAAGCAGTGAAGCTCGGGGTGGAGTCGGCAAGGAATAGCGGGAGGAAACTGGTCACGGTTAGGTCTGACAGCAAGTACGCAATCCTGAGGACAACAGTCAGAGAAGCAACCAAGGGAGAGATGCTAGCCGAACAGATCAGGTGGGAGTGCGACTCGGCAAAAGTGGAAGGAATCGCGGTTAAATTGGAATGGGTCAAGGCCCACGTTGGGATCCAAGGTAATACCATAGCGGACAGACTAGCAAAAGAAGCAACCTTGGACCCCGTAAGTCGACACGCCTTTACATCCTTTGCCTTCCTGGAAGCTAGCTCTAGGCAGAAAGTAGTCTTGCGAGGAAGCGAGTTACCAAGAGGCCAGGAACCTGGGACGACAAGGAGTTGGGAGACAATCACCAACTCAGCCGCGAGCAGACATAAAGCCAGGTTTCCTAAACGATGAGCGCACAGCGAACCATCACCATAAAGGCTGCGCACGGGACATATCGATCGTGCGGAGTACCTGTACAGAATCGGCAAAGCAGAATCCGAGAAGTGCGAGTGCGGAGCTGAAGAGTCCGTCAAACACGCCCTACTAGAGTGCCCGTTCGCACAGCAACCAGAAGGGGAATTATTGAAGGACTCGGAGCAGGCCAAGGCACTCGACGACATTCTTTATCCAGGAGATCCAAGGCATTGGACCTGGAGTGCCTTGGTGTGGAGAGAGTTTAAGAGGAAGAGAAACAGGGTGAGGAAGGCGAGGGGAGCTAGAGAGGTAGATGCAGGGAGAGAAGGGGAAGATAGAGAAGATGAGTGGGGCTGGGGGGACTTGTGGGAAGAAAGAGAGAGTGCAGCAGGCGGCGAAGCAGAGCAGAGGATTTAAGGTTGCGTTTTGTGTTTTTGTTTTTTCGTTGTTTTACATATATATTTGATTTTGTGTAGTGCGAATACCTTAGCTTTAGGGCTTCATGTATTTATGAATAATCATCATCATCATCATTTTGATATGCAGCTAGTGGGTGGCGTTGCCACACTTTATTCTAACCTCCTAGCGCCAACACGGGTCTCACCAGTTAATACGGTATTCCGGAGACGCTTGATGGCTACGAGTATGGTATAAACCATTTTTGTACAGAGTGTGGTGAAATTATCTATTACTCGCCGGAAAATAAAGTCTGACGATCGATTATGTATTGGTACACACCGGCCACAATAGGTTTACCCACAAGCCCATGCCAAATATGAGATTTAACTATTTGCGCTCGTTCATTTAGGTGTTTAGGTATTACTTCCGGAATTTTCCCTAGCTTCTTTACATAATTTCCCTTATACATGTACAAATACATAAACCACCGTCAGACTTAATTTTTCGTCGAGTAGTTACATGTATGTCTAGGCACATTATACCCTCTACGCGTCGCTTAGCCGAATGCACTACCGTATTGACTCGATAAATTGGCTATGCGGGCGCCGCCGCCACCTCCTATCAAATGTAGACCTGCTATCTGATTGTAAGGATGATTATCATGAGCTAGCTTTGATGGGTTTAAAGGAAGCTCAAAAGAGTTTAGAGAAGACTATTAAGCATAGGTGGCGTTGACGCCCGCATAGCCAATTTATCGAGTCAATACGGTAATTGTAACAATTGGTAGTTCGGAACGCTGTGGGCACACTAGCTAGAAGCCACATGTATATTCTTTTATTAATGGCATTGCCCCCAGATACTGCGGTGCCCGACATTCTTGTGGCTTCAGAGGGTCCATATTAAACAGCGAAGTGTTTATGCTGGTGGGTTCTGATAGTTAGTAAACAGCAATGCATTGACCCAACAGGCAAACATAGGTAGCAAGATTCTGTCCGCTAGCGCCAACAACCACCGGAACACAACAAAAACACGAGAGTCACCAGAGACAAAAAAATACCCGTGAAAAGTTATGTCCCAACTCGGAGGTGCAACTACCCCAGCCCCTTCGGGCCAGCAAGGGGGCTGGAGAATTTACGGAGGAAAAGGTGGGGATCCCCCACCCCTCTCGTATTTGTTTGCCTTCAGAGAACTGATTTTTCCTTCGATCTATAATTGCTAGGAGTTTTCTCTCTAAATCAATTCTCGAGTTACGTTTAGTCAAATAGTGGTGCCCCAGGCGATCCTGTCTCGTGCACAGCCTTGATCACGTGGCGCCAAGAATCTTCCTCTCGCTACACCACAAGTACTCAGCGTAATTATCAACCAATCACAAGATGTCTGGATACGTGACAGAGACGACCCCAGAGTAGTAGCAGTAATTGTATACAGTGGTTCAATGTAAGATGATAAAAATAGTAGTGTAAACTAAACCCCTGAAGCCTTATAGCTCAGATCACAGATAGAGACCTCCTAAATCAATAACAGTAAGGAAATCGCTAATGAATAATAATAAAAAGTCGTAAAAAGTCAAATAATAGCTAGAAAGACGAGAATAATGAAAGGCAATCAGAAAGTATGTGACATTAGTTGCCAAGTACACAATTCCTGGTTAAGCCTGCTGGGAGAAACTCCGATGTCTCTCAGTTGCTGCATGAATGATGTCCGCCATGAGCTCTACTTCGTCGATAATATCATCTAGTGATTTTGACCCATTGATGACGTAAGAGAGGGTATTCTTGTCCACGATATACACCTTTTGTTGAGGGAGGCCGACACTATGCAAAAGAGAATGAAAGTCCTTCCGAGTATCCGTGATAAATTTATCACGAGCTTCAATAAAACAACCTTCCTCGGAATCTTCGTCATCGTCCATATTATTCTTAATATGCATGACCGCTTTTGATCGTACTACAAACGCAGGAATACCGAAGCGCTTGCAATGAAAGAGAAGCTCCACATCTGTGTTTGTAAAGCGGTCGCCGATCAAAATAACGATAACATCAAAGATGTACAATCCTTGGTTGTTGAAATATTGCCAGTCACGGACCTTGACGGTGCCAGCTCCAGGTACGTCGTACCAGGCTAACCATGGTCGAGAAGGATCTGGGTCGTAATATCGTTCAACTTCTTCTGTCGTTTCACTGGTTCCAGTTTTGGCGATATTTGGTTTAGGTGATTTAGAGTTACGATAACCGCGGACAGCATTGACGAATGAGGATTTCCCACTACCAGACACACCCGTAATGGCGATATGCAAGTAGCCTTGCTGATAGCTGAGCTTCTCCCTCATCGCCTGAAATTCCTCCCCTGTAGGATATTTGACCGCTGGAATTCCTTGGGCTAGATTCCTCTCCGCCTCCTCCCGTAGCCATATTTCCTGCTCCACTCTTTTCCTTGCCTCCTCCTCGGTTCTTCTAGCCAGATCCTCCATCTTTCTTCTTTCTTCTTCCATTCTAACCTTCTCCTGGAGCTTTCTCACTTCCTCCTGCATTCTATGAGCCTCTAGTAGTTTCTTCTTCTCCTCCTCCGCTCTTCGCACTTCTTCTTCCTTCTCTGCTTTCATCCTTCGCAACTCCTTTTCATGATTCTCGGCCTGGATTCTGTCCTTTTCTTCTTGCACGCGCTTCATCTCCTTTTCATGTTTCTCTGCCAGGACTCTGTCCTTCTCTGCCTGTATCCTATGAGCCTCCTGTATTTTTGCCTTCTCTTCTTCCGCCCTTTTCAGCTCCTTTGCCTGGTTTTCTGCCTGTATCCTATGAGCCTCCTGTATTCTCGCCTTCTCTTCTTCCACCCTTTTCAGCTCCTTTGCCTGGTTCTCGGCGTAGATCCTTTTGTTCTCTTCCATAGCCTTCTCGGTCTGCTGTCGGAACCTTTCCAT
The DNA here is from genome assembly GCA_033030425.1 of Verpa conica. Taxonomy (NCBI): domain Eukaryota; kingdom Fungi; phylum Ascomycota; class Pezizomycetes; order Pezizales; family Morchellaceae; genus Verpa; species Verpa conica. The sequence continues at coordinate 33,374 of JAUFSD010000004.1, forward strand.
CTCCCTTTGGGATTCTCGAAACTCATGCTCGTACTATTAAACTTTGTTAGTGAATGATTTTAATTAAATAGGGTGTTAGACTATGGTGATTATTACCGAGTGCCCTTGGCCCATTTTGAAGAAATTAAATGCGAAGTGTAATATTGAAATCGGTAAGTGAGACAAAGAGGTTCAAGGACAAAGACTAATCGTTCTTCACAAGATGAAGTATCGGAGATTTTTAAGTCGAAAATCTACTTCACGTTAGTCATTATCGCGCCTGCACAGGAACATCAACAAAATAATGGGTCATGTAATACCAGCACAGTCAGAGAAAGTAGTTGAGTGAGGTACGCTTTTTTTATGGGGGAAATGTGTCTTATAAAAGGCCTTTAGACCTCTCCCGGTTGCTCCATTAATTGCTTATTGTTTGCCAGCCTGTTCAGGCAACCCACCAACACAAGATGGATTACAAACTCCCCCGCATTGAGTACTGTGCCTTGCAGATACTTGAGCGCTTAGCCTTCCATAACTACGATAAGGACTTGCAGGAGCTTTCTGCAAACGATACGATGAGAAACTCATTGGGGGCCTTAATTTCTAGAGATATTCGATCACCGGAAACAGTAGGCTGCCTGCAGCTAGGCACCATGTCTCACTCGGCTTTAGTGTAGCCAAGGCGTCTTGAGGTATCCCCATGAGGGGGGTAGGCCGGGGGGGCACAAGGCCGAGATACCTCGAGGTCTTCCACTAGCCTCGCCCCGAGGTGCCTTGAGGTAATAGAAATAAATAAATAAAATAAAAAAATAATAGGCCCTAGTACCAGTCAAAAGGTCACGCTGGCCATCGCCACAATTAATTCATCACCCACTATATTTAGCTTGACCCAAAGGTAGTGGAGATTGTGACTAGGTTCAGTATAAATTCTTTAATCGTACTCAGGTGTTGCTAAAAATAATTCAATGGCTCAAGGCTCCTGAAGGTATCTCATAGCCAAGTTCCTAATACTCAAGGCGGGCAAAAGTCATAGGTCTACAAAGCCGGGCCACCTGCCTTTCCTCGGGCGGCCTTGTGGGCCACACAAAATATCAGAGGCTAACCCGGGAGATTTTGTTTTGTCGCGTGTTCGAACTAAAGATTATTTATTTTATATGTAGGTAGAGGCTATCTTGACTTGAATCAGTGCTATTTAATTTTCACCTCTCTCTTGACTGCCACTAATTAAGGGAAGAAACCAGGTCGCTTGCTGGGTGTAGGGGTTAATTTTGAAATCTTACACTACTTGAAATACTATGTTGTGGTATCGAACGAGCGATTAACCAAGACCTTTGGTAGTGAACGTAGTATATCAATTTCATGTTTTAAGTAGGATCCCGCACTGTGAGTTTCCGTGATTTTGGTTTGAGTGTTGAGTAAAGGGATGGTATCTATGGCTACATCCCGATAAGACGAGGGCAGAAATCTAGCTGGGCAATTAGATTGGGCTTGAATATCAGTTTATAGGCCACCGAGTCACCAGCGAGAACGGCCCCAGCGAGTGCCAATCAAGTTTAATAAATTTGAGCTGGTTACAACAAGGGTTAGGTTTTCTTCTATCGGGGCCAGGGAGAACTTGACCAGCACCAATTTTTCTTGCCCCATACAGACACAAAGAACAGATATTTAGTGTATAGATTCATAATCCGGGCTCAAAATAGCTGCTCTCTTAACGGCTGTGGTGATAAGTGGCCGGCGATAGAAGGGTCAGGTGGCTACTACAAAGTCAGTTGTGGCGCAGTCGCTTATTAATCAGGTGGCGGGGTCTCATCGCTCCCCGGCTTATACGCAGTTCAACTCAGCACTCTGCAACCACCTCGCGATGTCATTCTCCCCCGGCTCCTACTTCTCCACCACAGAGTACACAAAGTGGTGCATTACGGATTTCCTCGACACCTGCAGAGCTGACCTACATGATGATGCCTCACCCCCCGCCGTCGACGATACAAGTTTCTCGTCGTCTACAGACTGCTGGATCCGCACTCTTACCCATTTCGCCAATGATTCAGATGATTTGAAACGTGCTGGTTATGCCTCCTGCTTGCTGGTCAGGTATCGAGAAGAGGTATGGTGCATTGATCCTTCCTCTTTTCTTTCTCCGCCGCGTAGTCTGTTGGGTTGTTGAGCTGTTGTCATTGGAAGGGGGCGGCTGGCTTACATAATCACCAATGTGGGTATAACCCCTTGTTTGGCGATGGCGGAAACAATCTCTGACGTCCTCACGCAGTACAGCTATCTCGGATCCCCCCCCCACCCCCCGCTACACTCTCTACTACTTCGACTCTACCATGGCTACTCCACGCCTCTGATCCTTACGGGGATCTTAGGGTCCGTTGGATGGTCACCAATACTCCATGCCCCTAGTGCTTGTGTGATGTCTTAGGATGGCCGGCCACTCCACGCCTTTGATCCTTACGGGGAGCTTAGGGTCCGCTGGATGGTCGCGTCTGGGCTATTTTCATGCTCCAGTGCTCTTTTGACACCCTAGTAATGATCGCACACCGCGCCTTTCATCCTTTCGGGGGTCTTAGGGTCCGTCGTATGGTCGTGCCTCCCACTATGCCCATTCTCCGGGGTATGATTACTCTGCGCCTGTTATGCTTTCGCGGCGTCTCAGGGTCCGTCGGATGGTCGTTTCTCGGGCTATCTTTGTTTCTTAGGGCTTGGCTACTCCGCGCCTCTGGTGCTTCCGGGCGTCTGGGGTCCGTCGGATAGCCACTACCCCACCCTTTTGATATTCTCGTAGCGTCTTAGGGTCCCTCGGATGGTTATAGGTCATATTTCACGCCTCTGATCCTTGCGGGGATCTTAGGGTCCGTCGGATATCTTCCTATGTGGCCTATACTACTACATATTGCAATTATTACTCATTTCCCTTGTAAAATGTACTGACGCCTCTTTTTGTTGTAGGGTCCTCATGGTGATAAAGCAGCAGCCCGAAGGTGGAGAACAAATATAGGAAAGTCTGGACCGCCCGAACACCGCGCAGGAGTACAAAAATCGAAGCGGAAGTCAAAGCGGTCACTCACACCATGGATACTCAATAGCCGAAACTCTTTCACCCCACCATTGGCCCCTGCTAGTGTAGCTGGTGCTTCTCAGGATGATCTGGGTGAGGATGCCAGTACTGAGTATAGTTTTGCCACAACAGAGACGTCTGCCATAACGGAGACTACGGCTGGAATGTTTGTACTCTCTCTTGCATCGTTCCGCAGTGGTTAACATTCATCAGTACACCGGATTTCCAAGTCCCTGCACCTCCTACCCACGCGCAACAATTCGAGAGAATGCGACACAAAATTCCATGTGGGAATGGCACACTGGAATCTGTTATTTATGGCTTACTTACATCTACCGACCGCGACTCGATGTGTTTGGCACCACTCGACTTGTGGGTACTCGATCGGGAGATGGAACCACAGCTTGGAGATGCTGAGCTTGCCATGGTGAAGAAACATATACCAACTCTACCGCAGTTTCCTAACCATTTAGAGTCCTATCTCGCAAACTACCGTACGGTTAGTTCCCCAACTATACTCCCTAGACCAATATTCAATCTTTATAGGTCAAGACACTTGAGGACTGCTTAGATGTCTCCCAAGCTTCTTCAGAGCTTTTTGCATCTCGCACAGACCAAGATAAAATCTGGATTGATAAAGTAATGTATCATTCGTACGTTCCCTTCCCCTATTCTCAACTCCTATCCTAACTATATGTAGATTTGAACTTCTTCTCACTGGATACTTGTTTCTTCCGCTCGGTGAGGGTTCTTGGGACTCTGCGTTTCATCCGACGTTTTGGCACAACTCCTTATTCCGCACCCCCTTATACAGTCGGCAGTAAATTCCCTAGTATCTACCTCTGGCTTCAGCCCTAACCAAATGTGCAGAAAAGAGTCTAAAATGGGCGGCAACAAAACTATCGAAAATTTCCGCTGGGATGGTATTGTATGCAGCCAGAAACCACTCGGGGGACACCAATCACTCGCCTTTGGATTATTCGAAGTCTCGAAACAATTTGGTGTTGATTCTCCGAAATGGAAGAAAGACTGGAGTAAACTAGTCTACGGATGTCGTGCCATGCTCTCGGACCTTAAAGATGCTGTAGACAACGACCCCGGAACGGTGGCGGAGCTGGCGGTCGTGGGCGTGCTTCAGTCCGGTATGTCGTTTTGAACCCCCCACGGGTTCTGAGAACTGATTGCGGCTCGTAGGTGTCCGGACGCAGATCATTGTCATGTCATGTGTGGGGAGAAATTTATATTATATGCAGGAAGGTCGGGCACGCGAATTTCCAATGGAGCTGCATAATATATCAAGTGTTGCTGATTATATCCAACCAATATGGAAAAGCAAGGTATGTTCCCTTCATCTGCATCGCTCTACCTTTTGCTGAGTCTTCGCAGCAAATCATGTTGGCTTGTCACAGTGCCGTGAAGAGGTATTTTGAAGATAAGGAATATCCGATCTGAATACAGTGATCTATTGTATGGTGGATCATAATTGAGGCCTTGTCACTCTGTAGTAGAGCTATTCCAGAGTTCTTTATTTTGATTGTTTCACATCTTTTTTCATGCATGATCGGCACTGTGGGAGGGTAGATAGTGGTTGTTGTACACTTAGAATTTAATAATCCCAAACATCCTACAGAACGATGGTACCTAGACTGAAAATTATATACTTACCGGCTTCTCTGCTATATAAGCAGTAGCCTCGGAGGCCTATATAGGAGACCTTTCCTACAGTATAACAGAATTTAAAACCCCATGTTGTCATCCCCCACATTAGGCGACGAGATATTCTTGTAATATTCTGCCACTCCTAAGCGATACTTTGGACCTTGAGTAAAAGCATTGTGTATTTAGCATACAAGGACATTGTTATGCAATGGAGGAATAGTATCCCAGAACAGATGGTTTTCTATGTGACAACAAGGGAATAGTATCCCGGCGCGGATGGTTTTGGCTTTCTATGTTGCAATGGATGGATTGTATCCCGGTGCGGATATATCCTAATAGTATGGAAAGGGAAAGCTTGGAGTATATAAGCAGGCAGTTAGCTCTTTACTTAGCTCTTTATCAATCAAGTCTTTGTTACCACAGTTTAGTATAAGCGTTATATCTTATACTTTAGTTTCTATTTATTAAAAGAACTACGAGCTATAACACAGCATTACGGAGTCTTATAGTGGTGGAAATAGTGAGGCTTGAAGCCCGCAGTACTAGGCTTTGATATGTAGGTCAATGATCGCCACGAAAATTCTCTAACCATGCTTAAAGTTTTGAGGATCTGGTGTGTAGTATATCATTCATGTGCAAAGCATATTATTTACTTGAATCTTTGGGGTGTGAGCGTCGCGATTCCAATATAGTAGGCTCAGGTCGCCCATATGTACGATTCTGGCCAACCCCGCACTAGATTCTGACCTCTACCAACTCACCCCCGCCTCTACTACTAGAACACACAACTCTCCGCTTCCACCAAAATGCAGTCCCTAGTAAACGACGACACCGTATGCACCATGTGCGGTGACCCCACAGCCCAGCTCTGCGGCACCTGCTCGTCCAGCAGCTACTGCTCCCGTGAATGCCAAAAGGCTGACTGGTCCGTTCATAAGATTCTCTGCAACGAATACCAAGACTTCATTACTCCACAAAAAGAAACCTACCGGCGTGCAATCTTCTTCCCCCAAAACGCCAATAGACCAAGATTTGTGTGGGTCGATACGGCCTGGGACGGCGGCTTCGGCTCAGAGAGCGCAATGCGGGGGCCATTCCTCGGTACCGGCGATACAGATAGGGTCAGGATTGGGGCAAACTACCTCAGGTCGCGAAATCTACCAGATACAATTGAGGTAGTAGGCCGTGATACGGCGATAATTGATGGATCGCCGTTAAATACCAGTGTGATAGCTGTCACGAAGGGCGGCATGCGCTATAATTGGTGTGGGCCCATACTAGCGATGAAATGTTTTCAGAGTATGTGGGGCGTGACTCGGTACTTCAATATGGATATGGTTGATTTTAGAGATGTGGTCGATATGTTCCTGACCTACCGAGATACGAACCTGAGCGATATGACACTGTCGAAGACACCCCGGCCACCCGTGGAACCAGTGAAGAAATTCACAGCTGTGAGAATCAACTGTACTGGCCATGTCGGAGATGGAAAAAAGTTCGACACAATCGAAATTCGCCAAGACCATCCTGTGTTTCATGCTCCGTCACCCCTGTTATCACAGCTCATCAACATCCCCATCAGGATCATGAAATGCTCACCCTGTGAGTTTGCAAAAGGCTTCGGAGAAGTAGGGGAATACGACAGGTCAAACAAGGCGGCATCATACCTTCAACTAGGTGTGGACTCTATGTCATGGGGCACAATACCAGAGCAGTGGCAGGAAGACGTTGGAAGTGTTATTGTAGTCCACGCCGATCGGAAGCCCCTGCTACCACAGCACATGGATGCGCTGTGCTATTTCTGCGAGTTTGTTATGCTACCGGAACTTAAAACTTCCAAGGGCTCTGGATCAGACCCGGGGGACGCGAGTAGGTGGGTGGAGGTCATGGGGCAGATGTCACCAGTGAGTTTTCGGGAGTTCTATGAAAAGTATAATGAGTCCAAGGCTGTCAGTGAAGCAGACTGGGATAAAAGCGTTCAGCTTCCTCCGTACCCTTGAGACGGAGTTTTTTATATCTTGTGGCAGAATTTGATGATAATATTTTAGTACGGATTTTATAGGTTTATGGACTAGTTTCATACTTGTCTATAAGATTCTTCAGCTTTATAAGATCTATAGTTAATTGGTTTTATTCGTGGTATTGCCACATTACAGCCATGAGAAACACATCGTGTAATAATTTTATGGCCGTACGATATGTAAGACCTAGCCCACGGGAACAGAACGCCTGGATAGGCTATAGATATGGTGTTATTTCTAGTCATAAGAACTTGAGAAGAAACTGTTAGGGGAGTTTATATAGACTAGAGACAAGTATATCCTTTTACCTCGTACATTCCCTGAGTTAATAATATACAACTAGTCGGCTACTTTCTCTCTGTGGCTACATGTATTAAGGAGCTCTCAGCACATTACCACCACAGATTTATAGGGAAAAGCAAGGCGATATACCCACCACACATCTAATATCGTGAAAATATATAAGCCAATTGAGTAATCCTTGACTTAACAAATGGGTATTGTACTCTGAGAAACCCCGGTGGGGATATCGTCCCGTTGCACCGCGAAAACTATCCGTCCCCCACCTGTTCCTATTGGCATAATAACTCTTATAACTACCTAAGTCCTTTGCCTTTTATATAAGTTCAGAGTAATTGCGGGATCACTTAAATAGCTGTTACAGATAAACTACTAACTAGTAAGCCGTTCCTTTATTTATACTGTTGCCACATGAACTTGCGGGGACCTAAATACTATTTTTACGCTATTACCTATTGATAGAAATTCTAGTAGTGAGTTTCTCAGCCAAGTTGATGGTGGTATTAGTCCTTTCAATATAGTACGCCTATCTGGCTAGGTGACGTAATCCCTTTACATCTCATGGTTAGATCTACATATGATTAGATGCTTCCTATGCTTTCATTTTTTCTTGGCGGACTGTCATCCGTTTTCTTGGCAGGCGTTTGCTTGATTTCTCTGCTTCAAAGTTTACTACCCTTTTTGGTGATCATCAGTTAGATAGAGAATCAGCCCATCCAAACCCCAAAGTTCTCTTCTTTGACAACGCTAATATTCTGTAGGCTACAGTTCTATAAACCGGTGCTGAATTCTAAACAGATATATCATGTATGCCCCACCTAGCTAGATAATATAATATGAAGTGAGTTGTACAATGCTTATCTTAAACGATTATTTGTAGCTTCCTTAGCACAGTAGTAAGTATTAATGAATAATATCTTGAGGTGGCCCTAACAGGGTAATACTAGTCACTTCTTCATTGTAAGGGGACAAAAATAACTGCGGATTCAGGTAGAAACCAGATTGAGCCCCATATCAATGTAGTCTTTATTACCTCCAAGTCTAAGTACCGCCTCATGGCAGATTAGTCGTATCTAAAGTCATCCTCAGAGGTCTTACTTTCTACATGAATTCACAGTTATTCTTACTATGACAATTCATTTATGGTATGTCACATTAGAGTAAAATAAACAGGAGTAAAAAGACCAAATCCGGTCTCGGGCTATAACGCTCGGCAAGATTATTATAGAAACAAGGATTCACAAGCAGGGTTTCTATGATAAATATTTATTGCTGCAACCGCTACCGCGAGTCGGAGGAACGAGTAAAATACTGAGATCTCGATTTCCATGTTTCTAGAGTAACCTTGCTCGCCATTTCAGGGCACATTGGTATTTCTATTAAGCAGGAATGATGCTGTTATTAGAGCCCTAGCCCTGAACCGGGTAAGCGTTCGAATCAATTTGTTCTTTGGGACTTGGTTTTTCCTTATGGCAACCAACTCACCAAGCACAAAGTTTAGATCAGCAGACATGTCAAACTTCGCTAGGTTAAACGCACTACTGTACTTCCCATCATTCAAGTTATGTGGCTGACACTATTACTTTGTTAACGCTAGATCGATAACATCTGAAACATTTGAACTTGTAACTCAAGATCAACAGTGGCGTTTTTTCGTTCACAAGGATATTCTTGGTTCGCAGTCTGAGCCATTCCGTACTGCTACAACAGGCGTATGGCTTGAGGCTACGGAGAGAAAGATCGACCTTGGGGACTGGGATGGAGAGACTGTTGGTCGTCTAATTGAGTTCCTTTACACAGGGGATTACGAGTACCCAGACCCAGAGCTGTTAGAAACAGTTGTCGACTCTCCAAGTCAGCTGCAGCCTGATAATAACCAAGATTTTCTCCCATGTATTAGGCGTTTTTTGTCCCCGATAGAAGATAATATACCTGAGCTGGAGTCCCCTTATAGCTATATCTCAACTAGAGATACTGCCCGATGGTCAAACGACTTCGATCCTACTATGTACAACTATGGAAAAGTACTTCTCGCTCATGCAAAAACATATGTTCTTGCTCACTACAAATCAGTCAATCGGTTACAGTCTTTAGCGTTAAGACGCCTAACAATTACACTGTCTAAGATGGCCCCACTCCGGCCTGGTCATAATGTACCAGCTGCCATACAACTAGTAAAATACATTTACGAAAACACAGATCGGCTTATGCTCTCCGAGGATCCACTGAGGCGTCTCATCTCTCAGTTTGCGGCTATGAACTTCCTTGTTCTACAAAGCGATGAGGCAATGCATAGTTTAATCGGTGATGGAGGCGACTTGGTGAATGACATAGTAGCAAAGGTTACCATGATAATTCGAGCTATGAAGAATAATTTACCACTAGCGGGCAGCCACTTTCTCTCGAATATCAAGGTAGGTATTCCCTCCGATAGCTTACAATGGCCTATCGAGTTAATTTTTTAAGGTCGTGTTCGGAAAGGCTGAGTCCGACCGGCCATCACACCACCTCCGAGAGGCGCGAGGTGATGATAGTAACATAAATTACGGGTTTGAAAATAGGTGAGTATCGTATTTTGACATATCTATTCATTGCTAACTTGCCTCCTTACTTCAGCTATGTATGGCTAGTTCCAGAATATACTATTAATCCTGATGATGCCTGTACAAGCATCAGAATTGAGAAAAGTTCTGAGATTGACCCCACAATAAAGAATATCTCTGAAGGAACAGAAGGATCGGCACGGTATATCCTTTCCATCAAGGAAAAGGGCGTTTTGGAGAAGATTACCGAGGTTACTTTACGGCGTTTAAGATCTTCATTATGTAGTCTGAAAGACTCTGATACTAAATGTGGAGATTTTGATGGTCAAACGAGTGATATTAACTCGGGTCGGCTAAGCTCATACCTGTATATATTATGGAGGGTTGAGAGAGTCCCTTGAACAGGTTTGTTCCATAGGAGGGTGCTCGATTAATTTGCTTACAAAATAATGAAGCTCGGATATAGCCCTATTCAGCATGTGTAATGGTTGGAACTTAAAGTTGAGGATACCTTCTTTTAACATATACTAGAACTATTAGTTCGCTACTTCCCGCGGTCCTTACTAGCCACAAGATTTTGACTATCCCATATGAAACACTTAGACTCAAATTGAATAGCAATGCAAAGGAAAAGATATATCGAGCGAGTACTAATATATGTCTATATACGGCCTTTTTTTTCTCTATTCACAGCGTTTTTGTTATTGAGTTACTTATTTGTTTCGTCAAGTACATGCAATATCCTAGCGACAGTGAGTTCCATGTTCTGATGGGTGAGATGTTGGTAAAGCGCCAATACCCTCCCTTAAATAATTATATTCTCATGATGCCTTAATTTCGTGTTTTGAAATTTTGCAGAAAGTACTGTAGTCAAATTTATAGACCAGTGGGAAAGCATAAATTAAGGCAGCTTCCCAAAATACAACGCATAACCGAGTATGAAAGAAAAAAAACACAACTACACTAAAAGAGAGAAATAGTGAGGAAGATACAGATCCTCTAGAAAATCTCCGTCATATCATTTCCTATCGGCCTTTCGGGTGGTGCTGCCTGGTTCTTACAAAAAACCCCTGGTCTCACTAGAGTTACACCAACCCTCAGATTCTCTTCATGTAAAACGTATGGGCATCAAGAACATAACCATCCGGGAAGGATTTTCTTCTGTATTACTCTTAGCGGCAATAGCCTAGCAGTTAAACTAGAACTTACTTACTCAGTGGTAGTGTAATGCTTCTGGAAACAAATTATATCGCCGTCGCCAATCTTGGCCTGGCTGAATGTTAGAGTGGCTTCCATGAGGACAATTAACTTGAGCGTTATCTCCTAGATGCTAGTGTTAGTTTGTTTTATTAAAAAAAAACTTATAATAAACTACACAAACTTCGTAGAGATCAACTGATTGACTACTTTTCCACCCCATCCGTGAGATAATTGTAGGTATTAATGTCTCAACCTTGTCACCACTGCGTATGTATTCATGACCGACACCACAAAACGTTTGCATTCGAACGTCAAAATGCTTTAAATGAATCACTTTCCAATCTTCTTTCGGGTCTTGGGCCCACTTCGTCGGTGTTGTGCCAGGAATCGCATGGTCTGCCACCTCAGCCCAAAGCTGTAAAGAACTTAAACTCTTTTGGTCCTTGGACAGGGGTGTATATACTGCAGGGAGACTTGAAATTGGCGAGTCCATTTCTGTAGTGGTGAATGGTCTATGAGGACGTACAGTTTTATTTAACCTTGCCTCCATCGGCCATAGCCTTATCAATCCATCGACATTGAGGTCTACAGCCACCATCGCTAATAGTTCACGGACCGGGTTGAACTTTAAAACTCTATAGACCTTCGGTTTTGCTCCCTCGGGTTGCTCCCTGCCGTCCCAGTAAGCTAAGTCATGCCCTTGGTGGGCTTTAAACTCTTTTTGCGTGACAACCTGGACGTTCTGATACATATCTACTCCCAGATTTTGTAACTGTCCCCAAGTATCAAAGTTCCGAGGTATGAGCATACTTTGTAGTAGCGTAATTGATCTCTCTGCCTGCTCCCTGGCCTCACGTTCATCTCTCACTCTTGCCTCTAAATCCTGAATCGTTGCTTGACACTTTGAGGTCTCCAGGTGCAATGAAAGTGCCTCGTCCTGGAAAGTCCGGTCGGTCACCTTGATCATCGCTAGCTGGTTCTCAGCATTGACCAGCCTCCTGCGTACCTTTCCCAGCAAATCCGTAACCAGAATTCCGCCCTGCTCGAGAAGCTCCCCCATCCCTACCGTCATCTCCAAAGCCGGGAAATTGATCGCTGCAAACTGAGAGATCATTTCCAGCATGGGGTCATCTCCGCCGTTGGGATTCAGGGGCTTGATGTTCTGGTAAACGAAGCGTAAAAGATTGACGACGTCTACTGCTACTTGTGAGTCCGCAACGAATGACTCAAGTGGTATGAGAGTTGTGAGTAGCTGCTGAAGGGCGAGTCTTTGGAGCGTTTCAACCTCTTCGTACTGCGCTAGAGCGTATACCTTGGCATGTGCCAGGAGAACAGGTTCATAGCTGTACTCTGTGGTCTGAGAGTGGCTGAGATTTTCTTCAACCCAATGATGTCCCTGTTTCGCATCTTGGATAGGCACACGGAATTGCCAAAGGGGGGTCAAAGGACGATCTAGGTTGATGGCTGGGCTACCTTCATGAACGGTGGTGTCAGATCTATCGGTATAGCTTTCTTCTGATCGATTGGTACTTGGAGTATAGATAGGGAATTCTGTGGCGTCTTTCCCTAGTGGGCTTGTGACCGAGCTTTCTGCCGAGTGGGGTGGTTGTAGCACCGGAACTGTATAGCTCCCGCTATATAGAAAATCCAAGAATCGTTCGACGGTATCCCCATCCCAGTCAGTGAGATCGATTCCGCGCTCCTTGGATTCCGTCAGAGATTGGTTAACGATGGCTGCCAAAGGTTTCGATTGCGCCGTGAGAATGTTACTGTGAACGTTGAATACTCGCCGACCAGAATCGGCCGAGACTTTGAACACCTCGGAGCTGAGGGACCTGGTAGTGGTGCTTCCAATGAGCCCCAAAAATTCAGATCTGAGTGTTGAGCGGATGAACTAACCCTGTAGTGTAAGGTGACATTATTCCCAGAGAGATTCACAAGGCTAGCAGCTATAGGCGACAATAGGTTAAGAAAGCGAGACTATGATTTTCGAGATGAAGCTGCGATGAAGAAGACGAAGGAAGAGGCCGTCCAACCCTGGCCCTAATGATGGGCTGCCTTACGGATATATTTTCCCTTTTTAATGACGAGTCGAGGTATGCAGACATCAGAGACAGATTGAGGCTCTGCGGGTACTCCCCCGGATACGTCACCCGGCCCAGGTAGAGCCACCTGGCATTCTGTGTTCACATCTACCCCACACATACGTTGGATAACCGATGGAGGGGTCCTGATTTATCTGGGTCTTGTTCCATAGCAATCCCCAACCTCATTTTCTAGATATATACATGTAGTCTCCTATTACTTCCGTTCCCCTCTTCATCGATATTCACGCCCTCATCCAGCAACAGCCGCACAACTTCAGTGCCGCCACTAATGGCAGCACCCCGTAATGCGTGTCCATATTCTTTCCCCTCCACACATACTCTTCTACCTGACAGCAACTGTACCATTTCCATCCTACCCGTACATGTAGCAGCCTCAAATACACTTCCGGGCTCTATAAGGGCTGTCTAATCTAAATTTCCACGACACATAATTACTTAAAACAGTTTTCTTGTGTATATTAAAGATGAAAATAAAGCAACAGAGCGCTTAGTGATTCGTAAAAACTACATAAATGGAATCTGATCAGTGACAAGCTCAGTGACAAGCGCGGCATTTGGTCTTTTATAGGATCTAGGTGCCCTATCAAAACTGCTCCTCGCTATCAATACGAAATAATTATCCAAGTTCAACGGAGCGTCAACCATACCTCTCCTGTAGGTATACCATGGCTTTATTCGAAAGTTTCTCTACCTGTTTCACATCCCCCTTAAATCTTTTTACAGAAGCAGTACGGGCTCTGCTCATGGCGGCTGAAGCATTGGTCCTCCACTCGATCAACCTGTTTTCCCGCGCCCTATCATCTACCTCTCCCATCATAGATAGTACATAGTAGTAACTATCCGCACAATCACAGTAGACCTGTAGTAAGGTATAATATATTGACTCACATAGAACCCGAACACCCTGCCAGAAACCAACAAGGTTATCGGAGTGTATCGATTAATTTAAGAGTCTGTCTCGCAGTTGTTTGACCATTCGTGGAAGGGAATATACCACTCTGGAAAGTTGTTTTCTTCTCCATGGACAAAAGGCAGAAGTGAAACGTAGTTCCATCGCAGGGAATACAGTAGACATCGTTGTATTCCTCACCGCAAGAATTCTTATAATAGCACCATATTATCCAGGGCATTAGTCGACATCGAAACGCTGTAACAGCAGGTTATGGGGTGGTACAGAACAGGTCTGCGATAATTCGGGCTACAAAATCATAGTACGTTTCACCGCTTAGAAGATGAGGCCCAACCTGCACAATTATCAAACCTATCGCACCGAATGCAGAGAATATGTGCTTGACCCGATCAACACCCATCAAGGGTACCTCTTCTTCCGATTCGGCATTATTTGTGATGAACAGCTGGAACGTCCCTACTAGCCTAGTGAAAAGCTATTCGAGATCAACAATGACGGCGATATACATCATGTTAGTCGAGAGGGCTTGAGACATACCTTCGACACCAAAAATGAGCTCGTCTTGAGACTTTTTTGGTCTCCCGGAAGGCCGTAGTTGTTAATTTCCGCCTGTACATCACCCATGATATTGGCAAAGAGCTCATTGGGAATACGCGCGCGATGGCCATTGAAATTGGCCACATCACGGAGACCCACGTTGGGATCTAGCCCCACGACTGGAGCAATTGATCTGAAGGTGGGACGAGAGAACTTAAGGCTAAGGCCTTGGCTTACGATGATTCTTTCAAGCGTGGGCAAGTCAAAGACGTATCTATCCAACATTCGCAGAACTACAGCCTCGACTGATCTTACGGATCTCATTGTTGACTCGAAAACGCGGAATACCTCGTCATCGGTGTCTAGGGCTACAAATCTATCTCCTTCTGGGGTGTCTATGATAACCAAATATCGAGTCACTAGTTACTATGCTGAAGGAACAAAGGTGGAAATGGAAGAGACTCGGAAGTTGCTGCCTCGAAGCGGAGTAGCCTTGGCGGTATGTCATAGAGCTTGTAATTAAGATCTAGGGTGGGCACCGCCCCGCTTCCCCGCCCTAACAGTTAAGGTAAAATATACAAACGAGCGAAATAGGCAATCGGATACCCCTCACATAAAAGGAGAATAAAGGAAAATAAAAGAGTGAGACCGCTGGCCATGATATACAGAAAAATAGCTGTATCTGTACCCTTCTACAAGAAGATGAATAAATTAACGGACCTCCAAAGAGTAAAAGTGGATATTGTAATACCCATACACTCCCCGCGATTTTACCCACTCTAGAAACCAAGACCTCGCATCCTTGGATAACATGAGAATGAGTGCGACTGAGGTGAAAGACATGCGGGAAGGACACAGCAGGAGGTAATGCTGGAGACTACGCGAGGTACCTGGCGGGTGTTGCGGCTCCGCCTGAGTAAGCACAAGCTGCGGATCGCCTTATCTATTATCCGAGATAGCTGAGCTTCCGTGCCGCTTATGCAGGAACAACGCTACCCGCAGAGCCTCAATGGCCCCCATTCGTAATAAAATCAATATCACACATAGTGTTTGTGAATCATGTATTACCAACTTACATATAGTCCCCGTGTGTGTCCTTGAATGCCTTCTAGAAAAACATCTCTATGTACAAATAAGAAACTAATAGAAATAGCCAAAGAATAAAATCCTCGCGAACATCTTTGGATCTCACAGGTCTAGGTAATGATTGGCTACTGGAGATATACGTCTATGGTGTTGGTCTTTTCCCTACCTGAACTGTGATAGTTGATCCATTATTAAGGTTAATGAAGTTCACGTTCACCGCCAAGAGTTGGACAAGTTACCTAGTGAGCCAGGGTTAGGTTTATAGATATGCGTATTACTCTGGTTATTAGAGGTATCCATAAAAAATGATAATACCTAGAAAAAAATTGACAAGGAAAGAGATGAAGAGTAGCGAGGCTGGGAGTAGGAGCTAGAAACCCTAACCCTTATTAACGAATCGATGTATCACGTGATGCCCTTACCATTCAAATCATAATTAGTGAGTGTTAGGATATCGGCCCAGGTAAGGAGCGACTATGTCTATCGCTAATAAAACCCTAACCTATCAATCCCCTATAAAATAACCTGCATTCTAGCACTGTCTAGGTGGTGGTTGTTTTTGTGACTCGTAATAGCAAAGTGATGTCTCTCTAGAAGTTTCTGTGCCTTGAAGGGCATGCCCTATCAAAACTGTCCATCCGACCCAATATCACACCGTGGTTATATATCAAACACGCCCCTAAACTCTCTGTACAACGCGCATGCCTCGTTCAGATCCCCTATCAGCGTGGCTACTAAGGCGAGTGAGAACCTATGAAGCGAGTGAGAACGTATGTATTATACAAGTTTGTGAGGCAGCCTTCATAGTATAACGAATTCCCCACGAAATGACATTGATGGTATATCTGAGAAGGAACAGGAGCAGCGAGCGAGTAACAGAAAGGAATTAGCAGAAGCGCTGGTTTGTATTCGAAGTTACCTTTACGTACAGGGACCTTAACGACAATAGGTATGGGTAGTCATAGGAGTATCTGACATATAACACGACCTGAATCCCGTTCCCCCTGATACTTTGTATTCTTAATAGTTGGATTGGTCGTCATAAAGGCATTATGAGAAAAGACTTTATCAACGGTAGGGTGAGAACAGTACAGCATGGGAGAGTCCTCAAATCCTTAGTGTCTAGCACTCACTCCCCTAACCCTGCTTATGTCATAGCTTACGCCATCATACAAAGCCACATGGGCATACAGGGTGTGTCCGCCACTTTCTATCCCAGCTCTTCATTGATTAATCACTCAGTCCTCATATTATGCTCACGCCTACCCCTGCATAAGCGTATGTACCTGCATAAGCGAGGGTCACCAGGAAAACAGAGCTGCACGTGAACATCCGTAGATCCGGTCCCCCGCAATACTTGCCGAGGTACCCCGCACAACAACCCCGCTCGTACATTCTCTACGCCGTTTTGGCGAGCAATCTGAAGTAATAATGTCCGGTGGCCGAAACATCTCAAAACAATCAACAGCCTAAACCCGTCTAGCCGCCGTAATTAAATGCTGACATAGCCAGAGGCTCTTGTACGTTACTTCTTCCAGCTTTCCCCATCCTCCAAGTCTGGTGATTGGTGCTACGTATATATCGGGAATCATACATATTATTTCCCAGTTAACTACTAGCCACATATGCATATTTAATGGAATAATTGACCTACGAGATACTCTAATAAAGTATGTTCCACGTCCCAAATGCACCCTGCATAATTACTTGGCTATATTGCTACCTATTAACCCGAGGGTTATGAGTATGGGCCAGAGTTTTGGAAATTTGTAATGCAGAGTGACCAAGTGACTAACATGCTATATTTATGGATGGTAGAAGAGTGAGTGTCATCATTATTTAAAAAGAAGCCTTGTCAGACACGAGAAATTCATATTGGTCTATATGGGATGCTTTTCAAAGATTGGATGTAGAATAAGATCATCCTCACAAGCACGGATAGATATTTGAACTATTATTCGAAAAGAAAGATCAATTTTATTTTTTGCCACTTCTATCGATCAACGAATACATCACAAATCATTTTCAATACCCCAAGTTTTTTCCTCCCAGATTTCCTTTCCTTTCCTTTCCTTTACTTCCTCCAAACAAGCACCAGGCCAAAAAATACAAATTTCCATGTCCCCTTAGGTACACTGGGAGTAATATGGGTTGATCACAGTGCAGGTAGTGCCCGAGACACAAGTTCCACTACCAGTCCAGTTAATCCCACCACACTGTTGCCACTGCGCAATTGTACCACCCGGAGCCGCGGTCGCCGAAGCAGAAGCCGCCGCAGAGGAGGAGGAGGAAGACGTAGTTCCAGTTCCAGTACCATAGGTAGAGCCGATATCACCGAAGCGGATGTTGCTGAATTTGACCTGTGCATTGGGGAAGTTGGCCTCGACGTTTGCGGGTAGACCTTCAGTAGACGAGCAAGTTCCACGGGCAACACCAGGAGTGGCGGGGTCTGCGCCATCAGGGAAGTTGCTGTCGAGCCATCTCATACCGACCGCATGATCATCCCAGATGCTCATAACCAAGACCATACCGTGATCGAAAGAAGTACCCATTTGTGAGAGACCACCCAAAGTCTGGTGGTAGTTGATATCCCCAAAGACGCTCTTCTGCTGCACACAGAAATTGTCGGTGATCGCGTTCGTAGCGGTGATGCCAGAAACATTGGTTTGCGAGTTCTGGATAACAACTCCATTCTGGACATAGAGACGTCTGATTGCGGAGAGTGTACCGGTAGCAGTGCCATCGGCGGTGATGAATTGAGTGACAACGGTGATGACCTTCGTGGTGTCGATAGTGTTTGTGGCTGCGGGACCATAGAAGGTCTTCTGCCCGAGACGGTAGGAGTTGAAGTCGCACCCGTCCTTGTCGCAGATACCGGAATAACGTTGGGCGCCATCACCACAGGCGGTGCCGGAGCAACGGCTCTGTCCAGTGATTGAGCAAGCGTGAGGGGTGAATGCGGTGGAGATCTTGTTGGCTTCCCAGATATCCATTTCGGGGCAGCAGGTTCCGTAGGTGCCTGTTCCGGAGTTCACATCGCTTGTAGAGCCAGTCCAACCGGCGGCATTACCCTAATAATGTAGTTTAGTATGATGAGAGTATATATCAGAAGGGTATGAACAAATGAAGAGATACACACCTCTCCGTTGATGAACTTGATATCGTGGGGGCACTGAGCATCGCAGTATCCGGTACCATACTTGGCACCAGCGGCGTTGTTTGGATACTTGCTCTTACCACCATCTGCATCCATCTCTACAAAGTAGAGTGCACCATTGAGACCACATGGGAGCTGGCTAACATCGACGTCGAAAGTAAACTCCTGATTCTTCGGCTTGAACATCTGGTATCCAGTATCTGCTGTGTCCATGAGATACACTCTAGAGCCAATGTTCTTGTTCGCGCCTGTAGTAACAAACTTATGCGTGAGCGAGTCCCCGCTGGTCGTAACTCCATAAGTGCCGGCATAGTCTGCTCCGTCGAGTGCACAGTTCTGTGCACACCAGACGCCATCGATACATTCCGAGATAAAGGCCTGTCCGGTGTAGCAGTTACTAGAGCTAGTGGTTCGATGAAGCCAGCGCCAGTTGGAGTCAAGGACGACAGAGGCAGCTTGAGACACGCAGCCACCGCTCGTGGTACATTTCTTCCAGGTGAGCTTGGGATGGGTTTCGGTGGTGAGGGTACCAATTTGCTGTGCCGAGGCGATGAGGGGCCCGAGAAGGGAGAGGGTGATCAGAGACGAGCGGAACATTGCTGCGATGGGACCGGTGGATGAGTATGGAGATGGAGATGGAGATGATGTGAGATGGTGGTGAGAAAGTGAGTTGATGGCAGACGGGGGCAGTATATATACACAATTCAAGAGGACTATATCACTTTGACGATATCACTTGCTCGTCCGGACAGGATCAATGTTTTTTCCAGAGTTTCTCCACAGTCGATGGGCACCGGCCAGAGATTCCCGAAGACCCTTCACGATACTTGGTGCCGTGACATCATTGATCGTGGTCCCCCGCATGCCAGGCCCTGAATCTGGGGCAGCCACCATGTCCCGCAATCTAATTCGCCCCTGGATAGATCTAGGATCTGCTGCTGTGATAGTACGCCCTGACAAGGCCGTTTACAGTGGCGGATTATAGGATCGTCGGCTTAACGGTCAGGGCAGCCGTAAACCTTATATTACTGCCCATCTCTATATGTAGATGCTCTCCTGCAAGGGCACGCAAGTAATAATAATATCCGCAGTGTTAATATGCAGTCACTCTCCAGGTTCACGACCCGGGACTTGGCGGTGTTACCCCCAAGAATACATGGGTGATAGATCCAGCTAGATATCTGGCCGGATGGACGGGGGGAGTGGGCCCCATAGCAACGCATTAGTTGGGTTAATAATGGGGTAGAAGTACATTTCTCTTTTCATTACAGTATTAATGAGAACGGTCTAGGGTCTAAAAATCACCATAATTGCCCAAGACTCTATTCCTTTGGTTGGTTTCTAGTACTGTCTCGATCTTTAGAATACTTTCATGGGCTGATAAGCTAATAGACCTCCTTAGCGAGCCATAAGTCAGAGATTCCCCTATCTAATGAGAGAGTAATATCTTCTAAGAGTGGATATATTAAATATTGATTAATACCAAGATATGAATTATAGAGGCCACTTGGAAGCCCTATTCAACTGGAAACTCTTTAGATTCTAGTGACTTTAGCTGGATCCCCGGTCTAACGCACTGCCCGATCAGATATGTTAATTCCGGGGCAATAATCACCCCAGCCGGAATCTAAAGCAACGAGATCCGCACAGCCTGAAACAACACTTCCACTGCCCAGCCACAAGGTTACACGGTGCACTCCAGCCATACTCCAAATTAATACCTGCGCTGCATTTTTTTCTCCGTCGCTGCACCGGAAAAACTCTATATAGTGAAATTCGGGAGCTACAATGTATCCCACAGTGTAACCGCCCATGATGGGACGGGGTAGCTGCCATCTGGGTTATTTTCCGCCCTATGGTACTGTGGCACGCCTAACTAGGCTTAGAATGCACTACATACCTTCATAGATCATCACTCAGTTTTACCACTATTCTCTTCTCTTAGATTGCTCTCTATGAGTTATTGAGGCATGTCCAGCTTCACGGGGCCGTATAAAATAATAAAAGTATGGGGTGTACATAAAGTTAATCATAGAGCTTTTGTAAGTTATACAGTTATCGTTAAAAGGTCATCTGGTCAATAGTTAGTTATCAGGAATGGTCTGAGGGATCTAAAAAAACTGTAAATATAGGCATTTTAGGGCCGGTTTTCTTTATTTTATTTTATTTTTTAATGAACCTACAAAGCACTAGAAATTAAAGATTTCTACAAGTATACCTTAGGATTTAGAGGTGGAAGGTGTGCCTTTAATTTTTTATGCTCTATCAAATTTTTCTCTAAAAGTCAAAGTAATTTTAGAGTTCACTTGTAAGGATTGTAGTGGTGCCTCCTAGGCTACAGCGTTTTTTGTCTACGGTGTGGTTCATACACAATAGAGTGTAACATATAAGCCCCAGTAGTCCTCAAAACCATGAAACATACTCTCTGTAGTATCTATAAGACATTTCCGGTCAGTTTAATCTATTCTATCATGCCATTCTTTATTGCTCACAAGGCTGCTTTCACTCATGGTGGGCGAACAAGCATTATTTTTAGGTATTTAGCAGGGTTTAAAAGGTTTTGAAGATTTCCTACACCATCCTACATACTAAAATATACTCTTTAAGTATATCTATTTAATTCCTAATGATATTTGGGCTTACCTTACCATCCTTAATGCACCTGGACTACTCATTAAAAAGAAACCCGGCCCTAAAATGGCTGAAATCAGTCTTCTAAATTGACCCTCTATTAACCCCTAGGCTGCGATACGCTCTAAACGCCATTAAACACCCCAGCTAAGCCCTCTAATTACTCTGGTGTTGATTCTATCTTACTATTTCATAAGAAGCCCTAAGAGTAAAAAATGTCTCAGGTGAATAGCTACCCCGCCACGGGCGGTTATGCCGTAAAGTTAGTTAGCCTCGCCAACCCATCGAGAGTGGCTGTTCGGAACAATACACCGCCGGAACGGGCCATAATGCATTATTCTGTACTCTACCCAGGTTACCAAGATTAATATAAGCGGCTTCAAGGGCTGGTCTCTCCCCGGGACAGAGTCGGAATATCTATGTAGAATACGATTAGTGATCTACAACGTTCTGGGTTACGGGCATGTACATGTACCACCCGACATTTGGACAAGAAAAAAAAATACGAACCGGAAAATATTAACAAGGGCTTAGTCAAGCGCCCTGGTAACCCCAGAACAAGGATTATTCATATAGTGAAGTCGGTGTTTGACGGTGTTAATACTAAGAAATCACCTTAATAAAGCTCAAAAAGGAATACCGCACCGCAAATCCCCGAAACGAGACTGTAGGTAAATTAACCGGGGGAGCAGTAATAGTATGGCTCCGGAAACACGTACCGGCTATTGCGCTCAATTCACCCACAGCCCAGGTCAACCAATCCTAACTAGATTTAGGCATTAAGCTTAAATTGGAACCCGGAAATATAGATTTAGGCCTTAGGATTAAATTGAAACCCGGAAATATAAGCCCGAACAGCCAGTAAAACTAGCGTATTTGGCTTGGCCCGATGGGCAGGTCCGGAAAATACTACTATAGATCACGGAAATGAGGGATCAATAAAGGAGGATGAACCTATACGTTTAGATCTGCTATAGTATATGAATGTACCTATCTCGTGCGCAAGTAGAAGATCAACCCCTACGCCAAGATGAACTGAGCAATAGAGGTTTTTTTCTTCTTCTCTCAGCGGGGGGAGTACCAAGTGTATCGACACCTTCCATATATTACTGAGCTAGGCCGAAGGACCGGAGTTCCTTTTGGTCTGGGGCTTATCTCATATGGGAGCACCTCCATGCACGCCACAATATCTGGAGAGTCGAGCCACTTTAGCCTCTTTGGTGGTGGTCATGCGATCACGGGGACACTGTGCACCTGACCCGCCCCGTACTCTGCTGCACCCCTGCCCGTCTCCATGAACGTTGGCTAACGTGTGCCCAGGGTATCGCGAAGCCGGTTGGCCGCCCGAGTCCCGAGCTGGGTCACATACGTGTCCTACTCATTAACGGTCGCTTAGGCGGAACCCTGCTTTGGACCTCCAATTGACCACCTATACCCTGCTCGAGATCTTGCACTGGACCTCTGGATTGACTTCTAGATTGGCATCACCTTGGACCCGTACTTGGCCTGGCGGCTTCGGTGCTGACCTCACTGCTGGCCTTCCTCATGTTCTGCTTAGGACCTAATGCTGATATGATAGTTCGGTCTGGAATATAGAAAGAATTACGATCAGGCGAAGAAACTGCCATCTACTACTCCTATGGATTCACTTAGCACCTATAGTCACGGGAGTAGTTATGGTGTCGTCGTAAGAAATTCATACGCAATCTATTGCGGGTATTTACGGAGCCCCCAACACAAACGTCACCTGTTACCAAGAGTAAGCTTCAACTCGACCCTATACACTTCCATCTTTCCAAATGACTACCGTCATCCAAGCCCCACCAATCATAAGAAATAAATAAAAATCGGAACTTCCTTCTCATAACACTTCCTCTAAGACCATAATTACTCTCAACCTTGCGGACCTAGTTACCGGGGAGATTCTTTAACTTAAGCCGTTGCATAATATGCACAGCGGTATGAAGTGTCAAGAGGTCCTGAGAACTAAAGGTCTCACTGCACTCATTGCAGGCAATTGAAACATGTAAAGTGGAGTGATGATTTTGTAACGCCTCGAAACTAGGGAATCCTTTCTGACAGTCGTCGCAATAGAATGTTAACAGATGTGCTGGGTGAGCCATATGCTGATCCAAAGCGTACTGATCAACAAAGTCCTTATCGCATTTTTCGCAATAAAACTTTGGAGCATGAACGGAAAGATTGTGTTGGTCGAGAGCCTTCTGGTCCACATAGACCTTGCTGCACTCTTCGCAGCGGAACCTTGTGGTATGTTCGGAGGATTTTAAATGACGATTTAAGGCCCCCTGGTCCTCAAAGTCCTTTGGACAGGTCTCGCAGCGGAACTTTGCCGCCGAACGTTGCTGACCTACGATAACTCGCTTTTCTCCAGACTTGTCAGAGTTATCGCCGGGTTTTATGAGTGCGAGCGCCATTGAACTTTTTTGATCCTGGCTCCCAGAAGCGACAGGTTTAGTAGCAGGACCCTTCGGAGCGTGTACGGAGATAAGATGCTGATCCACTGCGGACTGACTTGCAAAGTACTGAGTGCACTTATTGCAGAAAAATTTGGGATGTGCCGAAGAAAGATGCTGGTCTAACCCCTGCTTATTTGAGAAGCCTTGCCCGCACTTATGGCATGGAAACCTGGGATGGGCGGAGAAACGATGTTGGTCGTGGGCAGCCTGTGTTGTAAAGCTCTGATCGCATTTATTACAAGGAAAGTTGAGATGGGCCGAAGATAAATGCTGGTCCAGCCCTTGCTTATTGGGAAAGCCTTGCCCGCATTTATTGCACGGAAACTTGGGATGGGCGGAGAAACGATGTTGGTCGTGGGCAGCCTGTGTCGTAAAGTTCTGATTACATTTATTACAAGGAAAATTGGGATGCGCCGAAGAAAAATGCTGGTCTAACCCTTGCTTATTGGAAAAGCCTTGCCCACATTTACCGCACGGGAACTTAGGATGGACCAAGGAACGGTGTTGATCGTGAGTAGCCTGCGTCGTAAAGTTCTGGCCACATTTATTACAGGTAAAGCTTGGGTGCGCGGAGGATTTATGCTGGTTCAAAGCAAACGCGTTTGCAAAGCCCAAAGTACATTTATCGCAGGGGAATTTTGGATGTGCAGAGAAACGATGTTGATTCAAAGCGGTGGGGCTTGCAAAACTCAACGTACACTTATTGCAGGGAAAATTTGGATGTACTGAAAGACGGTGTTGGTCTAATGTAAGTTGATTCGCAAAACGCTGGCCGCACTTATCACAGGGTAGTTTGGGGTGGGCTGAAAATCGATGTTGCTCCAAAGCCCGCAAATCCTGAAAACGTTGGCCGCATTCCCTGCAGGGGGCATGCTGGGAGTAGTGGTGTTGATTAAGGGCGGCGGCATTAAAGAAAGTAAGAGTACATAAATTACATGAGAACTGTGGAGTGTGAAAAGATGATGAGGATAAATGGTTTTGTAAGGCGTTATTGTCGGGAAACTCCCTGTTGCACGGCTGGCAGAAAAACCTGTGAAAAGACGATGTAGACAGGTGATTCTGCAAAGCAATATTGTCGACGAATTCTCTGTTACATGGTTGGCAGATGAATTTAGGATGTCTGGGCGAGTTCAGGTGGTCATATAAAGCCTGCTCGCAGGAGAACCCCCTATTGCACTGAGAGCAGTACCACCCGTAATTCGGATCCCACATTATCACAAGTGCTGTTGAAGGTTTAAACGTCAATAGTAGATCTTGCGCGCTTGGGTTAGCAAGTGTTAGTACTTTCGCATAGTTTTAGAAAAGAAGGCTCATAGAAGGGCGTATAATACCTTGTAGTAGACGTAGAAGACCTTGTGGTAGACGTAGAAGCTCGGATGAATAGTATGTATGGCCGTCGATGAACAGTGAGAGGGTGGATATGAAGAGCCACCTGGCGCCGATTTTGCCGCTGGTCGCCTATGCGGTAATGAGGAGGTGGCGCAGTGGCCAGCCTTTCAGCACGGGCAGTGAGGCGCAATCACGACTCTATACCGCGTTAACTGGGCAGATTGAGAATAACGTTAAAGGTTGAGTTTCTATCTCCCGACCAAAAAAAGAAAAGCGAGAGAAACCCCTTCTCTAGCGCAATCTAGTGGACAGAGAAAACATTGTTTTCAGGAAGGTCTCCCCAGCCAAATTTTATTTAGGACTTAAAACTTTGGTTGGCCCCAGCGTGAATTCTAGTAGCAAGCGCTACTGAGCTATCGGGAATGTGCCCAAGCCCCAGTTTGTTTATTCCCGAGGGGTTGGCATACTCATATATAATTTGAGAAGAACCTCCGTTCTCTACTATTTACTTGTTGCTATAGAATTCGTGAGCTAAAGATTGTCATAAGTTCAGTATGGCTGCCAAGACATATATAGAATTGGCTGGGCGCGTATCTGTAATGCAGTCTTCTGTATTCGGGAGGCCGTGCTTCTGTGAGGCTGTGAAACCGCGTCAGAGCGCAGATCATATCTTGTCTGTTTAGTGATCAATGCACCGCCATAATTACGGGCGCACAAAACCTGTACCTTATCACAACCATATCAGTCGTCCCAGAAAACGAAACGATGCTTTACGAGTACTGGAATACGTTCCTTTTGGTAGCCCCCATCGGGCTTCTATGCCTCACAAATGGCCCCCAACCCCGGTTCCACGCCTTAATCATGCTGTGTACGGGACTCCTAGGGATGCACCTATCTAGAGCCGAGACGCCTGAGGTCTGGTCAGTTGGTCTTCTGGTGTACATCATTCTGAACTTCATTACTCTCGCTCTATCACCGCTGCAACTTGTTTTAGTTTGGTGTCTGAGCCCGAAACGGGAGATTGACCATGGGATTGTCGTTCACCATGAGGGAGACGAAGAAGGAAACATCACTGTCGAGTAAGTCTGACTATACTTCTAGTCATTTCATGATAATACTAAGATTTCGTAGTATTCTGGCAGTACATGGTCTCGGGTCAAACCCTGCCTGGGCATGGACCTGGGAAGATCCTTTCACTAGCAAGAAGTGCATGTGGCTGAAGGACTTGCTTCCGAATTCCCTTCCTAGAGCCCGTATTATGGCTTATAATCACAATTCTGCTTGGTTTCGTGACGCACCTGTCAAATCCGTGAGAATTTGTGGAGAACAGATGTTAGAAGCTTTGGAGTCCCATCGGAAGCTACGCCAGGTATATTCTCTAAGCTACAATTATTTTAGCCTATGGTGGCGCATCGGCCATAATATCTAGTGCTAAGACCCAATGACTATAGGAAATGGAACGCCCGGTTATATTTATTGGACATAGTTTTGGAGGCATCATCATCAAGCAGGTAACGGTGCTAGTTATTTCTTGAGGCATATAAATATTTTGGCTGACATATCGAAGGCATTAGTTGCTGCGGGTGAGAAGGGTAACGACACTTCATTCCAATCGATAGAAAATTCGATGCATGGCGCAATATTTCTTGGGGTTCCACATGATGGGTCCCGGCTAACAAGTTGGGGGATGCTTTTATCATATTGCACGTATTGGCTTGGCTCTAGTACAGAGCTTTTGGAGGCACTGCAGTCAGGAGCGGGTTCTCTCAGAGAGTTGAACCATTCCTTCATGCGTAGCTATGGTGAACGGGATCTAGTAGACTTTTTTGAGCTTCATAAGACCAAGACATTTGGCCTACCTTTACTAATGGTAATCTTCAAGGATTGCTCCCTTACTTGTATAGGGTCTTATCGATAACCTTACTGTTTTAGGGTGTCGATCTCCACTCTAGTACCAATGCTGGTGTTAAGAGGGTAGCGTTAGAGGCAGACCATATCGGGATGAATAAGTTCAAGTCGGAGAAACAACCTAATTATGAGCTGGTTCTCCGGCAAATCACGAAGATGGTAGATAAGATCGAGAAAGGTTAGTAGTTTACAGCCGGATTGTGCTGTCTTGTGCCAGACCTAAGCCGGGTAGGGTTAGGGTTTATTTATTACATAAAATCCCTGAATTGAGGGGATGGATAATATGCAAAATTATATCTGGCACTAACCTCGTGCCCATACCCTACGACGTAGCTTTCTGCATCACCGTAAAAGCAACCGTTGGGACTGGGCACGGGACTAATCTGGCACAAGACATACATTTAATCCAATGCCAACCTAAGAAATATATCGGGGACTGACTTTTGTATAGAACAGTCAACGGTATTGAGTTCTGAGCAGATGGGTATGTAGTTATTATTAGCTGTCGGCCTATAGTTGGTCTCACTAAAAGGAGGTGGGTTTGCTAGAATGTCTACAGTCTCTCTACTTAGACGGGTCTGAGGACCGCCGAGAGTCAATCGAAAAACCGTACAAGTCCACATTTCAATGGGTAGATAACAACTCTAAGGTTCGAGATTGGATGGAGGGGAAATCGCAGATAATCTGGGTCTCTGGCAAGCCAGGATGTGGCAAATCAGCATTTTCAAAATATCTTCTAGATCGCATGGTACAACAACAGAAGCGTCAGAAGCAACAAGGTATATTTAATCACCTGCAGGGCACCTCGGCTGTCTTAAGTTTTTTCTTCAACGGCCAGGGGAGCGAGCTCTTGAGATCCGAACGAGGTTTTCTTCAGGCACTTCTGTACCAACTAGTGGAACAAGCACCGTTGCTATCCTCCCTTGTACCAAAGCGCAAGGTTGATTATACTGGGAAAAATATACCTCTACCCCTCGATTCCTTACGCCAAACCCTACTATTGATGCTAAGCCATCCTAAAGTTAAATCGGTTAGGTTAATAATTGACGCCTTTGACGAATGCGCAGAGGATTGTAAAGAATCACTTCTCATGTTCGTCACTCAGGATCTGGCGAAGGTTTTTCGGGATCCGGCGAAACATCCGTCAATTGTCCAAATCCTCATCACAAGTCGCCGGAACCTTGAGCTAGAGAGATTTCTTGACCCCTACCCTGAGATCAAACTGGAAGACTTGAACTATGAGGATATACACGTTTACCTGACCGGCGAATTCGAAACCTTTACTCGTTACCATAGCCCTGAATTTGTTGGAAGTCTTGTGCGGAAAGCAGAAGCCCGGTCACAAGGGGTATTTCTTTGGGTGAAGTTGGTTGTAAAAGAACTCAAAAAAGGAAAAATTCTTGCTGGAACCGCTCAAGAGTTGGAAAGGGCGCTTGATAATCTTCCGGGAGACCTACAACAGTTCTATAATCTTATTTTAGAAAGGTTGGATAAAAGCAGCAACGCTGAAGAATGGAGAATGCTAGAATGGGTACTCTTTGCGGAGAGACCTCTATCAGTCCCAGAGTTCCGGTATGCCATCTCGATTGGCTCCAACCTGCCTCCAGCTAATTTGGCTTCAGTTGAAGAGGTCACGGTCCCACTGAGTCGTATGGAGGCACGAATACGAGAGTTCTCCGGCGGATTCATAGAAGTTAAAAGAAGAGTAGAACCGAAGTACACTAGAACAGAGGATATAGACGCAGATGAATTTGTCCAGTTTATTCATCAGTCGGTCAAAGAATTTCTGCTAAAGGCGGAATCGAACGTTTCGGGGACAAAGTCAACTACCGCATTACCACTGATCATGCCACCCAAAGCGCACTCTCACTTAGCTCGAGTATGTATCACATATCTTGCCTTTCCCGATTTTAACAAAAGAAACTTCCCTATCGGAGAGGCAGTAAAAATCCCTTTCTTAGCATATGCAGCAACCAACTGGGCAACCCATGCCTCACTTGCTAAGACATACGAAGAGACAGCACAAATGACAAGATTCGAGTGGCCTAAACGACAGAATTTCCGGGTATGGTCTGAGCTCTACCTCTACTTTCAAAATCCCACATATATTTGGGAACCGTCGGAATGGGAGGACCCGTTGCTCGTTGCATCCCGTATAGGCCTGTCGATCGACGTGAAACATTTTTTACGCTTCTTGGGGCAAAAATATAGTGATGAGCGTACCAAAACCGTGTCGCGAGCTTTGATTTCAGCGGCACTTGGTGGTGATGAGACCACCGCACAGCTGCTTCTTAGGGAAGGGGCTGATGCCAACGCCGAGGAAGGGAGCGCTTTACAAGTAGCGGCTGACAACGGCCACGTTCAATTTACGCAGCTGCTTCTCGAGACCGGGGCTGATGTAAATGCTAGCGGAGGTGGTGCTTTGCAATTAGCGGCTTATAAAGGCCACGAGAGGGTTGTTCAAATGCTTCTCGAAAAGGGCGCTGATGTAAACGCCGAGGGAGGGGATTATGGGGGCGCTTTGCAAGCAGCGGCTTGGGGAGGGCAGGGGGAGGTTACGCAGCTACTTCTTGAACACGGTGTCGACGTCAACGCCAGTGGAGGAGGTTCCGGAGACGCTTTACAAATAGCAGCTCGTGAGCAGCACCTAGATATTATACAGTTGCTTCTCGAGCAAGGTGCGAATGTCAATACCGGGGCGGGGGCTCCTTTGCAAAACGCAGCTTTTGAAGGCCGTGGGAAGGTTGTGCAGCTACTTCTCGAAAATGGTGCCGATGTTAATATCCAGGGGGGATCTTTTGGAAATGCATTGCAAGCAGCGGCCCGCGGGCGCCACCCACAGATTATCCAGCTACTCCTCGAAACGGGGGCTGATATCAACACCTTTGGGAGATATTTCGAAAGCACTTTGCAAGATGCGGCTCGTGATGGCTACCAGAAGGTTGTACAGCTCCTCCTCGAAACGAGTGCCGACGGTAGGATCCCTGAAGAAAGTCTCGGAAACGCCTTACAGGCAGCGGCTCGCACAGGTCACGCAAATATTGTACAGCTGCTTCTTGAAAAAGGCGCCAATGCCAATATATGGTATAAAGGATATGGGAATGCTTTGGAAATGGCGGCTCGTGAAGGCCACGAAGAGGTTGTAAAATTACTTCTCAAGAACGGTGTTGAGGTTAACACTAAGGGGGGAATTTATGGAAATGCTTTGCAAGCCGCGGCTCGTGAAGGCCATGAGAGGGTCGTACAAGTACTTCTCGACAATGGCGCTGACCCTAACACTCGAGGAGGACCATTCGGGAGTGCTCTAAAAGCAGCGATCCATGCACATCATTTGAACATCGTACAGTTACTTCTCGAGAAAGGCGCCAATTCAAGTGAGCTGGGAGACTTCGGAGATGGGTTGACAGAAAATGGCCCCATAGTCGTTATTCAGCGTTTGAGGGACGAGCTCTAGTCCTTGGAGGTGATCTTGTAGGTATCTGTCTAGAACTTTGTGAAAAAAAATTCGGAACACTAATTCTACTATAACTATCTAGAGGCTCTCTTGTAATATCCGGGTGATGAAATGGGTTCAGGCATAATCTCAAGATATTCAAAAGATAACCTCCCGGGTAGCTATAGTGAATTGTGACGCGGTGACAAAGCAAGACAGTATGGTTAGAGATGTACGGAGTCACTTCCGAGGAATTACGCTCAAGTAATACGTTCCTATCTCAGTGGTACATAGACCTTGAAAATTAGAGTTAGAGCCTTTTGCAAAGTCACACTTAGTCCTATAATGGCCCTTTGTTGCAAAGTGATTATCACGGATCCACAACGGAAGTTGTATCAAAGTGTACAATCTAGCGCTCTTATCTTTGCACCGAGTAAACCCCCGCGTTTAGCTATGCGCGGCCTGCACGCGACCTTCTCTCCTCTTCTCTCTCCTTCCCTCCCCTATTTCTGTATATATAGTTGATTTACTGGAGTACCATCCTTTAAAGACTAGAACAGAATTACACGATGTCTGCGCTTGTTGCCACATATTTCCTCTTTAGTACTTTGGTATCTCCTAGTATTTCTTCCGACATGATTATGGTAGTTGCTTAGGCTAGCAATACCAAAGCGACCATAAACCCTAACAGGCGTATGTAGAAGTTCCATACACAAGTTCTTTGGCGGTACAGCCTAGCTCACGTAGTTAGCAGAATCATGGAATATCACTCGGCTGATTTCTGATCAATTTTGTTGTAGATGCTTCCTAATAAGGATAGCTGATAGGCGGTTTCATATATGAGTCACGTGTTTTCATATTTGCTAGGTTTGAAGATCCAGGTAATAGGCATACCATATGAGGGTTTAGGGTTTTCTCTTTTGGAGCATATATCGATAGATCTCTCTATCTCTTTTAGACAATCAATTCAGCAGCTTATTACCACAAATTTTGCTGTAGGGGGTTATCTGAATGAATGAATTAATTATAGAGGATTATCTATGCCGCGGATAACTCATGTCTTTAGTTCTTGCTTAGCCCACATTAACCTCTAGTCACCACGTGCTATACTAAACTCCAATATACTGCTCTAAGGTCGTTTCTGAGTCTCTGTATATATCAGTCAAGGTATTTCATCCGATGGTCTCAAGGAGACGCATTCGGCCACCTTTCGCTCCACCCCGGCTGGGAAGGTCTCACGTGGCTACATTGTCTCCCAGTACCCAACTGACTGTTTTTACTGCTACCAGCACCGGTAATTTTCGTGGTCCTCGATTAGGTATGTCTTCGTGCTTTGCCTACTTACAGGGGTTTTCATGAAGAGACTATTAACAGAACCGTTACATGGGGGGGTCGCCTAGATTAGAACCTCCATTCGGGTCAAAACTAATTCCTACTACCTAGTAAACTACTTGTTTTCTTCCCTTAGCAGTGCTAAGTGCAATAACAGTTACTAGCGACAAGATTGAGGGGTTTATCTCTTTATTATGCCCGGTGGAATTGGTAGTTGTTTATTTTTCTATCTTCCGCGATATTGTTACGATTATTACATTATCTTTTGAGCATTATTTATAAAGGCTCCACCGTTGTCAGCCCAACTGTTTTATTCGCCTTCGTAACTTCCAACTCCAGCTCTTCTGCTTCTTTTAATCGCCCCTGGCTTGAATACGTAAATGCCAGGTTGCTCATGGCTGTCAGAGTATCCGGATGGTCCTTCCCCAGCACCCTCATCTTTGCCCCTAATACTTTCATTTCCAGCTCCTCCGCCTCTTTCCATCTCCTCTGGTCCGAGTACATCGATGCCAGGTTGCTCATAGTTGCCAGAGTGTCCGGGTGGTCCCTCTCGCACTTGCCTCCAGTACTTGCAATTCCAGCTCCTCCGCCTCTTTTAGGTGCCCATGGTGCCATAGCGTCCTGGCCAGCCAGGCTATAGAATCAAAAAATGATATTTCGGTTATATCTTTCATTCTGGTTTTCGTATACTTCTTAATATTGCCTACTACCACATCGATGTGTATGAGGAAACGTGCTTCGTGTGTCCGTTGGTCACAAATTCTGTCTGCAAAATATTTAAGCACTGTACCAATAAGTAAAGTTGCACCTCTTGTCTTCTGTGCTCGTTCTTCGGGGCTGAGTCTCTCGCAAGCCCACAAGTGGACCAGTGGATGAATATAGAAACTATTGGTCAATCCTTTGCGGTGGGCCAAAGAGTATGAAAATAGAAGTTTCAAACTGTCTTCTAGTGTGAGATCTGTTGTGAATTAGATTAGCTGCTTCAAATAGGTCGTTTGGGAGCTAAGCCTACCATCCTCTTCCCATTCCATACCAAGACGCAACATTTCCTCCCAGATATTCTCATTAGATAAAAACGAACATAGCAGCAAGAGTTCAGCAGCCTCTTTACTTTCATCTTCTATTGCTTGGAACGAGATTTCCCAGGTGGTAAATACAGTTTGATCTCGGTAGCTCCAGACTGTAGGCTTTTCCCCGAACACTTTAGAAAATGTTTTTTCATAGGTATCGGCGTACCTTTAAGCGGCATTTGGCGGGCAGCAATATAAGCTCCGGCTTGATCGATTGCAAGTGGAAGACACCCGAGCCTTCTAGCTAGCTCTACAGCTAAATCATTACCTATACAAGGTAGTCTGTTAGTGATTATTTTCTCCCTAATGTCTGGGCTATACTTTCCCTCGATACCAAGCTGAGTGGTGTGTAACCCTGCACTCCTAAGCAGTAAAAGTGCTCCTTCAGCCCCTAGCATCTCTACTACTTCCAATGCAGTCCTATGAGGCCAACATTGCCTTCTACTCGTCACTAGCACAGTACCGTGAGATGACATTGGTATAAAGGAGTTTATATCAAAAGACTTCAGATATTCAACGTTGTCAAGGACAAGAAGCCAGTTCATATTCTCCTCCAGGCAGTACCATTGTTTCACTGCCGCCACGATACGATTGGTATCTTCTTTCTTGACAGAAAGCTGGCCATCTTTGACAATTCCAGCCAAACAAAGGACCTGCGCTGCCCAAATATAGTCAGGCTTGGATTTTGCTGTAAGGGTTGCATGATGGTCTATCAGTCGCTGGGCTATTGACCTAAAGCCCGCGACTGTTGTTTCCTCGCTAGCTGAGTTGACCCAAAAGACAGAGCTGTACTCTTCGCGGTACCTATACACGTACTACAAGGCGACTTGCGTTTTACCCATACCTCCTGTACCGTAGGGGGCGGTCACGTTTGATGTTCTGCCAGCGTCCCTAATTCGAATATTTAGGTACTGCAATAAATACTCTCTGCCGGTGAATTTTGGGTTTCTGGGATAATCCAACTCAAATGGTATATCAAAGGCGATATTGGGGATGTGAGGTTTTTCTATTCATTCATTAAACTCTTTTATCTATAAATATCTTAACGTGAGTTGAAGTTATTGATCCTTACCATCCCAAGCTAGCATAAAGTCCTTCAAGTGTTTGACAACACTTATGTATGACTGATGACGTTTATTTTCGAATTTGACTATCTCAGAGTGATCTCCTTCGACAATGTGCACTCTTTCAATGCTATTCGGGAGGGGAAGCACTAATGACTCCCGCTCTATAGCCGTGACGTGTTGACCAGTCCTTGAAAAATAACCATCAGGGCCCTGCAAAATAATTAGCTAGAAATGACAGCGAAGGAGAAGCTTCACGTACCCTTACTAGTTTTTGGGTTTGATTAGCTTCGTTGAAACTAACTATGTTTAGCTTCCCACAACAATTGATGAATCTCTCAAGGTCCGGCTTCAGATTCTCTGAATCCCTTTTAAGTGATAGGACTAGCTTATTTCTCGGCGAGTCCTGCCCAAGCATAGCCAAAATATCATCCACTGGAAGACCGCAATGTGGGGTACCGAAGAATATCAGGGCGCGTGTGCACGTGAATAGGGAGCCATATATATCCTCATTCTCTTTAGCCATGACGAGGGACTGAATAAAGAAATTGGGATTAGTGTCTGGTAATATGGTGTCATTGGGTGGGTGGGGTACCTGGGCGATGATAATACCCCCAAAACTATGGCCGATCAGTACTAATGGTCTCTCTCTCTCCTATATAGAACGCAAAACATTAGTTTATTTTGAGCACTTTATTTCTAGACCACCAAGCTTACCTTGTCCGATTTCCTTGCCTTCATAAGCTCCTCCAAAAATGTTCCCGCGTAGCCCAAGATCGTGTGAGTCCCATTGGTGTCAAGCTTGGAGTTGAATCCGTATACCATAGTCCTACAATCTGGGAGATCTTTTGAGAGAAAATCACGAAGCCACATCCTCCCTAGGTTCCCCCTTCCCCTCCAGGACTCGTATGCGTGGCCATTAAGACCGGTTACGGCTACGATGCTATAAAAAACAAGCTTATATATCCCAAGAGTATTTTCGCGTGGCTTGTATAGCTTACTCTGCTTTGATATCTCCCCTTGTGGGGTAGAGCTGAGTCAGTCCAAAGAAGTTTGTCTCTATACTGATATCTTCATCGCCAAACTCCATATCATAAGTTGTATAGGTTAAGAGAGCTGTCAGGAGTTTTGTAGGAGGCTTTGGCCTAAACTGGATAAGTGCTGTTTGCGTGTCATCACTGTAGCAAGATGGTAACATAGTAATCTTCTCCGCATTGAGGATTACTCTACCCCCAAATTCAGAAAGAAACGCTTCCTCTAACTCCTCCTCTGTAGCCGTAAGAGGAATTCCCGTGACCCTGAAAACCATTATTTTTGCCCTTTTATCAGACATGGTGCCGGCAATATTAGTATCTCTACGCGCGTAAGGGCGAGGGGTATATTTCAGCTTTATAGTATACGAGTCTCGTTAATAAGAATATTCGCTTTGTGGTAACACTAGAGAGAGTATGTGAGAGGAGAATAGCGTAGCAGGTATGCGAAGCTTGACAAGCGGGACAGGGGTAACAATAAATTAATATAGGCGCGTACTCGGTGGGTCCGCGGAAAACCCACAGCTTGGCAGCCTTGGCGACTGTATACCGTATTTATTCACCCACTGCGACCAGGGTAGATGTGCGTTAGCAGGCGCTGGAACAGTTGGGAACCATAGAAATCCCTAGTACTAGGACAAGAAAGATACATACTTGGACATACTGATATAGAGTAAAACTGTTTTCTTTTTTATTGTTTTATGCTGACAATTGCGCAAAAACGCATATTAACCCCAGCAACAACGGTCGAATTTCGTGAGTAAATACGGTACCCATCAATAAAAGACTCTTCTTTCAGTTACGCCTTAGTGACTACTCCTGGGTGAAACATCACAAATTCCACAAAGCTCAGTATCAAGATAGATAGGGAGTGTCTTGGTACTTTCCCAGCACTCCCCAGATACCCCCACACAAGAAAGATACCTCAAGGTACTAGATTGTGGTATTGCCAAAGCACTATGTGTAGCGACGCACTACCCTGACCAACCCACAACACCGTCGAAAACGTTATGCTTGTATCGAGCTCCTACTGTGACTAGAGTCCTGTGTCGTGAAAAGGGCTTGGCAGGTGGCTACCTTACTGGCTAATTGTGCCTCCAGTTGTTTAAGCGGGGAAATAGAAATTGTGACTCAGCCGATGTTCGAAGACGGATTCAGCTTAAGAACTGACCTTCCCTAACCAGCAGCCAACACAATTCACGAGACTACTACTGCCAACTGCCATACATCTGATAAACGATAAGAGAAATCAAGAGCTGTTGAGGATGAGTGAATATAAAGCAACTGGATTTCTCACCTCCGCTCATGGTGTATTTCAGAAATTACTTGGTGAGGCTAAAACCTTTAAGGGATTTCCAACGGGCAAAAAGGGTCCACAGAATAGGCCGAATACTACAGGTGAGGAGACTCCGAGGCATGCGCATGACGGCCAGTCTACGCTACCTGTAGTGGTAAAATTTGTGGAATCGCCGGTACAGGCGGGAGTACAGTCCTCCAGACCGGGGAACCACATCGCTCTTGACTTCGCACGACACTCTCCACAAGAGGTGAGTGCAAAATCCTCGGACTCGAAAATAGAGGTTTTGAATAGCACTGGGATACCAACCGCAATACATCCCCTACGGAGTGCTGCCTCAAGGCGACAAGAGAGAGGGTTGGCCGTAATTTCGAAGTTTCGCGGCTACAAACTGGAATCGGATATCCGCAAAGACTATGTTGTACATAAACATGAAGTTTCCGCTGGGGTGTGGGAGGAGTCGATATGGGATGATGAAAAGGATATTGGCAGGAGAGGTGCTTCGAGTGTTTGGCGCCAGAAGAAGCGTGGCGTTGAGGGAGGACAGCTGAGGGCCGTCAAAACCCTACCCCAGCACTCTCTCCCAATGGTAGCTCGGGAGCTACTAGCTTTTGCGACACTCAAGGATGTAGGTCACTACATTATCTACATTACGTTAAGATTGCACGCTAACTGAAGGTGGCTATGTAGTATGGTCAATTCTTCGTGGACTTTTTCGGTTGGTATGAGGATACCCGCTACATATTTATCGCGATGGAATATATGGAGCACGGTGACTTAGGCAGATACATTGCCCGGTGCCCACTTGATGCAAGTACAAATGCAAAAAAGATCACTAAGCAGATCTTACAGGGACTTGAGGTCCTTCATATGAAAAGGATATGTCACCGGGACTTGAAGCCACCAGTAAGACTCCGACCTCCCTGACCTCCAACACTCTATTAATTTCTAAATGAATGAATTTAGAATATACTCATAGCTTCTCTCGATCCAATCTGGGTTAAAATTGCCGACTTCGGTGTATCGAAAAGTCTGGAGGGCACAACCGCACGCACTGGGTGGGGAACTGACAACTATCGTGCACCTGAAATACTTAGGATCCTCCCCCAAAGGCTTCAGAACCAAAAGATCATCGGCTATGCTTTGGATATATGGTCATTAGGTTCATTGGTGCATGAGCTTTTGACTTCCCAGACGCCTTTCCTCAAGCTTATCGAAGACTTTGACTCTGAAAGGGAATCTGACGAAGAATTCGGCATAGTAGTGGATATGAACAATACTTTACAGCCGAAACACACCTTTGACACTATTTCCTGTGAAAGGTACTGTAAAGGTATGGGGTTTCCGACCCAGGTGTTAGAAGAATCCCGAGTAAGCAAAGCAGGGATAGATATCGTCAAGAAACTATTAGTGCCGAATCCAGGAGAGAGACCTACTGCTACATGTGCTTTGAAAAATCCATGGCTGGAAGAGCCTAATTTACCTGAGAATCAGAGTCCACTCGCTGCGACTAGTGCCACAAAACATATACCATTAGATAGGGATACAGACAATTCTGTAGAAGAATCGATTATGCCAGTCTCTAATATCGACCATGCAGTACAGCTCCAGGATCCCGGTGTTCAGTCCGATATGCGCTCAGATCTGCTGGGTTCTAGTTCCATAGCAGAGACATTTTCTAGCAAAGCCAACAGACATCGGATGCTTGATGGTTATAAGCTGGGAACAGAGTTTCATGATGACTATGTTGTACATACGACATATAAATGGGACCTTTCAACAAGGCTATGGGAAGAATCAATATGGAAGCAGGAGAAGATCTTGGGTGAAGGGGCGTTTGCAGTTGTTTGGCTTCAGAGGGAACAGAAGAGGGGAGAACTAAGGGTGGTAAAGGAGTTAAAAAAAGAACCGTCGTTCCGGAGTCATCTACTAGTGTTAATCAAACTTTCTTATGTAAGTTCATACGTTTTATGCCTTCCTCGAATTTGAGCGTACCCCCCCCCCCCCTTTAACAAATCAGATAGAGGTTCATGCAGCGCTGCTAAAACTCAATATAAAGTATTTTCTAACGGTAAATCTCTAGCATGATGATCTTTTCATGAGACTCTTCGGATGGTACGAGGATAAATACTCGATATTCATTGCGATGGAGTACGCCGGGGGTGGGGACCTAGCTGGATATCTCCGTCGGGACTCCACAGGCGCAAAAAAATCTGCCAAAGAAATCACTAGACAGCTTTTGAAGGGAATTAAGGTCCTCCACCAGAAGAGAATTTGTCATCGGGATATAAATCCATCGGTTAGCTACTAGAGCCTTTATTATCCTGGATATATTCTTATAGAACTCCTACAGAATGTACTTATCGCTTCCCTTGACCCTATTCGGGTTAAAATAACCGGCTTTACTAGTTCAAAATGGGTAAAGGATACATACGCACGAACTTCCTGTGGAACTGAGGGGTACATTGCTCCTGAGATGCTAGGTTTATTGCCTCACAGGCCGGGGGGTGGGTTCTTAACCCATGCTATAGATATATGGTCGCTGGGCTCGGTGGTGCACGAGATTCTGACTTCAGAAGTACCTTTTAACTATGCTTATGATGAGAACTCGCACGCAGAAACCGGGCTAGAAGAGTTAAGTGGGCTAGAAGATAGTTGGAACAGTATCGACATTGCCCAATTACTCGAGTACTGCCGCGGCAGTATGGGCTTCCCAGTCGAGTCTTTACGATGTTCGCAAGTGGACGAAGAAGGAATACAGTTTGTCAAGAGTCTGCTGGCACCGAATCCGGAGGAACGACCAACTGCGAGTACAGCGTTACAACATCCATGGCTGCAATTAGAGGGAGAAAACGATACGTAGGGGTCAGTTTCGTTGCAAACCAGAGCTCTCGGGAACCAGGACTAACTGTAATCAAACACAATTTTATATAGTATTTCAGTGCCTACCCAGTGCCCATAATAATTCTTCTCGAATAATCCAGCACGTTGCCCGGCGCCGTTTTTGTGGGGATACCCAGACTGATGCCCACCCAATGCTGTTTCCTTATCCGCCGAATCTGTCCCACCACTGAATCTGTTTTTTTCTTTCTTTATTTCAATAATATTTTTATATATTTTATCAGGTACAAAGAAACCGCACGCCATCGCCGATCGCGGGTCTGTCCCGTTTCGCAATGTATAATCTAGAGGGCTAAAGCACTATTCAATAAGCTTTAAACTCCACTAAAAAAAACTAGCTTATGGAAGGCTTCAAATATAGATACTTGAAGTAGCGGAAATTTATTAGAAATTTAGAGAACATTTTTATCTTTTTATGTTGGTTTATAAGGTGGGGAGGCAGCCGAGGCAAGTTTTTTCATCTGAGACCACATAACAATATATCTGCCTAGTGACTGTATGTCACGTCAGCCCTACCCTTCCTACCGCTTACAGCGTTTATAAAGATGTTAGTTGTTCGCTGTCTTTCTATCTAATTACACCCTTCTATTACTAATACCTACTTCTTTCCCAATATAATACTCCTTGACTCCACGTCATCTATGTTAGCTCCCTCCACGCTAGATCCCCACCCCTAGTCATTTCTATGACCTATTATTCATCACTCGTACGTCTCCTTTTCCTCCCTCTCTCTCTCCTGTTGCCCAATCCCTTTAATGCTTTCTCCATCCCCTTCCGTTCCGGTAACAGACTTCAAAAACTCCTCAGTCGCCCCCCTAACCAACACATGTATATGTTCAACACTTCGCACACTCTGGATACTCGCCCAATTCTTGAACCACAACACATTCTCCTTCCCCAGGTGCTGTTTAAACGTACGGTAAACGTAGTCCTCAATGATTTTTCTCGATTCCGGAGTGAGATCACCAGCCGGGACAGAGTCTGGGAGAGTAGGTATAGGAGATTTTGTCCAGCATACCAAATGCACTAAGCTGCATATTAGTATAGAGTTAAAATCACCCTAATTGGAGTAACTTACCGATACCCGGAGCATTTCCGT
Organism: Verpa conica; assembly: GCA_033030425.1. NCBI lineage: Eukaryota > Fungi > Ascomycota > Pezizomycetes > Pezizales > Morchellaceae > Verpa > Verpa conica. The sequence goes on from JAUFSD010000004.1 coordinate 73,501, forward strand.
ACGGCCAGTCATTGACCAAGACTTTTGTATCCGCTACTCACATTCATTCAGTGCTACCCCACTACCAGCCAGCTTCAGGGGCACAAACCCTCACACGCATAGGGCGTCAAGTTCTCCGGCTTCAGATCTTTCCATCCTAGCCGCTCCTTCAAGACAAATGCCTGAATAGTACCGTACTCTTTCCGTGTTTTGTGAGACCATGTAATATAGCGTCTTAAATCCGACGGAACTCTTTTAAGTTCCTCTAGTCTATTCTCCCCTATTAACCATTAGCTTACGTGCCTTAAGCGGGAGGGGTAGCACGAACCAATAATCGTCTCAAGATCCTCCCATGTCATGAGCTTGAAGCACTTATCAGGAGTTTCAAGCTGCTGGGCATCTTTTTCCGTGAGTTGGTAGCCGTCATGGAGTGCTTCGGCAACTTTGTCGTCCTGTGTCATATTGGTGGGATATTTTTGAGGAAGCTCGGGAGGCTGAGGGCTTATCGGGAGGGGAGATTGAAGAAGTAAGGGAGAAGCGCAAGATAAGTTTATCTAAGGAGTTAATCCATGAGCTGTCCTGTTCCGGGATTGTACCTGCCTTTTGGAGGTTTTCGCGGGCACAGAGCAGCCACGTAGGGATGTTTTCCAGGACTAAGGGCTAGGTTTAATATTCATATGCAACGGTACTTTATGGATGCCTAATCAAGTGCTTTGTGAGGTTGAGTTTAGCCCCTATAATCCTAATAATTCTTAAAACTAGGAGAGGCTCAGAAGGTAAAGCTACCTAATCGAACCCAGTTTCGTCCTGTAAGAAGTCAGCTTGGGTTTGAGGCTCTCTTTCCCGTTTGGCGCCGAACCGGGGAGATCACGATATAGCGCGCAGAATCAGGCCGGCTTGTAATAAAGAATATTCAATACCTTTCCCGTACCTATCACCTGTATTTTTGACATAGGTTATCGGTTCTTGTGAACTGGTCTGTTGTATCTGGATAGTGATGACTCATCAACGCTTGAGATCTCTTGGATAAGGGTGACATGATCTGATTAGACTATCTCGACCGTAACCCTAACCCATTATACTTTGGGATCCTGTTCTCCCTTATTCTCTTATAATTCTACCATCAATAAGCCTAGATCTCCTACAATATATGAATAATACTGGCTCCTTGACTCCAGTCCCGCGCAAACCATGGCCTACAGTATTACAATGTATCATCCGAGCCATTACCGTACTACTTACGCGAGGAAGTTATCAACCCGTATGTCACCTAGGCGTAGTCAACAAGGGACTACTAATGTTTGTTCCACATGGAAAGAGATTTACCCGCGCTGGGAATATATAGATGCCAAGCCCCACGTAACATACTGCCTGAATATATTAGATGAGTGATGTCTCATGATTCTTTGAACGCAAGAAGAGAGTAGTTAGTAAAAACAATTGAAAGTCAATAAAAAAGCATGAAATAGAGGTCTGATAAAAAAGAGAATATAAATCTATAATTGTTCTAGAAACAGCTAGCCTTAAGACCCATCTAGCTATCATTTAGCCGTGGTTTTAGGGTCAGTTGTATTTCATATTGTGGAAAAGGAAGTCCAAGAGCCCCCATTGATGCTGAGGGAAAAGAGCCCCCTTAACACACCTCAAAGGTACAAAAACCTCTGAAGTTTTCAGGTGAAGATGGCCTACCGGTGTTAGCACCGGGAAGCCTAGTCGCACTTATTCTGGGACAAGTGAGAAACGGTCCGCGGTTCAGCCCCTGGGAGACACTTTTTTTTTAATGCCCGGGTATTTTAATATTTGCTACTCCAGACACAACACCTAACCCTATACGACCTAGCCGAACCGGGTCTCAACCTGGAGATCCTCAGTGACCCTTGGTTACATCATGACTAAGTAGTACCTGAGCGCCACAGCTACGCCTCCCAGCCAACCCTAGCCCTGGCCATCCATCACGACGAGTCTCGATAACCTCAATCACCCCCAGTTGATTATCCACCACGAATGTTTCGACGATTCCTCTCAGCTGCCGCATCCCCTTTCAAGTCTACAGCCTCAATCATGTCTTCACCGTTAAAGAAGCCCTGTAAACTCGCCTTGATCCAGTTGGCGAGTGGTCAGTCCCCTCTGCCCCACTTCTCTGCCCCTCTGTAGTCCCCAGGCCTAACACCGTCACAGGCAACGACAAAGCCGCAAATCTCCAACACGCCCGAGACAAAGTCGCCGAAGCAGCCGGCAGAGGTGCAAATATCGTCGTTCTCCCAGTCAGTCAGTCCCAACCAGATACAGGCGCATAGAGCTCTCATGATAACACCCACCCCCACTAGGAATGCTTCAACTCTCCATACGGAACAGAACACTTCCCCAAATACGCCGAGCCCATCCCAACTGCCTCGACAACATACCCCACCGACTCAACCCCCTCCTACAATACCCTCTCATCCATCGCAAAAGAGCACTCCATCTACCTCATCGGCGGCTCCATCCCCGAAATCGAACCTACTACCAAAAAGCTCTACAACACCTCAATGACCTTCTCCCCAACCGGTGCCCTCCTAGCCATCCACCGTAAGATCCACCTATTCGACATCTCCATCCCCGGAAAAATCCACTTTATCGAGTCGGAGGTGCTCTCCCCCGGCGAGACACCCACCCTCATCGACACCCCCGAATACGGCATCATCGGTGTCGCAATCTGCTACGATGTACGGTTCCCTGAATTAGCAATGATGGCTGCAAGGAAGGGCGCCTTCGCGATGCTGTATCCGGGAGCCTTCAACATGACTACTGGCCCACTGCACTGGGAGCTGCTGGCGAGAGCGAGGGCGGTGGATAATCAGATTTATGTGGGGTTGTGCAGTCCTGCGAGAAGTATGGAGGCGGGGTATACGGCGTGGGGACATAGTATGGTTGTTGATCCGAATGCGGAGGTGGTGGTGCAGACGGATGAGAAGGAGAGTATTGTGGAATGGGAGCTGAAGCCGGAGAGGATCGCGGAGGTGAGGAAGGGGATTCCTGTTACGACGCAGAGGAGGTTTGATGTTTATGCGGATGTGGCAGTGGCAGAGCCGACGAAGGGGGAGTAGGGTGTGCTTGTTTGCTCCATAATGGTGGGTAAGGGTTTGGGAATTTAGGATTAATAGGCATTTGAGAGTTCTCTTGTGGTTAATCTATTTTCGTTACAACGAGGTATTCGCTATCAATGGGACGACTATAGTGTACCTTATACCTTAGTATAGAGTTCAGGAAGCTTCTATTACTAAAGGTGGCATTTTATTTAGTATGTGTTGTTAGATTGTGCTTCCGCCGCTTGCTCTTCTCTGTGGTGGATGTATCTTTAATTTCTAACTGGGACAAGTGTCGACTCCTCATTTCCCTATCTACAATGAATCGAAGTGTCATACCACAGGGATAAGCAACTCCCGCACAGCCCTCGTATACGAACCCGTAAAGAGGTATCGGAAAGACAATCTACTAATGTATAGTACTGCAGTATGAGAAAGCTGGTGTTTTTGGTACGGCATTTGTGCGGTATTCTGGAGAATGCTATGTTAAGTCGGCTGTACATAGGGTACCACAAAGTGGTGCAACGGCGTCAACCCCGCAACCACAGCAAATAGTATAGACAGGGTGAGTTGTTTATAGGTCAATTAGAGCATTTATAGTATTAATACGGGTCAAAACATACCATTCAATTATAACTTATATACTATGTTAGAGACTCCAAGCCCAAAACTGCCCCCTCACACTACATTTCGCTAATTAGTGATATTTTTAATGAGATAACTTGGGATTCTTTATATAATGGGCTACTAAGTTAGCTGCGTAGACTAAAATTATTTTGATCTTGGATGTTGTGTTGTGAAAGAAATTATGTTTAAGGCATTGCTAAGCTAGGAGTAAGATCACTTTGTGGTAAGAAATTTTTGACCAACCCGGTAGTACGTCTAACTTAAAACGGTATTTCCGGCCGATGCGGTAGCGAAAATACCCCTTCTTCCGCCATTGGAATAAGATAGAGTAGGTGAGAAGTCATACCTAATACATCAGACTACATGTACTTCACATTCACCCTACCCGGCACTATATATAACTGAACAGCTGACTGGACCCAATTATGTGTTACGGCTTAGAATGTGAGAAATTTCGAGGCTAGCTACGGAAGAATAGTACCTTCGGTACTTCTTTAAACAGGTTGTTAGGACCAGAAACATAAATATCATTTTTACATCAGCAAACCCTCAAAAGACATACTATGAAATAAAGATATCACCCTATCTGCCCAAGAAGAGAACAAAGAAACCGAACATAGGCACATAGAAAAGAAAACTTTAATACAGGCTACGCCGTTGAATACACTCCTAGTTGGATTTTCACAATGCATCCTGGGTTAAGCCAAAAAGGTCGCAAAACACCTATACAAAAAAAAGATTGAGTAGAAAAAAAGAGAAAAGAGAAGAGACCCTTCGCATGTTTCCTGAAAATCAAAACATTAGCTTAAAAACTATAACCGGCAGTGTAGGGAAAGGGTAGGTTTGTACCTTTCAGGACCTTAAGCTCCCGTGTGGATGAATGGCGCCCAGGCGAGCACCTTTCCCGGTTTTTGGTCTCGTAATCTCTTCACAGCCTCATGCATCGCCAAGCCAATCTTACGATGTCCTCCACTACCCTCGTTCCCTTGACCATCAAAGAGTGAACTATAGAAGCTACTTGCGACTTCTACACAAGCGGAATCTTTAGTTTCCCACAGAGTTGCAAGTACATGACTAAAGCCTGCTAGCTGGAACGCATTTGCAAGATGGATTGTTTCATCGACTAAGTCAAGCGCGGCATTTTCTGCAGTACAGCAAGCAGAAAGGTATACTATCTGTGCGTTTTCTGTATTTGTGCTCGATATGTCTTGGACCGTCAATCTATCAAGGGTTTTAGTAGTTTCGTTGAGCAGGAGCAAACTACTATTCGAAGGGTCTATAGCGTCTGATATTCCATGGCAGGCGAAGTGAACAGCATTGTACCGCGGGAACTCCTCGAGCACCTTAGCAGCGCTGGGTTGGTGCAGAACCTTTGTTTGAATATTCTCGTCCCGGGCATCGACAAGCTGAACAATAGATTCTACCTCTTTCACAACCCCTGTAAGTGGACCGTGATCGGGAGTTGTCGGCATGGTGACAAGGAGGAGGTGGCTCGGAGAATCGAGTTTGCTTGAAAGCTTCAACATCTTTTGACGAGCGTAGGATAGAGCTTTGATTGTCGGAATATATGATGAAATAACCCGACTGATAGTGTTGCGCGTTGAACCTGGAGAATGATCGCCAGCCGCATGGAAAGGTGCTAGACTTAGAAGTCCTGTACCGATCCACCATATCTGGGTTAAGTCACCATCAGTCCCACGTAGCTGTAGCTCCTCTAATACTGGCTCGACTACCACATTCCACAGCCAGAGAAGAATTTCTTGCAGTCTATTATTTCTCGAAGCATATGTTTTCGCAGGGCCTTTGAGAACTTTCCCCGTAAGCTCCCCCATATAATTCACAGCTTCTTTGAAATCAAATCCTAAGAGTTTGATTGACCGTATGGCGGAATTTGTGACAATTATAGCATCGCATCGAGACTTTTCAGGGTTGAGGACAACAATAGGGCCATATTCGGCCATTTTCATGAGGTCCTCCGGGGCGGGTGGGAGTAAAAAGTTCTTGTAGCCAGGTATCTGCCGAATCTGTGACAAGGCGAGTTCCATTTCTTCGAATGCCTGCCTCCGTTTGCGTAATACGGAACTCATACCTAGGTCCGCAAGTCGGTCGGAGGTTTGTGGTGGCTCTGGTAATTTAGAATCAATCTCACTTCGTAGGCGAGTAAATGACTCGAATAAGTCAGGACTTGTTGTCTTAAGATCCGACAAGTCGCTTCGGCAATCAATAATAAAGCCCGTGATGATTCCTCGACTCAGCTCTAGTAATCTGAGGGCATGAGACGCCCCTTTCCCCGCTGTAAGAGCTGTGGCTGCTGAAAGTGATGCGATTCCGGATAACGTGGCCATCAAGTGCTGCTGGTCACTACGCTTCAAAAAGGGTAGACTGATCTTTGGCATCAATTTAATGCAGCCTTCAAGAAGAGTGTTTGCTTCTGCCGACTTTTTTGCGGACAAAAGAAGGACTGCTGCTCTACTACCTGCTTTGATACGTACGAGAGGGGGTGATGTAAGACAATTCCAAGCCCTCATGTAGCAGCGAAGTGATAAATCACCATCTTCACCAGAACATCCCTTTGCCTTGTATCTTATCATATGGCATTTTGCCAATGTGTCATACATTTCGGCACGGTCGGGCTGATCCTCTGGGATTATACTAAGAGCTGATTCGATGTACTGAATGGCATTATCAATATCGCTCATTGACCTCAATTTTCCATACCGAGTTCGGAAGTATTTGCCTAGGTTGTGTAGCATATCTGCGCGGCGAAAGCTGTCTACTACATTTAATGATATAGCATCTATAGTCAAGCTAATAGCCCTATCCACATCACTTATCATCATCCTCAGTAACAGATATCGGTCGTGCAGGGCTTCGCCCCGAATGGCTGATCTCATTGCGAGATTACGACGATCATCTTTATCGGTATCGCTCAGACATACTCCAGACAGAGTAATAGCCGTAAAAAGATCTTCTGAAGTTCCCAGACGTTGATACCGGGCCATTAGACGTTTGCATAGTGTACATAAGTTTTCTGGGCGTGCGGGGTGACCTTTCGGAGTTTCGTATACTGCTGCTTCAGCCTGCTCAATGGACATTGTGAGGTCATTCAGAGCCCCTATCCGTTCGTACCGAGAGTAGAGGCGCTCGCTCAGATTGCTCAACATGTTTGCGCGGGCTGGATGACCTTCCGGGAGAGCTGCCAAAGCTTCTTGGGTATTCTCAATCGCCTTTTCAAGATCACCTATAAAGCCTAGCCGGTGATAGCGAGCGCCATAGGTATCTCCCAAGTTGCCCATTATATGTTTTCTATCTGGATGGTCTCCTGGAGCTGCTGCAATAGCTTCTTCGCCACGTATAATAGCTGTTTCCAGGTCCTCGGGGGACTCTAGCTGTTGCTTATACCGGTATCGCAATCGGTTGCTCATCTCGATTATTGTGCCTGCACGAATTCGATGGTCCTTTGGTATTATTGCCAAAGCTGTCTCTGATTGCTGGATAGCTTTCTCTAGATCTTTTATATCACCTAGGTTCTGATAACGGGCTTCGATCGAATTCGCCAAGTTAAGTAGTCTTTCCACATAATTGGGGTTGTCTTCTGGGGTTGCCTCCACAGCTGCCTCGGCGTGCACAATGGCTGCCTCCAGGTCACTGATATCTCCCAGTTTCTTAAATCGCATAAGAAAGAGAGAGCCCAAATTACTCATTACGCCTGGACAATCGGTGTTGTCTCCCTTGAGTGCTGCTTCTAAGGATGCTTCAGCACACTCAATAGCTTTCTTAAGGTCGTCAACGTCGCCCAGCCGCTGATACCGGCCACTATAGGTATTGCTCAGATTAATCAATCTGCCCCCACGTTCAGGATCGTCAACCGAGGTCGCTTTCACGGCCATTTCAGCTTGCTCGCGAGCCCTTTCCAAATCTTCAAGGTCATTTTTGTGATTATAACGGGCGTAAAGATAACAGCTCAGACTACTCTGTAGTGTTGGATAATAGTAGTGGTGTACTGAAGTCATTTTTAGAGCTTCCTCTGTATGCTGAATAGCCTCCTCTAGGTCGCTAACGTTTGCCAGCCGTTGGTAACGTAAGTGAAGGTTGATGCTCACATTGTTTAGTACCGATTTATAGGAAATGTGGTCTCTTGGGGTTACTGCAAGGGCTATTTCGGACTGCTCGGTGGCATTCTGTAGATCGCTAAGTTCTCCGAACCGCATATACCGATATGTAAGTAGTTGACTTAGATTGGTCAATATACCTAAGCAAGCAGGGTCGTCATCTGGTGTTGCTTCCAGGTCTATTTCTGCACTCTGAATTAATAGGTCGAGGTTAACTTCGTTGTCTAGTAGCCCGTAGTGGCTTCGTTTGTGTGGAATCTTTCTAAGATTAGAGTAATCTGGAGTTACTGTTATAGGCGCTTTGGTCCTATTGGTTGCCCGCTCCTGATCACCTCCAATTCCACCACTCTCAACGTATATTATAGGGTTATCCATTTCTGGAATTCCAGGCATAGGTGGCCTAGATTTTGCAGCGGCTAGCTCTGTGAGCATCGATAGAATGACTTCGGCCATCCTATTGACTCTTCCGTTCGTAGTACCGTCTATGCCATTATTGTCGTCGGAGGTTTCTGAAACAGAGACTGGAGTGTCCATACTCCCGGTAATCTTTCGATAAAGTTGTCTGGAGGTATTTGGATAAGGAGTGCCGTGGCCTTAGACTGATCAAGTACACAATCGCTACTTCATACTTATAGAAAATTTCCGTAAGATCATTGCCAAAAGGGGCCATGAGCTATGATGGCTATGATTGCCACACAGCTGAAATGTTTCTAGGCACCAGCCATATTTGTTATCAGTACCAAGGATACAGGGATACTCAGCCACAGCACAGCCGATTTTTTCGAGTTAATATAGGATTGTATCCCAGTAGATCGCTTAAATTATCTTTTCTGTGGAACATAGCGGTTAATATTTGCGCGCACAGCCGAATACGCCTAAATACTCAAAAGACAGGGTTTTAATATCAATTACATCATCTATCATAAGGTATAGCTCCTAGGGGTTGTATGCTGCATGATTCTCATTATATCCTGGGTAGTTTCAGGAATGCCCTATGCTGGCAAAAAATGATCCCCTATTCCAACAAAGCTACTAATTCCTAAGACCAACAAGGTATAGACAGAGGTTGACTTGGGCCGGTCTGGACCAGATAACAGATTACTATGGCGAAAACAAGCCTGGGTCATCTAAAAGAGTGTTGGGCTGGCCCAAGTCAACCTCTGGGTATAGATCATTAACCTTATAGACCATAGACTTTAGTTAGTGGTTTGGCTCGCTGTCCGTCTGGCCTGTGGATATCTCTACGCCTTTCCTAATTGAGGCGCGGGGTACGATAACGCTTGTCTCCGCATCCGCCCAAACTTTAAGCCAACTACACTCCCTCGGACCGCACACGCATCCCCGCACTGTATACCCCGCGCCTGGTACTGCCACGTACCACAACAACATATATACTGATAGATAAATAGCACAAGAGATGCTACTTTCCCCCTCTGCTTTAGCTTCTGTTTTCTAATATACTGTGTGGGGATGCCTGTCACTGGCGGTACCTGCATAAGCGAGATGCAGGCACAGATCTCCGCAGACATCAGGTTGTATTGGGGGTTATAGAGTGTATTTGGGATAGGTCTTCCTTAAAAGAATGACTTGTGCCCCCCGACGCTTAAATGGACGTATCCAAACCAATAAAAAGAAATATGAAACATTAGTATGTAGTAACCACCACTCCTTTCTACAATCACGTTCTCTACATGTAGTTATATCTCTAAACAGACAGGTCGTATCATATCTGCGACTTGATGCACCAGTTCCCCGACACTCTGCCTATACGTAAACATAGATAAGAAAGAACTGATGAGGTAGGATAATAAAGCACAAGAGAAAGATATCGAAAGGAAGCTAAGAGTAGCAAGAATAAGAGAAAACAAATTTGGGAAAAACGTCACTATATATTTCAGCTACCGACCGCACTCGTATCCACTGGCTCTTCTGATTCGCCCTACCTTGATGGTAACGTTCAGTCAATTCCTGAGCTGACACGGTTTGGGGTCACTACTCTCTCCCCACTGCGTCCTTCCCTTTTAGTCCCTGTAGTTTGCTACTTTGTTGGCCATGATCATGAAGTGTTCTGTAACTTTCTTGTCTAATTCAACCTCTCTCTCTCCCAGGGAAAGTACAAATTCAGCCTTAACAAACTGCGGTTATCCGACCAAATAATGGTGCCGGGGCTATACTCTACCTCAGAGCTCAAGAGTGGTGATCTGCATTCCAACCAGTACCGAACAAAAGCTGCTGGGTACTGATCACTTGTCGCGGGTATAACTAGAGATACCAAAGATTGCGTGGGAGAGAAGCGTACTATTACTAGCCAAAGCGACAGAATTTACTATTCAGGCCGAACTTGGCCTCTATTTACTAATCGTAGTTGAGCCTCAATATGTATTTGACCACTTAGGTAATTTTTCCATCGCATGGCTCTGCCCGGTATCGCCGAGATATTACAGTACTCTGGCCGAAAACATATGTTCATCCTACCGATTGAAATTTTTATCCTTTACATGCCGTGGTACTATCATACTGTGAATTGCTCTAAACAGGCTACCTATAGATCTCGCTTAGAGTAACCACTGAAAAACAGCATTAACTCAATAACCCCAATAATCTCTCTTCAACCAGGTAGTTTATTAGAGTTCTTTAGGAGAGGGAATATTTGCATGTGTTTAATGTACGTATACGTAGGCCTAATTCATGACGTCATTCGGTTCATCAACAGGTGAGACATGTTTCTCTTATGTCTTGGACCACCAGGTATTATCAAAGTGATTATCTGAGACACGGAGAATCTGGGTATTTGGGTATACTCGGGTGGGCAAATGGGAAGGGGGAGCACTTTGTTAATGACTTCTAATTTGGCCTGATTTAGTAAACCTGGCGCGACCCCGCCAATACATTTGAGACTTGTATTCTTAGGTCTTTTTGCCTACCCGAGTATATACCTCCTAGTGCGTAGATCACTAGTACCAATAGCAGACTCGTATATCCTCCTAACGTAGTATTCCGGCCACGATCTGGCATCTCCGTTGGCTGTTTAAAATATGATTGATATTTAAGGACAGAAGCTACAGGGGATGTAGGGCGCGATGGGAAATAATCTACTGGGGAAATTAGGATTTTGGTTCTCCGATGATTGGGGGTTATGGGCAGAGGTAAGCTCTAAAGGCCGGGACTCGCTAGGGTGGCGAGAGGTTACTCATAGGTAGAGGTACAGGCATGGTCTGAAAGGCTCTTCCGGAGCCCAGAAGAATGCATAACTAGGCTACTTGCTAATTATTTAGGCTTAGTTGGCAACGCTTAACGAAAAGCGAAAACAATGCGGTTCTTTCTAGCTCAATGACTTTTATTTTTATTTTTTAGAATTGTGCGTGGTTCGAGTACCTTAGCCTTTGGACTCCATGTACTTGTGATTAATTCATTCATTCATTCATTCAAACTCAATGACTAATTGGGTAATAGTTAAAATTAACATTAATATCTGTCAACTTCAAAAGCTCAATCCCTCCCCCTCCCCCAAATAGAAGCTTTGATCTGTGTTTGCATTTCTCGAATACCCCAGGATTAATCCTCAATCAGTTCATGCACAATTCGTGCCGGTTAAGCTCTGCCATTCAAGATATTAGCACATGTATCTATGCGACTTCTGATGAGGCAACTTACGTCCTCGACGAGTTCATCGCAGCAAAGCGTTTCTTGGTCCTCCGGGCACGAATCAACAATAGTGGTGCCTATAATATAGAAGAGCAAATAATGAGCTTGTATTTTGGTCATTTGGGGAATAAAGCCTTCTTACAGTCATTGCCTGTCAAAGTAGATGTAGCAGTATCTGATTCTAGATCATCGGTGATAGAGGATGACGCGCAACAGAGGGTCTGCTTTTCGCATACCGCCTCTGCTTGAGGGAGTGCAATAGCACTAGCCATCGTGATGAGAAGAGCTGCGGAAAGAACAGTAGAAAAACGCATTTTGGTTGTTGGGAGTTGTGTTGGCCTAGTTGTGTGCTTAGGGTATTAATGAACTGCTGGTGGGTTTGACGCTGGTTGAGAGAGTTGAGTTATAAAAGGGTTTTACTAGTGCTTTGCTAAAAGACGAGATAGAAGAAGAGGAGGTATAAGGATCTTGGGAGATGAGAGTATGTTGCTAACTGAAGAACGAAGGAGACAGGAGAGTAGGTCTTCTTATATAGATAATCTCCCTCTAGATAGTCTACTCGGGGTAGGCACCAAATACCTGAAAATGTAAGTCTTAGCTTAATTAGATAGGATTTTCTCTAGTGAGTAAATGCATCTTCAATTTGTGGGAATGAAATCCGTACCCTCTGGCACTCTGATCATGCCTGGTCTGAAGATGCGAGTCTCATAGGCATGGGTTAGGTCTAGATTTTTCTACTCGGGGTAGGCAAAAGGAAGTTGTAAATGTAAGTTTCAAAAAATATAAAGTAGTAGATTCACTTATAGGCCAGGAAAAATCAGAATCAATTACCGCCTTGAAGTTATTTTGGCTCGATACCCGTAGACGTAGGCATGGAATACCAAAAGCGCAGGTATTATTCCGTAGATCGGAGGTACATCTTACTTACTTGAGGTCATGTCATCCAACTCAAGACGACCTCCGACGTGTGTGTCGCCGTCTGGTGGTGGTTATTGTCTCATTGCCTTGTTGTCCGGCGGGGTTTGCATGCGTGTCTTGAACCTTAGGAATGAAGACTCCTGTATCAACAGCCATAACTATTTACTTTTGCTCCAGATTTAGCCCGCAGCTGAGGCCTCATGCCGCCTTCCTAATTGCCCAATACTCTACACACTTGATACTAAGCTAGAGTCTACTATAGCGTAGACTGGATGTGTTACAGGAAATCATTGGCCGGGTTAGACAGCCAATAAAAGTCCCTTCGCCTAGGACCCCCTGGAGCGATCTTGCCGCTTAGCTGAGACGGTGCGGCCCGACACTTGGCGTTGATCTTCCGGCCCAGCGCCTAGAATGGGGAAAAGAGCCTCAATCAGACCAAGCGGAACCTCCCACAGTATGTACAAAACTGGATTAAGCCTTGTATAAGTACTTACACAAGTTATAAAAAAGGTCATTACTGGTAAAGAATGTCATTTTATGCATTGTGACTTTCATCCCACCAGTCGGGGGATACACCGGCTGCGGATAGGTATGGTTAGTAGCGGTGAAGGTTTACCGAACAAGGGGGCAGAGAGCGGATAGATATCATGAGTCTGGGAAACCTTTGTAGGCGTATGAGGTGAGGTTGGACCATCCAAGATACTCAGCTGCAGAAATTGAGCTGTAAAATAACCTGCCACAGCACTCTGACTATCAAAGTCACCCCCTATGTACGCCTATATTTAAAGGAAAAGGAAGATATGCACATTTAACCAACTCCCCCGAAGGAAACACTTTCGGGCCAAGTTATATAGCACCCAACTATTTTTCACCAACTGTAATCCCCTCCAAAAATCCATCCCAGAACGTGGGCCGTAAAAGAGAGCCAGGCTCATGAGTTCGTATTTGACTTTTGATTATTTTGTCATCATTAGGTAGGAACTCGGGCATTAACCGAGATTCCTACCGCTACAACCCCAGCCAGGCCTAAACACTCCAACAATCCCAAGGATGCAACCCCGTAAAGCGTTATCAGCAAGATGATGTACTATCGTAGAGCAGTTGTTAGTATTGTAATAATAAGATAGACTGGGGAAGTTTACCTGGTACAGCAGGTTGAAAGCTACTTTACCACACCACCGACGCCAATAGACAGTGTGAAGGCTGGGAGAGGGTTATTAGGGACAGCAAGGATCGAATCCAGTTAGACAAAAACACAGCGAGTACACTCTCCGATCTCTGTTCGTGGCTATGGTATGCTGTGGGTTCCCCGTAAGGCGGTGAGGTTCTCGGGGAAGCAGACAGTAGCGTGGTGCGTTCTTCTTGTCATTGCCGAGATCCTCACATTTATCATGGCATATGGGGAGAATGGAGCAGCAGCGAGTGTGGGGATTGAATAAACAAACATTGTTGCATAAGGAGGGAAGATAGAGGGAGGGGTTGGTGTGATGTCTACACTCACTCGGGTTGCCGAGGTCGGGTATCCTAACGCCAAGAGAGCTATAGTCCAATCGGCAAGCACGCCGCTGTACTCGGCCCGAAATATCAAAGGCATGAAAATACATTCCGGTTGGGACTATGTTTAAGCGCATAGACCTCTAAGTTATCTAGGTCTATTGAAATTTTAAACGCTTTTGTTTAATACACTAAAGTTTTGGCAGTCTTGCCTATAGGTTTTATAGCCGGGGGTCTACACATCGAGAAGTTTGAGTGTCGTTAGATATAAACTCTGTTGATATTTATTTATATTTTAGAAAGGAAAAATAGTGGTTTACATAAGAGAGCATATCTTTCGTGGAAAAAGAAGATCATAAGTCAACAAGGTGTCTTGAATATTGAAAGGCGAGTGTGAAAATACGGGTGCGAGCAATAGAATGATAGTTCGATAATACGCCTAAAGGAGGGGGGTAAGCCCGACCTCTTATACCCTACATGCCTATGTGATCGACCGCTGTCGGCCATACTCCAACAGCGAGACCATAGTTAGAAATAAATAAAGCGTGAACCATTAATACCTTCCATCGCTTGCCCTACAACCGCCCATTCACGTGTACATAAGAAACATCTCAATGAAATATATCAGAGAACACATAAGGAAAACACTAAAGAAAAGAAGGCGTTTCTTAACAAAAAAACCAGGAGCTGATGCGTAAATCACCAAGGAAGGGGCACTAGACTATATAACCGAAAAAGAGAAAAGGTGACCAGGAAGAAAAGGTGGAGGAAGGGCAACAAGAAACTATATCGGGAATTCAAGAATAACGCATTAAGATATCGTTGCTGTAAGTTGTCGAAAGCTGGGATTAAGTGCTAATGTAGTCTGGTCAGAAGCTGGGGGGTCGAACTATACCGCACTAAAGATGCCTACCTAGAGACCCATTAAGAGCTTAATGATATCAAGGTTTCCGCCCTGAACGGCTGCATGAAAAGCTGTATCACCACTGTAGGTTCTCCCTCTTGCATGGACGTCGGCCTTATTATCCAGTAAAAGCTTGACAATGCGAAGGTTTCCGATCTCAGCAGCCGCTTGCAGAGGCGTGTTGCTGGAACCCGAGTATGGTTTTGTGGGGTTGACTTCAGCTCCATTTTCCAATAGCAGCATGACCATGTTAATATCCCCCCCCGCGATGGCATTGACAAGGGGTGATCGTTCACCCCCATCAGTATTGACATCGGCCCCTAGATCTAACAGCAACCTGACCATGTTGGTATCCCCTCCCAGAATGGCCTCGAGAAGGGGTGATCCATCCGTTTTGGCATTGACGTCGGCCCCCAGATCTAACAGCAGTTTGACAATTTCAATGTTTCCACTCCCAGCAGCGGCTTGAAGGGTTGTTTGGTCACGATTCCCTGCGGATTTTAAATTGACGTTGGCCCCATTGTCTAATAAGAGCTTGAAAATTTCAATGTTTCCACTCTTAGCAGCGGCTCCAAGGGCTGTTTGACGACGACCTTCTATGGGGTTTGCATTGACGTCGGCCCCATTTTTTAATAAGAGATTGACAATTTCAATGTTTCCACCACCAGCGGCAGTCTGAAGGGCTGTTTGATAATATTTGTTTGCGGGTTCTTCGTTGGGGTCGGCCCCATTGTCCAATAACAGCCTGACAATCTCGATATGCTTTTCAAAAGCTGCTGCATGTAACGGACTTTCGGAGAGGAATCTTTCTTTATTGTTGGGGCTGGCCCCGTTGCCTAATAAGAGCTTAACAATATCGGTATGCCCTCCACGCGCTGCAGATAGCAATCCATGAGTACTGAGTTCCACGGATTCCACGTCGGCCCATTTATCTAGTAGGTGCTTAACCAACTCGGTGTACCCATTCCGTGCTGCTGAAATTAAAGATTTTTCGTAATCAATGCGAGGTTTCGAACTAATATCAGCTATGTGGGATAGTAGAAATCTCACAACATCGATGTGCCCGCCATCGATCGCTCTTTCAAGTACATATGATAGGTGATGGCAGTCCTCTTCTTTAGGAACTTTAGCATCCCTGTCTAACAAGGACTTTAAAATATTAATATGGCCACCGTAGGCTGCCGCGTCCAAGGCCATATCAGGTGTTATCTTAGTGCTGAAATTGTTACCGCTGTTTAAAAAAAGCTCCACAACTGCAATATGTCCACGACCTGCCGCCGCTTTCAAGGCATCTCTAAGGATCCATATTTTGTCGAGGCCTTCTGAGTTCTGCAATAAGAGCTGTACAATAGCGATATGCCCACCACCAGCGGCAGCTTTCAATACCTCTTCATTATCTTCTGCGTTATCCTGGGTCCTGCTGTCTAATAAGAGCTTTAAGATTTCGATATGTCCACCAGCGGCTACGGCTTTTAGTAATTTTTTGGCGTCATATCTTGATGAAGTTGATACAGCGATGCCGTAGGCCTTATTTTTCCACAAGAGTTTGAAAATGTCGGTATATGCGCCCTCAATAGCCAATTGTAAGGCTCTCAGACAGGTCCCAGTATTCGTAGGGGTGATTTGGGCTCCTGCGCCCAACAAGAGTTGAACAATATCGATATGTCCACATCCAGCGGCTGCCTCCAAGGCTGCCTCCACGTTTACGTGGGCCCATTGGCCTAATAAAAGCTGGACAATATTGATATGTCCAGTCTCAGCAGCAGCGACTAGAGCAGCCCGACCGTCGGGTTGTGCTGATCCGGGGTTATATTCCAACATTATTTTCACAATATCAATAAACCCTCCCTTAGCGGCTGCTTGCATTGGTCTTCCGGTACTGGTGTCTGCCCCACTGTCCAATAAAAACTTTAAAATTTCCATATGCCCATTCCCAGCGGCCGCTTGTAAAGCTGTTTGGCCACCTTCTTTCGCTGCTCCTCTAGCGTTGATTTGGGCCTTGTTCTCTAATAAAAGTCTGACAATGTCGATTTCTCCGCTCTCAGCAGCAGCTTGCAGCGCTGTTCGGCCCCAATAGAACCCTGCACGGGCGTTCACATTTGCCCCCTTCGCTAACAGCAAGTTGACGATGCTAGCATTTCCGCCTCTAGCTGCCGCTTGCAAGGCTGTGAGGCCTTTGATTTCAGCTGATTTGTCGTTGACGTTGGCCCCATTGTCTAATAAGAATTGAACAGTATCAATATTCCCGCTCTCAGCAGCCGCTTGCAAGGCTGTTCGACCACCTTCTACTGCTGGTGGGGCATTAACAATAGCCTTTTTATCCAGCAGAAGCTTGACAAGTGCTGTAGACCCTGCTTTAGCTGCTGCTTGTAGGACTGTCAGACCATCCTTTCGTGTCCCTGCATTGACGTTGGCCCCGCTTTCCAGGAAGAGCGTTACAATATCGATACGACCGCTCTCGGCAGCCGCTTGTAAGGCTGTCCGACCGCTATTTTCGGCTGCTTCGGCGTTTACGTCGGCCCCTTCGTCCAATAAAAAACAAGCAATATCGATATGTCCATGTTGAGCCGCTGCTTCTAAGGCCGTTCGTCCGTTATCGTGGGCGGCTTTTGCGTTTATGTGGGCCCCTCCGTCCAATAGGTGCTTAACAGTATCGAGATGCCCACCCTCAGCAGCTGCTTGCAAAGCGGTCCGACCATTCAGTTTTGCTGGTTTGGCATTGACGTCGGCCTTATAGTCTAACAGTAGTTTGACAAGTCTGGTATTCCCCGCCCCAGCCACCGTTTGTAGAATTGTTCGGCCTCCTAACACGCTCAAATACGTTTCTCTAAGAGGGTTAACTGCAACATTCCCACTTAACAGCAATTCGAAAATCTCAGTATGCCCATCCACAAATGCCGCATGCAGAACTGTTTGTTTTTCATCGTTGGGGGTGTTGATGTCGAAACTTTTGTCGAAACCTTTGCCGAGTAACCACCGTACCATACCCACATTACCCGACTTGACAGCAACCAGAAGCGCGGTTTGAAAATCTCTCGTATCTCTGAGGAAAGGGCTAACTAGGTTCGATTTCCCTGTCTTGACCACCCGTTGCAGCACCGTTTCACCCCTAATAGAAGCCCCAACGTCGACTTTATTCTGTAATAGTATCTCTATCGTATCGAGATGACCTAAATCTATCGCTATTTCGAATAGCTCCCCCCTTTTTTGGTTATCTAGCGATCCTATACCACCATCTAGGGACTTTAAAAGCCTCGAGACAGCCAGGTTGTATCCTTTTTTTGTGGCCTTTAGGAGTAAGGGAAGGAGTTCTCTTTTCGCTGAACTTGGGAGATATTGCGAGATGTCGTTTTTTCTAATCTGCCTCATCAATGTATTCCTGATACCAGTGGCGTGCCCAAGATCCAGATCTACCCCCAGGGATGAAAACTCGTCTTTTAGTTTCTCGACCCAATGATTTGTGTATCCTCGTAGCCATGGGTCCTGTAGGGCGGCATGTGCAGTAGGCCGACTCTTCGGGTCTGCAACTAGGAGACTCTTGACGAATGCTATCTCTTCTTCGCCAACTGGTAGCGGCGATTTTTGTAGGGGGTCCGTTGGGAATTCTCTTCCTCCACGACAATAATCACCCAAAGAATACATGTCAGTTCCACTTTCCGAAGATTTCCCTGTCGCCACGCCCGTTTCAGCGTCGAAATCTTGGTAGGCCTCGGTGAAGGGCGTCTCATAGGCTAAAATGGTATGCACTAGAGAGCCTAATGACCAAATATCCAGTGCAGAGGCGATGAAACCTACTGCGCCCCGGGGTAATACTCCGATTAGCTCAGGAGCAAAGTAGCCTTGGGACCCAGTGACCGTTTGTAAAGCAGTGTTTTTTGCTATTTTTGATACCCCAAAGTCGGCAATCTTAACCCAAACTGGGTTGAGTGAAGCCATAAGAATATTCTACCAGAAATTATCCATTGTCAGCAGAAATATTAGTGCGGACGTGGAAGTCTAACCTGTGGCTTTAGGTCACGGTGGTAAATATCTTTGCTATGCAGCACTACAAGCCCCTCCAAAATCTGTCTAGTAATCTCTTTGGCCTCTATAATTGCCTCCGGGTTCCCCTCTCTTGGGTCCCTGATATACTTATCCAAGTCCCCAAACTCGATATACTCCATCGCGAGGAATGTATTAATTGAATCTTCATACCAGCCCAAAAACTGCACAAAGAGATGCTCATACTAGACCTGTTAGTGCACCACCCCACGCCACATTCAATTATCCAGGGACTTACTCCTCTCAATTTTACCAAAGCTAGTAGCTCCTGTGATGGCTTTTTTCCTTCCGGGGTGGCTCGGGGTATGACTTTCACAGCCCTTAATCTTCCTTCATTCTCTCGTCCTGCCCTCTCCTGTAGAAAAACAGCCCCAAAACTCCCACTTCCAATAACTCCCTTCCCTCTCCATGTCGATTTTTTCCATAGCCTTCTTGAACTCAAGCTTTCCCACTCGTACGTTTTGTGCACTACATAGCCATCATGAAACTCCGTCTCTAGCTTGTGTTCCTCAAACCTTTGCTCTAGATTCACGGGGCTTTCAGGTTTAGCTATTTCGAAGAGGTAATCGTAGGTGGAGTCTTCCTTAGGAGGAGAGATTACACTCGCCAGTAGCGAGGACTCCGTATCGGATTGATGTGGGTGTTCACTCATAGAGTGTTCGGCAACGGGCGCTACGGAAATTCCCACGACTTGTACTGGGGATTCCATATTTGGTTGATCTTGGTCATCGCCTACAGGATCGCTGACAGGGGGCTGCGATGCTGAATCCAGGTCTTGTAGCAATGCTGGTCCTATGTAGAGCTTAGTCTGCTGCTGGTTGTCATCCGTAGAATCTACCGCTACCGGTGTTGAATCGATGGGCTGGGGGGCCGTAATGTGCCCACTCCTCGCACCGATGACACCCCCGAGATCATCACTTTTTCCTGACTGAGGAGGCTGCTGCTGCTGTAGAGAATCATCCTCGGGCAATGGCTCGGATGTGAAACCGCGGGTGATAGTAGAGTCTTCTATATGTGGTTCTTGTGGGGGTGACTGTAGGGGCTTTGTACCCATTTGGGACAAGTCATATCCGCCTACAGACTCAACCGGGGATATTCGTTCTTGGCTGCGGTAGCTACGCGATGACGATGGTGTAGCAGTAGCCACAACACTCATCTGCTCATCTGATAGACTGACTTTGCTCTTTTGGCGGGCAGCCAACCAGCCCCAGACCCTCCGGGGACCCCTTTGCTTCCCTGTCCCATCCAAAAGATCTACCCTATCCCTTTGCTGCTCTTGGCCCTGCTGCTGCTGGTGGTGGTGTCTCTGTTCTTGTTCCTGTCCCTGTTTTTGTTTCTGTTGCTGCTTTTGTTGGTGAGGGGAGATCAATCGCCTGAACACGCCAACGGCGCCGGAGCTCTGCGACGCTTTGGTATCCCCTCCGGTCTCTTCTTCTCTAGATTTCGGGCCCATTTTGTACCAAACGATGATAGTACGATGTAAAATATCCCTAACCGAGTTAGCTGTTTATTCAAATAATACTTCCGAGAGTTATGTGCATACAACGGATTGCAGAAGTCGTCGGGATAGGCCTGAAATTGACTGCTCTTGATTTCGTTGATCGTTCTCCGCTCAGTGATGAAGTGCTATATCGATTTTTGTTTACTAAATGGTGATGATTGCTTCCTGCTCAGATGGTGAAGTGTTCCCCCTCTCCGCTACCATCGCCTCATGACCCTTGGCAGAGTCGACTGCCAATGACAGGCTGGCCGGCCGGTTGGTGATTGGATGTGTTTGACCCAAGGCAACAAGGCCTAGCCTAATTGACAGCCATGCAGGCAGTCACGTGCCCTGAAAGGAAACCTCATCTCGCCCTGTATCAATGGGACCTGGCCAGACCTACGGAGAGTACCCTATCGAAATCCTCACGATATATGGGTAGGGTTCCAATTGAGCTGGGTGGTTGTATCCAGAGTTCAGCCAATCGGAAAGAGCCGCAAAGTTGTTTTCCCACAGCCCTACCCGGCCAACCCCCGAAATTACCACGGAAAGGACGAGATTTGATAATAGAAAGCCGTGACGATGGGGAGTCCTTTATTAGATTGTAATATTACCTAGGGCAAGATATGTACAAGGTTGTAACCACTAACCTCATGGGATAAATAGAACATCTGTGGGATAACAATTTAATAGAGCGGAATAGAGTAAGAAAATTGTTCTTAACTCCCGTTTAGAGAAACCCTGCTTCTTTCTCAGGGTTGGCGGTGTATCGAGAGACCAACTTAATATAAACAAGATCGAGCTAACCCCAGAACCCCAGAACAAAAGCAAAACCCCACGCGCTATCCCACGATCGCATAAGATAAGCAAAAGAAACGTAGCCGAGAGCCGAACGGGATACCGAAGGTCAGAGACAGGGGTATAGAGGATATGGGCCAGAGCCAAGGATGTAAATTAATAGCGGACACGGGAATAAAGAGCAGAAGATACAAAGTAAAGTCTAGTGTCAAAACAATTCAGCTCCTGGAACAGTAGAAATAAATATCTCTCAAAATCCTCACCTTCCGGGAATAGCCCTCGCCGTATCCCCCCCTAAAAAAAGTGTTTACTACTGTTTGCCTTAGTAAGGTTGATACGCTCGCTGTCATCGATATTCCGGGAAGTTATTCCAATATGCGGGGGATTGTCGGTTTGGTAGTATCTCAGACAAATCTTTCTGCTAGAGAGGGCCTCATCTAGCTCGCTGTTTGAGTATGCGCTTGTCTCTGTGCCCAGAGCCTCCACCAGCGCCTCCCCAAGGTCGATTGTAGCCCGGTATTTTCCCACTTCTCGCCCGGCCTGCTTCAGTTGACTCTTTCGATTGACATCCACCCACATAAAAAACGTGCCAAGAGACCATATACCCTGCAGAATACTCAATATGATAAGGATCAATACAACAACGCCGTAGTTGTAAGTAGGGTTCTCCCCTTTATCAAGGCATCCGTTATTAATGTATCCGGCATTGTATGTTGTTCCATTTAGGTCGAACATCGTTGTATTAAACCACGCTGTCTGAGGCAACTTTAACCACTCAAGCTTGCTGATGTGGAATTCTTCGAGTCCAGTGTCGTTTGTCCTGTATACTGTACTGGAGTAAATAAATTCGTCGAGAGCAATGAAACCACCGCCCTTAAGAACAACGACAGGTTCAGTATTAGACTTATACCCCACCATTGCCCCTATGATGTTCGGAAACAACAAGACATAACTAGTCGACAGAAAAAGCCAGATCATCTTCGGTGCTAATATCCATGCGCTGAATACCTGTCGGCCAAGTGCCAATAGCGTTGTCCCCGAAGTACCAGTGTATGACATGGCGGTGTAAAGTTGATGACTAATCGCAGAAGATTCCATAACATGTCCCAAACTAGCGACGTGGACTTTATACGTGATATAACCCATAAGAACTTGTCCTCTGCGGCCGAAAAGAACATTACATACGACGTCGATCACCTTGGCTGTAGTAAATGAAAAACGTCTACCCCCGAACCACGTCAATGACTCGTCATTTATATACTTTAAGTTCCAGCAGAAAACCTCTAAATTATTGTCTGAGTATAGTGTAGGTACGTAAAATAAAATAAGAAACACTATGGCAGGGAAAAATATTGCCCCAAGGAGAGCGGCTAGGATCATCCATCCCACTCTCCGTTTGTGAGGAAAGGGCTTCGCCCTTGATAGGTATTTGGGGGGGAGATGGTGTGTTTCAAGAGGTGACTCGTAGTTGGAGTAGGAGTGTTGTGACTTCGTTTTATCACGGTGTAAACAGGCCATAGCAAATTGTGGATGATGGAGAAAGATAACCCTGACAGAACCCTACCCGGAGCAAGGAGAACTTAAGAGTATGTACCTTTGCCTTTGCTGACCCTCCCGTTGATGGTAAGTAACTGCAGGGGTTGGTGGAGTTTCATATATATTGATCGGCCGAGGATTTTGATTGAGGGGGCTATTTTGCAGCCTGAATACTTTCTCCCATGGGCCTTTTAGCTACCACCGTACGTGCTATTCCCCTTACTCTAATCTTTTGGATAGTAATATAGCTACGTCACTACTCTATGTAGTTTTTGGTGCCTCTACTTGGCACATAGGCGAGAATACATTTAAAGCATACAAGGTTATTACAGAAACAAGGGCTTGCAGGGTTCTATGGCCAGTGTCACTGCCCGACTACTACACAGCCCGGGGGTAAGTTTTTCTATTGGGAAGGATAATCTCTGATACCTTCCTATATTTCTGGGTATTCTTCTGTCTAGAAGATGCTCTCCGCATGATCCGCCCTTAGTGGTAAAATCAAGCCAGCAATGCTACTCAATAAATACGGAAGTGTTATTAGTAATTTATGTGAGACACGTGACCTAGATCCTGTGACCTTATTAGGTATCCTACTAGGAAGCTTTTAAGGCACTGGGTTAAACAACACTCAGAGAGAGAATGATATGACCCTGCGCCGAAGAACGCAAGAAAAAAATAAAATCTTAGAAAAATCACGGCAAGGAAGAAACCGAGTGAGAGCTTGTGACTTCAATTAAGGAGGGCGAGAAAACCAGCAAGAGAAGGATAGACTTGGTGGGTTCAAAGCACTTGAAAACACTACCTGGGTGTCATCTTAGGGATGATGCGAAAGAACAACGAATCGCTTGCTATGTTTGGCAAGCAGGGCCGCGGTTAAAGGTAAATTGATAATGGGAAACGATTCTGGAATGGCTGTTTATCCACTCTTTCTTACTTTTGTTGCATTTCGCCAACAAGGCCACAACCGCGGGAGATATGGAAAAAAGCAGCAGGGAGAGATGATTCTATCAGTCGATTTAACTCTTTTAGTAAATATCTCTGGGCTCCAGCCGCATTTCCCTGGAGTCTATAGGGATAAAAGGGTCCCTTTAGTACATTTTCAGGATCTACTCGATCCCCCTTAAACACCAGCTTCCATTTCTCCCTAAATGCCACTAACCCCGCTCCAAAAGCCCCCTTCCCCAAAATCACCCCACCGCCACACATTCCCTGAGAGACTTTCACCGCCGCACCAGTAGTCCTCTACCTCACCCCACCACCACTACTATGCACATTCACAATCCTATTCACCAACCCCATCTGCACTCCCTCAAGCCCAGCAACCCTCCACCTAGTCAATACCCTATCCATTGCCATCACCCTACGAACCAAACGTAGCAACAGAAACCTCCTACCGGCACCTGGCATAATACCGAGTCTCGCCTCCAGAATTATTGTTCGTCTTGGGGCGGTTCGGGCCTGACCTTCGGCAAAGAAACCACCCCAGCATACGGGGTCCCGTTGGCCCCACTATAGTTAATTAGGTTGAATTTCGGTTAACGGACGATCTTTGGAGAATAGATCCACTCGGTCGGGGATCGGGGCTAAGCTGGGAGAATTGATTGTGTGGTGCCTCACGGCCCTCAAGACACAATGAAACAATATTAGTCACAAAGACAAGCATGTTTATTCTAGAAGAAGATGATGATCTAATGATCATCATCAGGAGGCTTAAATACTCTCTGTCTGACTAAGCATTCTATGTACAACACTTGCGCCTCATGACAGGTTGAGCTGCTGGTGAGTTGGTCAGTGAGCCGGGAGTAAGCGTATCATGGGATGTCACTCGTCAAGTTCTCGTCTATTCATAATGCAGCGAGATCGCCTTATAATATGAAATTAAAGTAGTGTTATATCCTTATAGGGTGGATGTCATTATAGAAAAGGCATATCACACACGAATTAGTCACTGTCTGGTTGGGAGTGCGTGCTCTTACAAGGCGATTATTCTTATAACCTGATCCCTTATAGGGTGATTTACTGTAACGGCTAAGAACAGGTATACAGTCGACAACAGGAATTGAAGTTGAATCGCTAGAAGAGCTACAAAAGGGGTTCTATTTCTTCTATACCTTTTTATTTATATTTCACTCTGTGTTGTAAACACTAAGCTAAGCCTGTTGCATTCGCTTAGTCATCTGGTTATACCTAGTGTCAAGGGCTGCAATCACCCATACTCACTCGGCCATGTAATGTCACTCGACAGAAACAGCCCTAACCCACATCGCCGTCAGCCGGTGTGGCTTTTGACCCCCTCCCTTTTACATGTAGAGCTAGGCTCGTTCCTACCCCACCTATTGCAAGGTACGGTAGGAGAGCTGTCATAAGGCTTGGCACGGCATTAATGCAGAGCATGCTTTTGACTTGCTTAATTCACTATGTTCTATCGCTCTAGCGTGCTCGTGCGAAAAGTACACAAGCACCCGCATAACTGCTTAACATACCCACTTAATGTTATAGTTACCCCACCAGAGACCGTACGATAGTGGCCACGTGACAGGCTCCGGCATTTTCCGGTATGGTTCACTTGGGTTAAGCGATATATTACTGAGCCCTGGTGTAACATACCGGTATAAATACTAAAGCAAAGCGTAAGTTACTCCTTAGTTCATATCAAGTACTACCCTATATTACAACTACCAACGGTACAATGCAGCGTATTTCCATAGTATACCCATGAAATTAGATAAGTAGCTGCGTCTGAAGCAAATGAAACCGCAGGCCAGATGACGGAAACTATCGATAAGAAAGTATGCCAATAGGGATCGTTTCTGTTTATATAATGCAGCCTCTAGTGAGGCCTTTGTTGACCTGTCAGATTTCAGGAGAAGTTTTTAGCAGGCATATTAGCACAAGGGCTTCTGCCAACTACTCTTATTCCTCGGTCTTATCTACCAAAAGGGGTACACATGCCCGTCATAAATTAATAACCAGCTGGATGTCTGCATCCAATCAATCTAGCTTCGTAGGGTCTTGAAGTTCCTACAAGGTCATCAAAGCCTCAATAGAGGGCTTGCTTTGTAAATAATTCTGCTGTAGTAAAGAGCTCTGTAACTTAGAAAGTATTATTTCTTTTATCTAGAATTAATTTTCTATAAACTCTTCTAAAACTTCATAAGATTTTCAAAGACGTTTTGTGTTAGTGGTGTGAGAAAAGTAGCTAGTCTTAAAAAGTCAAAGGTTATTTTTGCATGTATGCGCATACGTTAGTGTGTTGCTCGCTTTGTTATCTCCGGTAATAGTTAGCACCGCACTTAATTATGAGTCACAAAACCTTACAGCATCTAGGTGTAGATCGAGGATAAGGTCTTGTTACCGTTGAATGATGAAGGGTCGATATTAGGGTCTGGCCTAGTCTTTTGCCACACCAGATTTAGTGGTCCTTTTGATGCAAATCTCTGGCTAATAACCCCCGTGCCAGATCTCACGATCACTTCTTACTGTAAGATGATTCGATCCGGCGCTTATCTCATGCATGCATGAATTTTATTATCCTGCGTAGTTTTAATGTCAATATGTTGGCGGAAAAAAACAAAACAAAACACAAGTCTCAAAAAACGTGGATTATATTAAGTCGCCGATTTATTAGATCAGCCGTTACCGGCAAAAGCACATTGCGAGGCCCTTCCCTCACTTTCCGATAAATTGCGCGGCGCTCTAGATCGGTCAGTTTCTCTCATTTGTATGTTATGCATCATATCCGCGGCCGGAGGGGGCTAGATTGTGCCATGTTTTGGGTGCTCAGGTCGTACTATGCGTAGAACCTTAGTACCGACTAGCCTAGCCACACATTTCGGAGTGTTTTCGGATAATCTATTGATGCGAGGCGATCATAATATACCGCGCATAGAATAGGGAGATCCATAATGACGCTGAGGTTGAAATAAGGATTGGCGCAGCATCTAGCTAGCAAAGGCAGTCTCTATTCCTAAGCCAGTGAAGAAAAGCGAGTGGCAAAGGCAGTGCTACTAAGCCATTGTAGTAAGATCATCTAGCCACACTTTGTTTGGACATTATAGCGTCATTATGGGTCCGGACAGTTTATGCGGTATATATGCTCGGAACTAGCAACCACAGATATCTACCACAGATGTTAGCTATTTTATATAGTGCCGGAGAGAGTATGGGTGAAATCATAGCTCATGATGAGGAAATGAGGTGCTTATCTGGTGGGACCAATTATCAAATGTGACCTTTTCGAGGCACACCTAGTCACCAGGTCTAGCATGAAATTAGATTGCGGAAGTTCTTATTTCTACTGCATGTTCTATAAGCCGAAACGTGTAAACGTTTTGAGTAATATTTCAAAAGGAGACCTGACCACCTACATTTATTTCTACAGCTGTGAATGTGGTAGAAAATAATTGGGGCTGATTTGGGATTTGGGATACGTGTACTGGTATATGAAGTACAAGGAATGCCAGCAAACCTATTGCTTACGTGATTTACCTTTAATAGCGTTCCTACCCCCCAGAGGTATTGAAACTTGTAGAGGTTGGCTTAAGGCTTTTGCGCATATGCATGGCGCCTACGCTAAGCTATCACAGATGGACACGGAATACTCATAAACTGTTGACGGGCCGCTATTGCATGCCATACAAAGCTGCACCAAGTAGAGTATGCTATGCAATAGTAGTTGATTCTACAAACCCCAGCCACTTATGAGTAGATATAATTATAGCTCGGGTATTAGTTCGACCGGCGAACCGTGATCTGGAATGGAGGTCTTTGCTGCGTTAGGGTGCACGGCGACGTACTCGTTGCCATCAAGCATTTATGGAGTAGGGTGGCTAGAAGCCATGCCGCTCACTGAGATCCACCAGATGCACAGGGTGCAGGAGAAAAGGACTACTCGTAACCAGATGATGTTTTGAGAATGGACTGCTATAGCATACCATACAAAACTACGTTAAGTCTATGATTTTGTATGGTATGCAATAGCAGTCCGTTCTCAAAACACCATCCGGTTACGAGTATATTGATACGTTGGATATTGCTGAACCGAGGTTTAAAAAAGATAATCCTTAGGCTTAACCAATGAAACAAGCACACAAGCTCACAATGTGAGCTGGTAAGAGAGACATGCTGTTTTCCCAGTTACCATAATCCGGAAGCGTCTGACAGGAATGAGAAATTGAGAAGATAATGACGTCTATCTAAAAGCGGGGATGGTGGCCAGTTATCGGGCTGGCTGTTATGTTGACTGAGCCTTACCATTGGTACATAGATAATTAAATAACGCATTAGCTGTCAGGACTTATCTCTCCTTTGGTGAAGCTGCTGCTTTCCGTGGGGGCCTTAGAGGAAGTGTGGCTTGCGTCTGGAGTTTAACCTGATTTTTTTCAGTGGTTTAGAGGGTGGTAGCATCTTTTCAGTAAGGGGTAATATAATAGAGCCTTTGCGCTGTGGGGTCCGGAGTCTTTTTTGACAGCCTTGGCACTAATATGCCAAGAAACAACATATCCAGCTAGCTCTTCATTTGACTCCCGTCTGACGACCTGATTGCAAGATTTGACCTCCACGAATTCTAGCCACTGTAGTGTAACCAAATAAGATCCTATTTTCAAAGAATATTTTTATGATAGATACCAGACTCAAAGGAACCCGGCCCAATATCCTTAGGAATTTAGGAAAGTTACTGGCTACAGAGAGGATTTGTGTTCTTTGGGGGTTGACGTTTCTTTCTCACCAAGAACTAGGTAATGCTGATCAGTGGCAACCAGCGTCTGGATCTATACAAGCCTCCGAAAATCCCTATAACACCAAGCTACAGGGAAGCTGGATGTATCCAGCGCAAAGGCTTGAATAGTGCTGGGTGTGCGGCTAGAGGGTCTTACTATGAATGGGTTTGTAGTATTTCTTATTCGGTGAAAGACAGGGACTACCATTACTACAGTCATTATGCAAAAATGTTCGTGATGAGACAAGTCTCAAATGGCGAAATTTGTCTCAGCAAAAAACTCGGCAATATTGACTTAGCTTAAAACACTCACTGAAAGACAAGCACCAGGAACTAAATACTATAATTGCTATTTCAGATCAATGAGATGTTAGAAAACCAAACATAGTATGAACTAGATAGTTATCCTTTTGGAGAATGATTTGATAAACTTTTGAACTTTGATAAACATGACCCTGTGAGTTTTTTGCGCCACCTGAGACCTGTTCCATCACAAACATTTCTGCTTACTAACTGTATAGTATTGGGTTTGGGTATAATGAATTTGGCTTATCAGGAGTTACAATAACTATTACAGAATTACTAACAGAGAAATAAGGGAGGACATTTGCGGGTCCCTAGAATTAAAAGAGGAGTTATAACCACAACTGAAAAGGGTACTGGCGCTTTGCACCGGCGGTAGATCTGGGAATCATATGGGTGGTCTGCAAACCCTGAGGTTGGTCCTCGGCCAGCAAGGTGTCAATACTGGATATTTGATGCCCGGGACGATCTTGTAGTAGTGTTGAGGGCCTAGATCACTCTGGGAGTATGCGCGGCTGCGCCCGTTACAGTATAATTACAGGGTTGGCATATTGGTAACCAGAAAAACGCTCCCAGAACCTTCCTCCAACACATTCTTCATCCTTACCCCGGCTGTAAATGGAGGAATATTAGATAAAGATATGAAGATATGACCCCCGTAATACCCCTCACTTAGATGATATAATAATACTATAGGCTAAAATAGAAGCTACGTATACGTAGGGTACCTTAGGGAGATCTTCTTAGGGGAAGTAGAGATTATGTAGTTCTAAGAACAGAGTAAATTTATTTTATACTGCTAAAGATCCATCGCTCACCAGAACTGATTTTACCATGTGTCTTTGAGGAGAAAAGAACGAAGTCTGATATCAGTAAGGTTGGGATATCACATTACTTAGCGAGCTTTGTTTCATGAATTAGATACTTGTCTCATACTTTGTATTTTACCTAATTCTTAATCTTGCTATAACTATAATAGGAGCCCCGGTTGGCTAGAATTAATTGAGGGCGGGTCGGCCCGTATCGGGGTCCGCATACTCTACGTACAGATTTGTAGAACCGTGCGTTGTTGTACTACCAATCGATTGATTACCCGCAACATAGAGTGCATGGAGCTTTCTGTTTTATCGCCGGTTCTATAGGTTGGATATACATATAATGCATCTCCATGCAGATCCACACTTTTATCCGTTTACAAGTAGAAGTGACTCGTAGACGTGTTCACATGGCTTAGGACCCAACAATTTCCGGTGCCGCAAGAATAAGTATGGGGAAATTACCTTATATAGTGTAGGCCGTCCCGGGATATTAATTCGTCCAAGAAATACGCCAGAGTGGGTAAAGAGGTAATACGGAAGTAAACAACAAAGGGTAGCTAATTATCTGAAGGTAGCATTGTTTTCTCTTGGCTTCAAAATACCGCAAGATACTGATAAATTCTAGTTGTCAGATGCGCAGTTGTTCGATGCGCGCAGCCTGTATCACAATACGGTGTACCAATGTTACCAGGGATGCATCTAAAGTGGTCTTACTGCGGCTCCTGCCGTCAGAGGTGATTGGAATAATACTGGTGCTAAAAAAATATGATCTCAGTTTATTCTACCGTGTATCAGAAAGCTTTACTCTTAGTCGTCTTGTTATTATACTATCTGTGCCATTCGTCCCGCTGCCGGCCGAAGGTTGAGCTAGTGCGGCGTCTTACTATAGAAAGCAGTGGTTCTTTATTTCATCAGGTACTCTAGCTTCAGATAGGGTTATTTCAGGAATGTGGCGTGTAATATCAAAGACTTTATTGACTTCCTGTCAACAGCTTCTTATAATTAATGAGGGTCTCAATGTTAACAGCGGCTGCGGGGGCCCCTGCTTGGTAACCTATGTTTCCACAGTAGTTCTACTAGCACTGCTAACTTAAAACCGCATTTGCTAGTGAAAGGAAAATGATGTAAACTGCTTTGTAACACTATAATTATACTGGAAACTTCTAAATGGTGATGTTAAGATTGGTGTGGTACGGTACAGCCTGTACTAAAAATTTAAGAAAAGTCTGTTGACAGGATATACAGAAAGTATAGCCTAGGGCTTTTATTTATCACTCAAACACCAGGCTTCTGAATTTAAAACCGGCCACTTACTTTGGCAATCATAAGAGTCAGTGATAAACGATATTGCATGGAAAAGCGTCCAAGACCTGTATGCATATTCTCTCATAAAACCAGCTTAATATTATAGTGGTCTCCCTGCGTCTTCTTATGATTGCGAGCACACCACAATGGCTAATAGAATATAAGCACAAGTTCTCTAATGATGTTGAATAGGTAGTACTATTAGAATATGAGAAGTCTAGTTTCGTTTTGCCTATTTTCGTAACTTAAAAGCAAAATGATATAGGTAGTTCATAGATAATAAATAATATACAGTCACTAGACAGATATGTTCGTGGGAACGTTTAAACCTAGGTGAGACAATACACGGACTATTACCAAGAGATGATCTAACATCCACCAAAGTCCAGAAGATTACTGAGAGACATTAGTCTAGGTAAGGGGAATATGAGCTCTAGTAGCTAGTTATTTTAAATTTTAAATTCTTGAACAATTTTCTTCTACCGAAGCTACAAACCTCCACACCACCATTGAGTATTGTGTATCGCAGAGCCTGATTGGAAATCTGGGGGAAATCTTATCGTCTCCTTGTTTTAAAATATATAGTTTTTTAAAAGAAAATATAATTAACTATAAAGGAGAAGCTGTGCTGCACTGCCGAGGCGAGCCTGACACCTGAAACCGCATCATAAACTTATCTGCCTAGTGTAAAACAGTAGAGTTAACTAAAGAAAGTATTTTTATCTGTAAACCTTAATATTTATAAACCTTCGGGGAGTGCATTCATATAGTTGTATTTTATGAGGTGGTTCATTGATACTTCTATACTTAAGCTTACCTACGCTTTATAATTTTAAAAATAAAAGAGCGCAGAGATAAAGATGAAAATTGTGTACTACTACTATCTAGTTGTATCTTTGCTTTAGTTGAGTTACGATAATTTAAGGTTATCAGATGGTCAATCCTGGCTCGACACTCGCGCACTATCCCATTAATTCAATAATCATCTTCTATCTGTAACGTCGTAAAAGTCAGCGGGGGGTAGAGCTGGAGGTGTAAAGGTAATATAGTCCTATACATACGTGATTACTGCAGAGAAGCTTCGAAGGTACTATTCGATATTACAGAGATATCTCAAAAGGATGTGTTTTTAAGGTCTAGTCTAAAGCGTTCCAATACTAAAAAAAAGGGCTGGTAAATCGGCAGTGACCAATACAGTTACCAAGCGGTGGTGATAGCAAAGTAAACCAGCCCTTATGTCTAGAATAGACTATATAGCTCTATTTTCTGATCAATTAAGATTGATGAGGCGACACCCCTAAGGATCCAAAGAAACACCGATCGTCGATGTGCAGTGCCCCCCCGGCCCCCAGCACACAAACCCAAACACCCAACAGCGCCACCCTCGTGCCTAGCGGGGACCCACCTATGCTATGGAGGACAACAGTGTACTTGCTGCTAGAATTTCACCCCCTGGCGGCTATAAAAGAAGAGATGCTCGCACTGTTCCATACTTATCCTTCACACACAACATTCTTCTGACCTCTTTTCTTTAAAGGGAATATCCCGGTTTCCTGCCACCCCAAGTATCCAAGGTACAAGACTCTAAACACTTCCCACAATCATTAGCAACGGAAGTATACTAACCGCAATATACCTGACAAAATTTCAGATGTCCGACATTGATAGCGGAATTTACATGATCACGAGCGCTCATGGCAGAGGATCAAACGTCCTTTGTATCGACGATAAAGGAAAATATGTGGTTGCATCTAGTACTAGCTCACAGACCTGGGTACTTGAACTCGCCCCAGATGGAAGCTACTGCACTCTAGCCGATTACAGGGCGCCTGGCAAAGTGTTGGATCTTTCTGCCAGTAGCACGGCCCCGGGTACACAAGTCCTTGTAGACGAGAAAACTGGTAATCCAAATCAGCAGTTCGAGGTGAGAGTAGTAGATGAAGAGTAAGGGACTTCTCATCAGGCTCCTCCTGGTGTTTCTAATATTATAGTGCTGATCACCTCCTAGACATGGCCGTAGGCGATACATGATCACATACCACCCAAATAGCCAAACTCGTACGGTAGGAGTTGAGGGGAAAGGGGATTTCATGGACTGTCGGGTTGCTATCTTAAACAAAAGGGTAGATAGACAGTTATGGTACTTTGACAGTCAGTAGCGACCTTGGTGGTTTCTAGCCTACACCTGTTGTATGAATTTCTGTACTTCGATGGAATACTATTTGGTTTGAATAGGTGAATTAATCATAAGTACACACTGTTTCCTTTGGGTGAATGGGTTTTATTTGGTGGGATATTTCTAGGGGCTTTCTCCTGTTGACCAGTTGAAGATGAAGTGACTTTGTGGATTGGGAATATTAGAATATAACAAATACGAAAGAAAATTACTACTGAATTCTTGCGCCTCGCTATATCGAGTATCTTATGGGGCTGTTGTCATGATAATAAGGCATCTAAGCCACTGCGCTTAATCTGAGCCTTACGGATTCCAGGGAAAGTTCAGCTATATAGGAGTTGAGGGCCCTAAGATCGCTCTAGCATGATCCTTATATGTAATTTAGACTTACTCTGTTGCGGTTCTGCACCTATAATTATATAGTTACCAATGGATTTAGTAGTAGTTTTCAAGCTTATTCTTACTAGCTCATATATATTGATGAGTTAATGTAATGAAATATAACTGAACTCATCCGATATCAAGTTTACATTAGCATCTGGTAAAACAAACCTTTCCTCACCCTAGACCCTGATAGTCGGAATGCTGTTTATCACAACCTCTGTTAATTGCCTTACGCCCTACATTAGATTAAATGGGGCCTTGATTTAATTTCTCTCAGTTCCTTATAGATTATTTTTAATTGTGCTATACTCCCCCAGGCGGTTCCAAACCTGACCATACAGAAATTTTCGTAATCGCTCCCTCCATCACCACTCACCGCCAGTTTTCGTCACAGTCCCGAGGAACTATACTGAGGCAATTTGTGGAAGCCCCAACCACCGCTATACCAGGCTACTAGGGCCGGTCTCTAATCCTATTGATGGTTCTGACAAGCGTCTCACAAACATCAGACTGCTAAGAGTTTTTAGAGTGGGATCTGAAGCTTTTTTTTTTGTTAGGTCGGTAAATCATACGACTAGATTAGATTAGATTAGATCCCTCCAAGTGCTGGGACTGTCTGTGCCCTTCCATTCCATTCTTCCTCTTCTTTTCTCTCTTACCTTCCCTCCCCTGATCTCACTCATCTCCCCTCTTCTCTCACCCCTTCGCCTCCTCTGCTCTTACACTCCTCTACTCCTCTACTCCTCTACTCCCTTATTCTCTCTTACTAGTCATCATCGACCAACAAAAGGCTTCTTATCTTCTAGAAAGGCTCTACCGCTCCCAGTGTTCATTCCTTTCCCCGAACAGCCAAACAGGTGCTCAAGACTCCTCTCCATGGCTCGAGTAACTTCACCCCCGCCTCCAGCTCGAATGTTAGGTACAAGTATGATCCACTTGGGACTTCAGGTCTTATCCATATGGGTACATGATTGCAACTCAAGAGGACGGCCAAGGTACCTTATTGTTTTTCTTTGAGAAAGGATCAACCGCGGTAAGTACCCAAAAAAAATCCGCTGACTATCTCTAGGTCCAAGCCCTGGCAGCCCCTTCCTCCGATAACTGTTTCGGGATATACAGGTAGTCATTAAACAAGAGGAAGACTATCCTGTCCTTCCAGCTCGCCCGAATCCAAACGGTGGCTCTTGCAATTCAAAGAAAGGTACGGAAAGCAACCCCTAAGACTATAGGTAGCGGTATGCGTAAGTATATCTCTCTCCTCTAAGATTATTAAGAGTGTGATTTCCCCGGAAAGCAGGCCCCAAGTCTGCCGATGCGACTAAGCTAGGGGTTCCAGCAGGAGGAGCCGAAGATAGCGACCATAGTAATGCTTTCTCAATTTAACGATCGAGATTTTCTAACTGTACAATGAATTTCTCTTGGGCCTTGACCACAATAGACCCTCCCGGCCTCGGACAATTTGCTTTATTTTCAGTAGATTGATCGAGGTCCTTTATTCTAGCGGGATGGTTTGATTTTAGAGTTTTAGTGGTTACTGAAACAAAATACAGCGAGTTTCTTCTATTGCATGCACAACTTATCTGTAGATCTAGATGCCAGGTTTCATATATAGTTCAGTTTTGTAACTAGGTTTATAGAATGAGATACCTAGTTTCAAACCATCAAATAGCCTGAGACTGATCAAATAAAACATTACCTTACAAAAGACGACCACATTATTCGTTTTTAACACTATAAGGTTTTAAGCTTAGATTGACTTATAAGATTGGGCTGTGAGTATGAGCTTAGGGCGCCGTGTTGGGTTAAATTTTTTTTTGATCTGTGCGTACGCGTCCATAAGCCATATATGATGAGCCCTCGGGGTCAGGGTCGGGTTTTCCGCTTTATGTGTCCGCGGGTGGGGCCGGTTTCGGTTGCGTTTCTTTCACTATCTACATATAAATACAAGGGTCAACCTGTATTTTTGTACCAAGTATCAACATGCTCAAAATGCTCAAAGTGAATACAGAGATTTGTAAAGGGTTTTCTGTTTCATACATGTGTGATGAGCTACTTAGGGAAGGAAACTTAGCTGAAGGTTTATTTGACCTACCAATAGTCATGATATAAGCTACATATAGTTTAATAGCTTTATTGAGAGTTAATAGAACTATTCTATTCAGCACTTTGAATGTAGGGCTTGTGGACTAATATAATGTAGAGCTTCATAAATACGGTTACTCTAGCTAACTTTATGAAAGGCACCAGTTGATTGCAGGAAAACGTAGCTACAAAAGTCGAATCCGCAGATGACAACGGCTAGAAGTATACCTATAGTATTCATCATGGGAGGGTCAGTTCCCCGAACTAGTTGGCGAACCGCGCCAAGAAACCACCATAACCTCCGTCCAGGGCGGATTTACCCGTTAAAAACCATCTATTAATCTACTTTTAACTAATTAACTTTCATACCTCCAGTGCGGGCCCACCGGTTACCCCCGTATTAATGCGTTTTTTTGCCCAGGATCATCCCCTAACCCGGCCCGAGCCGGTTCAGTGAGTTTCGGAACCTCCTCAAATCGCCCCTAAGACGGACACTAATCTCCGCTATAATAGTTCTGATCATGGAAGTAACTAAGAATCCAAAAGGTCCCGCCCGACCCCAGTATAAAAAATATTCCATTCGAGTAATTTTAGTGGGGCCCTTTTTGATGGATCCTAGGTGTTGTCATTTCGATTTGATTTCGTAATTGCGTGCCTCCGGAGTTAAAGTCCGGGGTTCTAGGGGCTTCACTTCGACAATGCCCATAGGTCAAGTTATTGTGTTATTCTCACGCTGATGGAATGACAGGTTTATAGAATATCATTTATTAACTTCTCTACTCTATACCCAGTGTCAAAAAGTTACAATCACAACAAATCACTCGGTCACAGTTTGGCACTCGGTCAAATCGTCTACCCCTTGTTACAGTGTCTCTACTGTGTAGCGTCACGTGACTACTATATATGTTATGATACCTCCGTGACTTTGGCTTCGATCTCGCAGATGTCCGATAGAGGTTACATAATTGATTGGCGGAAGATCTCTTCCGACGACTTTTACCGTTAAAGACCCTTCACATCGCATTTTGATAGGGTTGCGGCTTACATGTAGCTTGATCTGCACAACCCACAATGTTACTTGTAGGGCTCTTTAACTGGTTACGCCTTATTTCAGGCTGGATAGAATTTTATTGCGCTATAATGTATCTACAGCCTCGAACTTTAGTTTAGCACCTTACCTCTCTCCTATCTTTTTTTTTTTTTTTTTTTTTTAATTCAAGTGATTTTATTATTCTGGGTACAAAATCTGGTATGCAGTTTAAACTATGACCTAAAAAGAACCCTTCCCCTTCCTAAAAATAAAACGCGTCCCCTAGAATTCCAAACTTATAAAATAAACACAAAAATGCACTGCACGTCTCTGCTCTTCTTTTGATGACTTATTGTCTTGTTGCCGTTATACACGGACTTGGTAAAACTGCTGGCTCCTTATGCTTCGGAGTGAGTAATGGAGGTGAGGGAGGACATGGTGGAGGGAGATGGCACAGGTGACGGGAGTGCCTTCTTAGGAAAATTGATCTTGTTTTGTACAACAAAGGCCCCGACGAGTAACGAGAGGGCTTTGGAGCTCCATATTTCGTCGAGGGAGCTGACGTTAGGCAGAAGGGAGTCTCTGGAGACAGAGAGACTAGGGCAATGTAAGAGCACGTGCTCTGTGGTTTCGGGTGAGAGAGAGCATCTGGGACAGATGTCGGTTGTGTGAAGATTTATCCACGACTTATGGGCGTTTAGATAGCTTTTTTTCACACGCATTTGGTGAAGACGGGAAGATTGATATTTGTGAAGGGACATAAAATATGGCGTTGTAAGGGAACAACCGTATTTATAGTAATTGGGTGGGGGATAGAGAATCTCCCAGTTCTTCAGGAGTTGTTGTTTGATAGCCATTGAGTAATTCTACCTCTCTCCTATCACCTGCAGTGTCTCTATCTAAGACATATAACAGGTTCTAGTCCCTGTTTTCATCGCAATACCCACACTGCCAAGCCTTTTCTATTTTTATTTTCCTCCGTAGAAGATTTAATAACCCTCCTAATGAAAACCACTACTTGGGTGGACAACCCTCACTGGGCGTTTCCGGGATATCGTTAACCCGAAAGTACTATCAAAAGGCCCCTTCCCCATCATATCAATTCTTTCCCATTACAAATATTAATTTCTGCTTCGACTTTTTATTGCTGATAAATAATTTGAATGTAGCTAACTCGGATAAGAAGTAGCTTACTTGGATAGTTGGTGGGGTCACTAGTAGGGCTTCTATAAGTTTTTTATGTGCTGACGGATTGTAGCTACTTTCATTCGTTGTATGTCGCTTTGTCTCTTTCTTCCATGTCTCCTCTACGAATAGTGAAACAATCAATATCTTAACTTAGGCAGTAGATTGGTAATCTATCATGGCTCCAATATATATATATAAAGGGTGGTATTATATGAGTGCCAGGGAATGCTCTCTGTCGCGGTAATGTACCCCGCATCACTGCAACTTCCACTAGCGTCGTCCCTTAGCGTCACTCCTCTACTATATAGCTAGCATCGCTCTACAATATTGTAAAAGAGGTTGGAGAAGAAGTACTCATACAGTGAGGGAGGGAGGAGAGTTATAGGACACCTATTTACAAACTAAAATAGAAACTTTCTACGGTGTCACGCTCGGTATTAGAGCCATGGGACTTCTCATATTATTTCTCAAGGGTAAACATGCTCCCAAGTTTTTAGATTTTCTTAAATTGTGGGGGTAATGAGTACCGAGGGACTCCACACAGTCAACAACCCCCGAATCCCCAGCAAAACAGCCAAATAGAAAATAATATAGATGACAGATTAGAAGTATACCAACCTTCTACTAAGATTATAGAACTCTAAGTATTAGGTGGTATGATAAGTTCCTAAATTGCAATACCCGAATCTTGGTAAAAGCAAGGGTCCCCCCCCAATCCTTTCATTCCCCTGTACCAATACATCAGTGATTTATCTGAGTTAATTTCATGCGAAGATATATATAGATATGATTTCATGTTCTCTATAAATTCACTAAATTTTACAATGGCTACTGCCTAATGAATAACCTCTGTCATTCTTATGTACGGTTAAGTACGTCAAAAACGAGAGGTTTAATCTAAGGCATAGTCAAAAATACAATAACGAGTATATTGACAGAATCTATGTTGATCACTCCTAAATAACGAATAAGCGTTGACCCTATGGCAAATTTGCCAAGACTGGTGCCAAGACAAGCTACGCGTTTCACTCCCAATATAATTGGTAGGTATAAGAGACCGTGCGCACCATACCAGAAATGCCAGCGGGGCCGGCGCAGGTGTGGGAAACCCCTCCCTCGACACCCCCCGTTAGCATCAAATCTGCTGATCACCCTTCGTGAGTTATAGTAGCCTTCATCTACAAAGTAAGTAAACAACTGTTATATTTTTCATCTCTACCACCGAACTGACTTAAAGCTACTCCAAAAGAGCGTTACACCTCCTGTCCCACTGCCAAATATGTCTGAGACACAAGTTACTGCTAAACCGAGATCATTGACCTTGCGGATATCCGAAATCCCTACAGATATTGATATTGATCAACTTATCGATATCTTAGAGGACTTTAGCCCCCAGGCCTTTAGCCCCCAGGACAGCCTAGAAAGGGGTAGCAAGAAACGAAGGTTGGAGAAAAACATCATTCTGTCATCCTATGCACCAGCTGCAACATCTGCCGATAAGGGGAAGAATTTTGTTGCCACCATCACCTTTCGAGAGGTTCCGCCGGCGCTTCATGGAAACATAGTACTCAAGAGACTCGAGCGGCAGTTTACCGTATTTATTGACTCCGACTTTTTTGGTCTAACACCGTTGAGCAACCCGCAAGAGATCACAGTGGAGTATGGAAAACGCCTGCTTATGTAAAGGAAACCAAAACTAATAACAAACCAAATGCAGTATAATTGCGGTAACTGGGCTTGCCGGGCATGCTTTCGGGTCATGGAAGTCACGTAGCGCACCTACAATGTGGTTGCGGGACTTTCTTCTAAAATATGTACCGGAAGCCCGGATATTAACGTACGGATACGATTCAAGCTTGATCAGAAGCGAATCAAGCTCGTCTATTTATCATTTTGCAGGAAGATTTCTCGAAACATTGAAGACAGTCAGGGCGCGAGAAGATGTACGCTTGGCCCCTACGTCCAAACATTGTATAACCTAACTAGAGCCTATATAAATTTAGGAGAGACAGCGGCCTATAGTATTCATTGGTCATAGCTTAGGTGGCCTTATCATAAAACAAGTAAGTATTGGGTAAAAAATACTCTTCTTTACAATACCCACTTACCCACAGCGCAAGCAGATATAGAGCTAACCAATCTTAATAGGCTTTAGTGCGAGCTGCGCAAGGTAGTGAGAAAGACAAACAAGTCTTTAAGTCGTGCTATGCGCTTTTGTTCTTTGGTGTTCCAAATAGGGGCCTTCATATTGATACATTAAAGTCTATGGTGAAGTTCCAGCCAAATTCAAAATTAGTTGAGGACCTGGATCCGGCATCTGCCTCACTACGCCTGCTCCACGAAACATTCTCAGACCACTTTAAGTTCGATGACTCACC
Organism: Verpa conica; assembly: GCA_033030425.1. NCBI lineage: Eukaryota > Fungi > Ascomycota > Pezizomycetes > Pezizales > Morchellaceae > Verpa > Verpa conica. The sequence goes on from JAUFSD010000004.1 coordinate 113,483, forward strand.
TATCGTTTCGGTCTTTGAGACGAAATGGACTAAAACAGTTGTGGTACCACATTCCAGTCTACGTTCTTTCCGACTACTAGCAACTAATTTATCAATAGGAGTGTGAAGCGGGTGTTTGGAAAAGAACCGGTGAAACAGTTTTGATGGTACCCCAAGACTCAGCAACGTATTCCGGGCCGAATGAAAAGGGATATGATCAAATCTCAATAGATGCCAATCATTCAGATATCGTAAAATTTAACAATCCCACACACCCTGACTACCTCACTATTCGACAAAGAATTATGGATTTTGTAGAGGAAGCGCCTACAATAATAAAAAGACGTTTTACACCTTCTACGCAAAGTATGTAGCCCAAATATTTGTAAATTTATTTTTACGCTTGCTAAATTTAAAAGGCTCTTCCCAGCAAAATCCCACAGAAATGACTATGCAAAGCATACCACGACACTCGGTGCCTCCTCTCCCTACGCATATAATGCCCAAAACGAGAAATGTATTGGGTTATTCCCTAAATCTCCGTCCCTTACCCACGTAAAATATGATAGCTCCAGGCTCTGCTTCCTAATCTCGTTTTGTTATAAATACCTTGCTGACTTCGTTGAGTATTAGGCAAATCAACCTTCGGGTACACCAGTATCGCCAAAAACCTTGAATAAAAACACTTCGCTATGGATACAAGCATACAGAACATTATCCGAGGACGACAAAAGAACTCTTTCTTTTAACAATATTGATAAAACGGAACCGTGGGAAGGGCTTTTAAAGGAAATAAACCTGAGGAGGGATATGTGCCAGCAGAATCGATGGAAATTTAACTTCAGAGGAAAGGAGATAATTATTCGTGATATAGCGGATAAGACACTTGTATGGGTCGATAAATTTATAAATGTTGGAGATATTGTCGCTCAGTACAATCCAGACCATGCCGCACTGCCATGGGCTGGTGTACGACTCTTGCTACAGGTTTTACCCCCTAATATATATATCATCTCCAGAATACTTTAGGATATTGAACGTCTCTAACAAAGTAGTAGCTTTGCCCTGGAGATAAGGAGTCTATGGGTGCGATCCTAATCGGAGTTGAAATGATTACAAGAATACTAGCACGAAGTTCTATTCAGGAAGAGTTGTATCTCATACAGAAGCGGGCAGTCTCTGCCACCATTCGTGCAGGATTGAAGAAGGGTATAATAGAAGTCTATTCTGCTGTCCTAGAGCTTCTTGCTTGCGCGAAGCGATTTTTGGAACAGCATAACTCTGGTAGGCTATCTACATGCCTTGTACCGTGCTATAGTACATGGACCCCCTAGCTATTCCATTAGCTAATGCTTTGCTGTAGCTTGCATGCTACGTACACTTCTTGACTTAGGAGGGGCGAAATGTCTTTTTGACGTCATCAAAGAGAGGGAGCTGTTTCTAGCCCAGGAGCTGATAATAGCTGGAAGAGAAAGTAAGTAGCGAGTGAAACCTAGGCTGGACATTTGGACCATCGGTTTACTAATAATACCCACTTGTCTAGCCAAAGGACAGAACCAGGTAATGACCAAAGGTCAGAACCTCTCACCCTGAGCTTGGGCAAGAATATTTTTAATTAACGGACCGATAGACCAACAGGAGAAACTACAGGCTTTCTGGCAAGAAATCGAGAAACCAATCACAAGGACCGCTTTGAACATCGCACTGATATCTAAACAACTTGAAGGTTATATTCAGCAAACTACTCCTTCTACACTCCTTCTGAAACCCTGAATTGACTCATGGCCCTAACTTATTTCTACTATCAGGTGATAAAAGGAGGAAAATACTCGAATGGCTCTCAAAAATCGAGTACATTAAACACCACCGGAAGGCTCAGGAAGACCTCCTGGAAGATACTGGCCAGTGGCTACTTAACAAAAAACAATTTCGTGAATGGCGAATGTCTAGCGCTTCAGAGATTCTTTGGTTGCACGGAATTCGTAAGCTACCCTGTGTTTTCATGCTGAAAAAAAACTTAAGTGTTAAAAGAATTCAAATTCTAACCTATCATATAGCTGGTGCAGGGAAGACTAAGCTTACGTGAGAGATCCTGGCTTGTTCATCTCGTTATCTATGGTTCAGAGCTTAACGATAAATAGATGTATGGTTATAGACTTCCTAAAGGGTCCCGAGCCTGTGGTATACTTCTATTGCAACAGGAACGACCCTCAGCGCCAGGACCCAGAAATGATCATGCAGGCCATCGTGAAACAGCTGTCTGTTGCATTAGCTGCGTCAGCTAGCTTACCAGCGCTAGTAGTAGACGAATATGATAAGAGAGAGAAAGAAGGGTTCGCAGCTGGTCCTTTGGGGTTCCAGGAAAGCAAAAACCTGATCGTTTCGCTTCTGGATATATACCCTCAAACGACAATCATAATTGATGCTCTAGACGAGAGTGACCCAAAGGAACGCTGGCGACTGCTGGCGGCTTTCAAATCTATCATAGAATCCTCGACTAGCCTGGTCAAAATATTTGTTTCTAGTAGAAATGATATTGATATTACGCTGAAACTCGAACAAGTACCTAATCTCTATATCAATGCTCAAGACAATACTGGAGATATTGAACGTTTTGTCGTTCGAGGAGTCAAACGTTCTATCGATAATCATCACCTCCTCAATGGTATAGCTCCCGAAGAACTAAAGGAGCATATTATATCGAGTATTGTAGCAAAGGCCAACGGAATGTAAGTACCATAAAGATACACCTATAATATCCTCTAATAATTTCTGCTTCACAGGTTCCAATGGGCAAATCTCCAGATCACGCATCTCCATAAATTTGAGTTCCTAGACGAGATCGAAGAGAACCTGGGAAGGTTACCCGAGACGCTGGAAAAGGCATATGCCCAAATATGGAGCGACATCCTTCGGGAGACACCTGAACAGCAGAGGGTCACAAAGAGAGCCTTAATGTGGGTCATGTGCTCACAAGAACCACTTAATCGAGAGAAGTGGGCCGAAGTTTCCTATTGGCCCAAAGAAGCACCTCAAGGTGGTGTTGATATCCTCTTTAAGCTCTGCCGAAACCTTGTCACATGGGATAAACAGCTTAATCGTGTAATATTTGCGCATCTATCGATACAGGAATATTTCGAAAATTCCAACTCTGCGGACGATGACCCCAGGAGGAGAGCTTTCAACTCTGTGGATGCCAACTCTATGGCCGCCGAATCTTGCATTCAATTATTCGGCGATCGTACGCAGATACTACAGATAGTAGACCCGACCAAACTATCATATTTCGCCAAATATTCAGTCGTGAATTGGGCAAACCATGCCGAGCTTTCCTATAATCGCGAGCAACGCATGGCTGATTGCACGCGTAACCTGCTGCTACGATTTTTGGGGACACTAGCCAAACCCAGCGAAGCATACTCCCGGTGGAAGCAAGCTGCCGCTGAACTACTGCGAAGTCAGCGTTGGGGGTATATGAGATTAGGGCATGCGGTTAAATATCTAGACTCGACACCACACAACCCATGGTTCGCAATATTCTATTTTGGTTTCGAAGAAATCAAAGGGCAGTTGAAGTTCGATAGTATTGATGTCAATAGCAGAAACAATCTGGGAGCGACATTCTTACTCGTTGCAATCATGCAAGGTAACGAATGGGCTACGGACTTTCTACTAGAGAAAGGGGCAGATGTGAATGCAGGTCATAGCTCAGGCTATGAGAGTGCAGTAATTTCAGCGGCGCGTATGGGACATAGCTCAGCGTTTGAAAATCCACTGATGGCAGCGATCCGTATGGACCAAAGAAAGACTGTATTTAAGCTCGTCGATGCTGGAGCTAGCATTTCTGTCAAGCGTCGCCGTTACAACGACGTTTTAGAGGACGTTTTAGAGGCAGCAGTATATCGGAAGTCAATGGGTATAGTCAAGGCAATGTCTGAGGATACCAACCTTCAGATGACCGATGCGATTGTGGTAGCGGCGGTGGAAGTGGCGGTGGGAGACAGTCGGAAGGGCTACAGGGTTATGCAGTTGCTACTAGCCAGAAGTCCTACCATTAAGATCACCCGGGCAGTCGTGACGGCACTAAAGAGGCTATATGGCAATTATAGGGGACATATGGTGTCTTTGCTAGCTGAAAACTCCAATACCGAGATAGCCAAGGCAGCTGTAATAAAGATTGTGGAAGAATATATGGATAGTACTTTGAGGCCTCTGCTAGCCAAAGTTCGCACCACTGAGAACGCTGGGGCAGTTCTTATAGCGACATTGAAGAGAGAATCATGGACCGACAACTACGAAACTATCAAGCTTCTGTTGGCTAAATACCCCAATATCGAGATCACCGAAGCGGTTGTAGCAGCGGCTGTGGGGGGTTGGGAGGGCAGCATAAAGATCATGGAGTTGCTGCTGGATAAAAATCCCAATATTGAGATCACCGAAGCGGTTGTAGTAGCGGCTGCGGGGAATGAGGGTAGTGGTATGGAGGTCATGGAGTTGCTGCTGGCTAAAAATCCAAATATCGAGATCACCGAAGCGGCTGTAGTAGCGGCTGCGGGGAATCGGAAGAGCGGCATGGAGATCATGGAGTTGCTGCTGGATAAAAATCCCAATATCGAGATCACCGAAGCGGTTGTAGTAGCGGCTGCGGAGAATCCGATGAGCGGCATCATGGAGTTGCTGCTGGCTAAAAACCCCAATATCGAGATCACCGAAGCGGTTGTAGTAGCGGCTGCGAGGAATTGGGAGAGCGGCATCATGGAGTTGCTGCTGGCTAAAAACCCCAATATTGAGATCACCGAAGCGGTTGTAGTAGCGGCTGCGAGGAATGGTTGGGGCGGCATAAAGATCATGAAGTTTCTGCTGGCTCTAAATCCCAATATTGAGATCACCGAAGCGGCTGTAGCAGCGGCTGCGGGGCGTGAGAGAGGCATGGAGATCATGGAGTTGCTGCTGGCATCAAATCCCAATATTGAGATCACCGAAGCGGCTGTAGCAGCGGCTGCGGGGAATAAGAGCGGCATGGAGATCATGGCGTTTTTGCTGACTGAAAATCCCAAAACTGAGATCACCGAGATGGTTTTGACAGCAGCGGCAAGAAATCCGGGTGGTATAGAGGCACTGGAGCTTCTGCTAGCCAGGGACCCCAGCACCGAGATCACTGAGACGGTTTGGATAGCGGCAGCGGGGAATCAAGAGAATGGCAACGATGCCATAAAGTTACTACTAGCCAACAGTCCCAACATCATGATCACCGAGGCAATCTTGATGGCAGCGGCGGAGAACCAAGAGAGTGGCAAGCAAATCATGCAGCTGCTGCTAGAGATAAACCCCACCCTCGATATCACTCAGGCGGTTATGATGGCGGCAGAGAACAGTAAGAACAAGGGCGTCATGGAGTTGCTACTATCCAGAAGCTCCACCACAAATACCCCCGGGGCACCTTCTCGATCAGATATATCTTTGGCAAATGACGAGGCTAGAGTAGCATAGTAATTGTAAGTTCATGAATCGGGAAATGAGTATCTTTGACTAAGCTAACTAGTGCTAGCTCTCGGAATGGAAATCGATACAAGGCAAGGAGGGTAGTTAATGGTGATTCTGGAAGGTGGAGTTCATATGGTATAACTGTGGAGGCGACTGCAATATTTCCTTATCATCTTAGATAGACCGGGACTGATTTTACTATGCAGCAATACATGTATGGAGGAAGATGGTGTAGAAGGAACGGAATATAAGGATAAGAGTAGTGGGTATGTATCTATATTAAGCTCCTAAATGCAAAAACGAGGTGAATACCTGTGAAAGTATGGGTATGAGCAATAGAATAATAGTTCGATGATGCGCCTAGAGGAGGGGGGGGGTAAGTCCGACCTGTTATATACCCTACATGCCTATGACTTCTTATGGATCGACTGCTGTCGGCCATACTCCAACAATAACACCCAATGAGTATTCATCCCAATACCTCTCAGGCGGGAAGTATAATAACATGAATTCATAAGTGGGCCATATATGTAGGTAAAGGTCAAACGATTTATGATACCCTAAACCTTTACATAGTCTACCGATACATAAATAATAAAATGATACAAGGTTAGAAGCGTATGTTAAGGTAAGGAGTCAACTTTGAGCTCTTCCGATTGAACATAGGGGGTCGATAGATAAATGCAAGGCGAATCTATCTATAAATTTATGTTTTATATTCCATCGTTTTTGCATCCATGCCTCCTGTCTAAATAGCGAGGAACCGGCAATCATAACCAACCCGGCTCCGTGGGCACGGGCCAGTATTTGGTTGGTGCTGGGCCTGGAGATCATGCAGGTACGGAAGATACCGATGTCGCGTACCGTAGGTACTCGATAAATCCGGACCGTTGCCCAGAGCCTTATTTTCTAAGCTATCCCAGTTTAGGGGTTAAAATAACAAGTCTAGAGGGTTTGACATACAAGAAAATTGCTGTAGTTGGTTTAATATACTCGTATTCTTGCAAGCCACGCTCTCGGCAACGGTCCGGATTTATCGAGTACCTACGGTATCTGAGATACGGCTCTGAGAAAAAGTATTGTACTGGGGTATTTATCCTAGTAAATTTATATCTACTACCATTAGCCTCTACATAATACCGCGATCACCCGTATAATACCAGAGACTACTTTATTGCTTGCTCATGTTATCACCAGGTATAGTACCGGGTTGGCTTAGTCCGTATAGGGCTAAACCATAGATTCTATGTACTCGTGTACCCAAAAGGTTACACGGCCTCTTCTTTAACCCACTGCCCCTTTTATCCCTTTTCCATATATCACACTATTCCTGATCCCTGGAATTCCCCACATTCCTATTTAGATTTCTAGCCGCCGCCGGTTGTGTACTTCATATAGCGAAAATAGGCGATTTTTCTTTAGAAAACATGATGATGGAACTATAATTTGCAACGGGAACGATGCCCCTCAAGAAAGAAAGAGTAAGAAAAGATGCTTGCCGCTCTCCCCTCGAAACCTATAGGCCCCTAGTATATAACAAAAGCCAAAGGAAATAGAATCTGGATGGGATAAACCATGGGTCCTCCTCACAAAATAGGAAGGTAGCCTTGGTCTTTCCAAGAGCAGAGTCTGCTAAATAGAGAGCCCACATATTCAGAAGGGGAAAAAAGAACATAGATAAGTATGGAGAGCCCAAAAAAGATTGCGACATAGTGAGTTAAGCCCTCGGATATGTTAGGTTGGTTGGACTTTCCTGGCAGAGGTTTAAATGGGCCGGCCCGGGCTCAAGACTAGGGTGGCCCGGCCTCGCCCAATAATTGATTTAGTATGGTGATTGCTGGCCCGGGCCACATAAAAGGTGGCTGGGCCGGCCCATTTAAACCTCTGTTTCCTGGGGCTGTCGTAATAGTATCTTGGGATGTACTCGGTACCATATCGGCAGTGGAAAGTTTTACGGTTGATATACCTTTGGGGCTAGGTAGTTCTACACAGGTAGATTGAACTCCGGTGGATAATTCCCGACCGGATATGCTGGAGGTGCCATTGTTCGTATGAAGGCGGCAGTGGTCTTTTTCGACATACTGCTTACCGCCCGCAATTCTTGTAGATTTCCTACCATTCCTTTTATGAGCAGCGATATTTACAGCGTCCTGGAAAATCAACTCTACGGATGCCATACCCCCAGCACCTCGACAGTTTGCCCAACAACGAGGTAACCACCAAAACCGACTACCTGGACTATGATTGTAACATCTCTATCCAGATTTACTTGAATTTTCCCCTCATCAATAAATCGCGCGGTTACTGGTAATGTGAAATTAATTATTCCCAGAGCCTCATAAAACGGCAGCTGTTGAATCACCTCCTCCCCTCCTTCAACCACTCCACCCAAGATTGATGGTCCTCGAAAAATAACCTTTTGCCGGCGTTCTAGGGAGCGAGACAAATCTCGTAGCTCCAACCAGAACTTTGTTTGACCATAGCTATGAGTGAATTCTGTGTCATTTTATTTAGCATCATCATATCGAGTATCATAAAATATAGGCAGTATCCCGGTCAAAAAGCCATCCTTGATCACAATAGTATTTTCTTTTTATCGAGAAGATATCTAGTAATTGTTTCATATTCAGATTCCAGTGCCATGATCAGAAGTTGGAGTGTTGACTCTCCCTTGTCGGTTTCTGCCCCTTCCCCAACCAAGGCATATACTACCTTGTTAACCCTGCCCCTACAGCAAATTCGAGCGGGGTGGAAGCTGGCGGAGTTCTTGTCTTCTCCACGCATGGGACCCATACTGTGGTATAGCTCTCATTGTTTGTATTACGTACCCCAACGTCAAATCGAACAGTTCGGGCTTATTTTGCAGGTGATAGGGTCAATTATTTGCTGCGTAATCAAGAAACCTGAGATCTACGGCCGAATCATCCTCCCATTTCATCGTTACTCCTAGAGAAGTTGCCTTGGGATACTCATAGGCGTGGTTAGGGCGAGGTAGTGAGCGCTTGGTCAATGACTGCCACGACAGAACCTGCCAAAAACAGCTCCCAGACCCGATCGCCAAGAAAGCCACAGACCGCCTACCCACACCGCCACGGTATCATCCGCACTATTTCCCATTGGGTCGCTTAAGCTGAGGCTGAGCGCCTCCCGCACTTTGTTCCCGGTTCGGTAGGAGCCTCAAATCTAGATAGACTTCTCACAGCGTAACCTAAAATCCAGCAGACCAAATGAATATAATTTCGCCTCACAGTATCCGAGTGACCATTTAGTAACCCAAAGACCATTAAAGAACCAAGTATGTATCCGGTCACGAGTTATAATGAATATGACAGTATCATAAGGGTTAGGTATATTTACACCCCCCACCAGTCAGATTCATCCAATCTTCCATCCACTCACATCCACAGTGACTTCATCAACAAGGATAACAACAACATGAACCCGGTTCCCGCCCATTCTCCCTCCCTCGAAAGAAGAGTATCACCAACTTTCCCCACAAAACAATGTCTTCAACCCCACCACTCGCCAAAACCCGTCGCGGTAAAGAAGTCGGTATCGGCCGTCGAGGTGCTGCAGTAGCACTCTCTAAGACAGGACTTCCGCTCCGAGACATCTCAAAGCTTATCCAGTTGCCCCTCTCCACGGTCTCTGGTATCGTTCACCATGCCGAGGAGATGGCGAGAATCAATGGTGGCGACGCGTTAGATGATATAAACCTGAAGCCAAAGAAGCGCTCTGGACGACCGAGGAAGTGGAGTGTGGAGGATAAGATGATGGTGAGTTTGAATGACATCTATTGTTGTGGTTGTAGTTACGGGAGTGGGGGTGGGGTATAGCTAAGTTGTGGGGCCAAGTTGTAGGTGGTACAGGTGTGTACGAGGGATCAGAACCAGAGGAGTAAGTCCTACGAGATGCTGGCAAAGGAGTGTCCGTTTGCGATTGATGAGCATGCGGTGAGGAGGATACTGAGTGAGGCTGGATATGACAGGAGACGTAACATCCCTGATGAGCCGGCGGAAGATGTGGATGATGATTAGACGATGGGTTTATGTGTGTCTTTATATAGGATGGCGTTTGGGAATATCATATAACCCTGAAGAGACTAGCTTGCAGGAGGAAACTTATATCAATACAACCCTAACCCTGACTTTGGGTTATTTACTTTATTTTCTCTCCATGATTAATATTAACAATTTTAACTAATAGTCTTATCGCTAGATAGAGATCCTGTCTATCCACATTCGCTGATGCCAGCACTTGAGATAGTTGAGGTACCGGGGTCACGTACAGGTTTATACCCTTTATTTAATCGCGATTACGACCCGGGAATGCCGTGAAGGGATTGTATATGACTAATCAGTGTAATGATTGAAGTTCAGTGTAAAGTGAAGATGATGATTTATTAAAAACGAAGTGGGAAATCTGTCCCCTATTTATACAATAATATCTGTTACACAAAAATAATATGAGTCATTCTCGCCGGAATGCTCTTCCTTGTTCCACAAACTTCTACAACAAACTAGATAATTCCATTATCTTGATACATGACTAATACATGACAAATGTACAATTTAACACTTCCCCTCATTTGTTACCTCATATTGAAATGGCATGTTGAAGGTGTGCTGGTTTTGGTAGACCTTTTGTAAGAATGTCGGCGATATTGTCAGAGGTGGAAACATATTCTAGAGTAAATATTCCTGATTCGTACCATTCACGAGTAGAGTGGTATTGAATATCGATATGTTTGGATCTATCATGGATTCGTGGATTTCGAACCAGCTCAATGGAGCCAGTGTTATCAGCGTGTATTGTATAGTTGTAGGGTTGACCAAGTTCTGTTAGGCCGGATTTTAACCATACAAGTTGCTTCGCGGTTAGGTTGAGGGCCATGTATTCCGCTTCGGTAGTTGACGTAGCAACTGCTCTTTGTTTGCGACTTCTCCAACTAATAGTTGAGTTTCCAAGTTGAAAGACGTATCCAGAGAAGGATTTTCGATCAGAGACGTTGGAACCGAATAAGCTATCTGAGAACCCATGTAATGTGTTGTCGGAGTGTTTGGAGTAGAACAGTGTCCAGTCTTTTGTGCCTTTGAGATATCTGAGAACTCGTTTGGCAGCAGTTAGATGTTCTGCCGTGGGACAGGAGGAAAACTGAGAGAGAAAAGTGACTGTGTGAGAGATATCGGGTCTGGTGCCGATACTGGCATACATAAGGGATCCGATTATGGATTGATAGAGTTTTTGATTATCTATCATGGACTCTGTTGTTCCTGTTGTGAGTAGAGTGTTGGGTTCAAGTGGCGTGCCAACTGGTCTAGATTCATGCATTTGGAACTTTTCGAGAAGTTTTTGTATGTATCCTTTTTGAGAAAGGTGTATGCCATCTGAGGTGCAGTCAATTTCTAATCCCAGGATGTATTTGGATTCCCCGAGGTCTGTGCATTCGAAATCTGTCATGAGAGACTGTTTGATGCTTTGACGATAATTGTTGCTGGGTCCAAATATCATAATGTCGTCGACGTAGACGGCTAGGTAGATATGTTCTGTGGAGTTAATGAACACACATGGATCGAAGTAGGATGCTTTGAATCCTTTTAGTTTGAGAGAGTCGACTAGGCAGGCATACCACTCTTGAGGGGACTGTTTCAATCCGTAGATGCATTTGCGAAGTTTACACACTTTGTTTTCTTGTTTGTATCCTTCAGGAAGTTCAAGATAAATCTCTTCCTTGAGGACACCGTGGAGAAAGGCAGTTTTGACGTCTAACTGAATGGGAATCCAGTTGTTATGGGCAGCAAGGGCTAGTAGGAGTCGTAGAGAGTCATAACGGGCAACTGGTGAGAATGTTTCATCGAAATCGAGACCTGGTATTTGTGAATATCCTTTGGCGACGTATCTGGCCTTGTATCGTTCAATGGTTCCGTCTCGGTTGTATTTTGTTTTGTATACCCATCTTCCTTTCACGACTTCTCGATTTTGAGGTCGTTCTACTATGTCCCATGTGTTGTTTTTAATGAGTGCGTCGTATTCTTCCTTCATTGCTTTATTCCAAAGTTCCGTATCTTCCCCTGAGGTGGCTTGTCGAAAGGTGACTGGATCGGTGCTGATGTAGGCGTAGTGGACCGGGGTGTCAGTTGCAGTGTTTGCTCTGGCTTGACGAAGTTGTCTCCTAAGGTTATTCCTTTGAGTTCTATGTTCTTTTAAGGAATCGTCTTTTAGACGTTGGTGATCTCGGGGATCTTCGTTTTGCTCAATAACTAGGAGATCATCTTTCAGATCTCTGTCTAGTTTCTCGATTCTGGCTTGTATTCTGCGTATTTCTGTGTCCCTTTGTTCCTGTTCGATTTGAGTTGTTTTTTCGACTGGTTTCTTTTCTCTCGTTGACCGTCTGGGTGTTTGGAATGGAGGTGGAATTGGTGCAATTGTTTCCTTTTTTGGTGGAGATAGTGGAAATTCTCCTGGTGTGTGTGTTTCTGGTTCTGATTCTTCATCAGAGTCTGGTAGCAGAAGTATAAATTCTTTTTCTTCCCCTTCGTCTTCTAAAGGAACTGCTTCTTTTCCTTTGGGAGATGACTCTGGTACTGACGCTTTGAGTTTTGGAGTTTCTATAGGAGGGTAGGAGACATCAATCGATACTTCCCCTGAAGCTGGAGGGGGGAACGTGATATCTCTAGTGACTACCACCTTGTGTTGAGATGGTATCCAAACTCGGTATTGTGTGTCGCTGTCTGTGTATCCAACAAATTTTCCTTCGACTGCTCTTGGTTCTAATTTGCTTCCGGCTGGCCTGGCTTCCTTATGAATATGAATGTAGCATTTTTGACCGAAAGAGTGAGCATGTTTGATTGTTGGTTTCTTTCCATGGAGTGCTTCGTATGGGGTTTTATCCTTTAGAGCACTGTGTAGGAGTCTATTTTTGAGGTAGACAGCAGTTGAGTTTTCACGGAGTGATCGAAGGGAACAGGGATGAGTCTCGCTGTGACTCATGCGAGGGAGAAGATAGGGTAACAGGCGTTGGAATGGGGAACAATGGTATTATGCGACGAGGGGATTTTTTGTATAAATAGGGAGCGTTGCTCCCTCTCTGTAATAGTTTTCTTTCTTCCTTTCTTTATGCAACGTTTCTTCAGTTAGAACCAATACAAACTCTCTTCTTCGCTGCCTCTCCGCTGTCTCATCGCTTCGCGATCGCTGAAACCACTTCTTACTTCACAAACCTTTGGTATTTTGCTTGTAACGGATAGTTACCTTGCCATCGAGTTAGTTGTATCCTGTGGCCACGCTGTACCCACGCGGTCATCCTTGAAATTACGTTGCGTCGTCCACCACACCATACAACAAACAACACTAAACATCTACAATCACCATGACCACACCCACCTATGTGTTTCCTCCCACCATCGCTGCGTTCGAAGAACAATTCAGCGATGCCCCTACCCTCTACGCGAACCTACAAGGACTGGTCCAGAAGGTAACCGAAGCCAAAGACCGTTACCGGGAAGGAAGAGAGGCGGCCCTACACAACTCCCAGCTTTCCGAAAGCAACCTCACTGCCGCCCGCACCCAGCTACAACAATCCCTAGATGCGTACACCGCACTAGAAAACCAGTATAATCAAGTACAGGAAGAGTTAACCAGAGTCCGCTCCGAGAAGGAAACCATTCCAGAAATTAAGGATCCCGTACCACCACTGGTCACCTCACATAGGTCGGAAAAAATGCCGGACCCCTCCCCTTTCAACGGGGACCGAGCCAAACTCCCCAACTTCCTAGCCATGATGAGGGTTAAGTTGGTTGGCAATGCCGACCGCTTTGCCAGCGAGGAGGCCAAAGTTATGTACATCATAAGTAGGTTAGAAGGCAAGGCTATGGACCAAGTCGAACCCCTCCTTGCAACTACAACCACCCCGTTCGCCACCACTGCCAAAATGTATGAGTATTTACAAGAATTCTTCGGCGATCCAGACCCTCACGGAACGGCACAAGAGGAACTCAGGACCCTGGTTCAGGGAAAAAGGGACTTCGCTGCTTTCTACTCCGACTTCTTACGTATTATGGGGAAGCTTAAGTACGATGACACCGCCAAGAAAGACGCCCTCAGAAGCCGCTTGTCCGTGTGACGATTTAACCGTCGACATGACTAGTCTCAAGTACCTCTCCATATAGAGACACCTAAGGATCTCCCTTGAGGCATAGGACTAGCTATCCCATTCCAGTCAATAGATACTAAGGAAAGTCATTACTATGATAGCCCGATCCCTAAGCGAGCTGGCGAGCTCTGAGACGGACGAAGCTCACCGTCGTCGGTATGCGACAGAGACCAGAGTAATGCGTCTGTGGCTTATAGCTACGGGAGATACTAGTGCAATGAGACTGAAGCAGTTACTTCCATGAACAGAGTTAAGCTCCTGTTCCTCTAGGAGGAATAATAACAGCTTCGCTGATGGCCAATCTTATGGGAGGCCGAGAGCCATGAAACGAGAGCAAAGCTACGCTTAGTAGTTAGGGCCGCCAGCAAAATAGATAATTAACCTGGCGGCGTCACAAATCGAACCATAGGGGGCTAGGCCTTGTCGCCCCTAAGGTCCCATGGATCAAGATTACCTCTCCGCCACGACCCCAGGTTGGACTAGGAACGTGGGAAAGGAATCTAAGCAACGGCAGGAATCACCAGTGGGATTACCCTACCTAGGGGACTCTGTGTTTCTAACACCCCCGAGGCGCCCCACTGTGCCACCCGCCGTTTGCAAAGGGGGCCCCCCCTGAGTTGCTGATTCCCTAACAAAAAGACAAGTTTTGGACCCCAAAAATAACCCCAAAACCGTCAGGAAAATTCGTCCAACCGAACCAAACTCGGAGGGTATATGGGGGACAGTGCTGCGAATCCATAGGTGCAATCGGATTTGAAATCGGACCATTTTAGCAATAGTTACAGAGCTTTTAGTAACCAACGCTTTTTAGTCGCTAGTCTATCGATGTCAAGAACACCCATTTCCTAGTCTGCCTTGTCTATCTCCTTGTTTCATGTATCGTTTCATATCTCGTAGGATTCCTGTTATCATTGGTCATGTAAGAAGTACGCCTCGCAGGACGAGACGTCTATAGTTTCATGTAGAAGGAGGTCGCTCCTTCAGTTTCATATTGTCTCATTGTTGATCTCGGCGTCCCTCCAGAAAGGGTATAAAAGGGACGCATCTCTGTCAGTTAGTTAGTTCTTCACGCAACAACTTATATTGTTACCATACCTACCTTGTCCTTGAGTTCCTAGTCTCTCGATACTAGCCCTGCCTTGTGATTATCGCCTGCTGTTCCCCAATAGGTGATCGGTTTTTACAATCGACCCCGCTAGTTCTTAGGGGCGCTCTAGACTCAGTTGATTTCCAAGCGCGGAGGAATTGTTCCCCCGCTTCTTGGCAGCCTGCTCGCAATCAAAATCATAGCTTAAACCCGTCCTTCCCCCAGGACAATCATTCTTGCTAGTCAACGAACAACCGTTGTTCAGAGAACCTCATACTCTTTGCTAAAGACGTTTGTCTTCCCCTGGGAAGCAGAGCCTTTTAAAGTCTTTAGTTATCTATCCATTAAATCCTTATTCCTGTTTTGCCTAGGGACTGTCGACCTCCTGTGTTGACGAGCGGTTCTAAGCCTCGCTGCTGAAGCTTCTCGTCAGAAAGGGAGGTTGTTGGTTTTTTTGGTACGGCAGTACTCTCCTGGGAGTGCCCCCGTTACAGTCCGATGCTATGAAAGACGCCTTGGTAGTCACCCCTGTCAAGGAAGAATACAGCGAGTTTGTGAAGGACTTGATGGCACTAGACGGGAGGGTTAGAGCCAGGCAACAGGAAAAGAAAGGGGGAACCCACCGCAACGATATAGGACAGTTTACGGCCCCCGCCCCCTACGTACCACACCCCTCACACACTCCCGGAGGTCTTGCTCCAATGGACCTTTCAGCCCTTCAAGCACGACCCCAAGGACTCCCTCGCCCCCCACTGGAACAACGGTACGTGTTCGTAAACGGCTCTAGACGTACTTCCCCGGCCGAGAAACAGTGGAGAAGGGATAACAATCGCTGCCAGTACTGCGCGGCCTCAGATCATGTGTACATTAATTGCCCCCAAGGCAAGCAGCTCCAAAAACCTCCGGTTATGAAGGGAGCAGCTCTTTCTGCCCCAAGTGGGCCATCGCATCAACAGGCCGGCGCGCCTGCTCCTCCTTTGTCCAATAACAATCCATTTCGTTCTTCTTCTTCTTCTTCTTCTTTTTCTTCTTCTTCTTCGGGTCAGGGTTTTCAACAGTCCTAGAGCAGCCTGGTAGCTCTACTCTAGGACCTTCTAAGGTTTCTACAATTTCTGCGTTTTCTATTTCCGGGTTTTCAGTGTCAGACATCAATGTGGAGGATAAAATGGATGGGGAACATTTGGTTATTTCTTGTACTCTCTCAAACAATATAAAAACCATTCAAACTCATGCATTGATTGACACTGGGGCCTCTGGATTCGCTTTTATTGACGAAACCTTTGCACGCCACCACCAACTTCAACTGACATCTCTTAAAACTCCAAGGGAGTTGGAGGTCATCGACGGACGGCCAGTATCCTCTGGTCAGATAACCCATCTTGCACATCTTGGCCTATCCATCAAGTCTCATAGGGAACACGCCCCATTTTTTGTGACAACCTTAGGACAGTATCCCCTAGTCTTAGGGATCCCTTGGCTTAAACATCACGATGTCTCCCTTCGCTTCAAACACAACTATGTTAAATTTGGGTCAAAATTTTGCCAAAAGAACTGTACCTCATCCCATGTGCCGGTTGTATCCCCAGGAATTTCCCCACCAGACAAAACAAAGATTCACCTTATCGGCTCCGCTGCGTTTTACAGACTCTCCAGAAAAAGAAACGTCCAAGTATTCTCACTCTCACTCTACGAAATAAACAAAATTGTCGACCACAAAACCTCTAAAGAAGATTGGAAACAAAGAATCGCAACAGAGTACCACAAATACCTGGACATGTTCGACAAAAAACTCTCCAAGAATTTGCCCCCACGACGACCCTACAATCACAAAATTCCCTTGAAAGAAGGGAAAGAACCCCCGTTCGGCCCCCTCTACGGCATGACCAGAGAAGAACTCATAGTTCTCAAAGAATACATCGAGGACAATATGGCCAAAGGGTTCATTAGGGATAGCGCATCACCAGCAGGATCCCCAGTGCTCTTTGTAAAGAAAGCGGACGGGTCACTCCGACTCTGTGTTGATTACCGAGGGCTAAATGAGGTAACCGTTAAAAACCGGTACCCCCTACCTCTTATACGGGAAACACTGGACAGACTAGCGAAAGCCAAGTGGTATACCAAATTGGACCTCCGCATGGGGTACAACCAAATACGAATAGCCCTAGGAGAAGAGTGGAAGACAGCCTTCAGAACCAGGTACGGCCACTACGAATACACGGTCATGCCTTTCGGACTTACCAACGCCCCCGCCACCTTTCAACATTTTGTCAATGACTGCCTAAGGGAATACCTGGACCAATTCTGCACCGCCTACTTAGACGATATCCTTATATATAGTAATACACTAGAGGAACATAAGGTACATGTCAGAAAGGTTCTACAAACACTAAGTAATAACGGGGTACTGTTGAAACCCAAGAAATGCGAATTTCACTGTCAGAAGACCACGTATTTGGGGTTAGTTATATCCCCTGACGGCATCAGCATGGACACCAAGAAAGTATCAGCAGTCATGGACTGGACACAACCCAAACACCTTAAGGATCTACAAGCGTTTTTGGGCTTCGCCAACTTTTACCGACACTTCATCAGAGACTTCTTCAAACTCGCCGCTCCCCTTACCGCTTTGTCAAAAAAGGAACCAGGGACCAAGGAACATGTCCCCTTTGTTTGGACAAACGATCACCAGCTAGCATTTGACACACTGAAAATAGCTTTTACCTCGGCACCGGTTCTGATGCACTTCGACCCAGAGAAACCAATTGTGGTAGAAACAGACGCCTCTGATTATGTTTCCGCGGGAGTACTATCCCAAAAAGACGATCAGGGAATCCTGCATCCAGTGGCGTTCTTCTCCAAAAAACACTCCCCAGCCGAATGCAACTACGAAATCTATGACAAGGAACTACTAGCAATTATCAGAAGCTTCGAAGAGTGGAGACCAGAATTGGAAGGGGCTGCCTTTCCTATCGCAGTCATATCGGATCATAAGAACCTGGAATACTTCATGACAACCAAAAATCTTAACCGAAGACAGGCGCGATGGGCCGAGTATCTCTCACGTTTTAATTTTGTAATCACATACCGACCAGGGAAACAAGGAGGAAAACCGGACGCACTGACAAGGAGATCAGGAGATCTCCCTGAAGAAGGGAATGAAAGAATTCAACACCAGAGTCAGACAGTGTTGAAAAAGGAAAATTTGGATTCTAAGCTAAGTTTGTTAGCGGGTACTTTGTCAAATGAACCCGCTGAAATGACTGTTCTCCTGGAAAGGCTGATACAAGAAGCACAAAAAACTGACTCATTTCCACAAAAGGTTTTAGAAATGTTAGCTAGGGGAGAAAAGAAATCCTCAGAAATATCCCTTGCTGAGTGCTCGGAAAAGAACGGACTTCTTTACTATCGAAACCGCTTGTATATACCGAATCACGACCCCCTTCGCCTACATATCCTTAAGGAACATCACGACGCACCAGCAGCAGGGCACCCAGGCAGAGAAAAGACCTTCGAACTAGTTAGTTGTCAATACTTCTGGCCAAAAATGTGCGAGTACATCGGAAGGTACACCAAAAACTGCCACACCTGCCAAAGGAGCAAGACCAGTACTCACGGCAAGTATGGAGTCCTCCGCCCCCTACCCATCCCAGAACAACCATGGAAAGAGGTGTCGATGGACTTCGTTACCGGTCTACCAGAAAGCAACGGGTTCGACGCCATATTAGTGGTAGTAGATAGACTGTCCAAGATGCGACACTTGATTCCTTGCCACACTACAACTGATGCATGACAAGTAGCCAAACTGTACCTTCACAACGTTTGGAAGTTACATGGCTTCCCTACGCATATCACCTCTGATAGAGGCACCCAATTTACCGCGAAATTCTGGAAAGCCCTGTGTCAACACCTGAGGATCGAAGCACGCATGTCAACCGCGTATCACCCCGAAACAGATGGGCAGACAGAAAGAATTAACGCAATTATGGAACAGTACCTCCGCGCCTACGTGTCCTATCAACAGGATGACTGGAGTGAGTGGCTACCTATGGCAGAGTTTGCGGCCAATAACCAGGTATCAGAAACCACCAAGGCCACTCCCTTTTTCGCTAATTACGGGTTTCATCCTCGCTTCCAAATAAGCCTCACACCTCAAGGACGGACGGCTCCGGAACTGGATGCAAGGGACTTTGCTTCACGGATGACGGAATTACACGGATGGCTAAGAACACAAATGAGAACCGCGCAGGACAAACAGGAACAATACGCAAATACGCATAGGACACCCGCCCCTCGGTATCAGCCAGGAGACATGGTTTTCGTATCCCTGAAGAACATTCGCACCACTAGAAATTCTAGGAAGCTCGATTGGAAGAAAGCAGGCCCCTACCGCGTTAAAAAGATTGTCAGTCCCTACGCCTACGAGATCGAATTGCCCGAAACTATGCCAAATCACCCCGTGTTCCACGTCTCCCTCCTGGAACCATCGGCCTCAGACCCTTTGCCAGGGCAAGTACAACCTCCCCCGCCACCTATAGTTACTCAAGGGGAACAAGAGTGGGAGGTAGAAGAAATTCTGGATTCCAGAGTAGTTCGGGGGAGCCCCAGTTACTACGTTAAGTGGACCGGCTACCATCAACCGTCTTGGGAACCGGCCTCCTATCACGAAGAAACAGCAGCAGTGGACGTCTTCCACCAACGATACCCCAGTAAACCGGGACCTTAGGACTCGAAACCTCGCAGGAGCTCGCGGCTAAAAGGAGGGGCTACTTTCACGGAGTGATCGAAGGGAACAGGGATGAGTCTCGCTGTGACTCATGCGAGGGAGAAGATAGGGTAACAGGCGTTGGAATGGGGAACAATGGTATTATGCGACAAGGGGATTTTTTGTATAAATAGGGAGCGTTGCTCCCTCTCTGTAATAGTTTTCTTTCTTCCTTTCTTTACGCAACGTTTCTTCAGTTAGAACCAATACAAACTCTCTTCTTCGCTGCCTCTCCGCTGTCTCATCGCTTCGCGATCGCTGAAACCACTTCTTACTTCACAAACCTTTGGTATTTTGCTTGTAACGGATAGTTACCTTGCCATCGAGTTAGTTGTATCCTGTGGCCACGCTGTACCCACGCGGTCATCCTTGAAATGAGTACGCTTCTTGCCATAGGATTCGGGGATGGTCCATTATCATGCATCGAACCATTGTGGTTACCGTCCTATTGAATCTTTCGGCTACTCCATTTGACTCATGGGAGTATGGTGGCGTTGTCTCTTGAGTAATGCCCTCTTTTCCGAAGAAGGTCTTGGTATTTTTGTTGACATATTCGCCTCCACCATCAGCTCTGAACCTTTTTATTGTGGTGTTATGCTGATTTTTGACCTTATTGGTGAAGTGTTCGATGGCTTTACACGCATCGTCTTTATTCTTTAGGAAGTAAATCCAAGAATAGCGAGTGTAGTCGTCTATAAAAGACATGTAGTACTGGCATTTGTCCTGAGACATTACTCTTTGTTTACCAGAGAGATCTGAATGGACTAGTTCGAAGGGTTGTGTGGCTCGAGTACTTATTGTCTTTGGGACCGAATGAGTGCTTTTTGAAAGGGCGCATGGTCCGCAGTGGAAGTTACTTGGTTTCTTTGGGAGATTTGTACGGTCGGCATATAGGCTATGAAGACTGGATGGATGTCCGAGTGCTTCATGCCATTCAGAGTAAGAAGAAAGACGTGCTACATTTTCAACTATTTGTACATTCCAGTGCCCGTTTACCAATTTTCCCCAGAGTAATTCCTTTTTGCCCTTTTTAACGATTTTATTTCCTTTTCCTGCATCAACTCTGCACCCCTTTTTGTCAAGAACAGTCTCGGAGATGAGACCAACTGGTCCGAACGTGGGGACGAGGAGTACATCAGTGAGAACGACTAAAGATCTTCCTCCGTCAGGGAGCCAACACTCGATGAGGATATCTCCAATTCCTGGAGCTCGGTGAGCGGTCCCATCAGCTGTTCTAACGATTCCGTCGTAAGGTCGAACCGTGGTGAAGAGTTCTTCATGGGGAGAGATGTGAGCAGTTGCGCCAGAGTCGAATATCCAAGATGAGGAGGACGAGGAGTTATGGCGTACCATTAAGACGGTTGCCGAGTTATGTGTGCTAGTGGAGGCGTTATCCTCCTTTCCTTTTCCTTTTCCTCCTTTCTTTCTCCATTCCTTTTCCTTTTTGAGCCTTCTGCAGTCATCGTGGGTGTGATTTGTGAATTTCTTTCCTGTTTTTGCCAGACAGTAGGTACAGTGTTTCTTTGTGTTATGGCTGGTGTTGAAGACGGTATTTTCGGAGGTGCCGGTTTTGTTGGCGGATAGATCGGTAAGTCTATTGTAGACGTCTTCGTAGGAAAGATTCTCCTTGGTTTGGAGATTGTCGATGATGTTTTCCATTGAGGTGGCAGTGTTTAAAGAAACAAGCAGCAAGGCTGCTTTGGCTCGGTTGGAATTTGCGACGGAGTGGAAATCTTTGGATAGTCCTTCTTTTGTTGTGTCCTGGCATCGTTGCTGAAACCTATTCCATTGATTTTGGAAGGTGGTTAGGTGGTCTGCAAGAGAGGTATTGTCCTGGTAACGTAGGTTCAGGAGCGTTGTGAGGATATTGATTGTTGTTGCTGGAGTTTCCCTATCAAAAAGGTCTTTAAGGGCTTTCCAGGCACCGTGTGCGTTGCCGGCGGCAACGACTGTGGTTTGTAGTTCTTCTGATACACCGTTGAGTAGAAGTGCAAGAGCTCGCTTGGAGACAGTTTTCCAAAGCAGATGTTCTTTGGAGGCTTTGTTGGTTGGTTCTTTTTTCTCGCCACTCACATTTTCCCACCATTCAACTGAATCAAAAGTAATCTTCCAGGCTCCTGCCCAAGTCTGATAGTTTGACTGTCCAGTGGGAACGGGAAGTCTATCTGTCTTGACCATGAGATTTCCCATAGGATTTGGAATGGCAGTGCTCATAGGTTGGACTACAGTTTCATCATTGGACTTGCTTGTAACAGCTGCTCCTGAAGACATGGTTTGATATTGGGTGTATGTGTTTGTGAGAGAAGGTAAAGAATAGCGGAGTTTACTGTGCAGAACCCGGGCTCATAACCTGAAGTTCAGTGTAAAGTGAAGATGATGATTTATTAAAAACGAAGTGGGAAATCTGTCCCATATTTATACAATAATATCTGTTACACAAAAATAATATGAGTCATTCTCGCCGGAATGCTCTTCCTTGTTCCACAAACTTCTACAACAAACTAGATAATTCCATTATCTTGATACATGACTAATACATGACAAATGTACAATTTAACAATGATTACCGAGTTGAGAACTCTCTAGTAATGGGGCATATACCAAGTACCTGGAATGCGTAGAGCCCCAGATGAAATATAGTAAAGTGTTCAGAAAGCCTAATTGGTTAGGGTGTATTGTTACAGAACCTTGAGCGGAGGCTTGTCTTGCCGTATTAGGATATCCATTATTTGTATCCCCTAACAAACAATTCATTCCTGTAGAGACAGGAGTAGAAGCGGGAGTGTCCATATAAACTGTTCACTGGTATCAAGCATTGATCACACTGAGAATAGAGATACCCATCCAATATACTCCAATCTACTAGCCTCCCTGACAGGAAGCCCCCCACGCCCCACTCCTGCATAACCTCATCGCTTAGTCCCCATCTCCACCATTAGTCTATAACTGTGGCTGGTTACGGAGATCCCTCTGACCCCGCATCTCATACCAGACTTGGCATGGGTTGCCTGAATCCTCTGGTCCCGTAGCCTCACGACCCATAATACCCCTAGACCTGAGTCTAACTACTCAGCGGTAGTCTTCATCTTCACTTGGTCTATAAGAGTTAAACCATCTGGTCTCTAGTCCCACCACCAATTATGAGTGGATTCATCTCGTCTCTTTTTGCCAGGTAGGTGGGGGTTAATATTATAACATCTATTAACGGCAGCTACTTAGCCTAACATATTTTATCAACACTAGGTTTACAACCTCCGATATATACCAGCTCACAGCAGAGCAAGGGAAATACCAATTCCACGTCCATAAAGATATTCTCATCGCACAGTCTGAACCATTCCGAACAGCTACAACTGGCCGCTGGCTAGAGTCGAAAGAGAAGAAGATAAATCTCGACGACTGGGATGGACAAACTGTCGGCCGACTGGTTGACTTCCTCTACACTAGAAACTACGAATACCCAGAGCCGGATCCTGTCTCTTCCGGTAGTAACGGGGTAACTGGTTTCAGTCAGAAAGATCTTATAGGTCCAAGGGCTACACTGGAGTCCGGTGGGTCTGGTCTGACTCGTCCGTTGACTCCATTGGCCCAATGTTTAAATAGCTTTCTCCCCGAGGATCGGAACCGCCAGGCGGATGAGGAAAAACTGAAGCGGTTTGATCCACATGACGACTATAAAGAAGCTCTCCTCGCTCACGCAAAGATCTACTGCTTGGCGCAATACAAATGCATCGAAGCCCTGCGGACTCTTGCGTTAGAACGACTACTTATGGTCCTGTTAAAAATCAATCCGGTCCAATCTAGCTCTCCCGGGGCACTCAACTTCATCGATCTACTAACATATGTCTACTCTAATACCGACTCCCTCGTGAGCTCCGAAGAGCCATTGCGGAAACTCGTCTCCCAATTTGCTGCACTGAACCTCGAGGCTTTACAGAGCAGAGATGAGATGTCAGAGGTGATGGCAGACGGGGGTGACTTTGTCAGTGAGTTGATGCCAAAGGTCTGTCGAAGACTCACCGCACCTCCTCCCCGCCTCGTATTCCCCAAGGCAGCACTTCCTCCTCCCCCACGCAGGACGGAGCGGAACCCCATCATTGGGGACTTCAACACCGGCGAAGTACACCACTGGAGAAACCCGTGGGAAAAAACCTCAAAAATAGCCCACTTCGGCACCGTATATCCTACACCACCGGGACTGGCTATAGGGATCAACACAATGGATATCGGGAACAACGGGAACATCCGCATCACGGCCTACGCAAACCACGTAGGGACAGGCCGCTTCCGCATCAACATCGACAGTTGGTACGATACTCGAATCTACTCCGCCGGGTGTATGTGGCTACAAATACAAAACAACGACCCGGACTTCCAGTGTGGTAGATTCTCAACCAACGAGGTCCGCAACCACCCAGCAACCCGAACATCTCGCGTGATTACTTACCCTAGAGCCTACGCTGCACCCCCGACGGTGGTGGTCTGGCTAGCTGAGCTCGATATGCAGCATAACAAAGTCTGGCGTATAACAACCTACGTCACCAACGTCACCGCAACAAACTTCGTTCTCCATATCGATACCTGGGACGACACAATCTTACATGCGGCTGCCGCAACGTGGGTTTCGTATCCGGCAGATACGCCAAGAGTCGCCAGTGGTAGATTCGATACCAAGGATGTGCGCCCACTTCATCCGGCCCAGCTTAATACAATCGGTCATGTGAATTTTGGTCATAACGTTTTTAATACTACCCCTCATGCGTTGTTGGCGTTCAACTCTCTTGATATCGATTGTCGTCGGAATATGCGCATTAGGTGTGATTACTCGGCGATGACCCCTAATGGTATGAACTGGCATATTAGCGGTTGGGCGAATACGATTGTGTATTCTGCTGGTGTCTCGTATATTGCTCTGGCTTAGGCGTTGGTTTGTCACTTGCCTTACGTGTGACTAGGGAGACTGATATGATACTTTCATGTCAATGATAACAATGCTGGCTGGCTGAAATAGGTCTTTTGACGGCTTCTGTTAAGGTTGTCAAGGGCACATTTAAATTCTTCTTTTTGAATCAGATATTTCCCCATATAAGTATACAAAGACTAAACGGTTGGAAAGAGTCTGCTTATCTACGGAGGATTTATTGTATATTTCCAATGGTTTTTTTCCCCCCTATCTCTATTCCTGGATTTTATGGTGTTGGTGTTGGTCTTATTGTTAGGCACTCGGAAAGCTCTCAAGTGCTCGAAATCTAATCTGTCGGTTTACCCTTATAAGCTTGGCTCTGCTTTCTGTCCATCCTACCACACATGACTACTCATACATTCATTTCAAAACTATCTGTTAAATTAAGTCTCGCACAGACAGAATTAGGTGGGACAGCATACAATAGTATTGTTATGCAACGGAGGAATAGTATCCAGGAGCGGATGTAACAACGGATGGATTGTATCCTGGTGTGGATTGTGACAGTATGGAAGGAGAGTTTCAGGGTATATAAGCAGATTGCTAGCACTCCACATAGTTCTTTATCAATTTACATTAGTTATTCTCACTCTAGTTCATCCTGTTCCCTCTACGCCTTTATAGCACCTAGTTTTATCACTATCTACCGGACAATCGTAGAATGTGCTAGCAGAGAATGCAAAACTCATAGCCGTCCCGAAAGCTGTGTATTGGGAGACTACATACCCCGCACAAAGTTCTCTCCTCCTAAGATTAATATCTATGGGATAGACCCCCGTTCCCCTAAGAATATTTTATTCAACTAGTACACAACCATAACTGCATCACATATCTACAGATAATAATACAGGTTGACTCTCTACGATAACCTAGCTAGACTTCATATCACCTTCCTAAAGAATTGAACTTTTCTCCTACCGGCCCTTACTGAGGCCCCAGTCCAGGTAACATTGTGAATTTACCGACAACATTCTTAAAGCCAACGCCCGCTTCGGCAAGGAACTCCTCATCAGTCATTACCGGAGTCGCCCCCTCTTGCCGTTCAGTCTTCGCTCTCAAGACCTTTCTTAATATATCCGCAAAGGCACCCTTGTACTTAGGCAGTATCCTTATCACCTGTCCAGTTGGCATATATACCAAGTTGTAGAGACCCTTGCCTTTACCTATATCCTGTTCTTCTATGATCGCAGCATATAGTGCGACCTGGAGATAATGTTCCGCTCGTGGAGTGGTGGTCCATTTCAGTTCCCAGAGAGCTCTCTCTCTAACCCCGCAGATATCGAGTCGCCCCATGACGTTATATGATTTATTTGTAGTTCCATCAACACCTAAGAGTTCGAACCCATGCTCAAGCTCTTTTTCTATATGAAAACCCCGTATGCCTTTCAGTTGACTGCCGAGAATACTACATACATG
Organism: Verpa conica; assembly: GCA_033030425.1. Classification (NCBI taxonomy): domain Eukaryota; kingdom Fungi; phylum Ascomycota; class Pezizomycetes; order Pezizales; family Morchellaceae; genus Verpa; species Verpa conica. The sequence goes on from JAUFSD010000004.1 coordinate 139,326, forward strand.
TTTGGTATGTTCAGGTGTGAACCAGGTGTAGCTGTCCAAGGGTATCGCAAGGACCTTGTAGATATATCCCGACATCATGGCCGAAGAAACATTTGCAAGATAGAGGATGTCCCCCTCGGTTAATTGCTCTGTTTCGACCTTCTTCTTGATTTCTTCCAGCTTATAAATGTACTTTTCGTTGTTTCGGCGAAGCAGTTCAATAACCGGATTTGGTTTGCGTAGTTTGGGATCAAACTGATGAAGGACTTTCCAGAATGCATTACACGTCTTTTTAGTATTCCATTCATAGATTGCCGGTATCGCTGTTCCGGTAATGTCTGACACAAGCTCCCACAGACCATCCCTCACTTCAATTTCTGACTCCGGACCAGGCCGGTAGCGCTTTGGAGAAATTTCCTTTCCATCCAATAATTCTATGCACTCCGACAAAACGCGTTCGGGGAGATGACTAAGGAGTTCAGTCACTGAATAAGGGCGTTTTTTTTCCCATTCTTTCACAGCTTCAGCCTCCCCATGTTTTAGCTCACGATGCTTCCTGAAGTCAAGATTACAGGTACTTCCTAACATCTCTAGTTCAAGGAATGGCAAGAAAGACTCCCTGTAATGATGCAACAGTACTAGGTGTTTCTTTGCCCTCGTAACCGCAACATACATTGGGGTTTCGGCGGTGTCTAGGGAAACTGGGTTTTTGTTGTAAAACTTGTTGTATGTTTCATCAAAGTTATATACAAATGCGGCATCCCGCTCGATTCCTTTCGCCTGGTGGTAGGTAGAGATGAGCATTTTCCCCCTATGAACCCTGTCTGTCACCCTTATCTCATCGTCACTTGAAGCAACGAGGGTAGGAATCCCTAGGTGAGCGATTTCATTTGCAAACTGTGTAACAGGAGCCCATCTACCCTTTGTTGAGGCCGCAAGAACGAGGATCTCGTCGGGCTTGAGGCCACTCTTGAGTATATCAAGAACATCGAATAAAGGATCGGTATAAGTGTCACCAACTAGATAGTGCGGCCGGGGGTTGCCCTCCTCCTGCCCGGATATAAGCTCATATCCAGGCTCTGGCTTGAGTACTTGTTTATTAATAAATTTCACCATTTCTGGCGTCATCCTGTACGATGTCGTGTGCGAAAGCCGATGCCACCCACTGCCCGGGGGCGTCAGTTGTCCAAATAACGCCTCATCATCCCCCAGAGTGAGAAAGCGGCTATCTGCATCATTATACCCGTAGAGCTCTTGTTTTGGATCGCCCATCAAGACAAGCCTTAGGTATGGAATCTTTCCTTCGGCTTTTCTAATAGCACAAACATCGTGAATAAATTTGCATATGAACAGGTAGAGTAATGGTGTCATGTCTTGTTGCTCGTCTAGTACCAGAACATCACACTCCGGTAGGTCTTTGATAGCGGTGAGGTCCTCTTGTACTACACGCTTCAACCCCGTGTCGTTGAAGCAATCAGGCGCATAGAAACGTGTACCGAGACTGTGGTAGTTGAATGCCAAGACGTTATCCATACCAAATTCTTTTGCTTTGTTGTTTGTTTCCTCCATAAGACGGTGATTGTAAACCATGACAATGAACTTTTCCTGAGGCATCGCAGTCGCTAATTGAAGAGTCGTGGTTGTCTTTCCAGCACCGGCAACAGCCGTGATTATGATGTTGTCATTGGTGGTGAGCATCAGGTCAACGGCTTTACTCTGTTGAGATGACAACACAGGGAGCTTTTTCTTCTTTCCGGGAGTCGGGCTGGTAGCAGAAGGGGCTGGGATGTCGTCATTGGTGAGTATCAAGTCAATAGCTTTACCCTGTTGAGATGGCAGCACAGGGGCCTTTTTCTTCTTTCTGGGAGTAGTAGAACGGGTTGGGTCTTTTGGAGGGAAGAGACGCCGAGATTTTGGAATTGGAGCGGGGGCCGAGCGAGGCACCGGGCGGGGTACCTGTAAGGAGGTTTTAGCATTCAGTACATCTTATAAAAACATATCCGGGTCAAATTTACAGGAGCAGTGGTGGGTGATGTAAGATGTCGAACTGGCCTCATTGTCATCCTGCGGGATAACAATTGACCACGGTTTGATGCTGCAGGAGCACTGGCAGTACACTTCGACTCCACCCTAGGCCTCCATGTCCGGAAAAACAAATCCAGTCGGGCCATCCTAGATATCGGTAAAGTGACCTGAATTGAACTGGAGATTTGATGAGACCGCCTGAAGGCTGTAAAGGCAACCGTGGTGATACCTTCTGTGGGGTTGAGCGGGGATGACGGGCTGGCTTGGCGACGAACTAAGCATCCATAATCACATATAACCCTAACCCTGCGGATGATCCATGACATCATGCATCTACCCTACAGCTCAACTTCTGTACCCCACAATACCCCACCAACCCCACCAATACCAGATATACTAGATCAGTACAAACGCCAATACCACCATAATGGCGATTAAAATCCTCATTATTAACCCCAATTCCACAGCATCTATGACAGATGCTCTCAAACCCCTCCTAGCCCCCATTACCCCACCCGATGTAACATACACATACTTTACAGCCCCCTCACCCTCACCTCCATCCATTGACGACTCCACCACCGCCCAGCTCTCTGCCGAAGTCTCACTGCCCTGCCTGCTCCCACTAATCCCCAGCTACGATGGGTTCGTCGTTGCATGCTATAGCGAACACCCGCTCGTCCCACTCTTAAAAGCAGAGACCAAGAAGCCCGTCATCGGCATCTTTGAAGCCTCCATAAGTGCATCCCTCCACTACCTCCGCGGAGAGGAGAGGTACGGGATTGTAACGACCGGGAAGATATGGGAGGAGCTCCTGACTGTCGGTGCTGAGCGGTTTATAGGTGCCAAGGATGGGGGGAGTAGGTTTGCGGGGGTGGAGAGTACGGGGTTGACTGCGGTTGAGCTGCATGAGGTTGGGAAGGAGGAGGTTGATAGGAGGCTTAAGGAGGCAGCGGTTAATCTTCTGAGGAAGGGGGGTGTAAGTGTTGTGTGTTTGGGGTGTGCGGGGATGGCGGGGATGGCGGATGTGGTTAGGGAGGCGGCGAAGGGAGAGGGTGAGCATGTGATTGTTATAGATGGTGTTGTGGCTGCGGCGGGGGAGGTGGTGGGGGCGGTGAGGTGTGGGTTTACGGTAGAGGAGTAATTAAGTTAGCTATATAGATTATTTATACCCGTTCATAGGGGCAGTACAGAACATCCTTCACATGAAATGCTCTGAATAAGGTGGGCCAAAGGGACTAGAGGTCTCCTAATTAACCTTTCCGTGATGGGTATGTGACGCCCTCCTTGGTAAAGATCCTGGCGATGGCGGGCATCCCGAGTTATTGGCCTTTCATGTTCTCGGTAAAACCTATCAGTGGTGATTGGCAACAGCACCCCTCTTCAACAATTATTTTATACAGCAACCCCGGAGGCCGCACACTTGGTATGTAAGGCTATCTAAGTACAGACCTGAACACCCCTCCAGGATCCTAGGAGAACACGTAACACCCGGATTTACTAATTGCTTAAAGAAGAGTGAAATAATGGCTCTCGATAGAACTGATTAATTACGAATTGATCAAAATTAATGTATACCAAATAACACTTATCAACATCTAACTCCCCTCTAAATAGACCTTTGACCCATGGTTTTCCTTGAATACTCCAAAACTACTCTCATAGATCTATTGGGGCGCAACCTACGCTTATGAGACCCTGTAGTTCAAGATATTAGTAAAGTTATCGATGTGACTCATTATGAGACAACTTACGCCGAATCTATTATCTTCACAGCAAACAGGCTGCTGAGTGCATTGCGCACCTGTACCTAAACCTACAATGCTCAGAGGTGTGCCTATAACACCGAAGGAGGTGGTCAGCTTTTACTTAATATGGGGGGGTAAAGGCATGCTTACAGCCCATGCCAACCGGAGTATTTAAGTCTCCGACTTCTACACCGAGTAGTCCGAGAGTTGAAGATGCAGCTTGATTACCAGCTGTGGTAACGGTAGTGCAGCATTGAGCATTCCCAACATTGCATTGGCTTATGGGTATTGGCGCTGTTCCTGTTTGAGGACGTGCGATAGTACTAGCGACGAAAAATCCTGTGGAAAGAATTGTAGAAAGACGCATATTGGCGGTTGGAAGTTGTACTGGACCAGTCTTGTGTGTTTAGGATATCAAGTACACTTCTGGCGCTGAGTGTGGGGTTAAGAGTCACTTTATACTACTTAGAAGAAGCTATTACTAAGGCTTTTGGTAAGGAGTGGAATAAGGGGTACAAAGGCTTAGGGGGTGTACTCTACCGTTCGACCCGCTACAATAGGGTTTAGCACGCACTGGAACAGCTAGAGCCACGGAAATTAAAGACACTAGTACAAGAAAGGTATTAATACAGATGGCCTATTGCACTTTTGTTTTTTGTCTTGGATCACGCACATTATAGTCTCTGGTAACAAAGATCGAGAAACGTGAGATTCGAATTTAGGGTTTCTATTGGCTTTTCAGTATTGTGGCAAGGATTCTAGCAATTGTACTGGCTGTAGGGCCCCTGCTCACTAACCCTGGTTTCTCGATCTTTCTTGCCGGAGACTGTAAGTAGTTCCACAGTAATTGGGCTGAGGGTCGCATGAGACATGGCGCCAAGGTCAAGGCCTGGGTACGGGACAGGAGACGGATAGACCTCCTTTTATAGACGCGGAGGAGTCGTGAAGTGTGCGGAACTGTAGCTCTAACTTAGTTAGATAAAATAGCCTCCAAAGAGAATTGGTCTTCTATTAGGAATAAAACTCGTATTTCCGGATACTTCATGCCTTTTCTAGGTACTTGGGGGAGCCATGGGTTAGTACGGAGATCCGGGCCAGCGCAAAACAGAAGCCACTACGTCTAATGCCGGTAATACAATCTTATTTATGCCAATCAGTTGTAGATCTTACTTGCTCGGGGTCGTGTTATCCAAGACAACTCTTGACATGTTATTGTCTTGTCTTTGTTATTGTCTCATTACCTCTGAGGGTCCATGCTCTGAATGCACGAACCTTCAATACAAGGGTCTGCTACCAGGGTATTGTTGCCAACACCGCCAAAAACCTAAAGAGCGAATAAAAATACTAAACCTCATGTCTGACGTTTTTCGATCTTTTTTGCCGGTCGCTGTACATACCAACAGTACCGTATTATCTCACTTCGTTCGGACGGTTGCCAAGTAGCTTGGCTTGCAAACTTAACCCCCTGAGGAAGTGATTAAACCAGAGCACAGAGCAGGAAAGCGAAAATTGAGCCTTTTTGAGAGAGGGATCAAAGCACAGAAGCAAGAATTGTGTGCATTTCACCTAGAAATAGTATACCATCCCCAAGCCACGCCCTTGGCAACCATCCGAACGAAGTGAGATAATACGGTACTCTGACGGTGTCCGATCTTAATATTGGGTTAGGGCTCTCAATACCTGTCGCGAACTATATACAGGAAATCACTGACCGAACCTGACAACTAATCAAGCTAGCCTTTATAACCTGGAGATCGCTCAGGGGTTTGAGGATCACGCCCCTAGTGTAAGGGCCTACAGGGCTTTTGATTCGCTACCTATCGAACCAATAACCTCCGATAACAACCTACTAGCCGATCTCACTGGGCTCGATAAACCCTAACCCAGTATCAGACCCAGCCCGCGCAATAATATAATCACGACCATAGATAGCCACCCGCACTCCCGACTGAACAATTAAAGCCGTATATATTATTAGTTTAATCTACCGTATTAGACCGCATAAACTGAGAGCCTTCTTATAGCTGTGGACGCGGCATATAGAGCTATTTTTTTTTTTTTTTTTTTTAATTCAAGTGATTTTATTGTTCTGGGTACAAAATCTGGTATGTAGTATAAACTATGACCTAAAAAGAACCCTTCCCCTTCCTATAAATAAAACGCGTCCCCTATGAAATTCCAAAGTTATAAAATAAACACAAAAGAAAGTTAACAAAATAAACTGCATCGCACGTTTCTGTTCTTCTTCTAAATGACTTATTGTCTTGTTGCCGTTATACACGGACTTGGTAGAGTAGCTGACTCCTTATGATTCGGAGTGTGTAATAGAGGTGAGGGAGGAGATGGTGGAGGGAGATGGCACTGGTGACGGGAGTGCTTTTTTGGGGAAATTGATCTTGTTTTGAACGACAAAGGTCCCGACGAGTAGTGAGAGGGCTTGCGAGCTCCATATTTCGTCAAGGGAGGTAACGTTGGGTAGTAAAGAATTTCTTGATGCGGTAAGGCTGGGGCAGTGTAGAAGCACGTGCTCTGTAGTTTCGGGAGAGAGGGAACATCTAGGGCAGATGTCGGTTGTGTGGAGATTTATCCACGATTTATGGGCGTTTAGATAGCTCTTTTCCACTCGCATTTGGTGGAGGCGGGAGGATTGGTATTTGTGGAGAGACATAAAATATGGTGTTGTAAGCGAACAGCCATATTTATAGTAGATGGGTGGGGGATAAAGAGTCTCCCAGTTTTTGATGAGTTGTTGTTTGATAACTATCGAGTAGTTTTTATGACTGAGATTGGAGCCAAGTAAGGGTTGTATGAGAGAGCCTAGAAACTCGATGGGCAGGTGGTTTACCCCTGCCTTGGCGACTGAGTTCCACCTCTTTGGTGGGTTGGGAAGACCTTTGAGAAGTTCGGAGTGTGTGTAACTCCTTTCGGGTGAGATGGTCGGGAACGACGGGCTGAATCGGGCTGTAACCGGGTTATTAAGGGGATGGGCTGTTGCAACTCTGATGGCATGTTTAATTTTAAGATAGTGAAGGTATAGCACTAATGGGGGAGCGGAGGCCTCTGCCCATAGGGCATGTAGATTGGTTGCTCTGAAGCAGCCCAGGGCCCATCTGAGAACGGAGTTCCAAAAAACTTCCATTTCTTTTCGGGCTGAGGTGGGGGTAAAGAGAGTGGCGCCATAGGTAAGCATGGGACGAATGGCAAGAATGGCTAGCTTCCTGCAGTTACTTGAGGAAAGGCCTTTTCCAGGGGAGGAAAATCTTTGAAGGATGCCAAAAGAAGCTTGGGCTGAGGCCAGTCTTCTTAGGAAATGATCGTTTGGGTTGAATGCGGGTGAGAACCAGTAGCCGACCCACCGGACTATTGGTTTTGGAAAAAAGGAATGCCCATCAATACACACTGGGAGATGCGAGACGGGTGACTTGTCTCTGGGGGTGCGCCAGTGCATAAGTTCGGTTTTAGCAACCGAAAAGGACACGTTGCGGGGAGCTGCATCGTTTTTAAGACGATAGTAATTTTCTTGAAGCAAAAGAATGTTTTCCTCCACTGTGGGGGAGGCAACCGTAATAGCAAAGTCGTCAACGTATGATAGGGTAATGCCTGGTGAGGGTTCCAGGTGGTGTAGGACGCTAACGTAAATAACAAATAGTAAAGGAGAGATAGGGGATCCTTGGGGGACCCCCACTTGGACGGGAACAGCTAGCTTGGGGGAGCCTTTGTAAAGAAGGGTAACCCAGCGGTCGGATAAAAAGGAAAGGATCCAGTTAACCATATAGGAGGGGGTAGACTGTGAGGTAAGGATGGAGGTGAGGGTGTGTTTAACCACGTTGTCAAACCCGCCTTTGATGTCCAAGAAAAGAGTGGAAACTTTAAGTTTAGCTAGCTGCATAGCTCTAATTTCGTTGTAAAAGACTGTGGTGGCGTCTGAAGTGGAGAGGCCTGCGATTGAGCCGCATTGGTGTGGGTGTACTAGGCCAGTAGCTTTCGCTATCTTGGCCAGTCTAAGTGTAACTACTTTCTCCAATATTTTTGAAAAGGTTTGGAGGAGCACAATTATTCGGTATGAGGAGGTAGCTGAGTAGTCGTCTTTGCCTGGCTTGGCTAGGACTACCCCATTTGCTTTTTTAAGAGAGAGTGGGTGGTACCCGTATTTTAGAAAAGGGGTAAGAATTCTGGGAATGACTGTTGGATTAATTCTATGAATGCCTTTCCATACCGAGTAAGGAATGGAGTCAGGCCCTGGAGCTGAAAGATTTGAAGTTTTGGAAAGAACGGCTTGAATTTCTTCGGGTGTAATGACAGGAACGTTATGGTGCCGTAGAGGGAAGGGGGAGCCAGTGTCGGGCCTTGGAGGGAAAAATGCTTTTACTAAATTTTCATTTAGAATTTGGGGTGTGGGGGAGTTGGGAATGGAAGGGATCCGGTCCTCGGATCTGGTGGCCATTTTCTTAAGGCGCCACATGTCAGAGGGGGAGGCGTTGGACACAAACGCGTTCCAATGGTCGCGTTTGGCCTTTTTGATAGCATTAAAGTAGGCGTTTTTGGCCCCTTTTAGCTCAAAGGGAGGGGAAAGTCCTTTGCGGTAGGACTTATGGACGCTGTGATAAATGGATCTCAGTTGAGACAGATTAGGGTTCCACCAGGGTTTTGACCATGATGAAACTTTTTTTGTAGGAGTATGTAAAAGGAGTGTGTTGTGAAGTTGATTAAAGGATTCGTCGAACCAGCTGTCAAGATTGGAAAAATCTGAGGGCAGTTGAAACTGACTTAGTTGGGGAGTAATAAGGTCCCAGTTAACAAGAGACCAGTTGGGGGTATTGTAGGGAGTGAAGTCGGAAGCGGGGGGGACCAGCTGGCAGAGGATAACTCTGTGGTCCGAGCCTGAGGAGACTGGTGGGATGAACCATTTTGAGATTAGTTGGATTGCGGATTGATTGGCCCAGGTGAAGTCGATAACACTGTGCCGCTTCCTTGGGTCAGGGGAGATTCTGGTGAACTTCCCGGGGGTGTTAATGAGTGAGAAGCCGAGTTGGTTGGCTAACCTAAAGTAGGGAGTGGAAAGATTGAGTTCTGCTGACGAGAACTTTCGCAATGGGTCTGCAGCGGGAGAGTGAACATTAAAGTCTCCGACAACTACAGTGGGAACGGCTGAGGCCGGAAAGGCCATGTGGGGGGGAACAGATCTAATAGAATTGGACACCTGTCTGTTGTAAACATTGACAAGTGCTATAGATAAAAACGAGCGGTTTGAAGTTGCCAAATGTAGTGTAATAGAAATAATATCTCCTCGGTGTGAGGGGGACTGGGTAACAGAATTCTTGTCCAAAAAGGAAAGGTTAATGTAAAAACAGACAGAAACTTTGTCTGATTGGAGTGTAGGTGTGGGTTTAAAAAGGGCAAAATTTGGGGCGATTAAGGGGGAACGATTAAATAAGGGGGGTTCTTGCACAGCTATAACCTGTGACGAGTGAACTACTGGGTTTGAGAATAGAGAAAGAAACACATTATTGCTCCCGGCGCAATTGTGTTGAATGATGCTAAGTGAGGGATTATGTTTAGTGGTTGTACTAAACATTTAATTGGTATCGTTCATGGCCACTTCCTCGGTGGCTTCTGTAGAGGACTGGACCTCCTGGGTAGGTCCTTCTCTGAGTTTATTAATGATGGAAATGCGATAGGGGCATTTCGAAAAATTTGCTGTGTGGTTTCCTCCACAGTTTACGCACTTGGAGGGGGTGGCGACGCAGCAGTTGGGCTTGGGGCGGACATAGCCAGGGCACGTAGTAACGGCGCACTGGTGCTTATCCCTAGTATGACCTAAGGAGCAGATGGGGCAGGTGGGATCTTTTTGTTTACACCCTTTGGTTGGGTGTCCGAACTTGTAGCAGTTGCGGCAGAGAGTGGCTTTGGAGGCTGACCACATAACAGAGCAGTGGCGGGGGCGTGAAAAAAGTCTAATGGTGGTGCCAATGATGGCTGCTTCCTCAGCAGTGACGGTAATGACAACTGTTGAGAACTTCTGGGCGTTGCGGGCGGTATCGTCGGCAGTGAGGAAGCGGGTGTTGAGGGGAGTAATCCCTGTTGCGAGTTTAACCGCTTCAGGGAATGATTTTTTTAGGTGGTCGAGATCAGGGAACTCGCTTAGCGGGATGCCTCTGACGGCTACGTCGCAGGTGGAGGGAGCTTGCTTGAACAGCTGGAACGGGTTTGTAGGGTCGTTAACCGTCTGGTTGAGAATGGCCGTGAGCCCTTCGAAGAAGGGGGCATATGTGATGGCTGGGACTGTTGGGGGGGCAGTAACTGAAACAGCTCCGCGTTGGTTAATGGAGACTGTGAGGGAGGTGACAGGGGCGACCTGTCCTCCTTTGGCGAGGAACTGGCCTAGGAGGGTAGGGAGACGTTGCACGAGGGATTCCGAGTCTTTGAGGGGGGAGGGGGTCTGTCTAGACGAAAAGAACCTTCGCTGGGCAGTGGGCAGGGTCTTGGGCTTATCCTCCGTGACTTTCGGCTGCTTGGGGCGAGGGTTGGTGGTCTTTTTTTGGGGGGTGACGTTGGCAGCCGACTTGGCTGCGTCAACATAGGACATCTTTTCGGTGACAGTGACCGATTTGGAGGGGGGTTTAGCCGGGGGGGATTGGTAGGAGGGCCCAGCGGGTGGGACTGGTTGCGTTCTTTGGTGGGGAAAGGTAGCGGGAGAAGAAGAAGTGGAGTTCTTCATGTTTTTGATGATGGCTTCGAGTCTCTCGAAGCGGTCATAGACGCTGGTGGGGGGGTGGTTAGAGGCGTACCGCGTCTTAGTCTGAATGTCATCGACTGCGGCGGTGATGGTGTTGAGCTGTTGAGAGAGTTCTAGGGCGGCATGTTTAGCCTGAGCCGCGACCTTGAAGGTGGAACAAAGTAGAGTGAGGAGTAGCTTCTCCATGGGGGAGGTGTTGTCGTCATTCATGGCGTTGGCAACGGTGGAAGCGATGAGTGAGGAGTCTGGCATGCCTATCTCATGGTCTATGAGGCCAATTTGTAGGTTGTCGAGGATTTCAGGGAGGGAGGGGTCAAGGCTTGGCATTTTGAAGCCTGGGATTGTTGTAAGTTTTGGTGGGGAAAGGCGTTGCCACGCAAATTTTTGGTGTTGAATTTCAAAAACTGAGAAAATAGAGGGGATGGGCATATAGAGCTATACCACATGTAATAAAATACTCTGCAACTTATTATGAGTATATTTATGATAACAATTAGATTAGGAAGTCTTCTTGATCACTAACCTACTTAACATTCTTGATGACTAATCTACTAAGCTAGATTCTTACTTATAGGCCGAGCCCTTATATAATGTACTGTACGTACCCATATAGGTTCCATTGGTGCACGGGATTGGTCTAGGTGCTGTAGCACATACGAGAAAATTAACAATACTCATGTTTAAATATCCTCAGCAATGAGAATTAAGTGTTTCTGGGGTGGTATCCTCCCATGCACGATTAAGGCGGCCAACAATGGCACTTTTTAGTTGCCTAAATCTTCGTTCTAAATCCCAACTATAATATTCTCCGCGCGTCCGGCCCACAGGTTCCAGCACCATTACTACCAAAGAAAATATTAGAAATTTAATTGTGAAGGCTTGTATATATAATTTTTCCTATTATTGAAACCCATAACTATCCCGAGTTTTGTGTTGTGGCAAAACACCAAACTTTAAGAGGTCATAAGCCAAATTATGGATTACTTTCCCCCCGCGTCAAAGCCACTGCGATAACCCTTACCCTTGACACCAACGTCATACACCTATTTTACCGTTCTGTGGGCGGGTATATAGGCGCGTTGCCCCCGCCGAGAAGAGCTACTTTCCTCTATCACCGTTACAACTATCATACGAAGGACCCTAACGGAACCTGAACACCGCCCACAACTCAAACAACGAAGTCTTGCCGCTAAAATGACTCATACGAGTAATCCGACGTTAGAATCCGTGCTGGCTCTTGTTGAAGAGAACCGAAAGCTTCGCGAGGAGAATGAGCGACTGAAGAGAGACCCGTTCAGAGGACTACCAAAGAAGTCACTCTCTCTCGGGTGCGCCCGGGCAAGCGATCTGTTAAGATTGGATGAAGACGAGTTGGCTCAGTTTGATTTGGCTTTGCGTGAATTTCTGGACTGGGTATTGTCCAGGCCGAACGGATGGGAGAATTTGATAGATGGAGTGTTCTCGATGAGACTTCGGAATATTTTACAGGCCTTTAGTATTGGGTATATGGACGGAAGCGACGATAGGAGGCAGAACGGCGACCTGAGATCGACGAAACTGTCGGCTGAACAGAGGCTGAGTGGGTATATTAGTGATCGTCGGTTTTGGATATTTCAGGCGACGCATGCGAATCACGAGACGGTATTGGCAGCGGATACGCTGCTGAGGTTGTGTGAGTGGCGACAGATTCTTACAGGTTGAGTAGCCTCTTATCGCGTCTGCGTTGGTACTTGCGTTTGACTGGGACTGACTGATAGTGAGGTATTAGTAAAGTATTACTAGGTGCTCGGCTGCCACCGTGAGGGAAGCAGGGGGAGTGGGTGGAAGAGTTGGTATTGAGTCTGGCGTTAAGCAATGTGTCTACACTTGAATTGATTTTATTTCTGAGTGATCAAGACCGTATGCACTGTTTAATCGGTTTAGATTACTTAAGAACGTCTCCAATAATAGGCCGGATGTGACATGTAGAGATTGCCCTTATCTTCACATATATAATAGTGATTGAATTAGGAAGTCCCCTTGCTCACTAGCTAACCTATATATTTATGATGACTAAGCTGGATTCTTACTATTTGCCCTTATAGGCTGATGTACTATTGGACTTATTAAGACCTTGTTGGTACACGGGCCATTTACTCTAGGTGGGGTATTGCGTATAAGATCATTATCAATAATCATGTTTAAATATCCCCAATAGCGGGGGCCATGAGTTCCTGGGGTGGGCTGGTGGGTCCCATGCGTGATTAAGGCAGACTTGTTGGTTGCCTAAATCTCATTCTGAATATCAACTATTCCCTACGCTCCGTCTAACCCACAGAACTGTCAATATATACACTAATCCCTCACGATGACCAACCCTACCGCTCTCTACCAGATCACCCCTATCCCCTCCTCCGGGCTCGGCGTAATCGCAACAGCGCCAATATCGCGGGGCACTCTAATACTATCAGAATCACCTCTATTCACACTGAAGGCCGACTTCAGAACGATAGCAGCCGCAACCGCCGGAATCGCATCCAAACTACGCTCACTAACCCCCGAGAAGCAACGATGTTTTTTCGCCCTTTCCAACGCCTACGCGGGTAGTCTCCCCCCCTTCATGGGGATCGTCAAAACCAACGCCCACCCTCTTGGGATTGACGCATCTGAGTGTGGAATCTTCCCAGACTGTAGTCGGTTCAACCACAGCTGCACCCCGAACGCAAACTACTGCTGGAACGAAGAACTCGGCCAGGAAACAGTGTACGCGGTTCGAGAGATTGCGGAGGGCGAGCAGATATGCGTGACGTATCTCGATGAGGAAGGGGTTAATCTTCCCCGGACCTTGCGGCGTAAGAAGTTGATGAATGACTTCCGCTTCGATTGTGGATGCGCGGCGTGTGCGGCGTCGCCTGCTGAGGTTGCTGCTAGTGATGCCCGTAGAAGAGAGGTGAGCAGGCTTGACTCGATTGTGGGTGGAGGTACACTCCTTATGGTGAATCCGGCCCAGGCGTTGGGGTATTGTAAGAGGATTTTGCAGCTGTTGGGGGAGGAGGGGATAAATGATGTTTCGTTGTATAGGACGTACTATGATGCGTTTCAGGTGTGCGTTGCGCATGGGGATCTTGCGAGGGCGAGTGCGTTGGCGGCGTTAGCGATGCAGGTGAAGCAGGTGTGCCATGGGAGCGATGCAGATGGGATCGAGGAGATTAGGCCTTATGTAAAGTCTCCGGAGAAACATACACTTTGGGGCACATCGCAGAGGTGGAAAACGGAGACTAAAGATGCGAAAGTGCTTGGGAACGAAGGGTTCGAGCAGTGGTTGTGGAATCGAGCTGGTTAGTTGGAACGTTTCGCCTGTTTTCTTAGGCAGTCATATTCATGTATTTAAGGTCGGCTCTAGGGTAAAGTTTAGCTATATATAATTGAATCACATTGGGACCTACTATCGCTGGTGGCTTGGATATTTGGGGGAGTTTCCCAGACGGAGAATTGACATAAATACATTAGGATTTATGGTATCGAGGTTTATATGTGGGTCATCCGCTATCTCACTGGATGCGGTCTTGCCTGATAAGTATCTAAGTGGCCTCTGATAAGATTATTAAAGGATCACGTGACTCACTTATCTATTAATCTGTTCTAGGATTTACCTCTAGCACATAAGGATATTGAATTAAACAAGAATTACAATCTATACCGTAATTCTACGAAAGCTACAAAATTCATCTAGAGGTAGCCCACTCTTGAAACTTTGCCATGGCTTCCTTGCCGTACTTATTATGCGCAGCTTTATCACTTTGGTGCCTCTCAGTGTAATAGCCAAAGGGCCACTTTTGTGATAGCACCCGCAGATCTTTCTCAACCCGGCGCAGGGGACCAGATTCTGTGTACCCAGTTTGGAGGATTTATCCGATTCCTGCTTAATAGGATAGATAACCTGCTGTAAGAACATTATTATTTAGGGTTAGGGTTTCTTATAAGGCTCGGTCAGCGTTATCGATTGAAAAGGCTTTATATATGGATATGGAATACTGTTCTGGCTGCGATTCACTGTTTTTTTGAAGATTTGTGGCGCCTCCTCAATATAAAGAAGACGAGTTCGGTAAAGTTCGTTTCGCTAGGGCGGCGCTGTATCAATCTACTCTGGGATTTTTTACGATGCATACTGCAATTACTCGACTGGTGCCTGCGCATCTGAAATTAATATAGCCTCCGGTAAGACTATTCTAGAAAAAGAATGGTGATCAGAGGTATTATAATCGATAACTCGCACTTATACGTTTCCGGAGTACAGTAATAGGGAGCGCCATTTCTTAACTACATGCCCGTCCATTGTAATCAGCACCCAAAGTGTTGTGGATTGATAGCACTCTAGCTATTCATTGAGTCTATATTACTATAGACTAAAGAAACTTAGTTGCTGGGTTCTGGCCAACCGCACAATCTCACAATATGACCTCGAAGGATAGACATGGTGTACCCTCTTATCAGATTGCAGAAACGCTTGACAATGAGTATGTTGCTGGAGTGTACCTGCATGAGTAGGATGACAAAACCACCGGCAGCCGCCCCATTAGCGTAAACCCTCACCTCGGGTGGCCGCCCGTAGTGATCATACCACCGATTGTCATTAATATTCCCTGAAAATTTGGGTTATAGTTAAGAGGATCAATATAGTGCTTGTATGATATAGGTTTAGTCATAGATCAGGTATACTCAAGTGAGAAGGTATCTATAGAGTGCTTTGGAGGTGTCGATTTTCTTTATTGATACCTTACAAAGCTAGATTGAGGTAATTTATTTCCACCAGCCTACCATAATGGTACTATGCCATCTTCAGCTGTGACTTTGGGTCATTTGCATTTTTATATCGCGCAAGAGGAAGTCCAAGAGCCCCCCTTAATACCGAGGGGGAAAAGAGCCCCCTAAACACACCTCAAAGGTACAAAAACCTCTAAAGCTTTCAGGTGAAGATGGCCTACCGGTTATAGTGCCGGGAAGCCTAGTCGCACTTATTCTGGGACAAGTGAGAAACGGTCCGCGGTTCAGCCCCTGGGAGACACTTTTTTTTGATTTTGACTTTCTGAGTATTTTCTCTCCCCAAGAATATCTAGTCCGGCCGCTAATGCTCAAGGCTATAAAGTTGCATTTTCTACAGTGCCTCGTAATAGGTAGATGTCCGATCGCCTGAACACACAAAATATGCTCTAAAACAGCTATGTTATAACTGCTTTTCCCAGGACAACACTTAAGGGATTCTCTTGTTTTTTTGTTTTTTTTACTCATGAATTAGAGATTCTCTTGTAATTCTGTATAATAAAAGTTAATCATATGGAAAATTACCTTCTAGACTCATAAAATGTTGCTCATTGTAGTGTGGGCTCTAGGAGTTCTTGTATGGTGGATCTCCAAAACAGTGCTAAGACCCGAGATTTGTATGGGGTCTTGGCACCTTTCAACAAAATTCACAACCTACCCTACTTCAGGTTTATACCACTACTCTCATATGTCATGTATAGGGTTCTCGCTTTAGATATAGAGTTCTCATTAGATATTATATCTACCTATGGTACTAGAATTATTTAATTGTGTGAAAAAGCTCAATTTTCGTGTCTTTAGGCGATCGGACGCTTATATTTTACGAGGCACTATCCCTTTCTCTGGTGATGGTGCCCACCCAAGATGGGGGCCAAAGGACTTGAGAAGATTCAAATCTTCTTACTGGCTAGAAGTATTGTCTCTGCCAGATACTTCACTCAAACGCTGTTGTTTATTGGTTATGTTGTGATTGACTAAACTACAGTACCGCCATATTTGTGGGCAGCAAGTCTCATAAGACAAAGGGATACTAAGCTTCGTGACATTCTCGTGTGGCACTGCATATGCCAAGGTAGAGAGATCTTACTCTTGAACCAATGATCTGTTTGCCGATATGCCAAGAAAGGCTGTGATGACTTCGCACCCCACCCAGGCACCCATCCAGATAAGATTCAGCTACATCACAAGAACTATACCCATCCACCATCACTCAGCACCAAAATATTTCTCGGGGTAACAAGTCCAGCTATCACATTATCGTAAACAAAACAGCCTTCACTGGAGAGTACGCCTGGCTCGGGATATTCTCTACGTATCCTGTAAATGGGAAGCTGTCTGCTGTAGTTAGAGGTGCAACAGAACCCCCGATCTTCTATTGTAAAGTGCCTCTCAATCACTATACCTACTTACCGACGCGGGGTGTCATATGTCCCTAGCGCCCCGGAAGCCATTGTTGGGTTAACAATCACTAACATAAGGGGTAGTATCAATACCAGAATTACTAGACTAGCCATGGAACCAGTTTCTCTGACTATCGGTACAGCTATAGGTCTAGTAGGCCTGTATACTGTATGTTTGGAAGCAATGGAGCAAGTTGAAGCCGGAAAGAACTTTGAGCAAGACTCCTCACAGCTTCTTTCTATGCTTGATGCCGAGAGATTCCTTTTCAAAAAGTGGGGCGAGAAGGTTGGAATCAATAATCAATCAAAGCATCACCGGTGCTTGGATGATACAACGGAAGAGTTTTTGGTGGTTCGTAGCATCCTCAAGAGTCTCAACATCATATGGAGCGATTCGGAGACATTATCAATCAAATATGGTTTCGAAACACATAATAGTAATATCCCGCCGGGGGGCTCTGGAACCCCTGCGGCACACAATAACAGGAAAATATCATTACGGCGGAGGTTTGTTTGGGCATCGAAAGATAAGAAGCGATTCGAGCGACTCCTCGGTGATGTTGGCGGATTTATCCAGAGGTTGTACGATGTGGTCTCTCTTGATAATGATTGTATGATCGCAGGGATTGGAAACAAGTTGACAGAATTAAGGGTGTACTTGGAAGGTATTTTCTCACATCTACATAAAATATACAGTGTGACCCATAGCTAACGAAAATTAGCTGGCGCTCAGCAAAGAAGGGATGATAAGATCGAAGAATTGGCGTTCCACAGCGACATGAGAACATTTATTAATGGTCGGTAATACTATGGCGGTTAATTCGAAATAGCAAATGACTAAACCTACGTAGAACAGCGCCGCAAGGAGCTTTTGAACTGGATAGGGGTGATCTCGACGGAGGCTAGGTACGACGATGCAAAACGTGCAAGGCATCCCAATACTTGTACTTGGATCCGCTACAACGACGATTTTTTGGACTGGTTTGGGCCTCCTTACGATACTGGTAGATTGCTGTGGATTCACGGGGGTCCTGGAATGGGCAAGACATTTCTCTCCGCGAGCATTATCGAGTACTTAAGAATGCAATCCTCCCGCCCAACAGCTTATTTCTTCTGTGCGAATGAGAGTATCGAAACGAATCAGGCTATATCTATCCTCCGTTCATGGATAGTGCAACTAGCGGCGAGAAGAGAAGAAGCCCTAGAGGTCATTAGTCGATATAGAACTGTTGACTCTCAGCGCGCAGTCTCCTCCGTCTTATGGAAGATCTTTGGTGATATTCTTCAAGAAGTGGGGGGCTGTCATTTGGTTATTGATGGATTTGATGAGTGCCTTGATTCTGATCCTACTTCAAAGGTTCATCAAGAAGATACAAGGACGCAGTTCTTAGAGGATTTACAGCACTCAATAAAATCAACTGGGGCAAAGGTCCTTCTCATTAGTCGGAACTTGGACATTATCCGGATTGGTCTCGGGACTGGAGACCCAACCTTAAACCTTCAGACGATATCTGAATATGCTATTAGAATGGAGGATACCACCGATGATATCAAATCACTGTCACGAGCTATCGCAGAATCGAAGATCAAAGATTCCACCCAGCAGAATAAAATTGCAAATCATCTCTCATCTAGGTGCCAAGGGATGTTCCTTTGGGTCCAGCTCGAGGGAAAGCAGCTGCGACGCGGAATGGACACTAATCTTCTTGAAACGATACTTGAATCAACGCCTCAGGGTTTAGACCAAGCATATAATCGGAATCTTACTGAGATTTCGAAAATGCCAAAACATGATCGTGAACGTGCTACGGATATCCTACGATGGATTCTCTTTGCATATCGGCCTCTTTCCGTACGAGAGCTCCTTCATGCTATTTTAGCCAATGACGAGAGTACGCTCCAAAGCAGTACTCTTTCCGATATTGACGATGATATGATCCAAGCGAGTATTCTCACACCGTGTGGCTCACTCATAGAGGTGCGAAAGAATGAAGATACTCTCTGCGCTGGAGACCGCACAATTCATTTTATTCACTTTTCAGCCAAGGAGTTTCTTCTAAGCGCTCAGGAAAAGTCTAAATACCCCCACCTCAGCGACGTTTTTTTCGCAGAAAATGGGGAGCATCATGGGATACTTGCTAGTACCTGTATTTCTTATCCGTTCCTGGGGGCGGTGAAAACCTCAGATTCAATCCTCACTACGTTTTTGAGCTACTGCTACAATTATTGGGCAGACCATTTTCATCTATCTACCGGCGACACTCGGTCCAAGTGCATCAACCTGCAGAGAAAACTATTAGTTCCGGGGCCAGCCTTCGATCACTGGGTAGATAAGAGCTATAAAGAAAAGCTTGATTTCTGGGAGTGGAACTCAATGTTTCTGCAGGGTGAGATTCTAACCCCACTTCACGTCGCTTGTCGGTTCGATTTAATCGACCTCTGCTGCGAAGCACTACGGCTTTTGGGTGGAAAGAAGGTTCCTCAAAGCGTGCTGCTCATTGTAGCATACTATGGCTATTATGAGATAATGCAATTTCTACTTTCGGTGAAGGGCGTGGACGTGAATGCAATAGGTGGTCAAGATAAAAGCACACCACTATCTTTTGCATCAACCATGGGTCATGAAGCGATTGTCCGACTACTCCTTGAGAGAAAGGGTATTGATGTGAATAAAAGAGTCCCATGGCTAACGATGCAAAGTGGCGGTGAGTTGTTGGCTCGGTTACCCTCCGGTAGAAGTAGTTTATATGTGGATGGGTTCTCGCTACTACATGTAGTCACGGTGACGAGAGATGAGCCGATAGCCAAACTACTACTAGCTAGGAGTGATATAGATGTGAATCAAAGGCATTATAGTGGATATACGCCACTACAGATGGCAGCGAAAACTGGCTTTGAAGGAGGTGTTAGGCTACTGCTGGCTAGACATGACATAAAGGTGAATATAGTTCAACGTAGGCGAACGGCACTAGACACCCTAAAGGAGTTCTGCCATGAAGAGCCTGCTAAAACTCGGATCGCCGAACTTATACGTCAAAA
Source organism: Verpa conica (assembly GCA_033030425.1). Lineage (NCBI taxonomy): Eukaryota > Fungi > Ascomycota > Pezizomycetes > Pezizales > Morchellaceae > Verpa > Verpa conica. The sequence goes on from JAUFSD010000004.1 coordinate 159,053, forward strand.
AGGTGGGAAGACTGCTGCCGAAATAGCGACTATCGAGGAAGAGCTGGCTATGAGATTTCGCTACTGGGTATACCATACCTCACTATTCTTTTTGTTCCTCGCTTCTCTATATTTTGTATCCCTCGCGAATCTCTTTACATAAAGATGTAGATAGTTGAGCAACACTTGGTATTTAGTTTAAGTCATAAAGTGGGCTATAGGATGGTTTTCTCTTTACGATTTGGCTTTTCTTTTCTTATGTTTATCATGTATTAAAGTGGATAGAGCTATTCTGCCCTAAAACTTTACATTGAATGAGGGAAGGAAACAGGTTGTTAGGTGGTAGGAATGGGGGATTTGATTTTCAGTACCGAAACTATTGATAGAATACTGGCAGGTAGGAGAAAAGAACCCCGTAAATTGGCTCTCGTGCTATAACTGGTTTTCTCTACTCAGGTAACTCTCTTGGGTGCCTCCTTATATCTATAATTCCATAGTCTACGCCAAGCCCGCTGTCTAACCATAACTAGTTGTATTACTACCTTTATCTCTAACTAGAATAATGACCAAGGCGATATGCACTACTACTTTAATTAATTGATCTCTGTTGGGACGGTTAAACTGGGGTTGACTACTTATTACAAAACCTGTGCGAGGAAGAAGGGGTTAGAAAAACCAGTTCGTGTAACAAGCCAAGCCTGCAGTGGAACAAGAAAAAGCAAAAATTAATACGAGAATTGTAACACCATCCAATATTATTGGTCCCCTCCCTGGTATCCCTACCCTTTAATCTTTTTTTATACCTCACAAGGAATAAAGTATTTTCCAGCGAATGAGAGTCTAAGAATCTATGCGTTCCCCCTCTCATCCCCCGTACCGAGGGGAGAGGGCGAACTCACATAGTGATCTCTTTTGAAGACGAAACCCCCTTTCTCTTCCCCATTCTTCATCAAAAATGTTTGTCCACAGTATATTTTCAACACTCCTACTCAACCTTCTCGCCCTCCCATTTGCTGTCGGAGACATAGCAGATGGTAAACAACTACTACCACCACCAGAAGACCTCTTTGTTGTTCCACCATCCTCAAACGGAGGTTTTGGCGCGTCGCCGGCAGCCCTGTTTGCGCGGCAACAACAGTATGTTTGTACAGACCCCGCTTACTGTAAGTATACACTGGCCATATCCTCAATACTCTGTAGGTGCTGATGTAAACCATGCAGCTGTACAATGTGTTGCTGTGATTGGGAAATGTTGTCAGTCTACTACATACTGTGTATGACCTCCCCCTCCCCCAGAAACCGGCTTGTGTTGTACTAGGAGCTTATTATATTTATCTACCTACTAGTGCCCAAATAATCTCCCATTCTGCTGTACAGTTGGCGATACAGTAAGTCCCTCGGCCTCCTAGAAAGAAACACTACTCACAAATACAGTGCCAAATCCTCAACGGCCAACAATCCTGTTGCCCAAGTGGTTATGAAACTTGCGACGGCCGCCAATGTAGCGTAGCTGGGTATCTCCTATCCTCCTCGCTCCCCTACACCCCAACGTACTAACTAACCACAGATCCCTCTGCTGCAACGACTACAACCACACCTGCCGCTCCACCGAGACCTGCTGTGGGAACGGGTGTTGTCCTAACCACGGAAAATGCTGTGGTGAATTCTGCTGCGATAACGACGAGCAGTGTTGTAGGAAGAGTGATGGGACGGGGGGGTGCTGTTATGCTGGTACAATATGTTGTGGAAATCAATGCTGTAATGAGGCGACGCAGTATTGCTCGGCTGGGGTTTGTATGAATAACGTTACGCCGACGAGGACCGTGATGAGGACTACAACGACGGGTGTGCCGAGGATCACGGTGGTCACGGGGGCTGCGGGTAGGGTGTTGGTTGGAGGGCTGGGTATGGTGCCGTTAGGGGTGGCTTTTGAGCTGGGGGTGGGGTTTTAGAAGGTATTGCAGTAGTTTATATTGTAATTTGATGGGTTTTATGAGCGATGGAATCAGCATTTTTTCCCTCCAAGCGGTGCTTTATACATACTATTAGTAGCTCCTGTTGAAAGAATACATGTAATAGGGGGTGATATCTCTCATATATACTTTTATACACGAACCCTGTGAAAGTACGGGCACGAGCAATAGAATGATAGTTTGATGATACGCCTAGAGGAGGGGGGTAAGCCCGACCTCTTACACCTTACATGCCTATGAGATCGACCGCTGTCGGCCATACTCCAACACTCAAACAGGCTTTGGCCACTAGTAATATTCTACGCCCTCACACAGCTCTATTCGTTATGGCCGAGTTAATATTGTATCAGGACTTGGGGGTACACTGAACTCCCTCAACTAAGCGACCGATAAAGCGCGAATTAAGAAATAAATAGTTTTTTTTGTTGAGTATTCAATCCAAGCGATAAACCCCATCCCTATCATTCCGATAAACTGTCAGGGCCTGCAGGATGGAGTCAGGCTCAGCTTCTGTTCTAGCAGTAGTATTCGCCGCAGGACCTGCCCGAGTACATATCACACTTATAGCCAAGACTCTACACTGCAACTAACCAACCCCATACCAATGGTGGCGTTCATTATCATGTCAATCTCCCGATTAGGCAGCCTGCATTTACGGCGGTAGACAATAAATACTACGTGCCGACACTACCACGTCCGGTGGTGTCGGCGGGGAACCGTCCCATAGTTCAAACCAACTAACTATTATCTGTCCGGGTGGAGGGTCTAGTTAGAGCAGGTATATCCTTCACTGGTAATGCGACGCTGGAAGCATCACATGCTCTGAGTGCCTAGATTATTGGCTAAATCAAGCAGCCAACTCAAAACCTGCCAGGCCTTCGCCCACACCCATCGTTCAGGCATGAAGTACCTAAAGATGCAAGCCTAATATTCATTAATTAAAGATGCATTTTATCACTAGCTAGAGACAATCATGTCCAATAAAGACTCTCTTCCCGATACTCGCATTCCTGAGTATTTCTAGCCTTTCCCAAAAAATAAAATAGATCAGATAAGAAAACTACAAGACCAAAATCATAACCCCCTCACCTAACATTTCGATCCCTTAATTTCGTCACTGCATAGTATCAAGCCTTCATTGTCACCGTTGTACGATATTATGAAGTAGCATTATGATCGGTGGGCCATAAACGGTATTCTTGCATCTCTAACGGTATGAGGGGCCCACCCATACTGCCAAAGATACAAGATTACCATTTATCCCGATCATAATACACTTCTCCATGGTATATTGAATAGGGTAGAAATACTAGTATATATGTATGATGTATATCATATCATGAGAAGCAAGATATTAGTTTAGTTACTAGGCTAAGTGCCAAGGTAATATGTGACTTACAAATGTGCGTATAATCAAACTTGTCTAAACTAGTTAGCGCATGAGAGAAAAGAAACGCGGGGTGTTTAAATTTACTTTCTCATACCTCTTTTGACTCGCTGCCGTGCCGGTATAATCTCATGATTATAGTCATTTCTCTATTTGATATTATATCATTAGCTAAAAGAGCTAAACCTAATTTGTCGGTGAAACGGATAGTACCGAAACAGTGTCTAGCCCACTCTCCCCAGTACAGGGTGGAGATATATATGATCGAAGAACTAAAACTGAGACTAATAATTAGCTAATTTACTAGTATGCCATTATATGATAGCTGGGGATACCCACCTGCAGTGTTAGTTTGAGATCCAAAGACTTGTATCTAAAAACTACTATTCCCTGAAAGCCACCCAATGACTTTTCCTATTAAATATTAATAGAACACATCTTAAAGCTTTGCTACTGGCCCAATGACAATAAACCGGAGACATTTATATTACTAGACAGCTGCCAAAACTCCGTCTTGGCCCGGAAGATATCCCCCCCTAAACTTCTATGAACAATATTTGAATGTGGTGCCAAGATAGCTTCTAAAGTTATGTAAAGAGTTGAAGGTTGTAGAAGGAAGGGTGACTTATTACAACCCCACCACCTCTTTTATATTCTCTATTAATTCCGTTCAGTGTGCTGGGCATAAACCGTTGTAGCATTGACCAAGGCCGAAATGACTAAATATGCTACCTTTGTCTGTTCTGGGTGCTTGAGATAAGACAGTCACTTTGCCGAGTATACCGTGGGGGGACCTAAGCACAAGTTTCAGTAAAGAATAAGAACTTAGGGGGTGTGGATCACAAAATAGACGCTATTAAACGCAAGGAGGATTATAGGAACATGGCCTCAATATATTTATATCAGCTGGCTAGACCCCCATGACCAAGAGGTGCTCACGCTACGATGCTGGTAAAAAGTTGGTCGAGGAGTCTAGATAGTCGGAAGCTTAAAGATTATACCCAAATGATTTGTAAATGAAATAAGGAAATATCAGCCGATTGACCTTCAAAGTGGGGTTTTTCACTAGGCCTCCTGAGCCAGGTAGTGGGTATTAAGACTTCCGTGTCTCCGAGGCTATGATTGCCTCCCTTCGCATTTCGCATAGCAAGAGGAGGTTTGAATTTGAACATTACTATGCCCTATACGACCCTAATGTAAGTGGGGAAAAAAAATTGAGACTCTTACTGGTAAATCGATTAAAGTCTTTCTTAACCGAAGAAGCCGAAAAGTTGAATCGGAGAGCATTTGTTTATCTGGTCAACCGATCAACTACATTAGCAACATTACCAAAACAGCAAAACCCCGCGAAAATAGACCAACAGAGAAATAACAGTGCTAATTATGGGGCTTTTGAGAAGTAGCTGAGGCTCTTGAAATGAAAGTAAATTTTTGCACGTGGGGACCTTTGTCAGAGCGTAATGGGGGGTATGTATGGTAGGAAGATTTTAGCTGATGATAAGAACTCAGCGTGGCCCAACTCAAGGCAAAGAGAATTTGGACACTTGGGATAGCACGAACTCAACAACGTCTTTTTAGATGGGGTAGGCCCTCCCACAATCCGACGAAGCAGCTCTGGTACCATCAATCAAGACCATAGCATTTCCACCTCTTCTGCCTTGTCATCACACGTAGTAAGAAAGACCTATCTCAGGAAAAATCAGCCTCTTGTTCCATACAGAACAGAGTAAATTCTACTGCAAGCGGATTGCTGCTTGAAGTGGGAAGAATAGATAAAGTGAGGGGAGGAATGATATTTAGTGATGATGATAGATACTAGGTGAGAACGGTTAGAGAACGTAGATAGGCAGTACTGGTATCTATATAGGCAAATTGGATGCTGTGATATCCTATTTTTCTATGCCTAGCTCGCACGGGCGCATGTTTTCTGAGTACCCCGCATAGATCTAGCTGATTGGCCGCGCAGTCTACTATCAAACAGCCTTGTTTGCAGAAGACAAAAAAAAACCAGCTATGGAGAGATCAAGGCATGTCGTCACCTCTCCAAGGATAAATGGGGGGGTGTAACATTGAAACTATGATGGTGAAACATATAGTTCCCAGTCATCCAGGATTGCTCGTCTCCCAGGAAAAGAACCAGGAAAAAGGGGGGCACATGCAGGCACGACTGGGGGGTTTTTAAGTGGCGGAAGTATGCATTTTGACACTATTTATTCAATAGTATACTATTTCTGGTAACGGAAGCCTTTTGAGTCATTATAAAAGTAAGAATAATAGCTTGTTGTTTGTCTTAGGGTTACTAGGTGGGTTTGAGATTCCGAGACACCTCCGTGTGTACCCCCTGTTTTTTGGTTTTTTTGCTGGAGGACGAGTAAGATTGTTTCTGAACCCTGCTCATCAACTCTTGTTTCTTGTTTCTTAGGACTAGTAGAGTACGGTGACAAAGATCGAGGAGTTAGCGTAAACGTTTATGACAGCTTCTAGGATCTCTAGTGGAGACCTAAAGCCTCAAATATAGGTGCATGGTATAGTTAAATCCTAATAAAGTACAAACCAGCGAATCCGGCTACGACCCAAAAACAAGGCAAGGGAAGGTGTTCAATGTGAGCGCTACTGTTAACCCAAATCATCGGTTATCACTCGCATGGCTGTACTAATTAGGATATGCGGCTCTCAGACCTACTAACACATTCAGCTCCAACTAATATTCTACGTCATCATATTAGATATCAATGACTCTAATACCCTCGAGCCCTCTACTGCCGTCATATATTGGATGATGTAGTTCTTGCCCGACGGGTGCCTCCGTGTACTTCACTACCGCTTTCAGGTTGTATTATATTAGGTCATCAGATTACGTAATATGTGAGTGATATATTCTTGATTAGATTAGATTAAATGCCTTTAACCCTAACCCACAGAGATAACTGTGCTTGTTTTGTTTATGTATCATTGCCATCAATTGATTGGAGCTACAGACGAGACTAGTGCACTCATACTTGCAAGGCATTTCCGGAGTGCGATAGACTCGAGCTGCATATATTTGGTGACGTTTTTATAGTATACAGACTCACTCCATTCCGGAGAATATACTCAAGGCTATATAGCTAGTTTTATTTATTTCTATTGGGTCGCTTAAGTCGGGGATGCCTTATACATTTTGCTTTAAATCAAGGTTGGCTTCTTGCGGCGGAAACTGGCAGTCCCAATAGATGTATTTTCGCCTTATTAGGTGACTTTTTGGTAAAGTGATTAAGGAATCATGTCTTAATTCGGCAATAGGCCAGACGTGACTTGTAGTATACTCGATTGATCGATCTACGTGGTTAAACGCTACCCTTACAAACCGCATGATGCACGGGGCGGGCAGTGGTTGCCTGAACCTCCACTCCCCCTCCTTCAGGCCTTAAAACCTGTGCCCCCATGGTTATACTTTATACTCCCCTTACAACACAACACCGACCATGGGATTCTGGGGTATGTAAATTTAATTACTCTACAATTCTTTCTCACTGACCTCTTCTCAGGAAGACTGTACGGTAAAATCCGCAAGGCTCTTACGCCGGTAGTACGCCGGATCACAGATGGCTTCAGTTTCTGTTATAAAAAGCTCTCCGCTACCGCCAGAGCCCTTGTCAATTTTGCGCGCGAGCATCCATGGAGATTTGGCTTCTATAGTGTCCTCATAATTGGGGGGATTGTGTTTATTGCAGTGCCGCCGGCTCTTGGCTTCACCGCCAGCGGTGTTGCTGCAGGTTGGTTTAAACTATTTCTCTCTCCGTGTACTTATATTTATCTAAACTACTACTAGCCTCACATGCAGCCGCAGCTCAATCAGCGATTGGAAATGTCGCTGCGGGATCATTCTTTGCCTTCATGCAATCAGCGACCGCGACGGGGTTGTTGAGTACTATTGGCTCGTGGGCTCTTGGTTTAGGGGTGGTAGGATTGGTGGCAGACTTTCTGAACTGGTGGTATGGGCGTGGTAATGGTGGTGGTAATAATGGTGGTAGTGATGATGATAACGATGATGACGTTTCACCGAAGAAGGACTCTTAAAACATTCGTTGATAGTCGAGATAGGGGCGTGTTGTCTGCATTTTCTCTTTTTAGCTACGACCATTCGCCATTGACGGCTTTTCTTATGTAGATTTAATAGGTAGTCGTAAAGTGACTTCATAATCTGTTACACGTATTCACTTCCTTCTTTGAGAATGTTGTGAATTAAAGTGATTTTTCCATATGTGATGCATTACCCCGATCCCCGGGGGCGGGTTTGCTCTTTAAAAATCCCCAATTAACTGAATCTCAACATAATAACTACCGGGGGCCCACCGATTATTCCCCTATTGTGTAGATCTTGCCCGGTGGAACCGCGACTGGGTAGACTCATGATTTTAGGAACCACCCTAAACCGCCCCAGGACGAACATTACTCGGTAGTGTTTAACTCCTCTTATTTACATTTTGATCGCCTAACCTATCCTTGTGCTGGAGCGTAAATTGTTTGGTGGAATACATAGATCAGTGTTGGAGGGGTTGCGAGAGTATTCTAATGTTTTACTTAGGATTGGTGTACCATTGTTATGCATTGGTTTTTACAAGAACATCCCTTGTTTATAAGTACATGTAAGAATGGGTCTCACCCGGGAGTACTGCTATACCATGCTGCTCCCCACGCTCCCCTACACTCCCGCGCCAACTCTCTTACATATTTCATGCCCCCACTACACCCCAATGCCTATACGGTACCACACCCCATACTTGTAATACTTTCCTACGCTTGCTTTCTTAGAGCTCCCATTGTAACTCAAAGCCATAGTAACCATATATGTGCTTTGGTTAGTAACAACGCATTTTATCTCCACTACTCTGCTCGTGTAGCTGGTATCATACCACAAGGTAATGGTGACATTGGTAGGGTTTGTGGTAGTATGAACATCCTTGGACCCTACTATCTTGCCTTACTTGGCTGTAGATTATCCGTATTACTACTGTATATCTATTCACCTAGTCTTGTACCTAGCCGTAATGGTTGCTTTTGCTGCCCAGCACCATGGTGGGCACGAGACTACTGTTCACCATATTAAGTATCAAAATAGTAGTATAGTCTGGCCCCCTGGTTAAACGAGAGTATCGTGCACGTTTATAAATATCGGTAAAGTCTTTATGTGGTTAAGTGATTCTAAACAGTAAATAATATTTCTTGGGTTGCGTAATAATACCTCACGTGACCGCTTACTAATTGATTAAACTACTGGTAAATAGTAACGCATGGTGATTTATCAGCACGAGGGGTATTGTAAGCCTTTGGGGTCACAAAGACTCAGCAAAGCGCTGTTATCACCAGGAAACTGATCTTTATTTAAGAAAAAAGATGATGATCGAATGATCACCATCGGGGGGCTTAAATGGCCCCACCCTGACTAAGCACCCACGCTTGCGCCTCATGACAAATATTCTAAAGAGGATTCTATGCTAGTGTATAGAGAATTGGAAGAGGAGAAAGAATCCCCTCCCTAGGGTTAATAGGAAGTATTTTCCCATGGGGCTGAAACCGCAGGATAGAACAGCAATATTACTGGCCCAGGAAACCTACTAGTTCCCGGGGTTCTTATCCTGCCGTCTCGGCACAGTGTGCAGGGAGCGCTAAGTAGTATATAGACATAACTGAGGGGCAGCCCTCTGAATGAACCATCATTAACCTCATCTGGCTACTATTTGAGCCGTACCTTATCACCTTACATATATGGGATATGGGATATACCCTCAGCGGGTACTCGCAACAGGCATATAGTACCCGGGAACGTAGGCGAGTATTTTCACCAATCGATAGGTATAATTTTTACAGAAAGTCCTCAATATCCAATAGATTTCCCCTGTATGAGACATGCCTTTCCGGGTACCTTATTCCTGCTACAAGTAAAATAGGCCCCTTGACGGAGCATCCCCTGGGCGGGCCAGAACATATATATTTGAGCCTCACACTCTCACAAATCAATTCTCTTGGACTAGGTAACCACCATCAGAAGTATAATTTTTATGGAAAAGTGGAACTACCCGTGGCAGAGGTGCGAAACTAGTATGCGGGAATTACTTTCAGGTGCCTTATCTCGAGATAGTACTCGTGGCAGGCAATAAGTACTCAAAAATGTATGTTTCTGATAAAGAATATCTATTGGGTACAGTGGCTTTCCCGCGAAAAGTATACCTGTCTATTGGTAAGAATAATACGAGTACTTATTGCCTACAACGAGTATATACCTATAGCCTTGCTACCATAGCCAATGAGCGTGCATGCTCTGTTTTTTTTCCTTTTGCCTGTGGCGCTTTTGCGCCCGCTGTTTTAGAATTTAGGACATCCTGTCAAGTAGTAAACTAAAAATGAAGGTCATGTGTTAACAAATGTAGGAATACCAATCCTGCAGCTAAATTCCGTTCTTAGATAGCGCCAAATACACCTCCGCCAATCTCTTCTCCACTCCACTACCCTCCTTCTGCCATCAGCTATCCAACCACCCATACTAGAGAAAACACAAGAAATATCCAGAGAGAAGGAAAAACAGGAGTACCCGCACACCGCCTACCAATGCGGATAATAGTCACTCCACCTAGGCGTTTCGAAGGCACACTTAGAAGGCTGGCGCATACCTATGTATGCCTCCACTGTTATATACAAGACGCAAATAGCATACAAAAATAAACACTGAAGGCAAAATGTAATCAAGAAATAGTGCCAAACATATCTGATCAGGGACACGCGTTCACCTTCACCTTGCCAGTACTTCCTACCCTCTGCGTGAACCTTTCCGATACGAATCACCGCCTGAACCGAATTCTTTATGTAGCAAGGAAAACATAGAGCCTCAAAATTCTGATCCCAAATGACAGCAATAAGACTCTCATGATATTTAGTAAAGTGTACGACGAAAACCACCAATATTGGTAGTATAACTATTCCCAGGGAGGATATAAGCCATAGCAAACGCTCCAGGTCATTCGGGAAATGAACACTCCACGCAGCCAGGTGGAATGCACCAACGGCGCAGACCAAGAATCCTTCCAGAATCATCTTTGAGTTGTGTGATTCACTGGGTAATCCAGAATTGGGATCGATATACATTATAATATCGTGGAATGCCTTCACCATCAAGCCGAGGGTGTTTTGGATAGGGCTGTTTGTGATATAGTAACGCTCCCTAGGTTTGCAATGTTGACTCTTTGCCTTTTCAGACAGGGCCTGGCAATTCGGGTGCGCGAAAAGGTATCTGACTTCCTGTGCGCCCCTCTTTCGTACATAGATCCTGATGGGGTCCCTGACATCTAACGGTTTATGCCACCAGAAGGTATAAGTAGTCACTGCGCATATAATCTGAATACCCACGTGAATCTCGATCAGGGTTACTGGTAGTTTAATCGCCCACCTCGAAAGGCACCCGATGAATAGCCAGAGAGCTTGACTGCCAGCTAAAACCTTTGCAATGACACTAGCATTCCCCTTGTCGGCGATGGGTTTTGTTTGGAGGTTATCTTCATGAATGTCGCCTTCCTCCAGAAGGTGCAAGAATCCAGCTGGCGTGAGAGTAACTTGGTAGGGCTCAATTTCCCCATAGTGGATACATGGTTTGGGTCTGGTTGTGGTACCTAGATCAACCGCCGGAGTCGAAGTCATAGTAGACCCCCCTTTGTCATCGGACATCTGTGCAGTCGCTCCTCTAGATATTTCGGCGGCAGTCTGACCGTCATCAGAATCGATGAGTGGTGACGACGAACGTTCCCACGCTCCATCGAACCTACTTATAGGGCATTCGTCCACGATATATCCCCCCATGACAACGAAAAATGCCGCCTCCATGCTGAAGTGTTTGGATTCCGGAAACTTTCTCTTCCAGGCTTTATAAAGCACCCGAGCCTCCACGTACTGTCCGTAGGCACATATCATGACTCCCTCGGGGATCAAGACAGATAGGAACGCAAGAATTGACTTGTATACAACGTCTTGCCGTTCTGATGAGTATGAAATGACGTTTGGATGCATCGCAGTCCAGATGCAGAAAAGGAATGTGGCCGTGCAGCTGAGGAGTATTCCGACTGTTCCACGCCCGGGTGGTTCAGGGAAAAATGTGCCGAATCTTGTCTCCTTATGTGGAGGAATGGTACAATTCCCATCCAGGGCAGCAAATGCAGGGGCCACCGTAAACGCAAGCAATATGGTGGTGTAAGAGACACTCATCACCGCTTTTGTAGGATATAGCATCGCCAGCTTGACAGGAGGTATAAGTATAAGTCAAACTAAGAAAATATTAGATTTTTGAATAGCACATTGCCACAAACCCTTTGATAACTTACCTAAACTATATACGTTGAATATAAATGTGTTTCCTCAACAGCTCTATGGTATCCTTCGAGGAAGTGTTGTATAAGGGATCAACTGCTTTGTGTTAGTTTCTACCATCTCTTAGCGTTCTGTATATTTTGCCGTATGATATTGTATGTTGAAAATTGGACTTTCGATAGAATAGTTCGTACCTGAGTGGATCTTGCTGAAGCTTAGAGCCAGCTTCTGAACCTACAGAAGACGGGATAGATAGACCACCGATTTTTGTTGATGCTGGCAAAAAAAAACCTGGAGGCTTGTGCTACTGTAATTTCTGAATTGATCATCTCTGGACCCTGAGAATGATCTCATATTTTATGTATTCTCAAAATTGGCTTGGAAAGTAGGCTAGACTCTTACAGGTAAGCGGCAAGACAGCGCAGAAAGGCTATGTCGATTGGAGGAACTGAGACATGCAAGGTGAGACCTGCTATTGTGATCGCTAAACATAAAAGTTTACCCTCAGTAGATCAAACTAATCATTAAAAACTACGCGTATGCCCATGCGCAGCGGGCCAGATTACATATAAGTCTTGTGCAGAGGTTGGATATGCGTAGTCTTACCTGTGCTCATGCACTCCAAAAGCCCTAGTCCCCCAGACCGCAGCAATCGGGAATCTGGCCTATGAATATCGCTCGATGGCCTTGATAAGTGCAAAGCGCGCGCAGGGCAAAGTGCAGTGGTTTACCGCTCATATAGAATTCCAGTGGTATATTAATCTTTACCTAGTCGTGGCCAATGGCACAGATTCTTGTCTGATTCATCCAGTAGAACGTATTAGACAAATTTATACAATAATCGAGCCTGGCAGAGTACGTGTCATAAAAAATCATGCCATTCTCACAGCACTCAAATAAAACGGACTGGATTTATGTGAAACTTGTGCTTTTATAAAAAGAGCTGCCGAGTGTCTTCTTGGTCTGAATTGTTGAGCAGCGTCTAAGGGTATCTAGTTGGACAGAAAACTGTCTAGTTAGCCAATATATACAGGAAACTACCCGAAGTTAAAATTTGGAATCAGATATCAGACCAATAGAAGTAGATGAATGATAACGGAGACCTATATCGTAAACCATACGCTTATGATTTGAGTTGGTACCCATGCCCCCTATGACCAGAGAGGAAAAACTTCTGTATAATATGCCGCCAAATTTGGGGTTCTTATTTGCTTCTTTCATACATGGGATCTAGAGTTGATACGGTAGTTTCCAGAGGCAGGCCTTAAGATATCGTTAGGCAAAACGCAATGGGGAATCTCTCGATCCCACGCAATTAGTCATCCGATCGATCGGCATATAATACAATATCCTCTACAGTCTTGCAAAAGTCCCTGCACTCCATACCCGACTGCGCGATCGTTTGTAAAAGAGAACTTAGAGGTTTCTATCTAGCATGGAAAATTTCGCAAGGCTATTACGCCAAGAGACTTTGTCTAAGAAGCAAAAAGTACCAAGTGGGTTAGGTTTTCAGGGGTTGGTGAGGCTCTGCGGGAGGATCGCGTGGCGAGCCGAGGTCGAGGTAAGCATAATATCACCAGAAATCTTTTTAGGTTCTATATGGAGTAGTATTACCTCTTAAATCTATGGAAACTGCCCCTGACAAGCAAGATTATAAGTCGAGAGGAGAATGATTCATAAAATCAGATCTTTTTATCTACTGACAACTAATGCGGTAGGCTGTGAAAGAGTAGAGCTACGTTCAAACGCGGATAAGTATACCTAGAGTATGATGAGATATTTTAAAGAGCATTAGCTATGCTTCTCTAAAGTTTCGCACCCATTGTATATAGATGAAGGATATGAAATAGCTCTAGTAAGTTCTAACTCCTAAGTGACACCAGGGGTATTAAGACTTCAGGCGCCCGCTAATATCCAGATATATAAATTATGTTTTCTGGCGTATCCTCCCCTATGTATGCTTAATTATCTTGGACTATTGTAATTGTGCTTGCTGCCCCTCTTTGCAATGCTATTTATCAACCCTCAGACCCCCAGATAGTTCCTTTACAAGGTTCTTTATCCCTCATCTTAGTGCTTAACACACTCTCTCCAATTACCACCTCCAAAGCTATCCTTCAGCCGAATTCAATCGCCACCATTATTCGCGGCTATACCTCCTACGTATTATGAGACACACACAACCCAGACCCTACTCACATGAGTCTCTATCTCACCAACGCCGGGATAGGGCAGTAATCGAGAGTATCGTGAAGATATATAGATCTTTTAATCTAGATTAATTTCCCATATACTACTTGGTCTCCGTAGAGAAACATTTTTTTATCGTTGCGGCCCCGCCGCACTATTCTAGTAGCATAAAGTTGCCAAGCCATGGGTATGTAATGCACGCATCTGCGGATAAATTCCGGCGGCTGCATTACTAGATAGACCTTCACAGTATCATGCTTTATTAACAAAAATAACTCTCTCCCTTCCGGTCGAACTCCATCATATAGTTTCTATCAACCCCACATACCTAACTGTATGGACTCTCGGGTATACGCCATCATGGGAACTCCACCTCCACCCTCGCCGACCCCGCACTACCACCCCGCGCCATATCTCAGTACTGGTCCAGGCTCCTTTCTGAGCGCCGCGCAGCTCGTCCACTGCTTTCAAGGTCCCCCCCCTTCTTCCCTTTTTTGTGCGCGGTTTTAAACTACATATATTATTCGTTTCTGCCTTATCACGTCTGACAGGCAGCCGGCACCACTAGATTTCTATATTAGTATCGAACATGTCCAGAGTGCTCCTCAGCTCGTGTTTGAACGCTTAGTAGCCAATGTAAGCTGTGGCACTACTTCCTCTACTCAAGGGGAACTCCCAGGTGTTAACGAGAGCAGTTGAGTGTCCCTGTACTGGAATCCATCCGGCATGCTCGTAGTGAGATAGACACAATTAAATCCGAGAATGAAACGCTCCAGTCATCAAGCGACAAACTTGTGGCCAAATTATCAGAACTGGAATTGAAGATTGCGACGATGGAGCTGGAGTATGGTCGGCAAACTATGGACCTTCAAAATGAGATCAAGGTTCTTCAGGCATCGAACGACCGACGTATGGCTGAGACAGTAGAACTTAAATCATCCTCTTTAGCGGTCAACAAACCAACAATTGGAGCCTTCCACACAAGTACAATAGTCGCGGGTCAGAAAAGGATACAAAAATCGATAAACTTCACTAGACCAACCCTAGTACCTCCAGTAATAGTATTAGGGCTCACGTCGTTCCAGCTATTAAACAACTCCCGTACGTTTGCCGCCATATTTGCCAACGTTGATAGTATAGATACCAACGGCTTCAAGGTCAATATCACCAGCGGGGAAAGAGAACTTCCTTTATACACATTTTGGGAGCTGGCTAGTGCCAATTTCTCATGGCTGGAACTCGACCCTGACAATCAAGACTTTCAATTTGGAAGATTTAACATTAATGACCGCTATCGATGGCATGAATGTCAGGCAAATATAGAATCATTAATAACTTTCCCGCACGCGTACTCCAAGCCACCACTAGTGTTTGTTTGGCTGAACGGATTTCTCCTCAGGCCCGGTCACTTGAAACTGCATACCTACACGAGCTGTGTGACCATGGCAAATTTCCTACTACACATCGACCTCAGTTACGATGATTTATTGTATATGGCTGATGTATTGTGGATTGCATTTCCGGAAAATACGCCAGGTGTTTGTTGTGGGAACATCTCTGCGACTTGTGGGTATGTAGAGTTCGGGGATGGAACATTTACGGCACCTCCTCGGGTAGTTATAGGGATCAATAAATTTCAGGGGGGCTATGGCAGGGATCTGGAGCTCTCTGTAAAGACTTCCAACATAACGGCTAGTGGGATGATGTGTAGTTTTGATAGTTTTAGTGGTACTGAAGTTGATTATGCGGGGGCATCTTTCATTGCTCTTGGCTAGTCTTGGTAAATCGTATTGAAGGTGATTAAATTGATTTCTTAGGGTCTGATGCCAAAAGATATATTGGGGTAGAGTAAATAGTTCACCGGGTCCAGGAATAGTGTGGCGTTTATGAGGCCACACCATAAGCGTGAAATCCTTCTTATGAACTAAAGAGCTTCACTACATAAGAAGGGCACCGGTAGCCCAGAGTTCTCCCACCCCGCTTCCGGGATGTTATTTACTAATATAACCTAGCTTAAGTAGTCTTCTAATCGTAAGTTCCCGAATTATGTCAATGGATACGTGCAAATAAGCTAATAGCCTGGAAATCATTATCTAGTGCATCCGGTTGTCATCAACCACGTGACTGGCGCGTCTAGATTACTCTACTACAATAATAAGGTTAAGTCTCTTGTTCTCCCCTCCCTTTGTATCTACTTACATCACTAATCAGGAGTCTATATGTTTGTGATGGAGACAACGGCTGCATTGGGTAGATATGGTGACTTATTCACGCCACAATTCCAGTATACTTTAGGTATGATTATTATACGCATGTCGCCGAGGTCTGACTTGATCAGATGACCAGTTAACCAATAAATTAACCTCTCATGTGATCAGGCCGGGCTTCGGCCACATGAGTTACACAATGTTCGCAACCGTCCGGGACCCCCGAGAAATCTGAGGGCCATTTATACTACGGCCATTAGTCGGTCCAGGACAAGAGAGACCCATGACGTAGATGACGATAGGGTTCTTCCCTAGTTTTGAATACCGTGGGCCTGCCTAATAGTCCCCAAAGGTTACTATAGTTATTTGGGGTTATCTATACTTATCTCTGGGTAACCACAATTTTATTCACTAAATTAAAACTGCAAATAGACACTGGATCATTGAAAACTTAGACCGGGCCCCATAGATATGACTATAGTCCGTGGTCTTTTATACTAGAGCTCTAGTCCGTTGAGACGATACACTGGAACAGTCTACTGCTATAGTTCGTCCCATTATTGGCCGCTGGACGGACGGACTGCCCCACTACACAAATCCGGGTTATACTAAAAATATTATAAGAGTTTTAAAGTAATAAATGCCTCCAGAGAACTGTTTATTTTGGTAAATATACTGCCTCTAGAGTACCCAAAACTCTTTTATATGCATAGGGATTGCTCTTACAGATCTAGCTAAATATACTGGGGTAAGCTACGTGGTCATACAGTATCACTCGGTCACGTGACAATTGCTAAAGCTCCTCACACCTGTTAATCCAATCCCGACAATCCTACCATAGGCGTCTGTACATCCAAGCAAATGTTTCCGCTATCAAGTGTATCATGAGAGTCTCCATACTCCTCCCTAACTCGGCCCACGGATTGCCCCCTCGTTCTACTCCTACAGCCCAATTCCTCGAAGTCTCCTCTAAGACGAAGCAGGAAAAGAAGACGAGTGGGGGTGGGGGAATTTGTGGGAAGATGTAGGCAGTGGGGAGGTGAATGAGGGAAATGAGGCAGAGAGAGGGGAAGGAGAGTAGAGCGTGTAGAGAATCAGGGACGGTTGTTTTGTGATTTTGTTTTGCTTTTTGTCGTTTTTTTTTTTTTTTTTGTTTTGCTTTATTGTTAAAACAGTGCGGGGTGCGAGTAATAGAAGAATGCGCTGATAAGGAACTAAATTAAAGAACTAAAATACAGAGCAAAACCCAAACCTTATATAGCCAAAGAAAATTCATAAATGATAGTTACCCAGTTACCCAACTGGCACAATAAACTATCTGTTACCAGTCCAGGTAATTGGAACAAATTCATCTGTCAGGCAAATGGTTGCACTGCAAGTCCAATGTCCTCAGTTACCAAAATAGGCAAGTGAGGCCGGTATCATAGTAACAACCACTTGGCAAGTGACAAAATTCCAACAGCGAGTACCTTAGCTCTTGAGCTGCATGTACTTATGATTAATTTATTCATCCATTCATTCGAAGTCCCCTCTGTGTCCCAAAATACCGACGGCTGCGCAAACCTCCGCTCAAGAAAGTCCAATCCCCTATTATTCCCCTAATACTTATATCCGCATGACCACCAGGCAAGCGTTCCGTTGAACTTATCCCTACATGTTAAATACCCCGTGGAACCCATCGTAGGAATATACTCTAGAGCGACCGAGAACCCATCCGAATCAAGCCATATCCTAGGACCCGGGTATTTCTCTGTCGTGCTGAAGTTGTGCGTAGATACCACCTCCGGCGACCCAACAGAAATCTCACCCGTCAACGTCGTATTCGTCAACATCTCCCAGTCCCCCTCACTAAAAGCTTTAGGTATATTAATATTCTCCACAAGGCCGGGGACGCCCTTGATATGCACGACATAATCGATATCCGAACGGAGTCGGTTCTGGATACTACTCGCCGCTACTGTTTTTTAAACAATAGGCTAAGAGTAAACTGTAGGACAGATATAACTAAAGAACAAACTTGATTGATACCTAAAGAAAGACGCAGGAGAAGCCTGCTTATATAGTTACAAATCCGCTAACATAGAAAACATTCCGTAATCCCAATACAAAGTAAAAGCCAATCCGTTCCCATACAATTCTTCCGATGTTCGGATAGAATTTCCTTCCGTCGGTTATACTATTCCCCCGCTTGGTTACCCTACCGGACCATCCGGGATTCTATTCCTCCGGTGTTGCCACACCCCGTATTCGCCACACTTAACTTCACAGAGTGTCACTCATTCCAACACTGTTTCGGACTGAAGAACGTAGCCGGGGGAGTCAAGCGCCCATAACATAGTATCGTACATGGCGGCGGCGGTGACGAATATAATAAAGAGGAGGAGCAGACCTCTCCCTCGCCGCGCTCCTTTGCTCGGGGGCGAAGACGAAAAGTATCTTTTGTAAAATTGGCTCGACGAACATCAGGTACGATGTAAAGGTACTCCGTCGAAAGGCAATGAATGAGAATATCTTGTACAATGCGAAATTGAATAGAAAGGCAGCCGCGCGGAAGAGAATCGACTTGTACGCATTCTGACCGACTGCGATTCTTGATTCAGTGAAATTGGGAGTGGGTCCATAATGGACTAGCTGTTCTAGTTAGTATCTTGTCTACATATAGAAAATAAATTAATATACCTAGGCAATACCAGTAGCTGAGGGCGAAGAAACCAAGAAGGACGGGTCTCTGCCGCCTGTTATGGTAGACAACAGACTAAAATATGCTTTTATGGAGTAAAGAAGAGGAGGAAAGGTAGGGTAGAAAGCGGGGACCATTCCATCATTTAGAGGTCAGAAAGTTTCAAATCGTTGGTATCCCTACAGGTCACCACCCCTATAACATGTAGCGATGTTACCCAGGCTGCAGGTATAGACTAGCCTCACCTTGATATATACTACTCCGTTAATGCGAATCTATGAAATTGGCTTTCACCGCCAGTACTGTACATGTACAGCCCATGTTGGTGATGTTGCATGTATCGTTCAATCGGGGGTACCGAGGGGGCTCACCTTAGCAGGAGCCAATGGAGACATGCGTACCCCGCGAAAGCAAAAGCACACTGTATTTTTGTCTCTGGATTAGCACGGGCTATCAACTGCACCCTGAGATGTCTAGGTCTCGGTGCTATATACAGCGGGTGCAGAAGAGATATATGCTCGATAAGCGGCTGAAATTACAGACCCTTCAAAATCAACCGCCGATGATCTACTAGAAACCTCCTACAAGAAGATGTTCATACATTCAATTAGCCAGCGCCTGGGCTTGTGCCTGTAGCCGCAAACCCACCTGTACGACATACTGGGCGGTGTCTCATCGAACAGTTGATTCGTCCAAAGAAGGGATCTCCCGCGTGTGTATTAGCCATACAGGCCATTTTAGCTCGCATAAAACATCTCGGTAAATCATAGGTATTATTAGAGAGAAGAATCGGTGGCACAGGGTTCCTGGCGCCAAGGGTGCACTAGATCTACCGCTGCTGGGTGTTTCAGCAGTTTTTGCAAGACCTCCTTTAATTCTCTATTCGCGTACTTCTGCATCGTACTAACGAGCAATTGGAATATTGAGGGAATAAAAATGTCTAGGTGCGCCGGAAGGATAGATAAGATCCCCGGAGCAGCGCATATCGCGATAAATTAACGCATTAACGCCCTATGTCGAATCGCGAGTGGACGTCGAATGCCCCGATCCAGCAGCCCCACGGCACAGGTAAACACCTCGATGCCACCATCATAAGGATCCTATCAGAGAGGTACTGTCTGAAGACATTTCTAATGCATAACGCCCTTTATGATACAATACTCAGTAACCTATTTTATTTTTCTCTTGCGTTTGTTTCTAGCTACCTGTGTTGTTGGTCGAGCAAGGCTCTGGAGGAGAATGTCATAGGAGGCGTTGTTTTTGTTTTTGTTTTTGATGCAAATACTGATGGACAGGGTCCTAATCTAGGCAGTGAGAAAAGAAAGGGAATACACTGCTGTGGCCTGGTACCTTATGCCTTATGCAGTATTACATAATACAAGACTACTCCCGTTCCGTCAAATACGGGGATTATTAGGAACCCTAATCCTGTCCATAAGGTAATGTGTATTATAGCATGTAACACATCCCAAGGCTGGTTAAACCTTATACCTATATAGATTTGCTCCATCGGGTACTTGATCTATTATACATTCTCTGGTTCTGCATCTGTCTCTGTCTTCAGGATTAGATCTCAGGCACCTAGCCCCATATAGTATTTCAATACAGACCAAGCCAAGCCAAGCCTACAATAATGGCATTCATATAGCTTGATTCGTTGGGAGTATTGTAGGCTGTCTCGTGTCCCATTTCCTGCAGAATAACCAATCAAAGGCGTTATGAAATGTGGATGATGTTTTTTGACATGCAGGTCACGGAGCTATTTATCTAAGCTACTAGCCACATCGACCAGCGCTGTGCCACAGTATCCCTAATTAACGTAATAAGGGTGTACTGATTGAATGGGGTGCTTTTCTTTAGCTCAGTACTTCGCCGCTCGGCTATACTACCTAGATAACCTTACCTATATACGTCTCTGATAGGTTTATCTAGATAATCGGATATCCCTCTAGCTCATTGAGGCACAGGATGCAAGGTATACGATGATGCTAAGTAGTTTATCAACTACCCACGACGGGGTCAGTATCTCAAGACACAAATGAAGAAATTCACGACATAATGACAGCCTGAAACGATAGCTAAATTATTTATACCAGAAAAAAAGCGACCGTCTACACACTGTGTTAGACTTCGCGACCGAAAACCTCTCCGAATTACTCGATGGTATTATAGAGATCTTCAAAGTACTTTGGACAATTTTCAATAGATATACAGTAAAGTCAGCAGATAGTGCAATCCGTCAACAGGGGAGGCATTCCCTATTGGGATTCCAAGCAACTAGTTTTGAGAGTCTAACTCAAAGTACTAAAGCCTATAAAGCAGCGCTGGCATTAACTATATCTATTACGACAATGTTTTTAAAGCGAGTCTCGCACGGATAGAATAAGTGCACTTGTATACGATTGTATATTCATGGAATGGAGAAATAGTATCTCGGCGTGGGTGGATTTGTATGGGTAGTATCTCGGCGTGGGTCGCGATAGTATGAAGAGAGTTGTGGGTATATAGGCAGTCAGTAGTTCACTAAATTCCTCACCAATCTACATTAGTTATTCTCACACTAGTTTATCCTATTTCCTCTACGGCTTTAGTACCTACTTTATCAACCCAACCCTGAGAAGATATAATAAACATTAACTATTTAAGTTAAGCTAACGATTTCTGGGTGTTATAGCTCTAGAACCGGGATGACTGAACAAACCCCTCTCCGGATGACTAGCGTTAAAACTCAACCTCGAGAGGTGGGATCATTGTGTCAACAAATCAAAGACCATGGGCCAGAAACGTCCTTACATAATGTTACTACTAGTAACAGCACCTCTTCACCATTGGCTCGGGTAGCCACCAATCGTAGCAGTGATAGTAATTGTACTGTTAACTCATCGTACAGCGCTTCGTTTATTAACTATTGTAATAGGGTTATGTCATCCCTTGATGAAATAACTACCGAAGAACCATCCCTTGATACAATGGCTGCCAAGGAGTTAGTAGCTATAAACGACGTAGGCAAACAGGATCAGACTAGAATGGCACAACCACGCATGAGTGTGCCCTGGGATGGGTTTGGGTATCTTAGCAGAAGTAGGGTGGCCACAGATATGTAATATTCCATAATCACTGAATTCCAGTAGGGGAGATAGTTAATATATGAATAACCCGCGCATTAGTCTTGGCTGCTTA
The DNA here is from genome assembly GCA_033030425.1 of Verpa conica. Classification (NCBI taxonomy): domain Eukaryota; kingdom Fungi; phylum Ascomycota; class Pezizomycetes; order Pezizales; family Morchellaceae; genus Verpa; species Verpa conica. The sequence goes on from JAUFSD010000004.1 coordinate 180,983, forward strand.
ATCCCCAATATCAACGACATCTACAATAACGCACACCACCAATCCCCATACCACTTAGGTAGTAGAGAGATCACCCACCGTTATGGAAGTACCGAGGGGTTAGCTAAGAGCTCAGTTCAATCTTTCCTATCTGGTGTGGTCGGAATCCCCTGTAACGGCATCTCTAACGCAATTGCTCCCGCCGTGGATTCATATTTTCTTCATAACGCGGGAACTTGGTTCAAAGAGATACGCGATAAGCCTCACACACGTAAATGGCTTGAAGAGGCGATCGACGGTGAACAGGGTCCTTACATGGTCATCGGAATCTCTATTCGTCATGGTTCCGGAGTTGCTGGAATAGACAGCCTTGATCCCAAAATATTCACAGAGTCCCTACTTACCAGGCTTGTAGCCACCAGTACCGCTATAAGTGTTGGGGTTAGTGCCCCCCAGGAAACCACCTATAGCAGGCAGATCATCACTATATTTTACACCAGAGTCAGCTACAAAGTGTCTTTTAGCTTGAAGATTGTTCCATTCCTCGGGGAAAAAGTCCAATTGAAGCGCTTGTGATTTAGTTGAGGTGGCGGCGATGGCGGTCTATGGGGGGCTATAAGGAAGGGGAGAGTGGAGACTTAGTCGTCGAGTATGTAAGCTAGGAATCAGTTTCTCGTATTCGCTAAGTCCATCTTTATCTTATATTTCTCGTTATATTAGTTTTACACTGTGGGGACCAAGGTGTTTATTTTACTTTAAGTTGTATTCTTATTTTGTTCTCTTCACCTTTTACTGGTGTGTTTATACGCTAGCGCAGCTGGAGTTTCTTTTGAAGAGGCAAGAACCACGATATTACCTTAACTTATACTTGTTCAATGTACATAGTATAATGAGGAATTGATAGAGGAATCTTTCCGGCCCGCGGAAGCTTAACCAAAGTAACCACGAGGTAATCTTTAATAATATTTAAGAGCCCCTGTCCTGTTACTAATATCCCTGTACAAGTACTATGAGATTAGATTGATTATACGATTAGATTAAGCGACATATCTAATCTGATAAAGCTGTCAACCGAGTTCGACCAGCCCCACACACAAACATTCACCCCTGCGCCGAGCAGGGTTTTAATAACAATCTATAGGCCTAATCTAGTAACCCGTTGTTAAATATACTACAGCCGTTGAGACGAGAATACATGTATTACAGCTAAGATCACCCCCACACCAGTACAACTAAGCCAAGGGGGGGAGATATACAGTATATGGACTAGCCACAGCACTACTTGGGTGGGTTGCAGATATCACCTCTATTCAGACAGCCGGCTGCCTCTGTGTAGTGCCACGGCATGTGAAGTACCCCTTCCGCCCGTGGGAGTAGTCACATCAAAGCACAGAGATCGCAGAACATGAGAGCGTATCAGGAGATTCCGTAGTTGCACAAGCCACGGCACTGACAAGCTACGCGAGTAAAGCGACATATAATATGGCATTTGATGAACTGGCTATCTGAACCAACTACTGCTATCTACGGCTAACTAAGGTTGATCTAGAGGCGGGCCAGAGTGGTCTAGATGTCTATCACCAATCGTTGGTGAACATCAAGGGTTCCCCTTAGTAGCTAGCGACGGAGTTAATCCCTGGCGGACAGCGGATGCACTGCACGGCCAAAGCCAACTTTTCTGAAATCACTTTATACATCTTCTGTGCCGCCTGCCAGCATTCTCTTGCGTAAAAGGTTTAAGAAAATATTTCTGTACATATTTATTTCGTACCCCCTCACCATTATAATTATCCCCACCTCTCCCCCCCCACTTCCCCCCACCTCTCGTCTCTCAACTCAAAAATACATATTTCTAGCAGCTCGAGTATAAAATATCCTTGAACATGGCTCACAATAACAACCAAGTAATCGAAATTGACTCGGTATGTTATACTACTGGGGGTACATATATTGTTTACAAAGAGCTAACATGCATGACTCCAGACATCAGAGAATGATTCGCAATATGAGACTGGATCGTGCGCTAACCCATCTCTAACCAACTTTTGACCTGATTCACTAACCACTTGGAGAATAGTGAGTTCTCTACTCAAAGCCTCACATCCTCCATTTACGAGTAAGTTCAACCCTTAGCACAAATATCGTTCTCCGGTGGTACTGAAATAATTATAGCTATCGTCACGAGAACGGACGCCGGTATCATGCATACAAAGACGGGTAAGATTTCTCGGCTCCCAATGCTTAGGAGACTCTCTAACTGACGCAATTGTAGACAATACGCATTCCCAAATGATGAGGTACTCCCCTAACTACTTATTAACAGGATTATTCGCGGCTCCGGACTAATACTAGCTTTTTCTACGCTACTAGAAAGAACAAGAAAGGTCAGTCTCTCATCTCTCCAAGTCCTATAGTAATAACTATGGCTTACAAAACTCAGACTCGACATCATCCACCACGTATATCTCTTATTGCTCCAAGACAGGCTTCACTTAGCACCACTTAAAAACCCACAGAGAATTCTTGACATTGGGACTGGCACCGGTATCTGGGCAATTGACATGGGAGAGTAAGTAGAAAAAGAGACGCCTACCACCATAGACGGAGCAAAATATATCTTACTCAAATTCCTTAATCATTAGACGCTATCAATCTGCCCAGGTCATAGGAACCGATTTGAGCCCTATCCAACCAAGTTGGGTCCCACCAAACGTCGAGTTCCAAATCGAGGATTGTGAATCAGATTGGACATGGAAGAAGGACTCATTTGACTTTATTCATATTCGACATTTGACGGGTGCGATAGGTGATTGGCCAGCGCTGATTAAGAGAGCGTACACGTATACACTCCTCACCCCCCCTATGTAAACTCACTAGAACAAAGGGCTGAAGACGATTCGGTATAGGTTTTTAAAGCCGGGTGGATACGTCGAATTCGGGGAATACGAGATGGACTTGTACAGTGATGATGGCACATTCCATAAGGGTTTATACCTATGGAAATTCTACGACCTAGTCAAAAAAGCCGCTGAAAAAAATGGTTAATCCACCCCCCACTTATTGAGCTTATATTATAGGGTAGTTATAGCTAATGCTTTAGTGTAAAAAAAAAGGGCGAGTATTCAACATTACGACAAAGTTAAAGAAGATGCTCGAAGATGCAGGATTCAAGGACATCCACTACGAGAAAATGAAGCTTCCGCTCGGCACCTGGCCAGCCGATAAGAAACAAAAGGAGATGGGCGCTTACATACTACTCAATGCTGAAACGGCGTTTGATGCATTCGGTACAGGTTTGTTCACAAGAGAGCTGGGTATGACTCTGGAGGAAGCGAATGAAATCACCGAAGGCGCCGGTAAGGATGCTAAGAACAGGAAGATTCATTCCTATAACATACAGTGAGTTTGTGCCTTTATTGAGTACTTTTGGAACCTACAACTAATGGTTAAAGACATCTCTTCTACGCCCAGAAGCCACTAGATGACTAGATAGCTATGGGTACTGTTAGGTTGTTTCGTGTCTTCTGTCAATATAGCTATATGTATACATTCGTATTGTAGGAGGGAGTAATAAAATCATATACAGAAGCGAGTGATCCACCGGGCGGTGGGGGTGAATTTGACGTAAACCGAGTTGCTTGTCTTGTCGAGTGGTGTAGTATTATTTTATACTTTTGCCCCAATTAAAGGTAATTATACATGTACATCTGCATTGTTACACCCCGTAGCTAGAGACAGTTCGAAGCAACTAAGGTCTTAAGCCCCCACAATAGATATACAATAATACTAAGATCTCAGTACATGCAGGAGTGACCAACTAAGGCGCTAAAACATTTAATTTTAAATATACCTGATTGTAGTAAATTATGAGATGGGGGGAGAAGCCTATTCGTGGCCGGTGTACTCAGGCTTTAGAACTATATATGGTAGCTTATATATAAGTATGCCAAGAATTGAATGCTTTACTATATGCGATAGTATCCTCACACTAGAACATATAATTATAGTTTTGAATCTAGTACCATCTCCTAAGATAGGGGGGGTTCTTTTAATTTCTGCCATAGCCTCGACTCGGATCTTGCAAAATTCTAAGTAAATAACATGTATATCCAACTAAACAGAACATAAGCCCCCATCATCAGCGCTTCACTAGTACGCCTCTTACACGCCACCAGTTCTCAACCCTGCCGGTGATAGGGTTGGTCTCCGCTTAGGTTGTGGCTTTGCACCCGCGAGCGGAAGTGAGTCCCCCCTCTTTGGCTGAGGGCCGAGCAGGGGCCCATCATAAGGAGTGCAAGGAAAAACAGCAGTCTTTGCATGCCGAGTCTAAAGCAATAGTTAGCGATGCACCTCCAGACTTCACAAGGTGCTATTTACCAGCCCAATAAATGTCCACGGGCCTGCCCCCTGGTTTGCGTCTTTAGCACTAAAGATAACGCGAAATTCCTCTGGGGCTCTGCCAGTTTCCTGATGCCATTCTTGTTAGATTTTCCTATATTTCCCAAGGCTAGGTCGGTCAGTCACTTACATATATTGTTTTATCTGACATTATCGGAAACTCCCAGTAGCTCGTTCCCGCCGGTTGTTTTGTATACTGAATGTATTTGTTGGTGAATATATGAGGGTATCCCTTCCCTGCTGGCTGTACACCTCCCAAGGCTTGAACTCTCCTTGTTCCTTCTAGGTAGGCCTTGGAAACGTCTTCGCCGTCAAACAGGAAATTCCCTGCAACAGCCTTAGGGGCAAGCTTCTTTGGCATGAGATCGCCGCACCACACATGGCTTATGCTAAAGTAGTCAATGTAGATGTTAGTGTTCTACTCTCCTAGGTTGGGAAGGTGCTATGTAGGGGAACGTACGGGGCTCTCTTCACAATTCCGGTTGACGCTATGGGAGTTGCGGCTGTCTCCATAAGGAAAACTCCTCCAATAATGGTCAAAATAGAGAATAGCTTCATCGTAGCGGTTTAGCTGTGAGAGATTTTGGTTTAAAGGAATGTAAATAGATAAATTGAAGCGTGGGGTAAAGAGCGAAATATTATTGCCAGAACCAGCTGAACAAGGTAGATTTTATTGTAATGAGAGACTGAAAGAGAAGGTAAGAGTTACAGTGGAGTAGTGAGCGCTGCTGAAGAGAAGAAATCAGTGGAGAGCCACTCTTATTTATATACTTATCGCTGAGGAATTCGCCCAATAGTAAATTTTGCTATACGATAAATCTAATTGTAGAATATTCGATATCAGCTGTTACCGTAGGAAACGATCGATAGAAAATAGAGATACGGTGGGATACATGCAGCTAGGGGTACCTTGACAAAGCCGATGAAAAATAATAAGATACACTCAGAAGCTCTTAGCTAAGATACACACCACTATGGCGACTTTCTTTAGAGGTATAAATCATTATTTATTATCAGGGGGCATAGATAACCGCCCGCTCATGAGAACCAGGAACCCCGCATTAACATAATACCTCCCCCCCCCAGTATATAAATTAATAGCAAAAAGATTAATACTCAGTTCTCTCTACATTTCAGTCTCCAGTTCTTATTAATTGTTGGTGTAATACCTATTTGGGGTTGGAATTTGGTATGGCTGTCATTGGCAGACGGTTATTTTTATCCCCAACAATAGCTATTATACGGTAATAAATTTAATGGTATGTTGAGGGAGAATGCACAGCCCACATATATTGTGAGATCACAACATGTAGTCGGAAACATTCTCCACTCTTCTAAAGTACTAATACACAGTAAAATTATTGCTACTTCATGTATCTATATTGCTTATTATAATAGTTATAGGTTTTCTTTATCCTATTGTGTGTTTGCGCTATGCTATATCAGCCGGTATACCGCCGCGGCTAAATTATAAAGAATAAGCATTATTATAACCCCTGGTTCCTCTCCGGTGGCAATTATTACAAAGGTTAATTAACCAGCAGTTTATGTAATGTAGGTGCATTTGAGATATGCTGACGAAACTGCCATTTGGACAATAATCCCCTCCATAACCTTTGTTACACAATTATCAAGGATTTTATTTAGTATTCCAAGGTGGGCTTAGCAGTATCTTGTAGTCCGGTAAAATTTGCCCCTCTTTATCATGGCAGTAGAACCCTTCTAGAGGACAGGGAGAAGCATTTGCCGAAGTATGGGGTAAGATGCATTGGTAACCGCAGTATATGCACTTATACTACGTCACGTGTCGCCCGCATGCCCACATAACGCTCAAATTTGCCGCCCAGAATTAAGCCCTAGGCTATATTCTCCAAAAAAAGAAGTATTCACTTTAAGTATAAGATATAACAAATAAATATAAATGCTATTGTAATGGTCTTATTATAAAAATTCATATTCGCATATATAATCACAAGCAGCGTATTTTAGGGAACCTTCCGCACGTAGATCTTTACGAATTATCCTACGACAGTTGAATACTAGGATCTATAAAACTGGGAAATTACTACTACGTCAATGATAGCATCTTCTACTTCTCCTAGCCAATTAAACAAACGTTGACCAGAGTGTTTGGCCGATATTCCACCCTACAGAGATAAAGACCACGCATGGCACCCAAATCCGGGTACTTTGCAGCATACTAAGCAACGAGGATGGCTATATATAGAAGTCGAAATGTTTAAACATAAAGAATTAAGTATATTGCAAGCCTTGAAGATTTTTTCTTCTTTGTGCTTTTTGGGTTGGGGATTACAGGTATGGTTGCAATCCCGATTCGATGACTCAATTACGCCCCACGTAACCTAGCCAGACCTATTTTGAAAGCACTTTTCCCAGCTCCGTCCATCCCTATCTTTCCATTTTGTATTCAAGTTCCTCTTGGAGAGTATTATTTACCACTAAACTCGCTATTAGCTCCCCTTTACATTACAGTAGCGCTGATGAGTAGATATTTCTTACCTCTATAACAGCTGGGTTTTGAACTCACTACACCCACCCCTAAATATAAGGCTCGTTAGCTATACTTGACTGATAATAGTGTTAATTGAGCCCTTTATCGTCATACCTATCTCCCCGAACTCCTGGAGACCCCGGGTTTCAGTAACTAGGCGTGTTGTGTTTGATGATATATGCTCTTGTTCTGGACCGAAATCATTTTTCCTCTATGACCCAGTTGAAACGAATATGGGCTTCAGAATATTGAGACGATAAATAGCCACCTATATCGGCATATTTTTCAGTGGAAGCTGCTACCTCCATGCTAGCACTGGAAGGAAGGGAGATTAACAGATATTGTTCAATGTAGAGCTCTTGATCCCCCGCTGTCACTTCCTTGACTGTAGTAGCTCTTCCTCCCCTTAATGTCCTTCCTCTTTTTCCCCTGCGCTATTCCCTGAGCTGCCACCCCTAGCTCTATTCTCCCCCCTGCTAGCACTTTTTCTTCAACCGTCCTTTCTGTTTATTTTGGAACACTGACTCTGACTGTTCCAAATCGTTCGCAGAAACTCGTAATATCTTGCTCTGTTATTGATCTGCTAGCAAAGCTGGATATTACCGACGAGCGGCAAAGCATATACTTCTGAGACTTTTTGGAGCGGTAAATAATACTATCGTCATGTTGGCTCCTGGTCAGATCGCTGAAACTTCGCTTCCCCAGAACCGAGTGTACTTCTTCGGCTTTTGGTAAGGGTAGAAGGGTATTATTGCCGGCAGCAATAATATATTTTCCGGCATCAACCCTCCTAGTGCTACTTCCTAGCGACGAGATAGCATCTAGCGAATATTTGGCTCTTTGCTTAACGGCCTTTCTCTCACGGAAGCGATGGGGAATTTTGGAGGACTCCCTCATTATCCTTATCTGCTCTTTTGCCGTTATATATGGCTTTATAACCCCGGTAGTACGCTTCTCGTGTACGTTAAGCGGTACTCTTCCCTTCTGGCCGAGAGACAGATTCTCGAATTTTCTGAGGGCAATACGTTCCGCCAACGCTCTGAAAGCCTATGATACTGTTAGGGTGGTAATGGCATGCATCGGGGAGTACTCACGGGGAGATTATTGCGAGCATCTCTTGTCTGTTTGAGCTTCATAGATAATAGTTGCGTGTATTTGAGAGAAGGGAGCATGGTTGTTTAATTCGGTAGTGAGGCTTGTTTACGCCGGCTGTTATGTGATTTTGTATCAAGAGAGACCACCACAAGGGGTTAGTTGGAGTCAATAATGGCTCCTCTGAAGCAGATACTAGCGTTTGCGAATAGTTTAGGGAGATATAAAGGAGGGGCGCTGAAAGATCTCGAGCGATAGCATAATATATGGTTTATTTCAGGGCAGGCATGGTGAGGCTGGGGACTGCGGTTGACGTGAGCCTTGAAGATGGTTACATTAGGTTTTTCTTTGTGCGCAGTGGTGTTTGACTAATTTCTACAGCCCCCTCCCCATGCCGAACTATTTCATGTTGTCACCTAAAACTAAAGAAAAAGCTCTAGAGTAATCTGAATGCAAGTAGAGAATTTTACTGATACTAGAGAATATACAAGTCGTGAAATCCTAGCCATCGAGATGACAGGGGCCACGCTTGTTCCCATCATCTCGTGGCTGCTGCGCAGCACTATGTGATAGGAGCTTGGCACGAGATTACTGAGTAGTTAGATATCCACGTATTATAAGCAGGAATACCCACATATATCAAACATTCCAACGCACCTTCATTGTATCTGCTAGGCTTATAGCCCATAGATATTAATCTCCAGCTAGGCTACAGTGTCCCCCTGGTCCTAGGCAGGGGTTTTTTTAGAGATACCACACCAAAGCCCAACCCTGAGCACCAAAACAAGGTACGAAAGACACCAGCCCAACGATTTAGACTGTGTAGTGTGAGTATCTATAAGGCTAGATTACAGTAGTAAGAGCTGAATGGCAAACTTGATGGTGTCAGGTCATCGCATCACGTGACTCACCTAGGCTCCGTTAACCTTAACCCATATGGGTGTATTTTATAACTGGGTGCGCAAATACTACTCATCCACGAGATCTTATTATATTCCTCGTCTTTTTTCACCAAGACACAACTTTAGATATTTTAACCAAGTTTCATTATACTAGCTGCGAGTCTTATATATGACTTTCCGAACCTTTCGCTACTATTAGTACATACTAAATTATGATACTATAGATGACAGATACATGTAACAAATAACTTTATAGGTTAGGACCTAGGCTAATCCAAGTCTACTTATATCACTAGATGATATAACACATATGTATCTAAGACTACGTATTACGAACAATATACCGGCCCCCAGAAATTCATTATCATATACAATATACTATACAAGCATCATCTACTTCACATGAAGGTGTGCAAATAGTCGCCGATAAAGCCCTTGCAGTAGTTGGCTACAGAGTCAGCCTGGGAATTAGTGATGAACTGCTCCAACCACTCGGCCGTTTTACCCTGAGTAGCCGTTTCAATGAACCTATGCTAGATTGATGTTAGTATACTTGAAAAAAAATAGAAGAGAGGGGTAAAAACCTGAAACAGCTTTCTATCCATGTCATGGTAGACAACGAAGCGGTCCTTGCCACTCCCATCTTTCTGCCCGTACTGGAACCTGCCGTCAATCTTGACGTCGAAACAAACGTCTATCATAGCGTTAACCATAATGCTTATGGATAGGGAAATTGATTAAGTTGGATTTTCCTTACCAAGATTGGCTTCCTGGGATATTTTAGACACATGTCCGGTGCCGATTTTCTTATAATTATACCAGTTATCTTGGACGAAAAGAAGGACATTGCCTCCTCGAGAAAGGTTCTCGGCGTGAACGGCGTAGTAAGTCCCAGCCCGATCACACATATTCTGGCTCCAGTGGATATTATGGGCGTCTTTCTCGCTATCCTCACTATAGGCAGGGGTTCTGATGATGTCGCCAACAAAAGGAGTAGTGGCCATTTTATGTGTTCTCTGGGAAGTGATTCAAAAAAATGTATAAACTAAAAGATTCCTGTCAATTTTCGGGTATATGGATTGTTGAAGATGTATAGGCGGGAAGAGGGGATATTATAAGAATTCTTTGAGGGTTATGCCCTTAAATTGACCGCCCTAGGCCTTGTGAGTGCCAAAATCAAGCTGAGCGATTGTGTACTCTAAAGAAGTTAACCGCTGAAACATGCGCGGTGTATAGAACGTACTACCAGATGAGACATTTGCTAAATCAATACGGTAAGTGTATGTGGCTTGGCGGAGCATTTGTCGGTTGAAGTGTGTTGCTCTTCTGTTTTCTGGGGGATTGTTCCGAGAGATGTGGCATACTGGCGAGAGCTAACCCTTATACAAAAGTTTTCAGCCAGCCACAGTACTCATATTTACCCGAAGCGGATTGAGTCCTCTAAGAATATGTCAGGCCCTGTTGCGCCTCCCACTAAGACTACATATTTAGCTATATAAGCTGATAGATTCGATATTTAAGCCTAGTCCATAGGTGAGCTTGTACAAACAACCATTTCCCAATCATATACTTACATGACTAGCGGTAAACGCATTACTTAAACAGGGTGTATTGTGGTACGCTATGATCTACAATAGGCATAGCGCTAGTAATGAACTGATATTGGAATTTATTTAGCTTAATAGCAGGCTCTATTAAGGCCTTTCCTAGAGCGACCTTCTTTCTAGCGGCTTTCTCCCCAAAGAAACCCACTGTTCCTTAAATCTGCTGTTGAGAAAGAATTTCCTAGCAACGACATTAGCGGCCCTGCTGCTAGCCGCAAGTGTGCTGGCGTGAAAGTTTTCATACGTCTCGAGAATCTCAAGTAGTATAGGAGGTTGTGTCATGTAGAGGATATTCTTAAAGTCCGTGTCAGATATGTATGAGCACCGTAGTGATAGGACTAGGATTTAGCGGAATAGTAGAAAAAGCCTTTCTCATGCTGTTTTTCGAGGTGTATACCTTTCAGGCACCGTTTTCAAAGTATGTCACCAAAACCTTAGGCTTTCATCTCTTGGTTTAATTGAAAAGGTATAATTAATTCTAACTATGCTTGATTGGAGTGAGGTGGATGTTAAGGGGGGCTGATACTTACTGTAAAGAGTATTCGCCCAGCTCTTTATGGGCGTCCTCAAACTGCAAGAGTTATAGCTGGCCCCCATAGCTCAATGGTCTGGGTGTTGGCTAATTTTCGGCGGCGGACCTGATCTTCGGAGGATGGTTGCCCGTTCGAACCCCCGCTCGTGCTCCGGGGGGACGATGGCAGCAAAACAACAATAATAAATCAACAAAGATCCCATCGTTTTGTAATTTGCCTGGATAAAACCTCCAATGAGGTTCATATAGCTGTAGGGTACTTTAAACGAGATAAAATAGTAAGCATCAGACAGCAGTATCCCATAAGCTGGTAAAGCTGCCCCCCTAGTGGGGGCAAACATTGCAATATTCTCTATTGCCTAGCTCTATTTGACAAAGCTACTATTCTGTGTTGAGCCGCCGCCACTTTTGGGGGGCGTCATTAACAGCTTATCGGATAGAGTGGCTTTTCTAGTGTTAGTGGCACCTATAATTGACGCCACAACTGACCTCTAAGCCACCTGATAAGGTGAGCCACCATCCTCCAATATTTATCCTAGACCCCCGACCTCTTGTTGTAGCAATACACAATGAACATAACCCCGCCTCAATCCCCACAACCAACACCCGACTCATTCACCCCTCTACCTACAACTGAATTTAAAACATGGGCCAGGCACCTCTCTGCGATCCTCGATAGCGCTCGCATTGACAGTGTAACATCCAATGACCTTACCCAATGTGTTTTCACGCACATCAAGGACCATATCAACCTCCTGGTAGACCCCTGTGATGACACCAGGTATAATCCTCAAGATATGATCAGTATCTTGTGTGAGCAGACCGTTGCCTACGCCCGCAAAAACCTAGAAGTACAAGAAAAGATCGTACAGTTGATTCGCGATCTATGGTTGATCGTGGAAAAACAGCCGTGGTCGATTCTCGAGTATCATCATCACCTTATGCCATGTCTCAGATGGTCCTCGGTGGGTTGGTATTTCCCGAAGGGTACGTATCTGCCCCCCCCCTCCAAGCTCTCCTTGCTTTCGATTACTGACAAAGACTCACCAGATGGCCCGTGCGAGCCCGGGGCTCCCTGTAATCCACCAAAGAATTTCGAGGAGCCTCATGAATGCGCTGCCAATGACAGCATACCCAGGAGCGGCACATTTGCTGAAAAGCGCGCGTCATGGATTAACTCCTGCAGGCTCGCATCGTTGCTACAGCGCGAGGAACTTATTGAGGTCCCCTATATACTTGATATCCCTATTAAGTACGTCTTTGAGGTGGGGGATTGGCCAAATCATTCCCCAGATTCGGCAATCATGGGGTTTGAGCAGGTTGTTGATGTTATCGGACAGCTGCTATGGGACCGGGGGGGTCAATGGGATCCGGAGGTGAAGGGCAAGGAGGGCGAAGAGCTAGTAAGTCTGTGGAAAGAGTGGGAAGAGAAGCTGAACTGGGTTATTGGTGATGAGGAGAGAGAGGTAGATGTGAGGGAGTCGGCAAGGAGAACTATGCTGATAATGAAGGATATCAGGGAGAAGAATGAAGCATAGTAGCATTTAGTAGCGTTTGTATGGAAGAGTAAATTTGTCAAAATTCAACTCATTACCGATGGTAAAAGTATGGATCAACATTCTGGAATACAGTATAAAAACCGGACCACCCGCCTGGAATACTATGTTAGTCCACAATAGCCCATTTGAAGGCTAACACAGATATATCATACGTATCTGCCAGTATTTAGGGTTTAGAGTTATTCGGTAAGCAATGTACCTTACTATCAGATTCTCTGCTGAGGAATCTGCGCCTGAGCTATATAGCAAAGCATACGCTAGCATCAGATATACTAACACTTATAATTCAGTTGAAATAGCACGTAAACCCTCTGGAATCTAGCATTTTTGTACTTTAATCTACTACCAGTGGTAAACAAACCTTTGACCGATTTACGCTTCCATACCGGAGCGCTGTAAGCTTGTAGTAGATGTATCCCATACACCGGTGTTGCTGCCCTTTTTCCGTGGGGGCCAAAACCGCGGGTAAGTCAGTAGTGAGAGGCAATGTCCTACTAATGACTTTAGGTGGAAGATTCAATAAATACAGTGTAAAGATTAAGTTTATTATATTCTATAGAGTTACTATCTAAGTACAAATTGTGCTCTCTGACTTAGTTGCCACTTAATTCACCTAACCCACGCTTTCTGGCCCCCACACAAAAGGGGCAGCATTTTTCACCGGTGTATGGGATACATTAAGCATAGGTAGTCACTCGGTCTTGGCAACTCCATAGTTGATAAAAGAGTAGATGAATGGAGTATCTTCAGTAGCTTAGCAGAATAGGAGAAACTCTAGAGAAGCGCTTCCATGCCTCCTATATATATAGGACCCTAACTAAATCTCACGATATCCTAAATCCTAAGATAAACACTATCTCGAGCCTTTCATAGGCTGACTAATAAAAAGAGACGTCACCTTGATACCTGCGCTATACCTAATTAAGTAGCTATAGCCCAACAATAGTTTCAAAACACAGTCTATCCAAAATACAACTTTCCTGACTGTTCAAATCACTGTTCTTCTTAGTCCTATTCTTAAGATAGAGTCTTCTGACCACTGCTCTTTTGCGTTCTATTCGCGGTCAATAGTACTCCTACATTAGTCTGAGCGTCCAAAAACAAGATTACTGTTTAGAAACCTTGGAAATCGCCCCCCTACAGTCACTTAGATCAGTGACAGCCACGTATTAATACACGGACGGTGTAGTTATCAGTTGAAAAAGAATGGTTATGGGCCTGAGTGTAATGCCAGGTTACGGTAATGATCCTCTTTTTTACTAACACTTGGTTGATATTTATAGAGACTCGCATACCATCTCTAGGCATAGCTAAGATATATTGATATTGATCACTTTACTTTTAGAACATCAGAATACCAATTCCTGAATTTCATCTTTCAATTTAATTTCGCACAAAACCCAATTCTATCTCTCAGCCCTAGCTACTACCTACATACAACCAAGGATAACACCCATCCCCAAACCCCCACGATTACTTACGGGATCTTCCACCCCTTGACTTCTTCACCGGGGCTTTGATGGAAGCCTTCCTTGCGGGAGCCTTGTTTGCGGGAGCCGCCCTGTTACCAGGCACACTAGCCTTCCTCCCACTGCGCACCGGACTCGGTGGTGGACTCGGTAGGCCACCATCTATACACCCGCAATGAAATGTACAATCGACCCATTGGTTGTTGCTTAGGCCATTACAGGTGGGAGCTCCCCCGGCTGTGGCACAGCTGCAGTGGCTTAGGCAATTAGAGAAACCTGCGTCGCAAGAGAGCGCCGCTGTAGCAGATGCGACCGGTGCGACGATTGCAATAACTGCGAAGACGGCTGAGATGGTGTACACGAGACGCATGTTTATGTTTTATAGGTGCTGTTATGGTAGTGGGTGAGTATGTATTTCCTCAATAAGGGCTCGGGGGTACTTACGAGGAGGTAAAATATTGTCTAGGGGTTTGGTGTACCGTATTGGGGGAAGGTGCTAATAGGGCAGAGGGATTGAGGATGAAAGATATGTGGTGCGTAGTGCCAGCACTGGTGTGTATGCTTGAATGGAGAAAAGAGTGGGAATTACTACCGGAGCGTGGTGAAAAGAATAACCTTAGAAAGGGAAAGGGAAAGTGAAAGAGTCGAAAGGCTACCAGAGCTGTAGATGTGTAATGAGTGTATGAGATGCTATGCTTGTGTTTCTAATAGAGAATAGGAATCACGAGCCGTATTTATACAATCTTCAGACCCCCTCCAATAATTTTAGGCCGAATTCTTTATACATAGTCAGAAATACATGAATAGATCTGCGATTACAATTTGATAGTGGAGAAGATCTTTCTTGGCTGACAACATGAAACTGCATGTATTCCATTATTCTCATCACCGGATTAACAAAAGAGAAGCCGATCAAGATTAGTATTTTATATGGCTGACTATATATTTACACGCTTTTTAGCATAAGAAATATATTCGGTCCAGCGATATGGTATGTATAGTCAGCTGGTTGTATAGCATACCTTTGACTAGTAATAACCTATGTACTAGCCGTTCCACGGATCGCCCAGGAGTTCCTTTATCAGTTAGAACAGGCGTTCAGTACTAATTAGAACGCTCAAAAATCTTCCCCATCCAAAGCCCTCCTCGGCACACTCGCAGCTTTGAAGCTTCTGTCTTAGTCAGTTGAACAAACTCACCTACTAAGCAATTTATTTTACCCCGCCTAGGAGACCTGTGTTTACCGCCTTCTTCAGAATAGGTGCGCCCTTACTGTGTGTAAAGCTGCAAGACATTCAGCCTGACGGTAGTCGACTACACCAAAAAAGCCCCGCCAGGACTGTGATAGACTACAATAGACTACAGTTTTCCAGCCAAGCCAGTCCGTCCAACATGTGGACGGACGGACGGACTATCTATTTTTAGAACGCTATATATGGACGTGTAAAATATATACTAGCAATAGTATAGAGCGATAAGTAGAAATTTTCCTTTTACACTCACTCTGGTTCTAATGTTTCTCAGTGCTAAAAGGTATGTATGGTTGGTCATTTTTCTTTAACTACCACTCTATACTTGTTCCTTAGATAAATATTCATTCATACTTGTGACAGAATTACAGTAATACGAACCCCAGTGTTCTGTGGTTTAGGGGACTGTAGCTAGTCTATATTCGGATAACGCCTAGTCTGTGGAGTTCGTCGCTTCTTCAGATGGACCTGACGGCTGGCGAAGCTGACTGTGTAGAGTAGAATAATAGGAAATTAAGATTTGTTCACTAATTCCTGACGGCCGATAGTGCTATTGCTGACTTGGCCCCGTCGGGCTTATCCCATGCCCATGGTTTCACTGTCTCTACCTGACTGGGCCTGGATATTCTCCTCCCGGGGGTGGGTTGAGCTTGCCTTGCTAACCTTAAATCTACTGACTGTGCCACGTATATCTCAGGCGAGTCCGGGGCTTATATTCGTGGTAACTCCTCCAGTGAGAGAAGCTTTAATTCTATTTTTCTGCTATAGAGATAATCTATAGGTGCTTTAGTGTCTGGTGATTAGTAATCGAAATATATGGCTTAATGTTGGTTTCTTAGTTTGGCCTTACTAATTTGTTCGATACTTCTAATTCCTAATTATCAAATATGGATTAGACTTCTTCCAATCTAATAAGAAGAATTTCACTGGTAAGTGATGCGAGCTAGATCAACTATATCTTTTGTGAGATTACTTTTCATACTTGCCCAGCAGTTTCTGTGGGTTCCAGTTGCTAGGGCTCGAATTGTCAGCGACGGTAAGTTACTTTTCATGAAAAGCGCTTGTAGCTGATTATAACATAGGGATATTTAGTAGAGGCCTGATAAACTACGCTTAGACGGGTACGCGCAGGTTTTTCTTTGCACGCAGAGTACGAAGATCATGTATTGTCTTGTCCCAAGAGATTAGATTAGACGGATAAGATGTAGCGAACACTAGCGTCATAAGAGGTGCTGTGGTACCTAACATGCTTAGTCATGCAGAGGTATGTAAGCTGATGATCTAGCAGTCACGATCTATATAATAAATCACTTGTCTCTAGAGATAAATAGGGCATCGTGTCTTTGCGGCCGTGGGGCACAACTTGCACCGCGTAGAAATAATATAGTATTGTGTATGGTCTCATATGTCAGATGTCAACCAATCAGGATAGGTGTGGAACGCCCAATTTTACAGGCTCTTTCCGCTCAACGAAACAATATCCCTATACTTCTAACACTAGATACCATAAAGAACAACTTAAGGTATAGTTCTAGGAAAGGTATACCTCTACTCTCCAAAACACGAATCGGTATATAGGGCGTACATACTCGCCAGGAGTTCTAGGCTCTCTACACCTGGTACCCTAGACCGTGGGGTCTCGTCCGGGAGTATTTGTCTCCCCCGATTTGCGTTCTGCTTGCCACACCCGTTTACGCGCCTCAGATTGCTGGGGCGCAGCTCCCTTCTTGCTGGTGGAGAGCAGGGTAAGTAAGGATTGGCTCGATAGGTAGCTATGGAGACACAGGCCATAAATGTTGAGGGGAAATCTATAATTACCTGCTCACCTCAACCTTCATCCATCATCATAGCCATCATCACCACCACCACCACTATCCAGATTACAGCCTCAATTCATACTTATTCGTTACTTGGGGCTATTCCCCATCGGTGAAACCCCTCTACTGCTGTTGTAGGTGTAACTGGAGCTTGGAAGCAGATAGAAAGCCAGGAAGCACTCTACAGTTCTCTTAAACTTGATACCTACGCAATTCATCTCGCTCTTTGAGATGTCGAGGTTGGCTGCTCCCCCTCTTTGCGTGATCCCACTGTTGCTGCTTCTTGCTCTTCTGTTCACCTGCTCGCCCTTCCCCTAACCCTTCCCCCACCTTTAGCACTAATCCCTGCATACCCCATACATTGGCAACTCTTGGCGCTCGGAGCTCATGCTGTTTACAACTTCCCCTCCCTCTGATATCATGTGCCATATATATCCCGGCCCCTCTATACCTCAATTCCTTCTTTTATACCTTATAGCTGGCTACAGTAACTAACATCAATCGCTCTCACAGCTGTGGCCATTCCCATCACCCCGAGAACCCTCTCCAGAGTATCCTTTCCGTAGCATCAACAGCAATGGGCGGCGGCGAAGTATTTGCCGAGTCCTCCGGCTACCCAAAACTCAACTTCAGCCCAAAGGGCCAGCAGATCCGTAACATCTATCAGGACAGAATCAAGCAATTCACTGCAAATGGCCAATATGCAAGTCAAAATCTCCGCTCCATGTGGAACCATGATACCGAGGACTCTAGCGACTACGTACAACTGGAAAGCTACTCTGTCCCCGACCTTGCTAGACCGCTCTTTAAAGAAGCTATCAAAGGTTCAAGCTCTCTTTAATTCTTTTTCTATGCCCTCTTAGCTATGATCAGAGGCTCATTTCAAGTGACCTGTAGCGACGTTCAAGCCAACCTCTAAAGGTCAGCGTTTTGGTCCATCCTGGTCAACCCATTGGTTCAAGATCCGAATAAATATCCCCTCACGCATGTTCAAGTATAACCGACTTGAGTTTCACTGGGACTCCAATTGCGAAGGTCTACTCTACACTGAAGATGGAGAGCCGGTGCAAGGCCTGACTGGTGGTGGTGAGCGCGTCTCTTGGCTCCTTCCCGAATCCTGGAGGGATGAGAAGGAACACTTGGTTTATGTCGAGATCGGATGCAATGGCATGTTTGGAAATCCTACCGGAGGCGATACCATCCAACCGCCTGATCCAAACCGCTAGTAAGACTACCACAACCCTAACCCTGGATACACAATAGTTAACCAAGTGGCATCGTAGTTTTGAATTGTCAAAAGCAGATATTGTTGCACCAAACTTGGAAGCCCAGGCTCTTTATATAGACTACTGGATTCTTGGAGATGCCTCTCGTGAATTCCCTGGAGACTCTTGGGTAGAACATCCTCGGCTATCTTTTCTCATCTACAAGTCTAATCTATGGCGTATAGGAAGCTCACTCTGCCACTCAAATTGCCAATGAAATTGTTAATACTTTTGTTCCGGGCTCCCAAGACTCAATCATCAAATGTCGTAAAATTGCCGCACGGTATGTTGGGAAGAACGTTGATTCAGCAAAGGTTTATGATAGCGATACCGACCCGCTTGTTTTTGCTACCGGACATTGCCATATTGATACCTGCTGGCTCTGGCCATTTGATGAAACCAAACGTATATCTCTAAGTGTCCGTACCCTTCTGTCATGCTGATGCTAACGCTGTGGGAAAATAGGTAAGGTAGCCCGCTCGTGGGCTTCGCAATGCAACCTCATAGACGAGTATCCTGAACATCGCTTTACTTGTTCTTCAGCACAACAGTACAAGTGGCTTGAGATGTACTACCCAAAACTCTTTTCTAGGGTTCGTGACAATGTCAAGAAGGGGAAATTCCAGTACATTGGCGGAAGCTGGGTAGAGCATGATACGAATTTACCAGGCGGAGAGAGTTTAGTCAGACAGTTCATTCTTGGACAGAGGTATTTCCAAAGTAGATTTGGGGAGAGATGTACTACATTTTGGCTGCCTGGTAAGTATATTCTCCCGGCTGTATCATTCTTTAGTCTTATATACGTGACCAGATACTTTCGGCTATAGTTCACAGCTGCCGCAGCTGTGTCGGCTAGCAGGAATGACGAGGTTCATGACCCAAAAGCTGTCGTGGAACAATATCAACAAGTTCCCGCATACAACATTCAATTGGATCGCCCTCGACGGTTCTCAGGTCCTCTGCCATATGCCCCCAAGTGAAACGTATGTAAACCATTTTGTCATTCACAATACATAGTATTGACACTAGGTAGATACACTGCGCAAGCACACTTTGGGGATGTCAAACGTTCTATTACACAGCACAAGTCAATGGATAATGATGCTACATCTCTGCTTGTCTTTGGTCATGGTGATGGTGGTGGAGGACCCACAGCCGAACATATCGAAAAGCTCCGCCGTTGCCGTGGAATTAGCGACACAGTTGGCCTTCTTCCTCGCGTCAAAATGGGAGATTCAGTCGATGATTTCTTTGCCAGATTGGAAAAGAAAGGATCTAAGAAATTTGCCACCTGGTACGGGGAGCTCTATTTTGAGCTCCATAGAGGAACATATACTACTCAAAGTAATAACAAGAAAAACAACCGAAAATCAGAGACCCTTTTGAGAAGTATCGAAATGCTGGCTTCTTACGCGAGCTTGAAAAATTCCAAGGACTACAAGTACCCAAAGAAAGATATCGATGATCTATGGGAGATTATCTGCTTGTATATTCCCCTTGCACCCTGGAAATGCGCCTTACTGACTTTGAGACTTTTAGATGTCAATTCCATGACTGTTTACCAGGGTCATCCATCGAGATGTGCTATCGCGACTCGGACAAGGTACGGCAACCTCGAAGACAGAGATTGACAATACTGACTTTCAAAATAGCTCTATGCAGAGCTTTTCAAGAGGGGAGCCAAACTTCTTGAGGATGCAGCAAAGGCGTTGGGTATCAAGGATGTAGCCGGATCCGATACTAAACTTATCGGGATCAATACCCTCCCATGGGCCCGAACGGCGCTTGTTAAACTACCCAAGGAAGCCGCAAAATATAGTACCCAGGAGTCGGCAAATTGTGCTGAGGGAGGATACGCTTTTTTGACCTCTAGTGGTCCGGGATTGGCACAAGTCCAGGAAATCAATGCTGCCTCTCCAAAAGTCTCGGGTAAGATTAACTTAGTAATATACTATGTGGATGCTTATTAATACCAAATAACTAGTCACTGAGGTATCTAAGGACGCGTTTGTTCTCGAAAATGATTGCCTGAAGGTAAAGATTGAGGGGGGTGCAATCACAAGTTTGGTAGACCTTGCAACTGGCCGTGAGGTCATTTCTGAAGGCCAGAAGGCAAACCAGCTGGTTATAATGGACGACAAACCTCTGTACTGGCAGGCGTGGGATGTAAGAGATTTAATATCTCTCTCTAAAGACTTCGTTTTGACTAACGCTTTATGATCTATAGGTCGAAGTTTACCACCTTGAGACTCGCAAAGAACTTCCTCCTGGCCGTGTTTCAATCCTTGAGGCTGGACCGTTGAAGGCGAGCATCCTTGTCGAGACAGAAATCAGCAAAACTAGCTGGATCAAAACAACAATAAGTCTTCAGGCTGCAGTTGGCGGAGCAGGAAGCTACGTCGAGTTCGACAGTGAAATCGAGTGGCAAGAGGATAAGAAGTTTTTGAAGGTCGAGTTCCCAGTCGATATACACAATACCGAGGTAAGCTATAGCCCAGTGATTTTTTGATCGCAGCCTCCTCTGGGCCGGAGGTACTAAAGCTACATAGGCTTCGTACGAGACCCAGTACGGGATTGTGAGACGACCAACACACTACAATACAACCTGGGACATGGCGAAGTTTGAGGTTTGCTGCCATAAATGGGCTGATTTGTCAGAAAATGGATTTGGTGTTTCGATCCTCAATGACTGCAAGTATGTATTGCTTCAGCTGGGATAGCATTGATGTGAAGATCACGCTGACGAGATATCCCCGGTAGGTACGGTTTCGCAACTGTCGGAAACGTGATGAGGTTGAGTTTGATCAGGTAAGTCTTTAAATGACCTTGCCAAGAGTTTATCCTAACCCTACATAGAGCTCCCAAGGCGCCAGATGCACATGCCGATATGGGTCGACACACCTTCCGCTACGCAATTCTTCCCCATCAAGGATCTGTTAGTGAAATAACTGTCCGTACGGCAGCTGAGTTCAACAGTCCTGTCCATACCGGCTATGTCACAGCCTCGGAAGATTCAGTCACAGAAGCATTGTTGTCAACACTAACCCTTTCCGGTTCCCCGAGCATAATCCTCGACCATACCAAACGTGGCGAGGACGATGAGGATGTCTCCACCGGAGGCTTGCCAACCAGGAAGGGACAGAGTTTGGTATTGAGATTCTATGATAGCTTAGGAGGAAGAGCGAGCACAACCATCTCCACGTAAGAACAGATCCTCTTTATCCCCCTAATTATAAATTACTAACGCAAATAACCACAATTTATAGGCACTTGCCGGTAAAGAAGGCTTTTAAAACGAACTTACTTGAAGATGATTTGGAGGAGCTTGAGATTTCCCACGACAATCACAGCGGGAAGAAGATTACCAATATCAAGATCACCTTAAGGCCATTTGAGGTTGCTACTTATCGCTTGCAACTTTGATTACAACCTCTTCTTTATTAGAGTTGTGACTTGTGGCAACTTAGGCGACCTCTATAAATGCAGAAAGTAGATTTTTTTTTTTTAGTTACTCCCTCCTAAGTGCTGCACTTCTGTATTTAGTTTAAAATATGGACGGTGTTTTCATCAAATTACTGTTCTTTCTGTAGTATTTCTCTATGAAAACCTGGATAGTATTTAACTTTGCAGCTCTATATACGGGATGCCTTATACCGGCCTTTAACGCAGTAATCGTCGAGGTAAAGTTGACCCTAGTACCTCTGTAACTAAATGTAATTTTGTGTTGCCACCAGCTACAAAGCAAAATTGTGCTCCCCTTTCAGCATAATTTGATTAGCCACACAACTTTTGAATAATATTTACCTCATAACCATTATTTTGAGAAGATGGAGTTTTATTATTAAAGGTACAACCCGCAAAGATTTATCCCAGTAGCTTAAGGCCATTTTATGCATAAAAATAAAAAATTAAATAGCTCACCGAGGATTGTACTGATAACTAGTTCATATTTCGGAAAGGACCTGATTATTTCATTGACTCACTTTGCTAGAGATTGCGTAGTCAAGGGTATATATAGCTGCTACAGCGATCACTCCACCATAATTGCGGAAGTGAAATGTCAAAAGCTCCCCCCGGAAACTTTCTTCAAAGGATCAATGATCAAGATCACTTGTCTAGACCGCTACTTACTTCAGACTAAATATTCACTCCTTAACTATATTATCCCCTTGGGGCAAGAGGAAAGGGGAGACTAGACAAAAGTCATAGCCGGGACCCTAACCCTGGCACCAAATTGAGATGCCAGAGCAGCCTACAGAACGAGCAATAAATTTCTAGATGTGTCTATGCTTCTACAATAAAGGGGGGAGGGTTTACATCAATTTTCCCTAGGGGTGAGCACTTGCAGGGCATAAATTGAAGGGCAGACTCGCATAATTCATTCTAGGCAAAGGGTCTACGCCAGAGTATAGACGCATAAACCCACCAGGGAAGCATATAACTCCTGCAATTTATCAAACATGATCCTTCATTCTCTTTGGGAGTACATACATCCTACAGAGGATACCTATACTGATCGTGATATTTTCGTGTTAGTACTAGACGTACTACTGCCCACATATATTTACATCGATATAGGATACTGCAAAATAGATATCTCTGGTAGATGGGAAATGATAGCAAATGAGGCAGAAATCGCTGGAGTGATAAAGAATTGTACTGTCTGGTCCTAATTGAGCTTTAGGACTAGGGGTTCTACTCAAGACCCTCGCCCAACCTCCTCTTCTTCGTAGTCCTAGAGCTACTAGAGTTATTAAAGACTAAATATTCAATCTAAAGTAAAGTGTGACCTACGTAAGTGGTCCCGGCTGTTGGTTCTTTGGGAAAAGTCGTTGGGGGACGCTTTGACCCCCCGGTCTCGTAATCATGGCGGAGATTTCCAGAATATTATCCGAGCAGAATTCACGGAACTCCGGGCTTAGCGGTACTATTCCCGGGTGTTTGTGTCTAAGGGTATGGTCAAGGAATTGATGCCAGGATATCTCAGGGCTGTCTGATTCGATTGATTCGCCGCATATCGTACAGTTGTATGATGCTGGTGGTTTAATGCCGCTAAGGTGTTCTTTGACATGTGCCACCCATGTATCCATATCAAGTTGCGCCACACATCCGTAAAATTCAAAAAGACATTCCATCCGTTGCGGGGGTTGATTGATTCCTTTCGGGGATGCAAATATCTCTAGTGCTAGGTCCCTCATATGCTCCCCAATATGGGTTTCAAGGACATGTGTAGTCTTCTTGATCCCCTCTTTGCAGAAGGGGCATTGTATGTCTAGCGGGAGCGGAGAGGAGGTTACGAATTTACGACTATCAGCGATGGTGTCTAGAGCTTTGCCGGTTGGTTTGGCCGAGCCCTCAAGGTGGACTCGTAGAACATGAGCAAGGAAATCTTCCTTTTTAGGGAAACTTTTCCCACAGCTTCCAATGCAGGCCCACTCCGGAATAAATCGGTGTTTGGACTCATGCTCTATCCAGTCTGTGATTTCTCTGAAAGTCGTGGTTCTCTCGGGACATGAGTTGTCTAGACAGCTATAAGGTTGAATGTCGTCCAAAATAACCTTTCTGATTTCTCATATCTCGAATTAGAATCTGGAGGCTTTCATGAACCTAAACGATCTTGTTACGTACTCGCGTTGCTCTCTGTTGCGAACTCCATCGAATGTTTGGAGATATGTTTTATAGTCGTAAGTGATCACTGGAGGGGCAATAATTGATCCTCTTTTGTCTCTCGTGTGCGTCTCGGGGTTAAACGTAGATTTGCCATATCTTATCCTACATAGTCGACTCACTCTCAATATATGAATTCCTGCCAATGTGTTGAGAAATTGTTTGTCAATCTCCGGGAATATAGCTTGGACTAATCTCCTATAATTTTTTGAATATTCCATTTCATATGTGGGGGTGCTGTATTCTCGAATATTATTGTTTTCTGTTGGCCATAGAGGCTCGATATATGTAGCTAAATCAAGCAATGAATCATTATAACCTTTGATATCATCGAAATCGTAATCATCTTCAAAAAGCTCCAAGTATATATCCCCATAAAAGGAATATATACCCATGAATTTGTAATCGGGAACACAGTCCTCCGCAGTAGTCAATAACCGTGTTAAATTGGACAACATCCCGAAGATAGGTTGTGTGAGTGAGACGAGCCTGGCATGGTGCATTTTTAATACTAGGTTATGAGATCGAGGTATAGGTCAGTTTTGACCACTAACGTGATGTAGAGGGTATACGCACTTGACACCAATGCTCTTCCCTGGCTACATAGCAGGACCACTACTGAGTCCCACAGATTTTTATCTACCACATTTCTCAGAAGGAAACGGTCAAGGTCCCCTTCAAGAACCGAGAACCCATCGCCCCACAGTTTGAAACGGCCTCGTTCTTCTTGGGCTAATGCCGCTACTGAATCATCTATACAAACTCCCTCGGAAAGCAAAGATAGCAGCTCTTCAAAAGCATCGCCGCAAAATTTAGAGAGACCTTGAATTAGGTTCATGCCTTGGGGAGGCATCCATGGCTTCTTGTCCATCCTTGGCTTCTTGTCCTTGCGAGGCGTAGGCTTAATGTTCAAAGGTGAGACTTTGGAATATTGTGAACAGGGAAGAAGCTTTGGGGGTTCGAGAGGATTTTTGAAGATATTTGGTTGTGATTCCCACAGCCACGAGCCGCACGGCAGCAAGGTAGGTAGTGAAAGCAAAAATCGAGAAAACAATAAGCATATGATATAATAGACGCCTTTAAATAGTATTCCTTTATTAATAGTTCCCCCGCTCTTTTGAGGTTTTGCTCTTGGTGGGGTTCGGTGCTTAGCCGCATTTCTGTGTAACATAACCTAGCTTTGCATAACCCCTCTTTTTGAGCATTGAATTTTGTAGATACGGAAGTCCCCCAGAGCTTTAAACTTCTGAGAGACGGGTAGTCTAAAGCTCGACTTCAATTTATGTCTATGAAAGAGGCTAGTAGCTATCCCTTAATAATTCCTACTTATCTAAAGGCTGTCATAATTGAGGCTAAGCATAACCTCAGTCAACTAATACTTCCAATGTCCCTTAGGCCTTAACGAATCGTTAGCAATATTTCATTATAAAGAATGGAAGTCGCCGGTATCGCACTTGGAGCTATAGGGTTGTTGGTTCCAGCAGTTCGGGGGTATCGAGATTGTGCCTTACTACTAAAGGGTTATCAAGACCGCTCCAAGGACTTTAGGAAACTCCAGGAAAGCTTTTGGGTCCAAAAAAAGGTTTTTAACCGCGAATGCCTACTTCTCCTCGGATCGATAGTAAGCCAGGAGTTAGCTATTGAAATGTTGGATAACTACAGCCACGCTGGATGGTCTAACCGTCATTTGGATGAGCTTTGGGAATTGTCTTTGAGCCAGCAATTCAATACACCAATAAGAATAATCGGTGAAACACTACGCGAAGTTGGTGATGAATTATCGGGCAGAACCTTTAGCGTAAGAAGCACCTATCATTTTACACTGGATCTCAACGTTTACCTCCAAGTCCCTAATAAATTGCTTACTAGGATCCAACCCGGTGGTATCAAACTATCCTCATGACAGTCGAATGGATCGTTTCGAAGAAGAGACATCTTCAAGAACTACTCAATACAATACGCAAGCAAAATCAGGACCTAAGATGGCTACGAGAGCAAGAAACTTCATTGCGGGAAGCACAGGGTCGAACACGCAGCAGAGGAAATAGGCTTGTGTGTTTAGGTAGTTCTGGATTTGCTACCCGTAATGCCGCAAAACGACTATATAGTAGCCTTGCAACGACAGCGGTTTGCACGTGTCATCGTGTCAACCTACGACTCCAGCAATTAGAAGGCCAGAATTCATTAGCACTTAATCAAAAGCCAGAAGGATCTTCCCAAGGCCCCCCAACTACTCAAAAAATCTTTTTTCGATTTATTACGAAAGACATCACAACCGAAGATATCATCCTCGAAGAACACCAGTGTACTTGCCTCATGGTTGATTCTGAGTTTCATGGGATGGATCTTGGTGCACACAGTCTACCTGAGACTAGTGCGCTAAGAGAGATGAATTTGATTATCAACGAAGCGCAGCATGGTATAAATAAATTACATACCAATGACATGGTCCTAGTTAACACCGCTGCACCTACGAGTTCGGCAGCTGACTTCGAAAACAAATCTACTCAGCCAACATCAAATGTTGTGGCAATCGAAGACCTTTGTTCTCACCTCCAGAGCCTCCAGCTAGATCCAGATCCACAAACGAACGAGTGTCTAGGGGTCATCCAAAACACAGCACCTACCATGGACTACCGTCATTTGATCTACCGAGATCCGGACTCATACCATATAACTTCCAGAGTCTCCCTCTCGAGGGTTTTCACTTTTAAAGACAAGAAAGTGCTTTTTTCTCGGGATTTGCGTCTCAAAACCGCCTTTCTTCTCTCCCACTCACTCCTACAATTTGGGTCAAGTCAGGGTTACTGGTTTCAGGATCGTTGGGGGGCGCAAGATATCTTTTTCTTTCTCGACCATCAAAAGTACCCAGCGGCACTAGATTCAACATTAATCCCCTACATCGAAGTACTCTTTCCTAAGCCTTCCAAAGGTAAAGGTCTAGCAATTACATCAGCCTCCAGTAGTACTGCGGCACCGAAAATGCCGGCACCAGGACTTTCCCGGAACCAAAAACTCTTCTCACTAGCCCTAGTCCTTACCGAAATTGCCTTTGGAGATTCGATTTTCAACCTTCAGGATCCTTCTGGTCTATCCGGGGACATCCAAAATGAGTTTGTTGAATACATTAAGGTGAAATCCATTATAGATTCCAATATTCTTGTAAGAGAAATGGGTAGTGTTTATTCTGCAGTTGTAAAGAGGTGTTTTTATTGCGATTTTGGAATTGGCGAGGAAGATCTTGAGAAAGAAGAGGTGCAGAATGTTTTCTATGAAAGGGTTGTCTTGGAGTTGGAGCGCTGTTTAAAAACGTTTAGGGGTGAATAATTTTCACAGCTAGTGGGATATATATGAGCAAATGTGCGATCTACTCTCAAAATAAACCTAACCCACCTTTATATCCTCAATTGTTTTACCACACCATATATGCATGTCCCCACTACAACTACAACTACAGCTATGATTATACACTCCTATGGTATATCACCACTCTAATCTCCTCTATTATCACCCCTAATGGTAAATATTAGGCTTCAATTCCTAAGCGAAAACCAGCTGGATGTTATGGCACCAGAATAGTGGTTAGGGTTTGTAAGCTAGATATAGGTCACTTTGTTTTTGTGTTTTTGTTTAATTCATTAATTACATGAACCTTTCGGTTATGGTAATCCTCCACTTCCAGCCCAAAGCTAAGATATAGGTCACTGTTGAATTTGTCATAAGTACATGCAACCCTAGCTCGATATATATACTGAGAACTCTCGCCGGGTATTCTGAAGGTGTGTGTAACTTCTCCACAATCGATACTCTCCTTAAATGGATTAGGGGACATACCCTCATACTCTCTACCCTTATGGTAGATATAATGTTTCACTTCTAGAATCTTGTACAATCACTCGTTTATAAAAACTTTTATCAAAGTTACATCTTCCTCATGTCCCTACTCTCCCGTCTTTCACCTGTCCATGAGGGGGGGGGATTTTACCTGGTTTCGTTTAATCAGCCCATGGAAAACCTTATTCTGTGATCCCAAACATGTTCCCAAAAGCTAGATTAGAACCTTGAACCCCTCTCTTCCCCCTCCCCATGTGCTGCCTTCCCCTGTACCAGGTCAAACTGCCGAGTCAACCCGGCTAGATATGAGACAAATTTATTGTACAGTACGTACTGGCCAAAGTGCTTGGCCGGCCACACCAATGGCTAGTTGTAAATTTCTACCTACTCGTTCTAACACCTAGTACTGATATATATATAAAAGAATATAAACTAGGCGGGAGAATAACTACATAGCTATAGTAATCAATTTATTAACATCAGTTGTTTTGTGGTCTTCAACCTTGCCCAACCTAAAATAAAACCCAGCCGACGACGACCCGGAGTCGAGCCACACCCCTCCTCCAGAAATACAGGCAGCACAAAAAAAAGTCAATCCATAAACGAGAAGCCAAGCGATATTGTTGAGAAAAGTTTATTTGACTTGGTTCCCCCCCCCCCTCTCATGAGAGCATTCGACAAAGGTATGATCGTATGATTTAAACAGACCTCATCATACGAGCTAATAGGTATCAATCCCGAGCTTTAATTCTATCAACAAAAGATCTTCATCTAATTTCACCCCTTCCCTCCCTTCCAAGACACGAGAATTATTTCAAGGATAAAACAGATATCGTATGTCATTCTCTCGGGAAAGAACAAGTACTCGGAATAAACGCCTTACGGGAACAAGAGAGAGAAAGAGAAAGAAAAAAAAAACCCTCTCCTCAGTTGTTGCATGTTGGAATTAAACCGGCCGTGGATTTGGCCTCCGATCAGAAAGAAAGAGAAGGGGAAAAAAGAAAAAAGAGGGGGGGGGGGGAAAGGGAAATTCGTGAATTTATGCTTAAGGCCACAAAAAAAAAAAAAAAAAAAACTTGGCTCTGAATTAACGATCAACCATCGTACTCGAGTAGCGGATACTTGCATAGTGAAGCGGGTGTTGTGGCCCCGAAACCAACATGATTACTGCTGCACTGGAGCTGAATTAAGGTACTCCACGGGATGCGAGTAAGAGGGGAAATTTGTTTAGCGAGATAAGCAGGGGAAACACTATGCCTCTTTGTATGCTTCCAGACCGAAATCTAAAAAGGTGTGGTGGGGTAGCTAATCAAAAGGGAAGGGGAAAAAAGGAAGAAAAAAATGGGAAGTTGAGTCTTCTTATCCCAACAAGCCATATGGGTTTTCGTGCGGCGTAACTTATAGATATGCGTTGAAGTCTCCAAGAGCTAAAAATTGCGACAGGCAAGAGGCTCTTTTGGACAGCTGCTCAAAGTGATTTGACCCAGGTTTATGCAGCATGAGATCTTCGTTCCTGTCGCCATTACTGGTTTGAATCATGAGGATATGCAGGTTAATTGTGTAACCCGAAGTATTGTGAACCCGACATCCCTTTAGCGATTCCGATATCGTGATAGCCAAAGAGGTCGAATGGCGCACATAATTCGGATTGCCGCTTGTATAAGTTATGCAATGGATGTATAAAAGCACCGCAGGCACTGCCCTAGAGAAATCGTGCAGATGTGAAGAAGCGGAACAGGAGATACTGAACTAAATAGTCCTGCGCGAGAGAAAATCACAGATAAAAAAACCCAATTGCTCCCTCGATCGAGTAGTACAGCTGCAAACGAGGAGCAGAATTGAGGAGTGCAATTTCCACTTCAAGACTATAGAAAAAGGAATAACAAAAAAGTTCTCTCTGATAACCCCCCCTAATAATACTCCCTCGTAATTGTGGTACATGCAAATGCCGGCATAGAAGAAAACCGAGGAAATCACCACCCCACAATGTGCCCCTCGTGATAAAATGACAAGAGAAATAGATCATACAAACCATATTAACATGAAATCCAAGCTATAGGTCACTCATTTCTCTAAAAATACATAGCAGGTTTCCCACCTGTCTTGAAAAATCATAATATTACAGTGTGAACCAGAAAAAGAAGTCGACATTTATAATCACCATGTTCGATAAATATGTGTCGATAAAACAAAAACAATCATTAAGTGTAACGCCGTTCCAAAACCAGTAATAAATAGTAATGCATATGGTAAATCGCAAATATTGTGTAACAAACGAGAGCGAGGAGACTTTGTGCCGGCAAAGGCATGTGATTCGTAAAGCATAGGCGAAAGTCCCGAGAGATATGGAGCGACTTTCTTTGAGTGATAAAAGCAAACAATCTAACAGATTCCATCAAACCAGTTGATGTTCCAGTCATCGTTGATTTGTGGTTGCTCCCAAGCAATTTTAGGAGCATCTATTCCTAATAATTAGTAAAAAATACAAATAACTAGGGTCTGGGAACGCAAACCTTCATAGATCACTATGCTAAACCTCGCGGAAGTTGGAGAACTCTCAGGGCTCGAATATCCGTCTAGATTCAATGTAGAAACCCTAAACACCCCGTCGCAAACCTCCTCGCCAATGCATCTGAAATCTAGGGTTGATGGCCTTCGATGTCTTTGCAATAACATTCCACCCTTCCGCTTCAGGTTCTTTGCTGGAGGGAGCATTGACTCAAAAGGTTGCTTCATTTTTGAAAGTAGCTTTCTGCGGCGACTCGATGCAGAAGAACTGGTTGTTGTTGAGAAGAAGGAGCGCAAGGAAGATGACTTGGATCTTGTTGAGGTAGATGATGATAGGGTGTGTGTGTTTAGATATGATCGTTTGCTCTCAAAGGACCCACGAGCCGTATACCGGGAACGGCCACTACAAGACTTTGTCCGGCGCATAGGAGATCGTATCTTTTCTATTGAATATTTCGAGTGAATTGTGTATGGTAGTTCGTCGATATTTGGAAACTGAGTGAATGAGCAGTAGAAGTCCTGATCTTTGTAAGAACTAAGCATATCAGGACCAGAGGCCTTGAGTTATGTCGACGATGAGGATGATGAGCGATGGGTTTGATGTAGGCAGGTCACACTTATGTTGTATTATAACGGGAGCTTCTCAAAGTCGAAAGAGAGGGAGATAGACGGTGCTTATATAAATGCTACTGGGAGCCTTAATACCTGCACTGGACACACGTCACTAAATACAAGCAATCCAACTACTCTGTCTGTACCCCAAGTCTAGCCCGTAATGAGCGAGAATTAACAAAAAGCAATACAGGGCCCATGGGAGAGGGTGAGCAGTCCGTTGCCCCATCCCGAGGGTCCGATTATAGGAACGCCAGCACGGCACAATTCAGTAAGTAGCTGGCCCATCTGCCTGTTCACCGCTCCGGTCACCGCGCCCACATACTCTATCTAATGTAGAGTACTCACTCACAGATAGGCGTGGGAAGTGTTACTTGCACGCACCCACATGCGCAATGTGAGTTTTCCATGTGGCTCAAGAAGACCATCCGTGTGAAACCCCGCGCCCCGGTCACCTGGGCTGCAGGTGTGAGCTGTAATGCTGCTGTGGCCGCAACCAACCTTCTCACTGTGGCCTTGTTCCCCACCAACTGACAGCGCTCGAAACATCAGGTCCCAAGCGATTGGGCCAGTTCTCACACTGTGTGCTCTTTGTATCGGGAAACATTCCCAGGCAAACTGGGGTATGTACTAGAGTAACCGAGAAGTCTTATATATGTGTGGCATTTGTAACAGACTACCTACTACGGAGAAACGTATGCTATTGCCTGTCATACAAACATTTTCCATATATGTATACAGCTGCCAATGGGTCTTGGTACTATTCGAGGAGTATTGGGAGATATTTCGGTACATATCTATTATATGGTATAGAAGTAGGATATCCCAAGTCGCGCTGTAGCCTCAGCATCTCTCCGATCCAAGCCTCCTAAGAAAGCCATTGGTTAATCCCTATCTCGGATAGATATCGGCAGCGCAATTAACGAAACCTTCACGCGACAGAGCGACAGCGAGTAAACCCCAGGTTGAGGCTGTGATTGCAAACCGTTGTTACAACACGTCGTCCAAAGAAGATTGGTGAAATACCGAGGGCATGACCCATTCTCCTCATTTACCTGTTTCAAAAGTCTTATCCTAGGTGATGCCATATCGGGAACCGAGATAGATTCACCACCGCCACTTCAGAAGTCCTTATCGTGGAGATGGACTTATAGGCTGTACTTAACAGGACATTTTATGAACAGCCTTACAACTAAGGCTTGCGTTATCCCAGCCCCACTTATCGGGCTATATGGGGCAAATCAAAGAGGTAATCACCATATTCTTTGAAAATCTAGGGTAGAAGCAGAGCTGAAAAATAAGAAGATCTCTAGCTTTATTTGATAATTGCGATAGGCAATAAAACTCAGAAATCTAAGCCTCAGGTAGGGGATATTTACTGGATGTGAAGACCTCAGTAAGTAAAGATACTTGTCTATGGGTGGGAATATTACCTTGTATTTTCGGCTACATATTGCCTGTCGCAAGTACTTTACAGCAACTCCTCTCGTTTCAGCCCCCAATAGTTCGCCCCCAAACATCTCGCTATCAATTGTGGGGTATGCTTCGTTTTCAAACCTTACAAATACAGTATGAACACCACTCATACTCCTTCCCCGCCCCGCGCCTTCACTTACCCATGATTTCCCAATGGCTTGGGGTACCATGGTAGCCAATCTACACGCAGGTCCAGCTATTTACGTGCAGCAGACCTTTAGCGAATAAAACAGTAGTCTTGGCAAACATATTTATCACCACGATCCCTATTCGTAGAGCATCTCATTGGGGACACGGGTCACGACAAAGGTCTTGTTCTTATTTAAAGCTTGCCAGCATTCCATCTTGGAAGAGGGGGGGGGAAGAGAAAAAACAAATACTATACATCAAATATCAAGTAGGTATCGGCGCCTTCCCGGGATCCCATCACTTGTCATTACTAGAGTAGAGTAGATAATCGATCCACGTTGTCCGTACATACATCGGCATCTTGGTGATCCTCAAGCGAAAAAGCCTCCCGGGTGCCGGTTGCAGGTATTAAAAAAGATTACCGGTGATCTCCCGAGTAGGCTTTAAAGATATGTATAACACTGCCCGCTCTGTAGAGCAAGCAGTAAGGGGGGGGGGCAGTGTCTTCACTCTGGAGTATAGATTCTTCGTTAAGTCCGATGCCTACTCTACAAGTAGGAAGTTCCTGCCACACGATGCACTCTACTCCCGGGTCTCGAACCCTCCAATCCTTAGCACTGCGAATGTCTGGCGGAGAAGTCCCCTTGTCCTTCACACCCAAATGCCACCGTACATGCCTATTAGGAACTGGTACACATGTTGATACAATGAGCCGACGCGAGCGGATGTCCTCTCCACCTACCTACTGTTACATGTTACGAAAGCATGCTCACGCAAGATATGTATACGCTACAAATAACTTAATGCGCATGTACCCTGCTATAAGGTCGATTGCGCAAGTCTCGAATGGAACTGTCAGGCCAAGGAACTACCGAATTGACTCAAAAATGCAAAGAGAAAAGAAAGAAGAAGAAAAGAAAGAAAGGGAAAAAAAAAAGCCAAGAACAGCCTACGTGTTCCACAACCATCACCGATTTCTGCGAGGCACGATAATTCGATGATGCGGCGAGACAATGGCATAGAGGTATGATCGGGCCGAACCGAAAAAAACTAGTGGGTGAGGCTGAGGCTGCATGCTATTCGGTCGGAACTCGGGAAATTCCCAATATCACCTGCACTTGGTTGGCAACTGCCGGCTATTTCTCGAATTCTGTACGATTTCTAGTGTAATACATGAAACGAGTAGAAGCTTTACGAAGGTCGAAAGAGTCTATGGGGGCTTGCCCTTGGCATGTC
This sequence comes from Verpa conica, assembly GCA_033030425.1. Taxonomy (NCBI): domain Eukaryota; kingdom Fungi; phylum Ascomycota; class Pezizomycetes; order Pezizales; family Morchellaceae; genus Verpa; species Verpa conica. The sequence continues at coordinate 214,824 of JAUFSD010000004.1, forward strand.
TCATTCGTTTGCAAAGGGACCACTTAACTTCCTCTTGAAGGAGGATTACACTCAAGTATCCGAATAGACCTAACTAGGCAAAGCTGTGCCTTTATAGCTACCTAAGCAGGCTCGAATCCAGTCCTTCATGATTCGTCAAGACCAGTAATTCGAAGACTCATAGCCTAGCGATTTCCAAAAAAGTCACACGCCCTTTTCACCCTAGAAAACTTGGCTGTTCTGGGCTCGACATGTGGTCTCACTCGGTGCGCTGGGCTTCTAACAAATAGTAGTACGTACACGCAATGCAAAAAGGCAAATGCAGCTAACCGTTAAGAAAAAAATATTAGGGCGATAGCTTCCTCTACTATATCTCTAACCAGGGAAAACACAATTCATAGCCTTGCTTCCGCCTGTGCTCCGCCCAAAGATTAGGTCCGTCATATCTATGCAGAGGCACCGTTTATAGTAGAATTTTGTATCACATACCACCAGCCAACGCCTAAGTATGTATGTGTGTGCAGCCCCAATTGAAAGCGCACGATACAAGTTCCTGCATCAAGAACGTCGGCGAGGGGCCCTGAGGGGCACCAGTATAAGTAATACCCGGCAGAGTTCTACTTCCTTCCATAATCCTCGTACCTTAGAACCCCTGCCGAATATTCTTGAAATTTTAAGATCTTACATACACTCGTTTGACGCGCATACACCACAGTAATACTTACCCTATTGGCCATTCGGAGAAATCTTGATACACTAGGCTTTTCTCCAAATGTACCCCCTACGCCACAGCTATGATTAGGTTTAGGAGAAAGAAAAAAACCTGATACTGTCCCATGGCTGTTTCTGGTTTTTTTACACTAGAAGCTACTACAATACTAGATAGGCTACTTGTGGGGAAATTCCCCTAGCTGAAGAAATAAGAATCTTGTACGAGAACAAGGTATTTCTACTCCGCCCCGCATTCCGGGGGAGTCCCCATCTACCTACAGGACACAAGACCATCTCCTCTTCAAGATTATAATTATGCATTCATTCGAGTTACGAGAGATTAACCGGCCACAAAAATGAGACATCTATCTACCGATGTAGTTACACGAGCTAGTAGGAGAAAAACGGATGGCAGGATCTATGGGGGGAATACTTGATTACTACAGTATCTGTAGCAGGATATTAAATCTTCTAAATAATAGGCAACTAAGCACCCTGAATACGGGGAATAAACACTGAGGACGCCTTTCAGGGTTATACATACAATACAGCACTGAAATATTTGTCCCCTATGAACTCGGTCGATACTCAGTAAAAGATGATTCAGAGATGTCCTACCACACTAAATGAAACAGCACTACTACTACAGTCATTAAACTCCTGAAAACCCTTCACCTAAGGCTTGAAAATATCTCATTGATAGTCATGAAACGAATGTTCTATCATTAATTCCTTTTTTTTTTTTAACTGCAGCTTCCTAAGAATCAACTTGATACCATCATCATACCATCATCACTATTGTCAAACGTTTGCTACATCTAATAATATGCAGGGTGAGCTTTTTAAAATATATCATTTTATAACCCTCGTTTGTTAATGGTAGAGGGGGGAATTCCAAGGCATCTTGAGGTCTAGAGTGCTCCGTTTAAGAAACCCTAACCCTGAAGAGTATCCATAAATTCAAGCTGTATAGTACGGCTATTATACCGCTAGCAGGATGCCAACTATAGATGAGATTAAGTTGAAAATATACCACTCAGGGCCTCACCAGGCTCATCTACATATAACGTACGGAAAATAACCCCCCCAGTAGGAGGGCGGGGGCGGGCCGCGAGGGGAGATATCCTATCATCTATACTGAGCCTCAGATGCGAGTTTATTCCCTCAGATTGGCATCCTGCAGCCCTCTCCCCGCCATAGGGATACGGTAGAATATCGTGCATGGAAGTGTTTGAGCTGCCTTTGCCTTTACGTTTACCCCTCAGATCGACAGTAGGGTCAGCCCCGTGACTCGTTGTATATATTCAGCGACTCGGCTTTTATTGACCGAGGCAAGTTATGTGTGACCGACACTACATCTATATATATATATATTCATGCACATTTACAATCTTGCATCAGTCATGACCTAAGTATTGTTGCGACTTTGTTTAATTGGAGTGAATCCGCTCAATTGACACTTGTAACGATGTTTGATACCAAGGTAGTTGCAGGAGATGAGCGCTCTAGATGATCCTATATAATTGATCATTATTATACTATTCCCCAATCATATATAGGAGGAATTACTTTTTCCATCTAATCGGGATATATCATATATAATAAATCTTATTTATACACACCCTGTTGTAGTTGGGTTATGGGTTCTCCAGTGCGCATGCGAACACTAATTTGACTTGTTAGTACATCGAATACGTACTAATATATTATAATGGTGCGTTGTTACTGTAGATAGTCATGCTAGGAGTATCTGATACTAGGGATCCATTGTACATGCGTCAGGTTAATAAGCTCGTATTATAGACGTTTCAAAGTGCCTAGAACTAACGAAACTTACTGTTTCCATGATTGAATACAATAATCTAACATATCTCAATCCTCCTCAGCTTTAGTCTGTAAGATATGCCGTCCACTAGAAATATACTATATATTAAACAGGAAAAACGCAATATTTCGGGCAGACACAACCCCGCGGAGATTCACTCGCCGACAATGACAATAAGTCTATCTTGTATTGATGAAAAGGTAAAATACTCTACAAAAATTTCAAGTAATAAAAAAGGTCCAGGTCAGCCTCACTTTAGATAACTTGGATTAAGACAAAAAAAAACACAACCTTTACACAAGACCTCCATTAAACCACTAAAATAAGAGACAGTCTCTATAGAAAGAGATAAAAAAATATTTTCCAAATCACCGCAAATGAGCTCGGACCGAAAAAAACCCCGTTGACTAGAATCCCGACCTTGTCCGAAACTCACAATACATTCTGTGGGATGCCCCCCCCCCCAGCTGTGTTTCCTTCAACTCTGGTTTCGTGCCACCACTCCACCCTTAATATTATCAACCTCACTATCAGCATTACCAGTCTCAGCATCACGTTCCTCCCGATATTTCTTCTTCCTCCTAGCTTCCCCTCGAACCTCCCTCTCGCGGTAGTAGCCAGGTACAGCATCTGCCCTATCTTGTCCTGTCTGACCAAGCTCCCACGGGTTGCCGTCGATGGCCGGAGGGGTATTGGTAGTGACAGAGCTCTGCTTTGAACAGAAAGTTCCCATGTCTAAGCTCTTTGTCGATGCTGATGAATATTTCATATACATGTAGCATAGAGATTGATTCGGAATATAAATTTTTAATAGGTACTTTAGATACTTAGAAATAGAATCTAGAATAATAAATATAGATAGAATGAAAGAGTGTGCGGGTGTCTATAAGTCATAGTACGGGCTGGTGGAAACGTGTTTTCTTTGATGTTCGCCTGCTTGTGCTAATGGTGTCCTTAACTCTAGACAGAAGGGTTCCCTAGTTAGTATAGTGCTTGTCGCTCTAGTACTTGGCTTATATATCTATAACTCAGAAGAACCTAAAAATTAGCTATATTTAATATATTTGTGACAAATTATAGACTGAAGGGAATTGCTTAGAGAGAAACAGGAAGCGAGTGAGAACTAATGAAAATTACGAGTGATATTGCATGATTTACGGCCTCTTAATGCGATAGATAAGGGTACTAGCGACAATGGTGGCCCCGTCTTGCGACTTATAAGACGTACCTAATACAATAATTAGTAGTTAATATAAATATACCTCACGCATCAGAGCTACCTCCGTTGTTCCAGCACAACAGTATTTCCTGTTAAGCAGAAATAATCACAATATAACAGTTTGCAAAAACAAACGGCCGGACTTCAAAATGGTAAAGGGATGTAATTCTAAGGTGTTTTTGAGAGACCTTCAAACAAAAAACGGAAACCAAGAGAGAAACAGGAAAAGTAACGACTACCCTTAATCCAGTGTAAACAAACTTGGCAAAGGTTCTGTGCAGATACACATCAAACCTTACCAGTACAATGAATAAAACAAAAACCGGCCATAAATTTTCTCATAACTGGTCTACCACCCTAAACCGTATCCTTTTGTAACTCCTATCTCAGAGCCCCCCATAAACATCCCATCATAGCAAAGAGAAAATACCAACGACCCCACCGAACCGGACCCGTTACAAAAGACCTCTATTACCCAGAAAATACGGGCGCAAGAAACGAGACAGACCAGAAAAGACCGACCGAGAAAACCCATCCCAAGAAAGAAACAGGGAAAAATCGACAGAAAGGAATCCACAAAAACAATCTATACAGAGCCAGTTGACATCATCTTCTTCCTGAGGTGGTTCTTGTACTGTCCGATAGTACCATCCCATTTCCTAATAGTCTTATTCTCGCATACTAGAATATCTTTGGCAATCTTATCGAGTAGCCTATTTAGAAAAAGATGATTAGCTTCTATTCAGATTTCGAGTTCCTGGTTACATAGATAGCAAGTGGAAGAGCTAAAACATACCTAAAGTCGTGGGAAACGACAACTACACCTCCATCAAAAGCATTGATGGCGTCTGCCAAACTGTCAATAGTAGGAATATCTAGACCGTTTGTAGGCTCGTCGAGAAGCAACATGTTCGGTGACTCGATGGCAAGCAGGGCAAACACAATTCTCGACTTCTGCCCTTCGGACAAGGTTCCGATCAAGGCAGTCTGGGAGTCACCGCTGAGACCATATTTTCCGAGCTGCTGTCTCCAGTACTGATAATCCTGACTCTTTTCTCTGTACTTCTCCCTAACAAAGTCCAATGCAGATTTTGTCAAGTCAAGTTGTTCGGCAGAGTGCTGTGAGTACATGCCCAATTTTAAGTGGGTATGCCTGCTGACGCTTCCTTGAGTAGGCTGGAGCTTCCCAGTCATAATTCTAAGTAAGGTGGACTTTCCAACACCATTAGGCCCAACAAGAGCAACACGGGAGTCCATGTCTACACCAAGGTCGAGGTTTTCGTATAGGTAATCCTTAGCCTCACCACTGTAGGCGAAGGATACGTCGTCGAAAGAAAGGACTGGGGGTGGAAGTTTCTCAACCTCGGCGAAGCGGAAGGAAAATACACGATCTGCAGCGACTTTCTCGATGAGACCATCGGCCTCCATCTTATCAAGGATCTTTTGTCGAGACTTGGCTTGACGGACCAAATTGGCGTATGTACCAGCCTAGAGAATACATTAGCGGTATGAAAGATCAGAGAAGAGCTATAATCTTACTGAAGCGATGAACTTCTTGATGTGAGCAATTTCGTCTTGTTGTTTAGTGTACTGCTTCATTTGATTGGCCTCCTGTTCTGTCCTAGTCTTGATATAACTATTTCACCCGTTTGGTTAGATTCAGTTATTTCTTCAATAGAGGAGTGGTACCCAAGGGGACATACGTATCGTAGTTACCACCATAGTAGATAAGTCTCCTCATTCTCATATCGAGCATATTTGTGCATACACCATTTAGGAAATCCATGGAGTGGGATACCAGCACAAGGGTGCGGTCCCACTTCTTCAGGTACTCCTCAAGCCAGACACAAGCTTCAAGATCCAAATGGGCAGTAGGGTCATCGAGGAGCAATAGTGAAGGCTTAACGAAAAGAGCCTTAGCCAAGGCAACACGCATACGCCAACCTCCAGACATGTCCTTGGTCATCTTCTTCATTGTAGTGGGGTTGAAGCCGAGACCAGTTAAAATAAGAGAGGCACGTGTACCAAAGGTTGAAGGATCCATTCCGTCAATACGCTAAAAAAAAAGTAGACACATATCAGCCATGGAACACAAATTTTTTAGAGAGGAGAAAGGGGGAATTTGGATTTGTTAAAAAGTACATACCTCATAGAGATCCTCCAAGATGGGACTGTCATGTCCTTCATTCTCTAGGGTTTCCTCTGCCAACTGCTCTAGTCTCTTCAACTCGTTCTCTGCCTGTTTAACCACGTACTCCAATGCCCCCAAAGAGGTTTTTTCGGCAGGCTCATTGAGTAGGTAAATATCAATGTGTTCGGGAATGGGGTATTCCCTCTTTGCGATGGATTTGAGGAGCGTTGACTTTCCGCAACCGTTCTCACCGAGCAATCCATAACGACGACCATAATTGAGTTCGAGTGTGGCATCCTGAATCAAGACCCTTCCATGAAAGACCAACGAGACAGATGTGACCTTGACATCACGAGAGGACTCCAACGATGCAAGCACACCCGTAGTGACACGGTCGGAAAGACCATGCTCGTCCTCTTGCAGAGCAAGCTTCTCGAGTTTAGCCAACTGAGCCTGATCGATTTCATCATCGTCCCCGTTGACTGACGAGGCCTTTGATGTGGCTTGTGAAGTAGCCTTTGAACCAGCCTTTGAACCACCGGGGGTGGCAAGCTTGCTGGTGGCGGTCTTCTTTGGTTTATCGTCTCCACCAGCAGCACGCTTTGCAGCGCGTTCGGCCTCACGTTTTGCCTTTGAAGCGGAAACCATGGTGATGAATTAAGTGAGTGGTGATTGGATGAGGCTAGGATAAGGTTGAGCGGATTCCACCGGATAGATGAGGGGGAAAGAGCGATAAAGGTCGAGGGAGAAAAGTGAGAGAAAAAGAGACCAGCAAAAAGAGCAGAACGGTCTTTTATATAAATAGGATGATGGAAAGTCCCCTTTACTTGGAGGGTGGCGGGTCGTCCTTCTGTGTCGAGCTATTTGAGAGATGGAGGGGTGGAGGGGTAAAAAGATGTTGGATACTGGCGAACGTTGAATCCGGCTAGGTGTGGGGGGAGAGGAGAGGAGGGGGACTCTTCTTTTTTTTACTATATTTTTTTTCTTTTCCCTTTCCCTTTCCCTTTCCCACTTGCTATGATGTATGTATCCTTTCCTTTCGTGGAAGTCACATATACATGTATGTATGATGTATGGCTTGCTGAGCTGGCAGTGAGCTTCATGTAAGAATGATGGAATGTTTGAATCCTCTGTTTTTTGGGCTTGAATCTCTTCATGGCCGATAAGATACGGTTTCATCTGATTTATTTCAGCATTAGAGAGGATTCGTTTTTTCTCTGAGCATATTTAGGGTTAGCGCCGGCAGCCCTCCGTTACTGCACATCTGGGACCGGGACTGGCACCTTACATCACAGCTTGGCAATGTATCTACTGGACGTTACCCGTTTCACAGTCAGGCTGCTGATTAAGCTGTACAATATGTAGTGGTACATACACTCTCTAACTGTACCCCCACACCTGAGAGGCCTATATCTATCTTCCAAGTGTGTCCCCAGCAGAGGCTCTTCGTTATGGTAAAGGTACATGGCTGTGGAACCCAAGGTAACACATCGCATCTTCTGTATGACGTCCATCTTAGTAAGCGTCATTTTCAGCCTCTTTCATGTTGGCGTGTGACCCATGGTCAGCTCCTCCCCCTCTTGTCTCATCCCCCATCGCATCACACACTTCTCAATCCTCCGCAAATACAGGTATATTATGGATTCAACCGAAATTCCGGAGCTCGACTGGTGGCAGGAGATGGTGAGAAAACGGGAGGAAGAAGGTAAAACCTCCTTCCCCCCTTCATTCATCCCTCAGCCAATGTAGTTCAATAATTTCGTGATGCCGTAAAAGTAAACTCTAGAAATACTGATTTGGTCCTTGACCAGAACTTGCTGCCTACGTGTTCGCTGACCGCCTCAAGCTCACTTCCTTGTCCTTCTCCCAACACGATAATCACCTCCGTAATGCAGCCCACTACGATAAACTATTGAGAAACTACGCGCTTGAGCTCTCCAAAGCCAGAGAAATCGCCCCGGAGACACTGGAAGGCATGAAACCACTTGTCCCCAGATCTCTGGCTTTTGTATAGCTCCCCTCCGTGAATAGCGGAGGAGCGTGCAGAAACTTGAGCTAGGTGGTTAATTCTGAGGTTTGTATCCAGGGCTCAGTGAAACCGAGCGACTATGGGTATTCGAGATGCAACGCATGGAATGCTACGAGAGTGAAATGGCGATAAGGAGGGCTGGCATCGATACCATAAAGCAATGCTTAGACAGGTTCAAGTCTAAGGAGCAGTTTAACGGTAAGCACTACATACCACGCGGGACCTCATCCAAACTTGGGGTATCCAAATTAATATCGGGTCTACAGAGTATGCTCTCGAAAAAGTTCAATTCTATCGAGACGCAGCAGAAAATCTTAGATCAAAAAGTAATTTACAACCCCAAATCCTCTAGGGATCCAATCTCATACATCGAAACTACAGGGCCTCCTAGGTATTCTCCCACGGCGCGTTCTGGTCCAATTACCCGATTGCCCCCAGAACTCCTCCGCATGATCCTGAAGGATTGCTGCGCTGAGCCAACGGTTGCAAAAGCAGCCCGGGTATGCCGCGAATGGCACCAGATTGCGGTTCCACTACTATACAACTCGGTGGATCTTGGTGAAGGGGTTGAGCTGGAGATGTGGGTGACCAATGGCAGTGAGTACCGTTGGCATAGGGAAGGACGGGAAAAGTCAGATGCGCGAATAGCTCCCATGTCATTGAGCGTCAGGCTGCTGCATACACTGAGGCAAGTCCCTGCATGCAGAGAAACAGCCCGCGTCATGGCTGACTTTGCGTACCGTCACGTAAAGGACAACTCCATATGTCAGATATGTGCGGAAGCTATCATATCGTGGTCTCGGCCCATATTCCAAGTCAACACTTGAGCGCTGGCCAAATTCCTCTATTAGGGAGTACTATGGTGAAACTGGTTCCGTAAACAACACAATGCTTACAAAGCTGCGCATGAAGACGGTGAACTTGATGATCGGGGAAGCGAAAAAGGTGTCCCGACTACTTGTCAATCTAGAAAATCTAGAACTTTGCGGAAAGACAGATTTCCGGATCTTTGACGCATTTCTAGGTGTGCTGAAATGGAGACCTTTACGCGAATTGGCGTTGCGCAATACCAACGTTAGGGCTTGCCATTTTGATCGCCGGCCGACAAACTACTCTATTACGGCACTCACTCTCGAAAATGTTCTTTACTATTTTGATAAAGATAAACGTCGGCGGCTCAGTTCATCTGAATCAAATCGATTATCAAAAGCTCGAGGGACAGAAAAGATATATTCCCTCCTCCGAAAATGTCCTGATCTAAAAAGCCTATGTATCACAGACTGTGATTTTGACATCGAATACCTCCTCGAGTGTAGGATATTCGGACCGTCCGAGAAGCCCGTGATATACTTCCCCAACTTGTCTCACCTCCAGATATACCCGAATCTTGATACGCCAGCATGGGATTGCCACCTTCGCTACCAGATCCACTGGTTTCTTTCTAGGCATGCAGATATACAATCACTATCCTGCAACGCAGGGCTGTTGGGTAAGTTTTTAAAGACCATCCTCCAAAAGTCCCTGCTAACCATTATGGCCGCCTTGTAAAGCACGATTGACCTATGGGGTGAGCAGCTTTCGAGCGAACCCCGAGCTCGCAATCATGCCGCAAATCCTTAAAAAATTAGTGATAGACCAACTATTTGTTGAGATGGAAACAGATCATAGCATTAATTTACAGGATGGACTCACCAATATGAAAGAATCATTACCGTATACCTTCAGCATGATGCCGCTGCTAGAAGAATTGCAATTCCGGAATTTTCCATGGAGCCGGAATTACCTTAGGAGGTGTCTGAAAGCTCTCAGAAATAGCCCAAGACTAAAAATTCTACGATTCTTAGAGCTTTATTGGGAGGTTACGTTGCCGATACTTCAAGATCTTGCGAAGTTGTCGCCACTACTAGAAAATGTGACCCTCGAATGCGATGGGATAAAGGTTTTTGACGAAGACCAGGACGATGATTATGAAAGATTTGATGTCGTATGTTTTCTTAAACCCTTTTCTAGACCTTTATCGCTTACACATAATAGAAAACACTAGTGCAAACACTCTCTCCTCTCCACAACCTCCGAAACCTCTCCATCAACTATTCTATCGAGCCCACCACCCCCGCTATCTTCGCCGCACTCTCTCCGTTCCCTATTGACCCCCGTCTCCGCTACCTCTTCCGGGTATTCGAGAAGCTCCGTGAAAGCAATTCAACAGCTTTCGAAGAGGTTCGCGATGAGTATGTTACTGTTGTCAGTGATGTCGTAAACATGTTTGCCAAGAGCTTCGTAAAATTGGACTACTTGAACCTTGCCGTGTGGGAAAGTGCGCAGTTCCTAGATGGGAACGAACTTTCCCTATTAAGGATGAATGAGGCTGTGGGAGAGCGGAAGTGTATTGGGTGGAAACAGGTGCTGAGGGGCGTGGGAAAATTGGATGTGAGGTTGGAGAATACCAGAAATGGAGTTAGGGCTTGTAATTTTGTGGGGAGGTGGTAGTTAGTTTCAGTTATTTCATAATTTAATTTGATTTACGTGATTACTATGCGTTCTTACTATTAACCTGATGTAGATGTTAAACAGTCTCTTACTTGAGATCCAGTCAGTTATTAGGCCATATTACCTCTATCAAACCCTTATTTGACTGAATCTTTGATATAAAAATTACATCAATTCCTCATCCACAAGCCTAGTACTCACCCCACAGCCGACTAATCATCCCCCCCATGAAAGTACTAATACCAACCAGGCAAATTTTAAACCCAACACCACCCCAGAATATAACCTCAACTATTATAAAACACAAGACAAAGCGTGGGTAGGGAGAGTCTAAATTAACCAAGCAACAACAAAAAAAACCTAGGTACGTAAGTACATACATACTATAGGGCAATTCTCTTATGTATCGAAAAGAAAAAAAAAAGGGTTTATAATAAAACTGCATGATCGACATCGATCTAGATTGTTTTTGTTTTTTTATATAAAACTAAACTAAAACGGGAGTACATAGAGTACTTGAAGGAGAATTAAAATTAAAGGAAATCTCCGAGGGGAGGTGCGGGGGGGGGCGAGATCCTGGAAGATCGGGAATATACATAATGCATATGTAGATCTAGATCTTAAAAAAGATATAGTATAACTGATATATTTTTTTATTTTTATCTTTTTTTGAAAATGAAACGCGGTAGATAAACAATAAACGAAACATCTCGGCATCCAAGTAGACGCGCAAGAACAAAAAAAAAACAGTAATTCATATAAAGAAAGACAGTCGCATATATCCTCCTCCTAGCTTCAAATCTGGGGAGGGAGCGATAACTCGTGACTGAGAACGACGACTGAAAGTATAGATAATATGGAAAGAAAATCCTCCCCTACTCCTACCACCCTACCATCCTACCATCCTACAACCCACCATCCTACCATCCACCACCCACCAACCTTCCTCCTTCTCTCCTCCCCTCCTCCCTCCCTCCCCCTCAACAATTTTCAGGTATACTTTAATTTAACTTAAATAATGAATGTCATATAACGGTGTAGCAATTTTTTTCCCCGAGAGGAAAGCACTTTTCTTTTCTTTCTTTCTTTTTTCATACTGCCCCAGCAGGATGCTCGCTATCCAGGAAAGGACAATTGGGGCGTACACACTTTCCACTACGAATACTCTGGCAAGTATGACCTCTATAACAGCTCTCGTTAATGCATCCTTCTCCAAACTCACAGCGAGTCAAGCCAACCCTGTTCCTCATGGCTTGTATCTCGGCAGAATTCAAATCATGTTTGTGAGAGAAGAAGCACGAGTCCTTCCAGCACTGTCCAACCAGGTAATGATCGTTACACGGGGGAGGTTGAAGCGTCTTAAGTCTTGCGAGGGCCGCTTGGTGCTGTGCGGGCGAGAGAACTTTCTTCGTTGCGGAGCCGATAAAGAGAGGTTTGGACTTCAACGCAGGGGGTGCAGTAAAGTCATTCGAGGAAGCAACGGCAGCGGTTGCATAGGAACCCGGGGCCTTTTGTGATACTGGTGTTTTTGGCGTGGTGTGGATATACGCACCCATGGTTTTCGGGGAACTTGGTGTCTTTGGTGTTTGTTTCGGACTCTCATATTTCGGAACTTCAAGCTTGTAAGATTCGAAAATGGATGGAAACCTAGTGCTCTGAAACGGCAACGATCTAACCTCGCTTGCAAAGGGCGTTCCCTCCACTAAGAGGACCTTTTCCATGTTACCATCCGAGCAGATAGAACTCAAGGTCCGGGCATAACCGTTATCATGAGAGGCACCAAGAACAACTTTAAGGCAGTTATAGTTGTCCAGATTCCACGTGAGTTCAGCTACGCGAGGTCAGTCTACAAAAGTCGTACCAGAGAGGGGGGAGGGGTTTTTTTTCTTTCTGACTGAAGGGTGGGGGACTGCATGTATACCCCTAACTCGACTATCAACCATTTCCTTTCCATCACCTACATCGATGAAATAAAGATGTTCTCTGGATTGTGTGAAGCCTAACGCAAACTCTTTAAACTGCTTACTCTCCTTTATACGGTCCGCGAGGTGAAGGACCGTGGCCAGTTTATAAAGGTTGGCGAATATCTTTACGTGAATGTCGATGGACTCGTTTGGAAATTCTGCCTTAAGCTCATTTGATACCTCCTGGAGCAAAAGCCGGCCGGCTTCTGTCCCCCCGGCCTTTCCCTGAGCTAGAAGATTATCTTTGAACTACGGTAGTGTGAGCGATGCTGTGCTTTTTATGTCGCACAGGGCATATTCGTACAATCATGCCATCTCCATCTATAAGAACCATTACGTAGCTATTTTTCCGCTGAGAGAGAGGGAGTATAGATGTCAGTCAAGCTCTGTAGTTTAGACTGTATGTGTGGGGGAGAAGCGCACGTGTACTCACTATGCCTTGGAGCCTAGATTGCACTGTATTCAGCTCCCGCTGGGTGACGCGACACGACGTCTTCATACTATCGTAATCAAGAGTTTTCTCGTCCAATTGAGCAGCCAGTTCCGTGTTCTCTTTGATGAGTTTCTGCGGTGCTGGAGGTTAGCCCGGCTGTGTGTATATAGTCCCTCTTCATGCCGTAAAGTCCTCACTTCAATGAACTCGACTGTGTCATTATGTTGGCTCTTCAACAATTCCAACCGATCGCTGCGCTCCATGGCAAATGTAACTAGCTGTGCTTTAGTAACAGTCTCTCTGTCTGTCTGTCTGTCCACTTAGACACTCACCTTAAATATTCCTTTACTACACAAAGATGGCCAACAGAGATCAAAAAAGAGTACACATCCACAGGTCCTTCCTTTACGTGTGAGGTGGGAACTCCAAGCTGGAAATTACCTCCTCTTAAACGCTAAAGCTTGGGGGGGGGCGCGGGGGAAGAAAAGCAAGAGCTGCAACAGACGCGTATGACACATCACTTTGCAGGCCCATTGCCTATGATATCTCATCAAGGCAACACTCAGTGTGATACAGTTCTATTTTACGCCCAACGATAGTGGTTCCTGGGGATGTGGGCGGCACCGGAAAACACATTTCTCTGTTTCCATATTCTGATAGGCACACAAGCCGAGGCTGGAGGGGGAGGGGGAGGGATAAGCCTTACATCACAGGGAGCAAATCTCAGGGTTTGGATCCCATCGAGCTGGTAGGGAACTACCGATTCAAGCTCGAGATGTACCGTTCACAGTGTAGTGCAGCCCCCCCCCCTAGAGCCTTGCATTGTGTAGAGGCATCGAGGCATCTCCAGAGCTAGGCATTGGATACCAACACAGTATCCATTGACAGCAATGTCCCCCATCTTTTTACGCGGGGCGAACTTGCATAGCTACTGAAGCCCTGTGTAGATGCTATAATTACCACCATACTGTGTCTTTGAGGCTCTTAAGCAGGGCTAGGGTTCGGTTGTTTCGAACCCGTCCAGCTACGGATGCTGTGCTTCTGTGGCCAGCGCGGGGTGCATTGGGGCTCTTGTTAGAGTGGCCCCCCTCCCTTGCCCTCATCACGTAGGGAGATGGCCGGTTATTTTAATGCCTCAGTTATATACTCCTGGGACCAGACGGCTAATACAAGAGATTAGTCTAATATACTGACAGATTGGGTATTACTGTAGTTCTTTCCCCGACATGTGATGCTGTATGCAGCCGTGTTCTTCTTGGTCACAGGGACTCACTCGGTGGTAAATCGTATTGCTTTTGCGGAGATTACCCGGTTTTTTATATTTCAATACAGTAGACTGAGGTTATACGGATCCTCACTGACGTATGGAAATACATCAGTCCAACGCTTTAATACCATATGCGCATACTATCTGAGGAGATCCCAATCACAAGAGTACTCCTGTTGCTGGGTTCAACTCTAGACTAACAGGGGCATGTATCACTCCGAATCGCTACTTTTGTGGGTAAGCAGAACGCTTTTATCTCGGAATAACGCTTCTCCGTATCAGGAAGCACTGATTTAAAAAACAACTTGACTGTCTTACATGTGTAAGAACAAAAGCCCAATCCTCGAATAAGATCTTGTATTGTAGATTCATATCCCCATTCTCTAAATCACTGAGTATACGAAAGGGAAAAACAAGTCAAGAACTACAGTAGATACACGTACTACCAACTTCAATTCTGTACAAGCGTAGATAAACAATGCACACCAACCCACGCCCAACGAGATCTCGCCCACTGCAGATTATTCCCCATTTACAGAACAAGATAACCTCACCGCCCCCACCCGAAACCCACTATTTTTTTATTTTTATTTTTATCTTTATCTTTTATCCTTATTCGTATTTGAATTTGAATTTGAATTTGAATCCGAATTTATTTTTTTCTTACCGCTCCCCCCCAGCACCCGCACCCGCATCCGCCCCACCTCCCCCCCTTCACCAGTCTCAATCCAGAACCGCCCGAAAAAGCCCGCTCCCCCTCGCTCTAGTGGGCATTAAAACCAACCGTCGGGGGAAAGAGAACTCACGAAACCCGCCGTCGGGAGCATTCAACGCCCGGCCTCGGCGCACCCAATTAGCCCGGCACTAACCCGCATAGGGTTGAGTAGGCGAGAATGGGTGAAGAATATCCCCGGAAGTGGAAGGGAGAAGAGGGTCGGGGGGGGGACGTCTCTCTCTCTCTCTCTCCCTCTCACTCACTCTCTTATGAGGCTCAATTAAAGCTTGACAGGGCGCTAAGATGCATGTACGTATGTAATTTCGCGAAAAAAAAAAAAAAAAATTAATCCGGTTTTTTTTCCCCCCCTCCTTTTTTCTCTATAATGTTTGTACATATTATTACAAATATAGTGCATCAACCTGCCGGTTGTGAAGAATACATGTATACACGATCCTGGTTAACATACGTATAACTCTACATGTATCGGAATGCTGACTGACCTGAGTACTGCGCCCGGGGAGAGAGAGGGGGGAAGGGGTTGTCTTTTTGATTCTTACTTTTTAAATTATGACCTCGTATTCCTAAAAGAACATAATCCCGAATACATTTTTTATCCAAAGACGTATCTAACAGTACGAGTATTACTACATACAATTAACTAACACCCCCCTCGCCGCCAATAAAAAAAAGAAAGTACATACTATACACCAACCCTAACCCTGACCCTAGTCTAGGAGTATACATACAAACTCGAGGGGTCACTACGGCAAAGCGGTTCTCAAACATCCACCGCCAATCAGCCTACTCTCGGTAGTATAGCTCCTCGGACACAGCTCTGGGCATTCCGTCGGGCACGCAAAGCCGCCCTCGGGACCGCCTATAACGGTTGTTGTTGTTGCCGGGCCGACACAGGTCTGGGGGAGAGTGCACCCGGTGGTGGCGGTGGTGGTGGCGGTTGGGCATGGGAGGTAGCTGGTGACGGTTGTTGTGAGCGGTGGCTGTTCGAGGCATTTGGCGAGCGGGCATTGGAGTGTGGCGGAGGGGTCGGCGCCGGAGGGGTTGCAGCGGTACCCTGGGTGGATGGTGGTGGTTACGGTTGGGCAGGTTGTGGGACAAGTTGTTGGTGTGGAGGTGGAGGTGGAGGTAGGGTATGCGGGGGTGCTAGGGGTCTTGGTTAGTCTTTTGCAGGGCGGTAGAGAGAGGAGTAAGTACAGAGTTGCGATTAAGAGGAGGACGGTGAAGGTTTTCATTGTTGGTTTTTTATTTATTTCTTTAAAATAGAGGGTTTGACTTCTTGGATTCAGGTGAAAGGTTGGAAAGAAGATGTGGATGGGAAAAGAAGGGGAGAAACTACAGGAAATGGATACTAATAAACTTGAGGAAACATAAAACGCAAACAGTCGCTCATCTAAGTAGCAATACCGCCGAGACGAATCATGACGACGAGACAAGGAAATGAAGTCCGAGCAGTAGACTCCCCCAATTGATTGCTTGTATTGGCTAATCAGCGCCAACGTTAAATGGTAACCAATGCTTGGCTGTATGTAATCTTGTGGCTGACTTTCTAAATAGTAATTTGGCCGGAATCACTCGACTGGAAACATGTATGTTGTAGTAGTATTTGTTGCTTCATGCGCTGCTACTATTCGTAGTATCATCTAACCGCATACTGATAAACCTCATTCCCCGGGTTCGTATCGCAGCAAAGAAAAGAGTTTGGGAACACAAGTTTTAATGAGTATCTTTAGCGACCCGAACTGGATAGAGGCACGTAACTACAGCTTGAATTATACAAGTGATCTTCGAATTTACACTTTAGTCCTTACCTATACTATGCCCATACTCATTTCCCATGAACCTCATCACACCCTGCCTTTACCCCAATAACCATAAAAGAAACACCCTATACCAAAAAGACATGCTCACTAGCCATAGATCGCCGTAAAGAAAAAAGAAAACATTACACACCCCTGTCACAGAGTAACCTCCGATACATCAGACGTCCTACTAAGTCTATCCGCCTCCATATCATCATGATACTCCTGTATCCTCCCCCTAACAGCCTCCAGTACATCCCGTTCAACATCCCCCAACACCAACCAATCCGGAACCCCAATTCTATCCCTCTCAATAACCACGCTCTCACAATCCTTACTCCCCACATTCTCAGTCTTCTCAGCCTTCTCCATCACGCTCTCTACATCGACTCTCTTCCTCGACTCCCGCAGGTCCTTCCCAACCATACCCGGAGTCCACCAGTACCTCGGATACGTCCGCTGGACATTCCCCAGCACCAATGCCACCATAATCATAAGCCCACTACTGACAACAACAACCGGTATCAAGAACCACCCCATATGGCGAACTCTATCATCCACAGCAGCAAGTAACGCAGTTGCGCCAGCTGGGGGGTGAACTGTTTTTGTAACCCCCATAAGGGCACTTGCGAGAGCGCAAGAAAGCGCGCCAGCAAGCCACACATACTCAGTTTCAAAGCTTGGAGAGAGTGCAAAGAGCTTTGTTACTACAATCCCAGTGAGGGCTGAGATAATCTGACCAAAGAATGCGTTTCGCGGTTGGGCGAGAGGGGAGTCAACTGCATTGTAGAGGAGAACTGCTGCAGCACCCTAGAGAGGTGGCGGAAAAAAAAGATATTAGTACTGTTTAATTTAGGGTAGAGAGAGAGAGAGAGAAAAAAAACTCACATAGGATCCTACGATAATAGGACAACCTAAAGCAATTGCTTTGGGCCAGTGCATAAACACCGCTTCGAGAACTGCAACACCGCAAAATGCACCAAAGAAGGCTAATAACCAGATAATCAGATCCGACTGCTTCTCGGTTTTAAGCTCATTTCTATAACCGAGAAAGCGATTGATTGGGATAGGGAGTTTTCGAAGAAGTCTGGGTCCGCTGATGATGAATGGGTTGAGATAATGATCGATGTCGAAATTATAGTCCCAAGACAGCCATTCTGTAGCTGGAGGTTGTTTGTTTTGTTTCTTGAAGGCTGAGGAATCCTCGGATGAGCAATTGGAGCTCAAGCTGTTTGAATTTTGCGGAGCCATTGTTGCCATTCTCTCTTGATTATTATTCTTTTTTTACCGAAGAGATATGAATTGTTGTTGTTGTAGTCGAGGAGTATTAAACAGCTAGTGACGGCATACAGAACACACCCAACGTCACGCCAAATGGACCACATTTCTATACCTTAACAAAAACACCCAACTATAAGGAACTGAAAAGCAGTTGCGAATGAGGAAGGGGGGGGGGGGGTGGAGCTCTCCGCGGAGATATATATACCACTTTGACCAACCCTCGTGGTGTGGACAAAGAAGCCTTGATGATTGTGTCTTTGAGGCATTGCATGTCGCAACGTTGCACGTTTTGGGGTTTCTCGTGGCAAACTTGCCTGTTCTGGGGTTTTCATGACAAACGAAAAACGGGGATTGGAACGCACATGCCAAAAGGCGAGGGGGAACAAGAAGACAAGAGGAGAAGTGAGAGAGTAATAGAATCGTTGATGACGGACATGATAGCCGCTTTCCTTTCCCTCAGGTTACAACGTATTACGTTTTTATTACTCGGTAATGGGTACTTGCCTAGGTGGTATACCAATGGAGTATTAGATGAGATGAGCGGCGTCTTTTCTTACTCGTCACAGCCGGTGTGCAGATTGGCTCTCAGTCCCCTCTTCTTCCCCCCTGAGTAGCTAACAGGGCAGGATTCTTGTATAACTTCAGCTCTGGTAACTCCCCCCTTTATGTATCAGAGGTGAGGGAGTACTTGGGTGCTTGGGTTGCAGATGGGCATTTCTCGTAGATCCCCCCTAGCCTTTGGATGCCATAGGAACTCTAGATGTCAAACATAGATCTACACTATAGCCGTATAGGTCACGGATAATCACTCACATCAGCATCGTAGGAGCTTGGCAACCAGAGCAGGGGCAGCATTTCCGGTAACGTGCCATTTTGCGGGGATAGGCCGGTCGGCCGGTACTTTGCGGGGTGAGCTTTCCCACGTATAGCCGCATAAGGTGTCTTGGCAGGTCTCGGAAAACTAAAGCACTGAATGTATGACATTGCATAATAAAAAAGGACTCATTTAATGATTGGCTGGTTCCATGTCGTCTGGTTTTCTTTTCTTTTCTTTTCTTTTCTTTGGTCTTGATGTTCTTATTTGGGCTATTTTATACGAGAAAGACCTCAGTTGCGATTTGCTATAGCTATAACTGTTCGGTGCAACCACAAAGCTCCACGGCATGCGGGAGGTCGTTCCGAGGAGCAGGCTTATGCTGTTGGTGTTGGGCTTTGTTCGGGAGTAGATTCGCTGGGGTAGATCGTTGGTGTTCGGGTGGTAGATCCTTGGCTATGTTATCATAGATGCGGGCAGTATGGAAGGGAAACAAGAGAGCTCGATGCAGTGATCTGTGTCTTGTTTTGGGGTCAACTGTCAAGGTTGACACAAGGCTTCGTTTGATATGGTAGTAAAATCCTTGTTATTACCCCCATAGGGTTTTTATAGCCATGGATAACAATGCAGTTTAATGTTAGGGTTTATTAGGAAAGATTGCACTTATCAAATCAAGTAGTAGTACTGGAATACACTTTATAGCCAATAGAACACCCTGAATATACTTATATCGTCAATAAAAATAAACCTCACCAGACGTCCATGTATTTTATGATTAATTCGTTCGTTAATTCCTCCACGGCCCCTTCATCGCTATAATATCCACCCCTGGCCCCCCGTCTCCTTCGCATCAACCAACCACTAGGCGCCGCATCAAAACGAGGTCCTCAAATCACAGAATCCCGATCCAAATGGTCTTCCAAGGCCAAGTAAAGCCCACAGGCCCAGGGGTGCTTCTACCGTTGTCTGCGTCCGTCCCTTCAAGATGGTTTCTGCTCTACCGCTAGGTTAGTTTTCAATGAACTAGTACTATTATCCCCTTACTGTTCTTTAGGGTGCTGACGTATGTATCCCTATGATAGGCTTAAGTAATCGAAAACTGGCCTGGGAAGTAGTATCGATATTCCCGTCGAATAAAGTATGAGTATACTCATAAGCCACAGTGAAAACCCACTCAGCTTCTAGGCATCCGGATGCTGTAACTAGTTATGGCGTTCTTCATCTCAGATAATTAAAGGTGCAACCACGCATTTATGCACTTTAGTCTGAGTTTTCTTTAGTAGTTCTATATACTTATACTTCACAATACCAGTCCGCCTTGACCTGTTTATTCAAGTCTGGAACTATTCATCCCGGAAGCAAATCTACAAGAGAATATGACTAATAATATACGGCAAAGACTATCTTTAGGGGACACACTATGAATCATCAACCCTTTGCGCGAAGCACTTATAGACTTATACCTCAGTCATTAACGGTCTCGGCAACGAACAATAGCATAAACATTCTGTAAAACTGTAGTCTGCGACATCAATCATAGTAGTCGCATAAAAATATCACGTTAGATTTGATAACTTTAAACCGAAAAAATACCGGGCGATGCAGGAGAAGTCTTAGACATATACACATCATTATGCATTATGATCTCTCTATGAACTAGATGTTAAGTAGGTTTTACTGAGCGAGGTTAAGAGAATTGCTGCTTTTGTGACTTTGGTCCATATTGTGGGAATAGGCATCCTAGTCAACCCCAGGAGGCGGTATTTACGAATGGCCTAGACCCCCGATTAGTTCGTGGGCGTTGTATATTAATCATCTAGGCCCTGGGAGTAATCATGAATTGATCCGTAGACACCCGAGCGTCAGTTCTCTCGTAAGCTTAGCTATCGTAAATCACAAAATCTCAAAGTTCAGTGCTGGTTGTGCTGGACTTGCTCCTTTCTAGAGTTAATATCCTATATATGCCCCTGAAAACTCACACCCCAGACTTCGGTCGTCTCCACCAAAGTAGGCCATAAGTAGTTATGAAAACTAGTCCTCTAGTCCGGTGGGCTGCCACGTGCGCTCAATGGTGATTTGAAAGACACCACATCATTGAGTACCATCTAGCAGGACAAGTAACGTGGAAAAGGCTAGAGTGAAACCAGAGGAGAAAACCTTCCTAGACCCTTCTGAACTATTGTTAAACCTTCCCCTTTGGCACCCGCTCCCATGCTCGAGTCCACAGTGCCCCAACGTACGTTGACCTCCGACGCCAACCCCCGGAATACATACCGATGGCGCTGTAGAAATTTGCATTTTTATAGGATTCCCTTAGTTACTATGATGCAGGATGTTTTAGCAACTTAGAGTTTGACTGGTATTAGTACCACAAACTACGCAGTTCCTAGCCATCTATCGTTCCCAGATTTACCTAGGAGTCGTTAAGAACCTAGTCCACCAAAGACGGCTGAAGGGCATCTTCCAACGCTTCTTACCATAAAAGGAAACCTCCTCTGAGACTGTGATGGCTCTTATTTAATAAATAAATATTTCTAGGGAGGTGGTGAGAATAGTAGTGTTGTGCTTTGAGCAGCTCCTCTACGTACTACTGCACAGCTAGAGCCACACTTCCGTCCTTAGAGCTATAACGCTATTAGTTGACCGCCGAAATAATATTTGTAAATTCTTTATTAAAAATATACAAATGGCCATCTCTTAAATCTAATGACTGAGCCACTCTAAACAATTACGCTGTGGCAATAGACCGGGCGGATTACACGGTCATACCCCCCTTTGACGGAAATGTGGCTGCGGCGGCCGTGGCGATGAAGGGAGGGTAATTAGTGATTATTATACCTCGCGTTACTATATAGAAAAAGCACATCGGTTTGCAGCTCTGATAATAAGGCGTCCTGAGCAGTAACACTAAGTTATACGATCAGTCTTATAATGCGACGAGTTTGACCTATCGGGTGCGTACCTGCTCTCCATCGGGAGTGCCTATCTCTGCTCATTATGGTAGCGAGGACAACCTCCTGGTTGTTTTGTTTTTTTCCCAGGTCTCGTCTTGAGGCCCAATGGTATTGATATCATATCTAGGTACCTTTCTCCCCTTGCTCCCATTCCCATGCGATATAAAAATGGAGACTACCTTTCGGCGGATCCCGATATCGACGTGCAATTGAGAAAAATGTTCTTTTAATTAATGAATCGATAGTCGCGTTAACCAGCGGAACTTGGGAGCTGTATCAAGTCTATAATACTCCAAGCCCACCCGAAACCAGACTCGGGGGGGAAGTTGCATTAGGGAGGACTGTACAGACATACAGACGTGGGCTGGCTACATGGACTGTGTCTATTCTAAGGCTCTTCGGAAACCCCCGATGCAGAGTGGCGCCCCCACAGTAATCATTCAGTGGCTCAACAAAGGGCATCTGGGATATCAACTTGATGCCTCTCAAGTACCTCATCTACAAGTTACCCCCGTGAGTACGTGGGAGGATTGATATCCCCCCCATCCAGATCACTCAGCTCTCACCTGGCCCAACCTCTTGGAACGCTAAACAGCGGATGCGGGGTCGGGCCGATTACGCCGCTAACCCTGTGAGCCTAATCCAACGACATTCCAAGAAGCCCATCACGACTCCCCCAGATAAGGGGGCGATCTCGAATAACCTACGCCGGTAACCCCTAAATACATACCCACAACACACACACTCTACCCCAGATGCATGTGTACATGCATCGGAGCAAATATTCGGCGTTTCCACGGGGGACCACAACTATATTAAACGGGCCAAGGTTCCGAACCCTAGTTTTTGCTTGCAATCATCATCCAGCCCATCCCACACAATATCTCCATTAAGTACCCTACAAACATAACGTAAGGGTCTGAGGTGGGTGTATACTTGTGTGGCTAGAGTGAATAGCTGTGTAACTGTCCATAAGCTCTTAGCTCTTACCCTAGAGTGGGGACCGTTAAACGTCTCTGTTCGTATTCCTCTCCTGGTCACATATCTCTACCTATCATGATGGCTACGACCCCCCCTTCCCCCACCGCCGTCCAAGCCCTATCTTCTGTTGACTGCTACACATGCCGTCGACGTCGCGTCAGGTGTGATCGCGTGCTCCCTGGGTGTGCGAAATGCGCCCGGACGCAGCTGGACTGTCTGGGTTACAAGAAACCGCTTGTGTGGAACAAAGGGGTGGCGAGCAGGGGGAAGATGATGGGCAAGACATTCCCCGTGCCTTCCCCACCACAATCACAATCGTCATCGCATCAACCCAAGTCCCAGCCTGTCGGGAAGGAAAAGTCAAAGTCAAATTCGCGACGGATAGTACTGTATGATCAGAGTTCTACAGAACTTTGCGGCGCTGAGGTTGGCAGTATCCCCGGTCCTAGCCCGGTTGGGTCTACGACGTCCGAGGAGGAGGATGAGGTGGAAATTGATAGAGTGGTGGAGGTGGATTGGTTGAGTGAGTGTGAAGCATCTTCACCAGATTCTTATGGGCCAAGCTCGGAGAATTCCTTTCAAGCACTAGTCGCCCGGCCATCACGAAATGTCAAATATACCTTGTCACCTTTCAACCCCTCCTTCTTCGGGGATCTCGACGCAACTGGTCGTTATTATCTTTCATATTGTAAGTCTGCCACCTTCCCGCATTCAATTCCCTATTTAGAAGGTGGATGTGAGACATTTATATCAAATCTAATGGCCATTACTAGTTGACGAAAGGGTTTGCCGCGATTTCATCCTTTTTGAAAGATATGGCGATAACCCATATCGAAATCTCCTCCCTATGGCGGCTCAAAACCCACCATTCCTTCATGCAGCCCTCGCTGTTGCTGCACGACATCATTCCAATAACTGCAATTTCCCCGAAACCCATGCGCTGGTATATAAAGGACGTGCATATAAACATCTCTCACATGCTCTGCAGACCCAAACCTCTGGTGGCAAAGTTGTGACAGAGCCCGTTCTCGCAGCAATGTTACTCTTCCTCTTTTTTGAAGCATTAGATTCGGGGATGAATACATGGAAGATCCATCTCCGGGCAGCGAGAAGGCTGATCCAATTGAGTGGAGGGATGAAGGGAATAAGGGGTGGAATGTCCTCTATGTTATCAGTCCTCATAACACATGTTGCAGCGTAAGATACCCTCCAACCCACATGATACGTCTCTAACATTTGACTATTAGAATCGATATCATTGGCCGCAGCCTCGCCTTTTCCGGCCCAGAAAGCGACTACCAGCCCTGGGGTAGTTCTCTCTCAGAAGTGTTCACCTCTCTTAAAGAAGCAGAGGACTATTCTTTCCTCGGCTGCCCAGCTGAACTTCTCCAAATTATCCTATGCATTACCCTTCTCAACAATCAGTCTAAAGGTGGGGGCCAAGCCACCTCTAACACCCCCGATACAGCAGGGGCAATGGTCACCGATGTTTCTGACAAGAATTTCATACCCTCCGCTGACACTCTACTAACACGTATCCACGCATTTGACCCTTCCAACTGGCTCCAAAGCCGCATGCCGAACATGAAGCTTCAGGCCAAGCTTTCAGTTGCGCAAATCAACCCAGAAGAACTTTTCCACCATGTCTCAGCTTACAAGTGTGCTGTGCACATTTTTGCTTCCCAAGTGCTCTCACCACCACTCCCACCGCTCTCGGAGCTTTCCCAATCGGAGCTGACAAACAAGCTCATCACTCACCTCTCATATATCTCCCCCGGGAGTGTGCTGTATAAAGGCGCTGTGTGGCCAGTATTCCTCGCGGGGACTGGAGCGACAGAGGAGTTCCAGAGAGAGTTTGTTCGAAATGCTCTCCAGAACATTTGGTGTGTGCTACCGCAGTTCAATATCAAGAACGCGGGTGTACTTTTAGAGGAGATGTGGAAGGATAATGATCGTGATAGAAGCGAAGGCGGAGGCACGGCCGGAAGGGATTGGAAGAAGAGACTAGAGAAGAGTGGGATTGACTGGTTGTTTATATAGTTGTGGGGATTATGAGTTTGGAGTTTTAGGTGAAAATCGGCTGTATGATTTATGATTTATAATTAGAATAGTTTCGGTAAAAAAACCCCACTTTTGATTTGGAGAAGAAAAAGAAGTGTATATTTTTGTTTTACCCTCGAGTGATGATATGTGATACAGATAAGATACATAGGACGTGTCGGTCTTTATAGTTTAGATAAGTGATTTACCTTCAAACATTTCTCATTTTTCCTTCCTTCTTCGTCAACTACCAGATACAGAAAACCGGACTTCCTTCCTATTTGATCAACAAACAACCTCAACCCACCCTAGCCTAATCCACTCTAGCCTATTCCAATACATACACATACCTCCGACCACATATACCGTATTATCTAGATTTCTTCGACCCACTACAACAGGGTTCAACACGCACTGTAACTGGAGCCACAGAAATTAACACTAGAGCAAGAAAGGTATATACTTATACTAATGAGACCTACTGCATTTCTACCCTTTTGCCATACCCCCCCCCCGGTCGCAGTGGGTCGAATAATACGGTATATAATAAAAAAGTCACCATACCGAATATTAAACGTGATACCCCCCCCCACACATTGGGAATCTCCTTCTACTTTCGATTGATGCGTTTCGATCAGTACCTATACAAGAAGCTCATTTGAGAGATCATGCGCTCCGAGATTCCCCTAATGCGGGTGTGATGGTGTTAGATATGGTTCTGAAAATGTGACTACCGAGTGGATGTGTCCGGGTCGGTGTGGTTGGGGTAGTTCTGGTAGTGTTGTTCCTATTTGGGAGGGGAAGGGAAGGGGGAGGGGGGCTTTTAGTATATGGAAATGTCTAAGGGTTTACACACTATGCCGAAACTGATAGCTCGAATATATAGCGCACGGGCTGTCTATTCGCATAGGTGGGTAATTGTTAGTAATTAATATTTTTTTTTTTTGTTCTCTCCACGTGTAGCCCAGATATATGATCAATTGGATAGCCCGGACCCGCACAGAAATTACCCTACGTATACATCCAGTACAGTAAGAATACACAACTACAGAATATACCCACTACAGTGCCTCAGAACCCACTTAGATACGTATCACTACTATAGCACCATCGACACCTATACAAACCCCACCCCCAAAGAGGAGGAAGTGGAGACAGTAAGCAATCCGAGACAGATCTCCACATAGCTTTAGCCCGACCCCACATTAATAACCCCACCCACCCATAGCCATATCTACCACCCGCCCACTCAAACCACAATCCACCACCCTCATAACATCTTCAAATAGCACCAAAAAACACACCTTAGCCACGCATACCCCAACACTACATTTCTGAACAAACACTACCAACCCAACTCAAGAACTAACCATCTTCAAAACCTCAAAGCACTACTATATGTAGAAACACTCATGAGACAAATCCCAAATGACAGGGGAAAAAAACACATCTCAGCAACGGAATCCCGAAAAAGAAAAAAAAGAAAAAGGAACAATCAACTAAGGAGCTTAAGTAAACATGAGAACCAAAAGGAAAACTTACATAGTTAAATAGCCTTTTTTTTAAGGTTATAGATTTCTTTAAAGATAATTTTATAAAAATTACTTTATCCCATCTGAACAATGATCCATCATGGGTGTTTTCTACGTAATAGTTATATGTCATATGGAGACACGAATAAAACTCTACGCGGTAATATACAGCAGATAATTAATACCTTCCTAGGATCTATACATACATAACCCGTAGGCGAAAAGAAGGGAGGTATGGAGGGTACTCAACAAACCCCACCAGCATATATAAAAACCAAATGTAGTAGCTCCCAATACTAACATTCTTTCAAAAAACATACTCTACACTCACTAATTCTCCAAATGAACAAAAATCTAGGTCTAGAATCAATATCGTATTACTCTTGACTGTATAAATAGTGTTGAAAAAAATTATATCTATATTTCATATACTACAAATCACTCTAGGAGTATATCAGAAATATACATATTATCCCCCCAACCTAATATTTTCGAAAGTTGATTTCCAATCTTGGTGTAACCCTCTACTTGAGAGCTATAGGGCTCCATGCATTTGCTCACTCCCCACTGAGACTCGAGTGATCCGTCATGACCATATAGAACCCGTGACCACCAGCCTGTCAGTAACACAAATCATGCTGCAGCCACAAAAGCACCCAAGACCCGCTCGCTCATACTCAAAATCATGTATTTCTCAGCTAGAGAATATATAGTACATTTTTGGCCAGCTGTCCCTGCATACTACATATGCGTAAGGCTGAACTATTGTTTCTTTTTTTTCTTTCCTTTTTCCTAGTGAAACAAAATAGATAAACTTGACAGGTGGAATTTTGTAGTTGCTTTCTGCCTCCCGCGGATGCAACTAGGCCTAAAAACACCAAAAAAAGATACGAAGATATATAAAGATGCCTCACTCGATATGGATATAATACACTTAAACAAGGCCCCGTCCCAGCCGTCGGTTGCATAGACCAACCAGCCACCCACCTCATTTTCACCATGTCATGAATCAAGAAAGGAAACCAAGAAACCATAGACATCCCGGAAAAAAGAAAAAAGAAAACACGCTAAAAAAAGCCCACCAGAAACGCACCCCCGAACATAGGAAAAAAATGTCCATCATTTCCCGTCCAAGGCCTATCTCAGGTCTGCGCCTCGGTATGCATAATCCATATCAATCGGCGAGATTGGCATATCCAATCCTGTAGACGGCATATTCAATCCTATATGCGGAGCTTGACCCCCTGGTGATGTCCCTGCGGGTGGAATCCGCCCATTTCCACCAATATCGTATGGCTCCCTTCCTTCACCCCATGGTACCGGGTTTCCGGGGTGAGCCTCGTAACCGTCGTAGGATGCTACAGATCCAGTGCGGTGGTGGGACGATGCCGCGCCGTCATAAGATCCCACACTCCCGGCATGCCTTTGAGGGTGGTGAGAATGATCATCATCCTCCTCATCGCGGTTCTTGTTGATGAGCGCGTATTCGTCGTTTGAGCTGAACGCGTCTTTGGTGGTCTCTTGGATATCATGGCTGGGGACGGTGAGGTCTTCGAAAGGAGAGCAGGAATGTTGGCGAAAGTACCAGGCTGCATAACCGGCAATCCCTGTGGTAGCGAGCCATAAGAACCTACAATAGTCCGAGTCAGCTAATATACTTCTTCGCTTTGGTAAAGTGCAAAAAAAAAGCGCACGGTGGGGGCGGGGTAAAAAGGCAAGATTGTGGAAAGGTACATACCACATGATAACACCCAACCCAACGGCAGTCTTATTCATGGTGCATGCTTTTTCGGCCTCACCGGTCCCAGCAGGGAAAAGCGCACATCCCCCCTTGTCTTTAATTTTCTGGTCCGTTTCCTTCTTTTCGCCGGTAGAGATGCCGCTGTTTGTGTATGATGCGACAGAGACGAAAGCCGCAAACCAAAGAATCTACTGGGGGTGTTAGGACTTGCATATGCAGGGGGTGAGGCAAGGGCTTACGGATATCATTGTGTTTACACCTATGACCCAGTACGGGTGAGCGATCATCTGGGTTCGCGCAAACCGCGGAGCTTGCGTAAGGTAGATGAGTGAGGGAACCATAAGCCAGCACTGCGGTAGAAAGTAAAAGTTAGTCTTTGATTCAAGAAATTGGCTTTATGATAGAAACTGACCATGGTAAACATGTACTTTGCAGCACTACTCGCAGGGCCATCTGCCACCAGACTCGAGATAAGGATCCCCATCAATACGACCGCCCATACCGCTTGCACGACATGGATGATCATATTCGCCTTTTTTAGCAGGGCCGTGTTGACCATCATGACAGAGTTTACTCGTTATCCTTCAAGGGCCAGGTGTTGGTTCAGCGTGGTTGCGGCTGAAGTGGGTTGCAACGTTGAAAAGTAGCGGGGTCGAGGAGGACAACAAAGAGAAGGGGGGGGATAGAGAATTCTTATTTATTTTCACGATAGAGGAGAAGAGAAGAAGATTCGGAGGATGAAGAAGGGGAAAGATGGGGATAGGATGGGGATGAAGGTGAGTGGCTATGGAAGAGTGAGAGTTGTTGTGGACGGGAAAGACGGCGGGTAGATCAAGAAGTCTAGCTGAGTATTCAGCAGATGCAAGTGGACAGACGTCAAGCCACAATAGCTAGAGGATGTTTGACGTACGTACGTACATACATGTGTGATAGTCAGCCTGCAGGGAAGCCCTCAGCCTCCAGTTTGTATTGACATGATGTTACTGTAACAACGGGCGGGGGGTGGACACGACTATTTTTACACAGCCAGGGTGGGGGGGGATGGGGGGGGAATGGGACGGGGAATAGAGACGGGGACGGGGATGGGGAGTGAGCCTGGGACTGGGAATACTCAGAGTGGGACTGGGATTAAATCACGAGGCAGGGCTGGGTGGAGATCATGAGAAACTACCATAACATCCAGTGCTCTATTATACTCTACTCTGCCTACTTGTAGAGTAGATAATATACGGGAACCCTCTCCTCCGCCCCCGTGACTGCGGCTGTACCTGTACCACACCCAAAGGCGGAGTTGCCGGATAACAAAGAGTAGAGTACTCTAGGTATCCACGTAAGTCCCGAGAACCCATCCCCCCGCCAAGCCCACCCCCCCAGAGCCTCACAACTCAAAACCATCTACCGTGAGCGAGCGAGCGCGCGCGAACAGCGATCGACAATGTAGTTTCTCAGTACTAATAATAGCCTCTATACCAACAACAAAATCTCTACGATGTATAGAAACAGATTAGAATACATATCCCAATGGCGGGGGTAGAGACAGTCTACGCGAGCGCGCTTATTCATGAGTCCACATGTATATATCCAGAGCAGAGCAAACAAATAGTCCAAGCACCGCATATTCTCAGACAAAAAAGCACAGACACTACCAATCAATGAAGAACCTCCCCACAACACTACCACTCCTCCTACTGCTACTACTACTACTACTACTCCCCACAAATGCACACCCACTACACCCACGCAACACAACAATCCCCTCAATCTCATGCGCTATATCACACTCATCACCAGAAACCGCTATTCTCCGCCGGGCAGCAACAGTGTTCACGTCCATCTGCGACCCACTCGCCCCGCCGTCGGTCCCTACCTCGCAGGCTTGCATAACACTCATGCAGGACACGGGCGCAGGGTTCACGATAAACCTGTGCGGATGGGAAGCCGTCATGGCGGACTGTGCAGACACGATGCGTGCGGTCGAGGCATTGGTCAGTAAATGCGACAAGGGGACCGGAAAGGCAGCGGGGGAGGTGGAATGGGAGTGGGGTATTGTGTCTATTATGGGTGTGGTAGCGGGGAATAGGAGCTAGCTAGGTGTTAGTTGAAGCCTTGCGCTTGGGGTTATATGTGCTCTAGGAGGGGGCTAATTTACTCTCTCTCTGCGTTGTGGAGTGTAAAATATTATTTGTATATATACTGGGCTATTTGTAGAATATGGATTTGATTAGAGTTTGTTGCCTTCTCCATGGTGGATCACTCGTCGGGGCCAAGCCGGCGCACAGCCCTATCCGTCGTTACACAGGTGCCTACCTTAGACAGCCCTGCCATCAGTCGTTTATAGTGTTACAATGCACAAGGTTGAGTCTAAATCTGGGACGTTATTTGGGATATGTGGGTTTTGAGTGTAAAAGAATACGGGATGCTGGTTGTGACAAATGGACGGGGTTTAGAGTTGCTATGTGGCTGTGTTCGACCATATGTTTTTTGGTTCGTATTGTAAGGGAGGCATGAACGGGGAGGTATTGCAAACATGTCATTGCTGCGAGTGGTACCGGGAAAACACCTGTATGCGTTTTCCTAAGGTCGACCTAATAGCGCACAACTTACTATATACAGTACGGATTAAATGTACTATAGTTCCAATTGCGGCGATGGAGGGTCTAATAAGTAATCAAGATACTTGGTCATAGCGTTAGACCACGAGAAGAGCCGAATTATGCATATTTAATAAACATGCACATGTAACGATTGACACAAGCTCAACTACAACCACATCTCATAACCACCAATAATGCAATTCTCCCCTTCTGTGAAGCTTTGGGTTACTTCTTTGTGACTGTATTACATTGTAGCTTCCACGACCCGTTTACGCCTTTGTTTTTGCAGGATCCCGTAGATGATTAATATTCAATAATCTAGAATAATCTACCCTGTCTACGTAGTAGTACTAATATCTAGGACTATACGTATCATGAACTCCCGAGATATCCATCCACCCTACTCTTCGACGTCTTTGTTAGAGTGTAGGTGCATAACTCCAGCATGTGCTTCTACCCCGCTATCCGAGTGATCTGACATGACGCCTCTGGTGGTTAATGGCTGCCACAGCAACACCACACTCACTCACTAAAGGGGCCTTACATACTCCCAATACATCACGTTCCAGAACATTCGTTTTAGACCTCGTGCCCTAGTTCCCAGAGCTTCTATTGATCGCCCATTCCAGACTGAGATTGCGTGTGAAGCCCAGACAGCCGACCAGCTGCGTACCACAAGCTCATGAAAGGTTAGTCTTGACGAGTGACATTCTACGAGTCTCTATCTCGTAGAATCCCCTCGTCATCTAGAAACTAACAAGGAGATACCAGCCGTGATTAACCATACGCATCAAGATTCATACCATTATATGCAATTAGATCGAGGAGGGCAATGTTTCAAGCTCATACTATCACATCTCTCCCCTCCGATGAGTGGTTATGTGTGAAAGCCCCGTGCAGAATCCCTCGTACAGGCGCTAAGCTCTCGCTTCGCTAAGGGACCATACATTATATGAAGTAAACAAAAGCCAGCCCCCGATGCACTAGTTACTCTAGTTACTCCTCCATACAAAGTGATGGAACTCTCTCTCTTCTTGTAAATTCAAAGATCGAGAGTATGAACGAAATGTTTTATCTGAGCTTATAAGAGCCCTTGAAGCTCCTCAATCTTCTCCATCTTCATCTCATCTTCATCCTATCATCTTGTCGATATCAATTGATCTCTCCGTGTTTCTAGTCATTGAATTATCTTCATTTCCTCTCCCTCCCTCCATCTGATTCTCTCTCCCACTAGATCAATCATCAATTGTCATCCATCATCTACAAACAAATAATTAAAATGGCCATCACACGCTCTACATCCTGTAAGTACCCCTCTTCCCACCTTCCAACACACACTAACATTTCAAGCCCGCACCCCCAACACCCCAAGCACAGCTAAAACCACCAATTCCACTCGCCGCAGAGCAACCAAAAGAAGTACCACCCCCTCCTGCCCACACGAAGCAGCAGAGAGCACCCGTCGCCCCGCTGAACGCCCTGGATGGACCACTCCCCGCACCACCAAACCACTCTCCCAAATCCTCGAGAACTGGATCAACAACGAAGTCAAGCACGGCTACAGCTTCCGCGAAGACGTCCTTCTTGGAGATGAGCCCGACGAAGACTATGGAACCAGGTTCCCGTGCGACTGGGCTCAAGTTAAGAAGTGTCTCAAGTCGCAGATACGCGGGGAGAGGATCTTGGCGTGTAGTGAGAGTAAAGAGATGCGTATGGAGTTTGATAGGGAGTATTATTCGGATTGTGTGCTGGCGTTGAAGGAGGTTAGGATGTTTTATCTCTAAAAGGAGTCGTGTATATGTGGTTGGTCTCGTTGTTGTAATATTCTTTTGATTTTTTTTTTCTTTTCGTATCTGCTATGGGTGCTTGGTTTTTAGATGGTTGGGTAGGTGTCTTTTGAGTATTACTTATGACTTTGTACTACTGTTATTCTTTCTTTTTTCTTGGCGATTGGGTCCGTGGGTATATCTTTTTCTCTCTCTTCGATAGATGGCTTCAGTATTTGGGTATTTGTTTGTCTTTGTATAAAGGGAGTACTTAGCATCATTGCGCATTAGATTGGATTTTCTTGGGTGGTTCTAGCTTTATGTATAGAATATATATGTATTTTTTGATGAATTGGTTGATGGATTTAGTAGGCTCTACAAGACGAGTGATATCCCATGCTTTTCTCAACGTCCTAGTACTACAGTGCCAAAAGAGGGGTTGGATCAGTACGGTGCTCCCGCCAGCGCACTGGCGATATGAGAGGAATGCGGTATCGTTACAGTAATCTACCTCAAATACTGATTTAATTCAGTATCTGCGACCAATTCCGTAGTGCTATGGCAGTAAACTAACTCCGTTTTCTTTTCATGCTATACCTCCAAAGCTAGAGTTACTGATACATCCAAGCCACCAATCAAATAAATATCATTACTCACCTCCCTCATCCCTTAGAAATACTAATAAATCTTCCACCCGCACTAGTGATACCCAGCGCTATAGAGCTATGTAAGTAAAGACCTCATGAACCCCCCCGACACTTCCAGACCAGCAGCCACCAAACCTCCAAGACAGGGCCAAACAACGTCGTACTGCGCCAAGGTACTGTATACCCTGACGTAACTCCCCCGTCTATAGTTTCTAAACCGAGGGTCTAAAAACACTAGGCGGTTTATCTATCGCCACCGTAGTAGAAAATGAAATCTCGACCACTGTGA
This sequence comes from Verpa conica, assembly GCA_033030425.1. NCBI lineage: Eukaryota > Fungi > Ascomycota > Pezizomycetes > Pezizales > Morchellaceae > Verpa > Verpa conica. The sequence goes on from JAUFSD010000004.1 coordinate 248,046, forward strand.
AGCTTACATCTCGCTATTGTCACATTACTTACCACCCGACGATTCCATGTTACCAACTGGTACGCTTATCCGACCCAGAGGGGGGGGATTAGACTTCCCGGGCGCTCTTGTAGAAGTTCTCACTAGCGGGTGCATTAACGCAACCTTTGTATTTTAAAACCACCTAGAGATTAGTTGTTCGGGGGAAAGATGATACGATAAGTTTATTTTAGATATATTATGTAGGAGTGGGAGAGCAGAGGAAGACTAAAAATTTATCATGCCTAATACATGGTAGACGTCGCTCATATTTCTTTGGGATTTTTAGAATAGATACCAGAGGGTACTACTGTAGTTTATATTTGGTTGGGATAAAATGTGGCGTACTTATACTTATTATGGGGGGGTGTCCAGAAAACTATGTTATTATCGCTGATATTTAGTAATAGTTCTTTCTGGTGGATCGAGGAGTGGGCTGCACCTAATGGTTTTATGAAAAGAGAATTAAGCCGCTCTTTCCCGAGATATTGAAATTTTCTTTGAAAATTGCGAATTTCAACCACTATGGAAAGTTAGATACGATGAAGAGAAGCTGTTGGTAGGTTTCGTACGCTGGTGGGGTCTAGATTTATAAGATTGTACATACGTATAGAAAAAGGTCTTCTTTGCTTTAGTGTTGCCAATTTCTCTTTTTAAAATCTATAGTAGGCTTTTTTTTATTGGTATTTATACTAGAGGTGTAGTGGGTTATCCCAGAACCTAATAGTATCTTGTCCAGTAGAATCAAACAGAATGCAGAGCTTTTATCGAGACTACGCTTGGCTGACATTAGGAATGTAGACTTTAAAAGACTATAGTCTGCCCAGTACACTCCGCCTGGTCTGCCCCCACTCGGAGGACCGCAGGGACATATCGATGCATTTGGACGTTTACCCGAGACATCTCTCTTGGCACACACAACAGCAAAAGCTTATATGGGACTCTTAAGAATACAACACACGGCGATCTGCGGCTGATGTGTTTTAACCCCCGCAGATCAGTTGGTCATGTTTCGCATGAGAAGTGGACTGGCTGGCCTTTTTTATTCCTCTTATATACACTTGGGGGGGGCTTCAACTCTAGATACATATATATTCTTCACAACAAGTTTGTTTGGCTTCAACAACTTCCATGGCAACAAATGTCAGTGGGAATACCCCCTTGAGCCCTCTTAGGCTCAAGGGCCCATATCTTCTTCATGAAACCTTCATACCCATGACCCTCCTGGTTATCGCCCTCTGCATCCCGCGGCGGTCATGGGTCGTGAATTCGATATTCCTCCCAGCCATCGTGGCATTGCATTATCACCAACTATACACCACCTCCGCGAACCCATCGCTAGGATACGCCATCGGTACCAATGCCGCGATGCATATATACGTCTCGTTCAACCTACTAGTATTCTCAAACCCCCGACGTGACTTCATCCGCCTGCGATCCTTCTCTACAACAAACAGCATAACCAATGGCTCCGCAAACACAACAAAAGACAAAGTCTCTCAACAAGGGGACCGATACCCCAAAGATTCGCTCTCGAGGCGTATAGGGTGGGCCATCGAGCTAACCGAGAACATTCGAGGCGTAGGGTGGAACTGGCAGATCAAGTCTGTCCCCCCACTAGACCAGCGCGAGCTGACCTCTGTCAAGACGTTTTTCCGTCGCCGGGTCGTGCGGATGCTCCTGATACTGGCGTGGTTGGATATCTTGTGCTGGCTGATGAAGGATATCGACGGCGCGTATTTCGTCCCCGAGGGCAACGCGCACCATAATCCAATGACGTTTGTTCCGCTTTATAGCTCGCTGTTTGCGGCGCCCAATAGGAGACAGGTGTTTCCGCCACCAAAGGGGTTCCCTGCGATTCCTCAGGGGGAGGATGCGTGGCTTGTAAGGGGTGCTTATGAGTTGTTTTTGCGTGCTGCGAGACCCATCTTTGTGGCGTCGGCAATGTACACCACAATCAACGGACCGTATACCGTCGTGTCCTTGATTGCTGTTTCTATGGGGTGTATATTCGGGCTTGGGCCGGAAGGAGGTTGGAGGAGACGGTGGTTGGACTGGAGGACCTGGCCGGACATATTCGGCGGTTGGAAAGAAGGTGATTGGGGTCATGGACTTCTCGGATGGTGGGGAACAGCTTGGCATGGGTTGTTTAGAAACGTGAGAATAATCCAATCTTTCCTCTTGCCTAGCTCTAACAAATCATAGTCATTCGTTGCCCCCGGAAGGTATATAATCTCCCAGCTCGGCTTGCGAAGAGATGGTATACCCGCAAGAGTCATCAGCCTCGCACTCCCCTTCGTAATGTCCGGCGGCCTTCATTTTGCTGGATGCTTCACTCAGAGCGGTAGTGGATTAGGCACAATCCGGTTCTTCATCCTACAGCCACTAGGAATAGCAGTAGAACAGATGGTGCTGTATGGCTACCGTCGGTTTGTACCGTCTGGTATGAGGGTTAGGTTCTTAGAGAAGTATGTTCCGTACCTATGGACCATAATCTGGTTCACGGCCGTTAGCCAGCCCTTTGTCGACGAGTATAGATACGGTGGGGTCTGGTGCGTCGAGCCTATTCCGTTCAGTGTGATTAGGGGGTTACGCGGGCAAGGCTGGTGGTTCTGGGGCAGTATAGAAGGAAGGAATTGGTGGAATTGGCATGAAAGCTTGGGAGGGTGGGGTATTCAATTGTAGTGGATGTGATCCACATGCTAAGTCAATAGAGAAAGTGGCTATTTTATATAGAGTAGATAGATACTATACTTTCAGTCGATCTCTTTTACATATCTTGGGTGGTCAAATAGAGACTTTAGCCTTATCGGTACTTTCCGGGGACTGTGGATCAGGAGTCCTGCAGAGTATTCATCCGTAGACCCTGGCATGGCTCTTCTCTAGGGATACCCCGTTTCGATCAAAAGTCTCGCGATACGTACGTAATAAGAACTTCGGCACTTCAATGTGGGGTATTGGTGTCTTTGGCAGGTGACTTCTTGGGTTCTGAATTGTATTTTGGACTTTTTTTTATCCTGTAGACTATTGCATAACATATCACTCGAGTCCCACCTCTGCAGCGTGAAGTTATAATCCATACCCACTCATAATTATGCGTGTCTACCATGAAATAGGCCTAGGTATATAGGAACAGGGCTTACTTATATAACTACCAGGGTAGAAAAGACCTGGAAATCGGTGTATTTTGACTAATTCTAGGGGTGATCTCGTGGTGGGTCATGGTACAGGGGGCGTAGAAGATTATCCCTTTCTGGGACCCTTGGAGTGTTCTGAGGTACAAGGTTACCGGTACTGAAGTTATTCAAACCTACGCATGCCCGGGGTATAAGACATTTCCCCGAGCATCTTCGCCAGCTAGATCTCTCTATGCCTAATCTTAAAGCCTGCCTCTTATTTTTCTAGGCATGAGGTAGAAAATTGAAAGTCCATAGTCATAAACCCATGGAAAACCCCTTCACCAAGCCAATACATAAACCACCATCAACTGAATTACTCCAACCCTAAGCTCCCTCTACCTCTCCACTCTATACCTAGGCTCTATTGTACGATTAATACCTACCCCCTTCACTGAACCACGATCCATAGAACCCTTAACCCTACCCTACCCTACCCTACCTAGGCCGATTTACCCTTAGAGCTAGCAACCCACGCCGTGCTTCCCGATTCTCCCAGACACATCAACATATATATCTAGGGACCCATCTAAGCGAGGTACTGTGCCTCCCAGAGACATAATTGCTGCATTCCCCGGTTAAAGCCCTGTCATGTACTCTAGTCGTAGCAGGCAAACTATTCACAGCAAGGTGTTCGTTCTCTTTATTGAAGTCGATACCTCGAGCGAGTTAAAAAATTCTTCCCTACTAGTTTGTGGAGGATACGACTTGCATGGTTAGGTTCTTAATTCCTGTTGCGGGTAGGAGAGGGAGGTCTGGTATCTACTCTGCTCGCGGGGGTTTGGAAGTTGGGTGAAAACATGGCCTCTCACTCGGGTAGGAAGATCTTGTGTCGATTCTTCACGGGTACGTAAGGGTGTGAATGAATTAATCATAAGTATCACGAGTAAGGGTGTGGTCTGGGGAGAAAAAAAAAGGGTTTTTTTTTCTTTTTTTTTTTTTGAGAATCTACTTTATCCGATCGGAAATGTGGCCAAAAATTCCAAGGGTGTACAGGTAGAGACGGGTAGATTATTAATATATTTTAGGAATGTAGTTTAGAATTATGACCTTATCAATTAAAGAGCGGCCATAGCCGAGCAGAGAATAGGTATCTTTATCTGGTACGTGGTACCCGTTAAGCAGCCGCCTCATACCTACGGGAGATCCCCCCAGGTCTGATAATACCCGGGGGGAGAGGGAGGATTAATGAGTGCAGCCTATAACCAAAATATCTGCAGCTCCGCGAGCTCTGAGTATTAATACAGCAGGGAGGAACTTAATTCCTGTGAAGCTCTTCCGCAGTACTCAACATTCAAGACATAATAACACCTTATCAATTTCTCAAATCATGAGCTCAACCGAAAAGCCCAGTTTCAAGGTCATAATTGTCGGCGGTTCAGTGTCAGGGTTAACTTTAGCGCATTCCCTTTCACGCGCTGGGATCGACTATGTCCTTCTTGAAGCGGGCGCCGACCCTGCACCTGATGCTGGAGCTTCGATAGGTATTTCACCTAACGGAGGGCGGGTGCTGGATCAGCTTGGGGTGTTTGATGATATAGAGGCGAAAACAAATCCGATCAAATGGGTCTACTCACGAGATAAAGACGGAGTGGTGTTTAATAGTAGTGATCTCCCACAGTTTCTTGAGAAGAGGTATATATATATGAGAATCAATCTTCTTGGTTGGTAGCTGATTTTTTTTTGTAGACTTGGATACCCTACTGTGTTTCTCGGGCGACAATCCTTACTTAGGGTGCTTTTCGACCACTTTAAAGAAAAACACAAGTATCATCTCAATAAACGCGTGGTCAAGATTGAGCACTCAGAAAAGGGGGTTAAAGTTCTTACGAAGGACGGTTCGGAATATGCTGGTGATATGGTTGTGGGCGCGGACGGAGTGCACAGTATTGTGCGTTCAGAGATGTGGCGCCATGCAGATATAATGAAGCCTGGGTTTATCACTCAGGAAGAAAAAACAGGTAATATAAATATAGCTAAATCATTACCCGTAGAGGTCTGGCTAACAAATGCATTAGCAATGACTGTGGAGTACTGTTGCATCTTTGGAATCTCAAGCCGGACACCCGGGTTAGACGAAGGTAATTTTAATATCAACTTCAATGATATGTCTAGCGCTCTATCTGCAGTTGGGAAGGATGGGCAGGTGTATTGGTTCGTATACATAAAACTAGACAAGAAGTACGTCTACCCGGACTGCCCACGTTTCACCAAAGCAGATGCAGAAAAATACGCCGAGGGGTTCCGGGATAGTAAAATTCTTGAAACTAATACATTTGGCCAAGTTTGGGATAACTGTGTGAGTTACGCAATGACCTCTCTTGAGGAGGGTGTTTTTGAAACCTGGAACTTCGGGCGCATCGTTTGCTTGGGGGATTCAATCCACAAGGTGTGTAGTACTCCACTCATAAAAATTAGATACTGTAACTAATAGTCGTTCCTCTCTAGATGACACCAAACCTCGGCCAGGGAGGAAATACTGCAATTGAGAGCGCAGCAGCACTAGCAAACAGTATCCACAAGTTAATCTACAAAGACAAAAACCCAAAGCCAACCACTGATGAGCTCGACACTTATTTACAGGATTTCAGCAAATCTCGTAAACCTCGTGTCAATGTAATTTTTGATTCTTCAGCCTTATCGACCCGCACTCAAGCTCGTGATGGTCTACTAAACATAATCATGACCGAGTACATGTTTAAAGTCTTAGACGATATATTCCTCAATCTGAGTTGCGACTTGGTAGTTGGTGGAGTCAAGCTTAACTACCTCCCACTACCGGAAAGGTCAATAAACGGGTGGATGCCTTTCGACGAGAGTCTGGGAGCCACGAGGAAACCAATACTATCCAAACGAGCGAAGGAGGCTTCAGTATTTTTAGTACTGTTTGGTGTTGCTAGTTACCTGATATGGACGGGACAGAATGTTAATGGGACTACGGAAATGCTCCAGCAAGCTATCAGTGCTGGTAGATGGGAGACAGAAAATGGTGTAGTCTCGATCAGAGATGTATATTTTGGGGTACCGGTTGTAGATGCCTTTCTTCAAAGACTTATCATCAGGCTATCGCCCAGTGTGTTGGAATTAGACCACACGCAAAGATTACAGATGATCTCTTCTGTAGCTGAGCTGATACCTGTACACACAATCTGGGCCATAGAAGCCTGGAGGTCAGGAAACTACTTAACATCAGCAAATCTGTTAGTCACCCATAATCCTACTAGAAAGAAGAAATACTAACGCACGAGATACCTCAAAAGCGCACTGCCATTCGCACTTGCATACCAAAGATACGGCTTCGGCGTTGTAGCACCTCTATACTACTTCTTCCACTACGTTCTAACCTCCTACCAAAACTACGCCTCCATCGACCTGCGAGTCATCAACTCAAACTACGCACGAACAATCCTCCCAACAACACTTATCTCACTCGCTCTCCCAGCAATCCTCATGCTCGGCCCCTTCGAGTTCAGCTCCGATACCCGCCAAGCATTCGCAGTATTATGGCAGTTGTTTCCAATCACATTCGCCATCCTCCACCGAGCACTCACCAAACTAGTCCCAGACAACACCGTCGCAGAAAAAATGACCCCCGGGGTGGATATCCCAATCTTGCGTAGGACCTACATCTCCGTTGGTGTAATTTCGGCTATCGTGCATCTCTACATACGCTCCTTTTCGCTCTCTGGATACGAAGTATTCGCTGGCGTTCAGGATCCGTTCAGTACTGTGGAATCTGCAGTGTACGGTATAGGTCAAGCTGCAAAGTTCAACTATCTGATAGGGTTTGGGAGTAGCTTGTTGTGGGCTGTGATGACTCTTAATGATTTGAAGAGGTTTGGGAGGACTAGTGTGAGTTTGGTTAGGATGGTCTTGGGTATGGTCATTGGCACGGTTGTTTTTGGTCCTGGTGCGGTTTTGGCGGCTTTTTGGATGTGGAGGGAGGACATTATTTCGAGGAGACGGTCTGGTAGAGAGGGTCATGTACTACAGTAGGGGTGGGGAATTACCAAGACTAGATCTAGTTCTGTCGTATCATCATATAACTACTTCGGGTTGGGTCTAAGAGGGTATATAGTATGTATAAAATTAAAAGGGAAATGCTCGGTATCTGTGCTGCGCTTGAGGTCGAGTTAGTAGAGATTTATACCTCACACTATTTATAATTATCTAATCGCCTGCTATATACTTGAATATTCACTACATTCCATGCAGAATCATATAGAACACTCCAAAAATCAATAGCAGCTCAAGAGCATCTAAGTTTTCATTCCTTATCTACTAAAATTATTACCCGGCAAGAACCCTAACTATAGCTAGACCCAATTATTCCAATCCCTAGTCCTAGAATTCTGTCTCAACCCACCATAATACTAGAATCTATGTAGTGACACCAGAGACTAGATCATAACTATATCCATAACAATTCAAATTCAAACTTATGCTTAGTCCAGCCTTAAGTTAAACCTTCTTACCAACCCTACTATAGTAAGAATATATCTAACTCCATCCCCGCGCTCAGAAACACCACACCCCGTGCGTATCTCATCACAAAACGAGTCCACTCTTCCGGACCTTTCTACATTCCGTAGATCTTTCAGAAAAAAAGAAAGAAAATTTCAGCAGGGGGGGCTACATACAACCTAGAAACCCAGCCAACATCTGCCTATGATCTTTGAAAACCACGAAGCATATCACGCCCTTCATACGGATATGTCATTAGCAGGATATTCTACGCCGGGCTTCACGTTAGTGCTTCGACAATGCTAACTATCTATACGGCGTCTAGAAAGAAGCTACCGGTAAACTCACATTTACAGCGATGAAGGGGGGGTGTAGAAATGCCCCCCCGGGTATTATACCAGAGACATGATAGTCTATCTAGCTCCAGGCTTCCAGAGTCCGCCTGCAGCCTGTTCATCGTGGAAGAGGCTTTAATCTACTACTATTCCAAAGCCTCACCGAATTTCGATAATCTTAAAAGCTATTTTGTGATTAGTTCAAGGTAGAGCCTTCTCAACCCCACTATTCAGTCGACTCGTTGATTGATATCGGGCCCATCCACCAAGGAATCTCAATTTAAGTATCCATCTACACTAATTCCCTCCTTCGAACAGCCTACGCCCCCCGGAAGTTACCTCTTCATGTCGCCCTCCTAAGCTGTACGGGTATCTCTGACTTAATGTATAAAGCCACAGCCGCAGAGAGAAGACACTCTTGCCTTTTTTCCCTATCGTTCAGCGCGACCACATCATCACAGAGAACTTTCGAGTAAGATCACATGCGCTCACTTCCGCCCCAGGAATTCATTGATTCGCGGGACCGTAGTATCCGGAGCCAGGTGGGTTTTCGACTGGTTCGCTCAACTACTCTCAGCAAGCGTTAATTTTAATGGGAGTTTATAATGCTAATAAATAGTTTAGGGATAGGTTCGGTTGCCGCTTCAACTACAGTAGTCTATGACTATTTTCGAGGTATAAGTATGTGGTCTGCAGTGAGAATGTAACTGAAAGTCCCTCAACTGGCTGCAGAGAGGGTGAAGGAATTCAGTCATCTTCAGGTAAGTGGATTGGTCCTACAAATTTCACCCTATTATGATGGTCAATGAATGCTACAGGAGTCTGTAAGAGTTGATCTAAATTTATTTCGCTCATTCGTAAACAGTATTCTAATTAAACGAAGCAGAAATCTGTTCTGCTTAGGTATACAGAAATTCTAGAACTAAGCCCTCAGCTGGGTTTCCACCGGATTCCCTATTCTCTCCTGAGTTTTTCATAGTAATGTATAACCATGTACTACTTTCCAGATTATTTTTCAGTACAACTCTATGAAAAATATTGTTATTCTGATATCTTACCTCCTGCGTTACTCAACCAACTCCTTGTATAGACAGGTATCAACAAAAAAGGTGTACAGGAATAACCCTAAGAAAGCACACATCCAACATCCCCTTCACGCACCTCAAATACCCACAACGAAACTTTCCAAAAATGCTGCACGCTTCGTCTTCTCTTGATCCTCAACTCCTCGGCCTTTCTTCTCCCCTGCAGGAAGTACTGGTCTCCTGATCATTGCCTCTGAAAAAGACTCCAGTACCTTTCTTCTTACTGTTACTTCTCTGGACGGCTTTCGTAAAGGAAACGCCATCGCAGCTGCAGAAGCAATTGGGGACATCGGAGACATTGGTGGGTCTTCCCTTTCTACAACTGTGGGAGCTCTTACGATTGTAGGGGCTCTACCAAGAGGACGAGGGGATAAAAGGATGGTAATGCTATCCATAAGGAAACCGGTTAGGTACACAAATACGTTGGCGTGTACAGATGAACATCTCGATGAGAGTCTATCAAGAACCTAGGATTGTCACGGTTTAGTGAGCAACTAGTGATCGAAGATTAGAAATTAAGGATGCTAACCTGCTCTGCTAGCTTTCTATCACCACCAGCTTTGAAAACCTCTTGCCACATCTCTACGGGCACAATACCCTCTTCCAAGCCTTGGAGCCATTGCATCAACACTCTTGCAACTACCTCAACGAGTTCTTCGTCCGTGGGATTAAATTCTTCGTCTTCCTCTAGCTCAAGACCGATACGAAGAGCATCTTGGTCTGTCAAATCAAGGTCTCTATCAATACACTCCCAAACGCCTATGGTGAGCATCCGTCTTTTCTCTGGGTTGAGGCCCCAAGTCTCCTCTACGAAAGGCCATCCGGGCTCAGAGTACCACCTGCCGTCACCAACAGCGATTTCTCTCATATTACTCAACAAGTACTCGGTCATCTTGTAGAGTTCTCTTGGTGCAGAATATAGTACCTCTCCCTTGGTATCCCCTTTGGCAACCCAACCTCTTATGCCCCCAGCTCCTTCGGGAACTTTGACTAACTCGGATAAGCCTCTCCCATACCCGGTCTGAACCCACTCCCCACCAAGAGGTAAGAAAACGTCTCTACCCCCATCAACTCGCAGTACAAGAACATCCATTAACGTCTCCGTCCCTTTGTTCAAGCCTCTCGCATCCTCTACCTTCTCCACAAGGAGGGATAGAGTGATTGAACAGGTGTCGCCAGGTTGTAATTGCACCCCTCCTCCTGGACCTTTCAATTCTTTCCCACCGTCGGAGAAATCAACCGTCAGCCACTCTTTCGAGACAGTTTCATCCTTCAGCCACGCAGTTGGCGTCATCTCCACAGCCCCATTTGCTGATGGTTTTCCGACAAACCTCACTATTGCTTCCGAGGCTCCAGTATTTGCGATAGTGACAGACCGGCTGATTTTCTGGCCTAACCTGACTTTCCCAAAATCTACAACCCCGTCCTCATACTCTTGGCCCTCTACTTGGTCCACAATAACTGTTACGATTGGTCGCCGCTCGTTCTCGATTTTATCGACCTCTCGTGCTACGTCTGCGTGGGTCTTTGTTCTAAGATCGGGTATAACGGATGGAAATGAAAGTCTAAATAGTGAAATGACTGGTTTATGATCTGATGATGTGATGTTCTGGTTGGAGGAATAGTAAAGTTGCTCCAACTTAACTTCACCAGAACCAGTCTTGAAGCTTGAAATAGGTAGCTTCTTAACACTTGCCGCGCGGGGAAGTATTGTCTCAGCTCTCGACACAACCAAGTCTTCCTCATCAGAGTCACTTGTTTCAAATATTACTTCACCCGTGGATGTTAGAATACTTGAACTCCTAGTCCTACTCCTTATTCGACCTTTAACACGGTCTCCGTCAGCACCCCTAACCTTCCATAGCACACGATCACACCAACTAGGTGCCCTCCCCTTCTCACTAGAATCCCATACCCCCACAGTACCAACATCGTACTTATATGTAGGAAGGAAATCGATATATCCCTCTTTGAAACCAGTAAAGGCTTTTGACTCCCTTTGTTGTTTTCGCAGCTGATCATATTGCATGATATTGTCGACGGTTTCTCCTAGCGTTAATCCAGCCTCTGGATGTACCATATGAGGAGGTGGTGGTAGAGGCTGATCATCTGGATCGTCAATAGTTGGAGATCGAATGATCGGAGAAGGGGCAGGACTCCTTGACGGACTATCGTGTGTCGGTGGGAGATCTTTCGGCATATACGAAGAGAGCAGCCGCCTGATATCGTCATTTGGAAGTTCGATCCGATAATTTAAATCTCCACACCAAATTAAAACGTCGGCGTTGTCGATATTTTCACCCGTAGCTTGCTGTAAACTATTTGGGTCATTCCTTGAGTCATCATCATCGAGACCGACGAAATTCTTTGCTACTGGCTCAAATGTCGCTCGCCGTGCAACCTCTGCTGCATCCCAGTTCCGCCTATCCACGTTATTTACGAATGCAGCGAGATGAACGTCTACGAATACCAATCTTAGGGTATCCCCGAGTACTACTCGGACTGCAGCTCCTCCCTTATTACCTACGTAGCCCATCAATCCAGTACCGACTGTTGAGCTCGAAACAGACCCCACAACTGACATGAGACGGGGCGACACGAAGACGAGTAGTAGAACGCCGATGAGTTGCGGTGAAGCTACACATACATATCCGCTAGGAAGGGCTGCCTGAGCACTAAGGTTACCTCACGAGATCAAATTATGAGGATTTGACGAGAAACACATCTAAAGACTAGAGAACGTACCTGAGCATGAGCTTTCCAATTGAGGGAAATTTTTGGATCCGTATACTTTATAAAGTTCTCTGTAGCCGTTACGTCGACCACTTCTTGTAAAGCAATAACGTATATTCCGACCTCATCTTCGGTATCGGAGTATAGGTCCTTCTGTTCTCCTATCCAATCACCAGGAACGGAGAAAGTACGCAGGTCTCTTTTATTATCCACAATCCAATCACCCAGATCTTTCTCACATCCCTGCATAGAAGCAACGTTCCATGATCCAACTTTAATCTTAATACTTTGCTGCCGGATAAACTCGGTCCGCCGCAACAGCATCTGCTGCTGGAGATATGCCTGGGTGTCTTGTTTCTTCTGTGGAGCTCCGCTACCAGGATAGGCAGCGGTATCTGAGAGGGTTACCGAGGATGCAGTTTTGAACGAAACGGCTGTTGATGATGAAGCTGTTGTAGGGAAAGCTCCCGGGATAAAGTTCGAAGCCATGGTCTCGTCCGGTTATGGAACCTTGTGGCGCTTAGCGAGAAAGGGGTATATAGAGATTATAGTTCTACACTCTTGATAAAATTCACGCAGAGGCCATGCAGAGATATTCTGAGAAGATGTTATCAGGGAGGGGAACAGTGGTGGTGACATAGCTGTCTCACCTACACGTGCCACACCATGCAAATGTCCCTGAACATCCTGGCCTTGGCGTGCGTCACACAACATAATCTACTCTAAGAGTATAGCATCTACAATAGATACAGCAACAAGTCGACTATTCCATCAGAAGCCCCTAGGTATATCACTTCTCGGTCATACTATTCTCAAGAAGTGTATTGATGTCACTGGGAATGTCTTCAAGACCTAGTCTCGTGCCCAGCCCTTATACACAGCAAAAACATTCATGGAGATTGGAATGAGACTATTCAAGGCCCTATATTTCGGTTACTACTTGAGGATTTGGTATAGCCTTTATAAAGCCGAGACTCTCAAGACTGTCTACAAAACACTACAACTAGTATCACGCAAATGCTAGACCGGTTGGACTCTTACCACGGGAGCCCGACAAATGTTATTAGACAGAATCTATTAACACAGCTCTTCGGGTATAAGGGTGGGTAGGCTTGTTTCCATCCCGAATTATTGTAAGCACCGCAGGAAGCGTGGGTATCGACTAACAGGATCAAAGAAAAGCAACCTTTTCAAGCCGACACGAGAACCATTACCCACACGAAAAATACTACAACATAACATCACTTAGCACGAGGCTAGCAAGATCAGGCCGAACCACTTTTGTTGGTTTTAGATATATAAAGGTTCCACCTTTGGCTACCGATATCCGGGCTTTTGTTTACCCTTTAACCTTCTCCCTCACTTCCTGCTCGCCCTGAAGCTGAGGTACATCCAACCCCAGCCAAAAAAATGCAAAGATAGAATTCGCACTCAGGAGTCCGAAGCCCGGCGGGAACTAGACCCGCCCGTCCTAGTTACTGCAGCTATCAAGTACAATCAAACTACCTGCTTGTACTTGATACGAGACCATCCCTCCCATCTGCACTTTAGACTTAATACGGTTATAAGAGCCCCCTGAATACGGAGCATTGAGGCAACATACTTTCTTGGTACCAAGATGCTGCCGGTATGCAGCCATAAACTAGACCTACTCGATTTTACCCTACTTCAGCCCGCAGTGTCTTCATAAAGAACTTTCCCAACCTCCGATCACTTATACTACCTTTCGAGCGGATAATCCCGATGATGATACTCGAGCCGGAACCGGGATGAAGATGGAAATTACATTCATCAACTAGCCTTAGAGAGCACAGAGTACTGGAAATCACCCAAATCGAAAAAAGATTCATAGTAATTCGTCGTATAGGACTAGATTACTATTAAGCTGTAAGTAAACTCTACCGTCCATAGATTAGCTTTTAATAACAAAAGAAATAGACATTAAATCCATACTTTTGAGTACTTCAGTATTCTAATCCCTAGCAACCAAGAAGTCAGAAGTGTGTTTCAGACAGTTAGTTACTTCAAGTGAGAATTCCATCACCTTCTTTACTATTCTAAAAGTCGGGCATCTAACTTATGAACCCAAGACCTAGCGGGAACTAGACCCGCCTTGAAATAAATAAAAATTCAAAATCACCAAGACGCCCGATTGATACACTATGTCTATCCCAGAATGCCGTGTTGCGGGGAACCGCTACTAGTAGTATTACCGGCGTTCTTTTTCCACCATATGATGAAAGCCTGGAGGTAGATAGTTCCTACTCATAGAAGGCATTGAAACGATGACTAAGGCTGAAAGGTGTGGTACCGGATGAGATCTAAGTATAAGATAAATGATAAACTAACAAATTTGAAAAAAAAAAAGTAAAGGGAGATCCATCTATATAACCTCATCTATTATTTATAGTAATAGAATGTAGTCCGTCTTGCATTTTTTTACTGTGTATAGTGACCATAATTTTTAAGGAAGTCGAGTTTTCAAGATAATCCAAGTTGAAGCTACCAGTTATTGAAAGATTTTATTTTATTTTTACTAGTAGTCCCACCTCGCTATAAGAAACCACCAAGAAAAACCATACTACAAGTCCTATTATATATTCCACTATACATGTACTCCGCCAGACATCAGGGCAAATCACCTCTAGGCAGCAAAAAAACACAGGAACCATCTACGATCCAGAGCTCATGACCCAACCGCGGGGAACCAACACAGTAGCACTAGTACTCAGCCATTCTGAACCAGGAATCCCCCCCAAAGCCCCATTCCCGCATTGAAACAAAACTTTTACCACCGAATACCTACTCATTAAGACTCTCCTAGTGCTAAATACCACAGCCTCACCTCTCCGTCCTAACCGTAGCGTGTTATAAGCGCCGCCTGTCCGGTACAGCAGGTTCAATACAACCTAACCCAACTTAACCTGACCTATCTATTCCAGCTCCCAAAAACAGCCCTTCAAATCTACTAATTACCTCACAGTATCCCTCCCCAGCCACGGTGGTGGTGGCTGTACAATGTCTCGGGGTACTGTCGGATAGTTCTCCCAGCCAAGACACACTAAGCCTAATCAGTAAAAAACATACGCAAAACAGGAAAGCTTCCCGAAGGAATTTCGTGCTTCCACCGAATCCCCCCATCCGAAATCTCCCTACACCTCCCCGATACATTCGACGTCATAAGGGGAAAGAAAGAAAGAAAAAAAAGCCACATCGGAAATATCCCATCGGAGGAGCTCGGAAATACCGCGGAGGGCTCTGTTCTGAGGAGCAGCACCCCCCGGGGAGATCACCGTTCAACGTGTCCAACTCGGGTCTTCATACCAAAACAGATGTAAAAGAAAAGACCATACATAGCTACAAATGCATGGTTAAAGGGAAAGAAGAAGAAAAGTTAATCTAATATCTACATATCGAGATGTCTCACAGCTTTCCCCGGGTTTAATAATCCTTATCCCTACACATCCTCCGGGGGGTTAATAATTTGAATGTCTCACAACCTCCGATGTTTCAATCTCATTTATTCTTCTTCCCCAAACGGGTGATTAAACTTCAATAATCCATTCAGGCCCCCAACCCACCCATCGTCCTCTCTTCCTTCGCCCTTCCCTCGCGCGCTGCCACGGGGGAGTCCCTTGACGCATGGGATACCACCCTCTGCGGCTACAATTTTTCCATCGACCTCCGCGATATTCATTTCTTCTGACCAAACTCGGATCTCCTCCCCGCGCCCGATACCACCCCAGCGCCTGCCGTCAACGTTGACCTCGACTTCGTCCGAGCGGTTGCGCTCTGAGAGTTTGAGGGTAAGAAGACAGTCTGCGGGGAGTACGAGTGGTCGGAAGGAAAGACTACGCGGGCAAATCGGGGTTACAAGGAGGGATGAAACGGAAGGATGAATTATAGAACCGCCGGAGGAGAGCGAGTACGCGGTTGAGCCGGTTGGGGTGGAAACTATCATCCCATCCGCCTGTGGCTGGTTAGTCGTGGTAGAGAATTGAGACAAGTAGATATATTTAGATTTAGTAGTGCACGTACCACCCCCTCAGTAAGGAAACGTCCATCGACAAAGACTTCGACAATAGCTAGGTGCGGATCTTTTCCGCGATGAATATTGACTTCGTTCATTGCATGTGCATCTAAACTTTATCAGTACTTTATCCCCCGGGTGGCATCCAATCAGTAAGACATACCACCAATACCCTCAACTTCACCCCAGTCCCCACCAACCCTCTTCCCATCACTATCATACACCCCCACTTTTAACCTCTCCCTCCTCAGCACCTTCCCGCTCCCAGTAAAGACCTCCTCGACTGCACTAGCGTGCTCATCCCACCTCCACTCCCCCAGAAAGCCAAGCGTACCCATTGCAAAACTCAACACAGGTGGCACCTGCCTCGATGTCGAGAAGAGTGACGCAGCATGAAGGATTGTCCCATCTCCACCTAGTGTCACCAGGAGATCCGTCTTCCTATGGTATGGGTTTTCATCCCCGGACGGTGACAGCGAGACCTTTGATGGGCCAGAAGCAGCAGGATGCAGTGATATATACTGGTTCAGCGTTGGGGTCCTTGGATATGTGCTCTGAGTATATGGGAACGGTGTTGTAATGGGTGAAGGTGGAAGTGTGTACACAGGAAACGAAACGTCATGGTGTATCGAGTGAGCTACCGATGGCTCAAGTATGATATTTGTGTGGGGGTATGCGGATTTGACATGTCTTATAATTTTTTCCTTCTAGTCTTAGAGTCACATTCCCCAAATATATGGTACCTGGTACCTGCGCGGGGTTACCAGGTCTTGTTTTCCCGGAAAAATAAAATAATAAAATAATATAAATAAAAAAAATGTGTGAGGGGAAAATATACCTAGCGAAGGTGATCAGCGCACCACGGACCAAAGGCACATGACGCTTCTTCACAATGAGGATATTCCGTGGTGGGGTAGGCCAAGTGAGGGACCAGAGTTTCGAGGAGGGGGATTCTGAGGAGTGTTAGTGTGTTATCTATAGAATGAAACATCATCTCATACTTGAGTAGATAGGATGGATACGCTCAGGAAGCTCATGTGTAGATAGAACCTCTCTCCTTGATGCAGTTGATGAGAGCCACCTCCTCCCAATGACACGATGCAGATGATGCAGGGCTGGACTCGACATCTTGTGAGGGTTGTGATACCTCTACCGTGCACCCTCTATCGTGATGCTCTATCATGGCCCGTGACGCCTAATCCGTTGCCAAGCTCCCCACCGGACCCTTGTCGTTATCGCTTATCTCCCCGACTACCAAGATCGATCTTCACGTGACCGGCCATCTCCTCCACTCCCCCCCAAAGAAGCCGTTTCTCCGAGGGCTGCTCTGATCCGCGCGTCCCTCCCCACTGCCCCCCGGCAACCCGGCACCCAAGACAACATCCCTGCCACGGGTTTCATGGCTGGCGTCAGAGCTAAGCTTTTGGCACCCATTCCGAATCATCCGGAGTCGCCGCACTGGACAGATCGAGCAGAGTAATCATGCAGAGAACACAGAACACCGCCACGATTGGGGGACGTCATTGGGGAGATATGCGTGAGCTGCTGTCTTGAGACTCGAGGGGTTTTACTTGTTGGCCCACAGCGGTTTTTTATTTATTATTACATGTATGTACCTCCTGGCCAAAGAGTATTTAGACGGCTGCATCTTTCTTACTCCCGTTGTTAGCTTCTCCCTCATTCCACTCGATCATCCCATCAGTGTTTCTTACCACACACACACACATATATATATAACCTTGAGATTCCCACTCTCCCCCCCCCTTCAGAAAAAACTAGCTTCTTCGAAAAGAATACTCAAATCTTCATAATGTCATCTCAAGAATACTACGGCGCTCCTGGTGGTCAGCCTCAGTACCCTCCTCAGGTCGCTGGATATGGCGCTCCTCCTCCTCATGGATATCCCCAGGGTGGATATGCACCTCAGGTACGTTTTACTTTGCTCAATTCCTGTTGTCAGCTGGCCATAAGACTAATAAACCACTGCTACAGCAAATGCAATACCAGCAAGCACCTCCTCCACCAGAGAACAAGGGCAACGGCGGCAATGGTGGTCTCATCACTGGACTGTAAGCAGACCATTAAATCTCTCTCTCTGTCTTTTTCATAATCTAACAGTTGGAAACAGACTCGCCGGTATTTGCTGCTGCTGCGCATGCGACGCATGTTGTGACTGTCTAGAGTGTTGTTGTTAGTTCGCGCCTTAGGATAACGTTTACAATGTCTCGGACGAAGGTGGATAAGTTGGACTGATGATAACTTTGGGGATGGAAGAAGAGGACGGAGATCTTCATACCTGAGGAGTTTTAGTGGATTTTTTTTATTTACTTTTTCAGTACTTATGCTGAGGTTGGGTGGGGGGTTTTTCTTTTTTTTCTACTGGAGGATCACTGGGTGGTTTTGCGGAAAAGGATAGACCTTTCTTTTTTCTTTTCCTTTTTCTTTCTACTTTTACGGCCGGTAATCACATAAACTTTATTTTTTTTCCTTCAAGTATTTTATTTTATTAGTCGTAGCTCTAGGCAATTAAAAACATAATCTTGTGGGAAAAGAGGAGAGAGAAGAACGCTTTTATTCAATTGGTTGCGTGGAACATATGATCGAATCCAATCCCATGATCGATAGCAATTACACAAAAGTTAAAGCAGCGAGCGATTCATTAACTGCGCACTTACAAATAGTCCACGAAGCAGCACATTTAGAAAAAAATATGCATATTGTGCATCTACGATTCCTCCCGCGCACAAAAAGAAAAAATTTGACTGAGTAAACAGAAAATAAATAAAAGCTAGTCTAATCTGCAGGTACATCAACCCTCCCCCTCACAATGATTACGTATAATGGCCCTACTAGGTAGAGTATATACATACATGTACCCTCTATTCAAGTGATACCCGGTGCATGCCAATCCAAACTAACCAAACCCAAACCCAACCCAACCCAACCCCCCCTCCTCCCTCCCTGAACAGGAGAATACCCGAGAATGACAGCAAAAAGAAGAATATGCTTAACCATACACATCACACACCACACGCACATGCGCACATCACACACACAAAAAGCTATCTCCCAAACACGGACCTTGCCGCATCTACCGACATTGGCATTCTTATTACGCGTAATCTCCCAAGCAATTTGTGGCGCAGCTTCCTTCACCCGCACAGACCAAAACACTAGCTGGGAGAGAAATGATGTGCAAAGTAAAGTAACCTATATGAGATTTTTTATTTTATTTTTAATATCCGACCGATCTTTTTTTCCTTCAGCTAAGGGGGAGAGGGGCTGTAACGGCTCTCTGTGGCGTATGGTAGATGTACGGGTGGTAGTTACCGTCAAAAAAGTAGATCTCTGGAAGGTCCCTGCATCCGTCATTCCGCGTTACAACCCCCCCAGGGAGATTGAGGGCGGTTATCGGTTAGATACAGCGAGTGATAACCCATGATGTCAAGTTCTTGGGAGGGGGGGAAGCTAGACTAAGGCGGTAAAAGAACTACGTCGAGGGGGCTAGACGTGGCTCTAGTGGGATGACTGTTACATATCGTACCTTCCTAAAGTGTTGTATCAGGCCATCGCTGGGAATAGGCTGCATTTTACATATTGGGGGTGGTTTTGATGTTATTAATAAAGCTGTTTAGTGTTATTTACTAGCGTAGGCGGCCAGAGAGGTTAGGCCATGTTCTATGTAAAAAATAGTGACCAACTAAGTAGGTTCTAGCTCTCGAGGCCTGATGGTTCACGTGGGGATTAAGTCTAATATGGAGATATATGATTATCATACCACAATGTGTATAGAAAGGTGAAATAGGAATGGCTAGGGGGCCGGCGGAGTTGGTTTAACACTTTACGTTTTGCGATTAATGGCATTGAGTGTCTCAACTCCCTCCAGTAAGCTTTATGTGCATATTCCTCCTATCTTTACTAATACTAAGCTTTCATATCAGTGGCCTTAGAATGTGGCTCTGGAAAGATTTGAATTAAACAGGTATCACTGTACCGTACGAAAGAAACTGGTTAGTGAAATACTGCATGTCTACAGGGAAAGACCTCGAGTGATCTGATATGATGCATTCCACGTGAACATAATAAATATTTAACTTATACACCGACAAACTCCCTACAGACCCATTAGTTTTCACGAAGTGAATGTGGCAATGGGGGCATCCTCGGTAGATACAATCTAATCCTACATGTGCAAACCTAACCTATACCGCTAGTATTCGTGTCAAAGGGAAAGCCATGGGGCCACTCATAGCAAAAGATAAATTCTAGAACTTACCGTAACATTCTTAGCCCCCCTCCGTTCTCCATTAGTCCATCAACCACGATTAGCGCTCGTAGACATGAACGTCATCTGCTTAGTCATTAGTGTGGGTGTTTCAGTATAAAACTCCCTCTCTTCCGATAGCAACCTCCCACATCCTCCATCCTCCTCTAAGATAATAAAACATGCTCAAAAAACCAGGAATTACAAACATACTACAGGTCAGCTAGACAGTTAATCCTATTAGAAACTCCATTCGCAACCAATCAGGGCAACAGCTTAGGAAGGCTTACACATGGTTTCAGCAAACTCGACCAGGGAGGGGATATTATTACAGCCGTATACGATGAGGTCACCGCTACTCATTAAAGGTTGGCTTCGGCCGGACCGGACTGGTATAATACCATCTTATGTGGTCTGGGTTAGACTAGAGTTCAAACCAGACCGGGACGATTCCAACCCTGATGGCCCCCCTAGTTGGCGGTTCAATCCACTACTACTATAGCAGAAACAGAGCCGCAACAGTACTATAAAAGCATAGAAAGCCTGCTCCTCTTCGTGATTAGTATACACTTGCTATGATCAGCAAAGGAAGAGAACCTTCAAGATTAGCAGCAATCTAAGGGTCTAGTCTAGCCTTAGGGTCCTTGTTGGCCGGCAGGGCTAAGTCACTGTCTGACTGTCTGTAAAGATATTACACCGACAAACAGTATTTTCTCTACTAGGTATGACTGGAGTGTGCCTCTATATATTATGTTCCTGCTAACCGCCGAGTGTATGAGATAGTACATCTTACGGATTGTGCATTTGCACGTCGGAAAGGCTAAGGAGACTCTCCATCTGAACGTACTGCTAGTAGGATAATCTTGATGACACCGGGTGGTGACGCCGGTTTTTTGTGGGAAATATAGCCAGAACAACATCACCTATTATTGGTTACCTGTAGTATATCAATTCGAGCATTCCTAGAAACTCTAGTGGCTATTACCACGGTGATAGGTATGTGCAGCTACCCAAACTAACCCCTGAGCTTTCCCTCCTACTTTACTAGCTAGTCAGAAGCTCATAACTAATTCTATCTTAATAGCACTCGACATAATTAACCAAGACACATTAAAAAAAAGAGTATTTACAGCTGAGAGTTAGGCTAGGGAATCGGGGGAGATTTAAGCCTGTGATTCTGTTAGTGTCCCTTTATGTACTTGGTATCCCACTATATATCTATGGTTTCTCTTTTCTCAAGCACTAGCTAACTAGTGAACCCACCTTAGCGGTTTCTTTATCGCCCATCATCTACTTCTAGCCGATAGAGCTAGAAATACCATCATATGGCCTTTTCAGTAGTGGCGCCTGGAACAGCTGATGGGACTATGATGAATTCAGGGGGTATACAGTTGTTTGCGTTCTGGGCGTGAATGAATCATAATACAGCATTCTGGTGTTATGTGTAAGCCTCGAAAATACTTATCGGGGGGGATCGTTGTGACAGGAATGAGTATTCTTGAGAATAGTGGGCTTTGGTTCTTAAAAATAGTAGTAGAGATCTCGCCATTCTTGGATTAGGCTTCGAGTGACAGGTTGTGATTATAGTACGGCAAACTAAACCGAAGTCTTAAACTACAATAAATAGTAATTTTAGCATGGATTATGATTTAGAAGTTCTAGAAATTCACTTTTGACGATAGAGCTAGCGGCATTTTAACGTTATTTTAATGATCATTGACCTTATGGACAATAATAGTTGATACCAGGAAACTTCGTATATCATTGTTTCAGGAGTTTCATAAAGAAAAATTCTCTCTAGATTTGAAAGTGTACTATTATACTGAAAAGAAAAAAATCATCTCGCATCAATAACTCTAGACAATTCCGTGCAATACTAAGCCCTCCCCTCTAGACCAGGGAGATAACCACCTTTACAGCACCCCTTCCCCGCAACGCCTCTGCCAGCCCTCTGTAAAATCAACAAACCAACAGGCACAGCAGTGGCTCCCCCCAGACTGCCTTTCGCACATACCTGCAACCGGTCACATATGCTAAATTGCACTGTCCTCATGATCAACCCATCCGCCTCCCTTTTTCCATGATCAAAGACCATACTATCATTATAGATATCCACCGTTGGGTCAAACACACAGGACTTTCCATATGGCGATAAATTCCCCCGCATACCCAAAACAGGAATACTAAAACTCTCACCAAGCCCAAAATGGCCTCTAAGGATAGATTTATCTTCCACCATGATATCAAACGTTTTCGCACCAAGATCATACATGATCTTATCCCACTTCTGGACAAATCCCTCCACATGATCGCCCGGTAAAACCGTAAAGTTGTAAACCGCACCCTCATCGAAGCCCCAAGAAGCATTCGGGTCCGGTTCCATACGCATACTATACTTGGCAGGCTCTACCGACATCATATCCACAAACTCCACATCCCTCGCCGGCTGTCCTGGTGCAGAGTCCAGATACACCCTAGTGCTCATTCCGTCGCAAGCTCCCTTGTACGTGTTCTTCCACACAATTGTACTCGTCAGAAACGGGCTTACGAACTGCACTAGCGTTGCGAAGATGAACCCAGCAGCCACGAACGAGAAGAAGAGCCAGAAAAGTATCTTCTTGGTCCATAAGGACTGGGGTCTGATGGCATATAGTAGGATTAGGAACGGACCCCCGACGAAGGCGTTGACAATGATTAAGATACACCCAAGGACCGCGATACCGGTGAACTGCTGTTGCATGCCAACTGAGTTGGTGGCATAGGTGGGGTATGAGAGAGGGTAGACGGTGCGGGCGACATAGAGGGTATGCCACCAGATTAGGATAGGATTGATAATGATGAAAATAGCTAGAAAGTACATTTCTAGAGAGTTGTATTAGATGTTTATCAAGGTGGGTTGTTTCTTTATAGGATTCGCTGCTCTCGTAGCGATGGGCGAATTTTGTGTGTGTGTGTGTGTGTGCGTGTGTAGTGATGTAATTGCGGTGGTCGACGTTAGCAGGCTCATTAGTTTAGTCATAGAATTTTAGAACCCCCCCCCTAAAAAGATTTACTGCAGAAATTTATTATCACAATTCTCGGATAGTTTGTTTATATCTACCAAGTGATAAACTAGTGTCTAGTGCTCGTGAATTTATTTTAGCCTACCCTATTTTACCCAACGTAAGTATATAATTGCGTAATTATACTTAAGGGATGCAAGAATACCCTCTTCCACATGCTTCTCGTCTACCTCACAAGCCATACCGACCCTTCACGGTACTTATGATTAATTCATTCATTCGCAGGCCCTTCACGTACTCTCACTCGAGCCTATTTGTATGTGCTCTAAATAGGTCACGTGTTGGCATTACTTATTAGTTCGATTTCCTATTTCTACCGCGGAACCTGGGTGTTGCTCCAGCGGAATCTGCCAAAGTGCCGGACCTGGTAGATGGTACATCCTATATATAAGGGGTTTTTTCTACAACAATAGTTATGAACGTGTTGCAAATAGTCTAAAGTATTTCCCCTGGATAGTAAAAGGGGGGAAGCAAAATGTTATTAACTAAAAAAAAAACCCAAGTCTTATAAGGATGTTGGCCAGTCTTAGCGATTGAAGTCTTATTTTGGAGGATCTGAATAGGACTAGACTGGCTTCAGAAAGGCTCTCCGATAGCGTCTTTTCGAATAGGTGGGTAATCTTAGCAGGCATCTTGCGAAGGCTCTAGTAATAGGAAGAGACTTTCCCCTGAATCCTTGTTATGTTAACCCGGAAGCACTAAGCAATTACTATGAGTGGTGGGAATAATAAGTAGAGGTCTTCATTATCGAATTTTTAGGATCTGATAATTTAATGTGATTCGAATGGTTATTCGAAAGGTTCTATGTAAATTCTAGGGTCGTTCTGAGTTGTATCTAGGGGGCTCTTTCATCTACATAGGTTCCCGACACTAATTTTATTCAGGGTTAGGTGTAAATGATTACATAATAGATTGTTTGTTAAAGACTAAACCCGCTAGACTGAACTGGCCCCTTTAGTCCTGTTATAAGAATATATAGCCCTGAAACTGCAATTTAGTGCTCACCCCCCTAACTCATTTCCTATCGACGCTGCTTATAGGGGTATATATATGTATTCCCCCCCCACCCCAAGTTGAAACAAAAGAAAAGTTACGAAAGATTAAGCAGAGAAAAATAATATAGAACATATATGCAAAGAGGGGGAAAAAAAACAAAAGCCAACCAAACGAAAATCCCAAACCAGAACACTTCCAGAGATAAACAAGCAGACAACAACAACAAAAAAAAAGCCACCAAGAAAGAAACCCCCAATGATGCCATTAATTCATAAAAAAAAAAAAAACCCCCCGTTAGTAAGAATCCAACAACCTACAGCCAAACCGATCTTAACGACGCTTAACCCTCTTACCAGTAAAGATCTTTGCAACCCTAAGTTGTCTATGGAAAGGACTCTTACGTCCAAACCTCATACACTTCTTCGGTATGTCTTCTCCATGGAAGCCTCTCCTATGCTGGAGCATATTATCTTTACGAGTGAATCCCTTCTCGCCAACACGCACACAGCCAGCAACCGGACAATCTAACAACCGTTTTGACCCAACTATCTCATGCATATGCATAACGTTGTAGTGGCGGGTGAACTCATGTCTGGTTCTAAATGTCGATGAACAACTACGGCTACCGGAGCATGAGATTATCAGGGATTTCTTGTTCCGGAAGCATTCGTGTAAGCCACTGTAGGACAAAAGTGTTAACTAGGCGAACGGATGCATATAAAGAAGGAGGGGAGGGGGAGAGATGAGAGACCCCACTTACACGAAATTCCCATCGCAATTATTTGCGCATAAGAAGTCGTGGTATAGAGGTGTGTTCTCGGGCGCATCATCACAAACGGTGTCAAGAGAGGCTTCAGGCGTTGTTGGAGGTTGACTCGGACCCTGGGACTGTGGTTCAAGTTTGTCTAGAGTCTTGCTTGGGCCGCCTTCAGAGTAGTCGAGACCATCGCTAGGCGTTTGGTTTGGTTCGGATAGAGCCGCTGGTTCAGTGGTATATGAGCGGTAGTCATCGAGACATAAAGACTCGCCTTGGGTTTCTGCTGAGAAAAAGACTGAGAATTGGTTGCTGGTCGTAAGCGAGCAAATGGAATCTGCTGAGTGCAGTTGATGTGAACTTGTTTCATTTCCTACATTACTGTAGCTGTAATCGAGTGCATCGATCTGTGGGAGAAATGACCAGCTAAGAAGGCTCAGGTTGTCCTGCTCGTAGCCGGTGCATATCTGTAAATCCTCGTTATAATCGTGTGCTGGGACAGCTTCGCGGTGTTTAGAAGCTACGAAAGACGGTGAAGGTATGCTATTATGTGATATCATTTTTTATAAGTAACTTGAGAGAGAGTGTACTGGGAGTTCTGAGGAATCTATTTTAAGAACTACCTTTACTGCGGGGTTTATCCCCATTTAAAGGCATTCAAAAGACACATCTAAACGTCTTACAACTTAATACATGTATCTATCGATCAGGACGAGGCTGTAAAAAAGAAGCAAGCATTATCTTGGGGTTGCACTTGCTGCCCCAAAATCTCCCCCATGTACGCAGCATTAGCTGGGGGGGGAATAGTGAAACATAGTAATCCTTTGAAAAATCTAGTGTATTCATACTACGCGTATCGATACGGTGTTATACTACTATCCCACATATAAATAGAATTAATAAAGTTAATGAAGCATCTATTAACCTTATAACGGCAGAAAATATGATAGGGAAACATTGCAAGACTTCTATAAAAACTTACATTTTCTTCTGAGCCGGTTACCGCGCTAAAAAACAAAAACTACTCAGGCTCGTTGATACCGAGCCTGAGTTAGGCTGTACCTTGTCCATGCTGCATTAACAGGGGTTTGCATATGATCTGTCACCTTTATAGTGTTTTCCCTTTTGGATGGTAAACTATTACCGACTGGGATGAGGAGTCGATAAGTTTAGCAGCGAGGATTGGTACGAGTGATGAATTGTGAAGTGTACGGTTACGTTGCTTCTGCAATGGATGCCTATCTATAGGGCTAGGTTTCTCCTGCGAGAATCACTGATAGAGATGTTTATCCCGGAGTTGGTACAAACTTCTAGATATTAGTCTCAGCTTCTCTTATTTTTCAAGATCACTCATAGAAGGTATAGTTAGTTATGGTGATTATTTTCCTTACTATCAAACCTGGGTTAGTACTTGATATGCGTAATCCCCAAATCCAAACATCGCACTTACCCTACCTTTCTTTCAAGTCCCAGCACCCTCTCCCACTCAAGATCTGTTTTCTCTTTTAGAGAGCATCGTCTCGGATTAAACTAGTATTACATCACTATTTGGGAACACACCACATATCCCGTAAAATAACCCACTTCGGGAGCATGCTCCTGGGTCTCCAACTTCATTTTCATTTTTTGGAGTATACATTAACCCCGAGTAAGGAATAAGAAAACATAATATAACTGCTTTATCGCTACCTTATCGCTACCAAATCCCCCCTCTTCCCTGTTCTTCCTTCGTGGCTTGCTTCATACTCTTCAGGCGCTGCTCCATTACCTCTTTTTCTACGTTATTCTACACCGCTGCCTCTAGAATAATCCATATACAGGGGAGCTTTTTGGATATATAGTAATAGTTACTCCAGTGCTTCAGACCCATAAAGTCCCTGCTCACTCGGATTAACAGCTTAGAGATTAATCACGTACTCGGGCTCTACAGACTCTAGAGCCGTATGTTTCCGAGGGACTGTAGAAATACCCTCGGCGTGAATGTTTGAGTGGGCCAGGCTTCTGGACTGTTGGTTCCCCAAAGACTAGCCTAGCGGCTCTATAGTGCAAATCTAAGCACCCAATTCTCTCTGGTAGTCTCCGGAAAACCCGGAGAAACTATATAAGAAGATAATACTACGTCATGATTTGTCACTCAGCCTTGGCATTATCTCTTGGCGGGATCTACCCTCTCTCTTTTGATTGAGTTGGTAGAGCTTCTATATAGAGGTTATATGGGTTTTTTATGCATTAATAGTACACTTATAAAATCCCTTCTGGGCTACCTTGGTACAAGTACCAACAAAAATTTGAAACAAATACCCAGTCCTGGGGGAACCTCAAGTGTCATATAAACAAAAAAGAAAAAAAAAACTGATAATTCCCAAAAGAAATTACCCCTTCCCATCTCTCCCAGAATCTCTGCCATCAATCCCCGGAGTAATACTCCCCTTGCAACACTTATCCGGCCTGCCAGCTCTCTGCAACATCAACAACCCCACCACAACCCCCACCTCATTCTTCATCTCCCGATCCACACACACCTGCAACTCCCCACAAATCGCAAACTGCGTCGTCTTCATCACCAACCTCTTCTTCCCCATCCTAGACAAACTATGAAAAACCTCCACAGTCGGATCAAACACACAACGCTTAGAGAACGGCTCGATATCCCCACTCATACCAAAACCCGGAATACTAAAATTCGCACCGAGGCCAAAACTGCTCTTATATACCTCACCGTCTCTGCGGGCTTCTAGCATACCCGAGGCCAAATCATACTGGATGCTTTCAAACACACCCATACGCTCTTCAGTGGGGCCATGGAACGATACCACCGAGAAGTTATAGAGCCCTTGATTATCGAACCCCCACACACTCGGATCCGGGCTCATGACCATTCTATAACTCGACCTAGAAACCAAGTCCGCAAAAAGCACATTCGACGCCGGCCGAGAGCCCGCCGAGTCCAGAAAGACACGAACATCCAAGCCATCGCATGATTTCTCATACTTTGCCTGCCACACGAAATACGGGGCGAGCAGAGCAGCAAAAAGATGCGCGAAGGTGAAACCAAACGCTAGGATGATTACGATAATAATTATTAGGGAGGAAAAGACTCTCCAGGTGACTGAGAGAGACCTCCTCCTCCTCCTCCTCTCGCCGTCCTGTGAGGTTCTGTTTGTTTTGGCGTCGAGCCAGGCTTTGGTGTTGCCGAGTGCTGTGCAGACGATCTTGAGTATGACGAGTGAGATGCTGCCGTTGATGATGACTAGTAGGGCTGATATAGCGCAGAGCCCTACGAATTCTGCTTCCATCGTGTGGCGGTCTTGGTTGGTGACTTTGGATTGGTGCGAGAGTGGGGAGACGGTGCAGTCGATGTAGTACAGCTGATAGCGGACCATGAGGGGGTTAAGGATTACAGCGATGATTAGGGGGAGTAGTAGACGGCATAAGAGCATCCGATAGGAACCTGAGTCCCTGAAAGTCCCGGCAGTGGGACGGCTTGAGATACCTGGGAATTTCAACATTGTGTTGCTGGATGTAAGTATTGAGGAGATTGGTAGAGGAGTGAGGTTGTGGGGAGAGGTAGTCAAGGCGATATCTGACCTCATTGGCCCTAATCGAAGCGTAGGAACCTATTTTAGTCACGCTTCTGACAGAAATATCATACTAATCTACCACCATGATATCACTATTATCCGTGCTTAGAGAAGTATATCTATAGTGGCCATTGGACGAGTGATATCCTATGCGTAAGTACTACATAAAAGTCAAGCATGTGTAATCATAAAAATAAACTGTTTTATTGGTATCGCTTGATCAAAGTCATATCTTTAGGAGTATTCTCATGAGAACGCCATGTAACCCGAGAAAACTCTAAAAAAACGCTATACACGCCAACACCGTTGAATAGAGCAGTCACTCCCGCCCTGTCGATTATATACTAAGAAAAGAACACCCCTCGTAGAGAACAAGTAGGGTATAAATACATGGGTATAAAAAAAAGATTCAACGCTATCACTCGGCCTGTTATCCTCTCCATATTCAAACCCAAAAAAAGAAAAGTATCACCCTAATTAAAACCTCGTCACTAGAGGCTCCCTAGAAAGAATTAAAGTCAAGTAAGCAGGGTAAATAGTTCACAAGCAAACGATAAAGTCCCCAGAGGATGCAAAGAGACAGATGCAAAGTATAGGTATAAAAAAGCAAATAATAGCAACCCAGCGATGCAAATCCCATCAAGCCAAACCCAGTACCAGCAACAAAAAGAATCAAAAAACGAATGCCGCCATGCAAAGAAAAACAAAATTGTAAAAGAAAAAAAGAAACAGGTAATTACAAAAACTGCCGTCAATCCCGGCCCTATTCTTCCATATCACTCTCTTCCTCCCCTAACCCTTTCCTGCCTTTACGCTTTAATAAATCCAAGACCACCCCTAAACTCCCGCTCCTCCTCCTTCCCTCTCCTCCGTCTCTCCCACCAGCCTCCTGGAGGAATGCTACCTCTTGTGATAGGTCTGTCTCAGCCTCGCTGTTTCGCCGTGTCCGGATAGCCCCAAAGTCTGACATGACAGCTTTGAGCTGATAGCCGGCCACTAATGGGCCAGGTAGGAGGTTTGAAATAGATTTCCTATGCATCCCACCTCCGGCGGCAGAAGAGCGACTCGCACGCCGTGACAGTGAGTTATGAGGTGTATCTTGCGTTGGCAAAATAGGTTCCGATGCAAGCCTTGATGGCGGCCGCCCGCTTGGAGAGGTAGGTATATAGCTATTACTCCGACTATTCGGTGTCGTGGGGAACGAGTCCAAAATCGCCATCGACGAGCTCGAAATCCCTCTCGCAATCATTGGTCTAGTAGCTCCAAGCTTCATCGGCGAAGAAGGTACAGGTGTGCTAGGCCCATCTTCCTGGATAATTCCATTTTCAAACCCAGTTGAATCCACCCTTGGCCGCTTTCCTTTCCGGGTATCTCCATCTTGTCTACCCAGATCGATACTTGCTCCTGGTGCAGGGCCTGCAGCGCCGTATCCCTCTAAATCTCCATCCTCTTCGTCATCGTAGTCCCACTTACGGTCTTTCCTACGAGAGGAGATTAACCAGACCCCCCAGAATGTTAAAGCGCAGCCTGTACAGAACTTTATCATTCGCTCTGGCTTCACGGTTTCGAAATCGCGATACAAGATAGCGCTACCAAGGATAACAGAGATAGTGAATAGAACAAATTGAGTCGGTATGACCTGGGTGGAATCGAAGCGTTGGAGTGCACGGTTGACATATTTAATTTGTAGGACGGCTGTGAAGAAGAGAACGAAAGTGAAGAGATAGGCGATTGGATATGTAAATATATGGTAGAAGGAGGATGAGAGAAGCGATGAAATCCCTTTAGTGGAGAGAACTGTGTAGCCACCTATAGGGTGTTAGAAATATATAGATTTTGATATCTCAAGGAGACAAACCGAATAGAGCGACCAAACCGAGATCGATTAGAATCGTCTTGCGACCATACTTTGACGAAAGGTACATCAATACAATAATGATTGCACAAGTTATCCCAAAATAAACCTCAAACGCAGTTTGTGAGATGGCTTCCAGTATTTGATCCGGGCCGAGCTGGTCAAGCAAACCATCAGCTTCAGTTCTCTCGTAGAGCATCCTCAAGCTACCCACCTTTGTTTCTTCCTTCTCCGCGCTCCAGACAACTACGACTGCGCCCAGAATACTAACAATCACACCGACAATATCCCGCCTCCTCAACGGCTCTTTTAGCACCACGGGCGCAATTACACAATTAGACACCAGAGCGACAACTCCCAGCGGCGACACAATACTAGCCGGCGCAAACCCATATGCTAAAAAATTTCCGCATTCGCCCACAGACATGAGCACAAACCCAATCCACCAATACGGGGATGACAGATACTGTTGGTTCTGCGGCGGGGGTGTGTCCTTCTCCAGCTGGTTTTGGGGAGCCAGCAAACCAGTACTCTCGTTTGGGGGTGTTCCGGGGGTAGGGGTAGAGGACTCCGAGGAAGAACTTTCATCTGGCGTACTTGTGCCGGTTTGCTGGGCTCGTAGCCATCGCCGACGGCGTCTCCATATCCGTCGCCGGTTCTCCGATTCTCGCTCAAGTCGTATGTGTGCATATTTCTGGATGTTGAGAGCTAGCGAAATGAGTATATTGCCGCATATAGCGATAACAATACCAATGAACGATGACCACCGCCTCAGGGTTTCATCCGAGCCGAAAGACCAGGCAGTCAGTATGAATCCCAGCGGTGCCAAGTCCCCTGGTGGTGATGATGGTAATGATGATATTTGTGCTCTTGAGTCCGTTAAAGATACGGAGAGCGCTGAATAGCGATTAGAAAGGTCCATAATGGACTAGAGGATTGTGGTTGAGGGTTTTGCGGGGGATGCTGCTGCGTCATGTAGTGACGTTGCCGGGCAGTTTACAGTGCTCAGTCCACTGCGGCGGGGAGGTTCTGCTGGGTTTGGGCGTTCTGCGGGAGGTTGCAATGTCAGCAACGAAGGATCAACAGCAGCCTATCAAGATAACAGGAGATTCACTCCCGACCTCCACGACTTGGTACGGCTGCAGCAGACGGCAGACGGCAGGTGGGCAGTAGGCGGTAGGCACAGGCGATGCAACAGCAGGAGATACATACCAACAGTAGGATACGGATCACGAAGAAACAGCGGTAAGTGATACTGCTGCTGTTAGAGAAGCCATATGAATATGTACAAGTACTGTAGACGGTGTGATGTGATGGATGAGGCCTTTCTTGAGAGAAAGATTACTCCGTCTTTCTCCCCTCTAGGCATTCTCACTGCGGCTTCCGACCATCATCCGGCCGCCAAGGCAGGGGAGATGGTGATTGGTCAGCCCCGGAGATGGATCATGATATCCGAGATAAGATAACCAGCCCGTGTTACCCCACGACGTCGTCTTGCATAGAAGGAACGTTGATTCCTCGAAAAGTCCCCCCGTTCAATGCAGCTGCAGAAGACCCATCCTTGGATTGCATGAAAATGTCATAGCATCAACAAGGCACAGAGTTATCTTGGCAGGGTCATCAGAGTTACACCTGCGCTGGGTAACCTCTAAGCGATGCAGAAGTCACGAGAATGGACATGTACAAACATCTTGTTATTCTGCCCAGTGCAGTGCAGAGGGCTCAGTGAATGAGTGGCTTCTCGAAACCCGTCGTCTGCGTATTCGGCGCAGCAATCTCCGGCTCAACTTCTTAAACACGGTTCTCCTTTTGGACAAGATTCTGGGGAGTAGGGGAGTAGGTCCGTGCACGAGTGATTTCCAGTGCTGCGGAAGGGTCCTGCAGGGGTAATACTGACTACATGCTACATGTGGCTTCGTAAACGACACCCCTCTCCAGACAAACTTTCCTCTCTATTGTCTATGGAGTTGAACATCCTCTCTTTCCTGAATCACCACTTTTATCATGATTCATCTAAAGACAACGGCCCCTACAAGTACAATATAATAGTTACCAAATGTCTCTATCTCGGAGAACTATAGACTTGTTTCTGCTCTAGGCCATCTCGGATGATTGGCATGGCAGATCTATGCTCTCGGAAAGAAGAACTCCGAGACGACCCATAAGGGGTCTTTTCATGCCCTAGGAAGTTAATGTCGCAAACAAAAACCCTTTCAGCCCCCTAACGCAACGAGCTTGTAGTATCATATTACGCAAGACATTCGGATGATAGGGTCTTTAGCTGTGACTGGAAAATATATCCTGCATAAATGCTTATTAATCAGCGGCATATATTCCAGTGCCTGAGCTTGGGCGTCTGGTATATATCATTTTGGGTAGGTACATCTTTTTGTTACATCAATTGCCAAGAGAACACTAGGCTCTTTGATATTATATTTCTTATACTTACATTACCGCAGATAAGACCCCCGGAATTTCCAAATTGACCTAAATGATAGCCTGAAACCATTCGACTGCAACATTGGTATAACAGTACCTATATGTACGTTTAGTGCCCTCCTATCGACAACCACGGAACGTCCTTAGTACGGCTCTGTTAAGCTGATGCTAGCATTGTGCTACAACCCCTGCCAAAGCGTAGCCAACCTAATTTAGACGATTATAAGTCGCCAATCCGTGTAGCGAGCACCTCATGTGACAAACAGGGGCCTAAATAGGTAATGAGCGACGGGAAACTGGATTAGGGTTGGAGATTCCGTCACACGGAGGTGCTCGTCACATGGGGGTGAACGACTGTACCCGGCACGTAAGGTGTCAGTATAGATTTCATTATAGGGACATCAGTTACAAGCGAGAATGGGTTACCTCGGGAGACCTACCAGAAAACTCCTAGCCGACGCCAGAGTAAAAACACCCCTATATGAGCTATTATCTTTAGTAGACATTTACTTTATCCGCACTAGTTTCCAATACTAGCATTATTACAATCGCCCACATCGTTCACCCGTCTCCAGTATACCCAAGTATTGAAAACTTCTTCAGCACCGTCAGGGTAGCGAGAGGACCTAAAGATAAAATCCTTGGATTGGATCGAATTAGCAAATCCTCCAGCTACAACTTCGGCAAGAGAAAAAAATACCTAATTCCCCAATTTACGTCTATAAAAACTGTAAGGAGGACGAAATGCGACGAAAAGACCACCACAATTATCACAGAGGACAAATGGGTGAAAGAGTATAGGGTCGTATGTATATCTAATGCTTTTGCCTGCTGGAACCAGCATAGATATAAATACAGTAAAGCCTTCAGAAGTATAGGGGGGTTATATTTTCGTCGTAGGAAAGAAAAAGGCTAGAAATAATTCCCACAGAGAGGTAAGTACCCCGACACTGCAACGTTCGCTGCAGATAAATAAACAACAATACACCTTATCAACTCTAGTACCGCTCTGTGAGCTACTGACATACTTTTCTAACTTCCTAGATCTTTAACCCCGGCTCAGTGACAGTCCTCTGGTCATGTGGTGAATAATTTTGTGTCAGAAATCCGTCATGATAGAGATACTACCTGGCTAGTCCCACCGTTGCGGGGCTGGGCTAGTGCTGAAAACAGATTTCTGGATATAAGAGGGTTTTCGCACCGTTGTTGTCGGTATTCTCAGGCTGTAAAAGACAGGAGTTAGGAGTATGAGAACGAGGGAGGAAAATCGAACAGAGGGTGAAATCTAACAGAGAGGGATAGCCCAGTAGAGAGGCGGGGAATCTCATCGAGAGAAACTGATAGAGGGGGGGTGATAAAGCAGTTACGGACAAGGGTAGCTAAGGATGCCTAATACCCGGTGCTGCATGATAGCCACAGCAGAAATCATTTAAGACATTTGATAGTCGAACCTAGGTGAAAAACGACCAGTATTATCACCCAATGTGGGGGTTCCAATGCAGTAACTACGTATAACGACTGTCTAGTGCACTGACCGCCAGAGCTGAAACTCAAAGATAATGCATGTTATACAGAATCTACAGTCAAGTACATGTAACCAGCTGGATATTCAGCTAAACCCGTTTACCGAGTGGCAAAAAACACTAGTCAGAGATCGGCCCTAGGTCCCAAGTGAGAATTCCAAGACCCAAATCAGCCTAGTCCCATTGCGTAGTCCCATCCTTTAAATCTTTATTTCCACTCCTGCTGTCAACTGCGGGGAGGGGGTACTATGGATACTTCCCCACTCATAGCGTATATGGAGAACACTCCATGACCCTATGAAGCGAAGGGCACTACCTACGCACAGAATTGGTAGTTTTTAAAATACAAATTCGGACTACCTTCTGTCACCGTCTGCATGGTGTATCACTCGGCCCGGCCCGGCCAAGACGGCTAGGTAAGTCACCGGGTAATCTGTGATTCGTTAGGTGATACACTCGGTTGCCAAAACAGAAAGAAAATCGCTACTCGGGACGGCAATAAGCACTGGGGAATGAAAGACCTATTCTCATCAGCCGGCAGGTGCACCCTGCTCACCGAGGGACCATTACTTCCAATAAAGACCCCGGTCTGGAGATTTGGCATTTTATTGTCTTTGAATTAGTGGGAAAAAACCAAGTGGGGTCGAAATTCTCCGGGGGGTGCATAGGGGACATCTCGTCATGAATAATAGACCTAACACCTGCGAGGATTTACCAAGTATGGGGGGGCTTACCTCACCCACAATCGATGAAATCGGTGGGTGAGTCTCCCCGGAAAAGTAGACCTGCATACAATATAAATTATTTTGTTGGACCCTGACCCAACTTGTTTTAATCCTCCCCTCCCCCGCGGGCCTCACATTTAGAGGTCGGAGTTGCGTTGCTGCATTCGCCGGCGCGATTTCGTTGGCTGCCCTACCTTTCCCTGGCTTGAATTTTACGGATATACTCACCTTACACGCTCGCCTGGGGAGTACCGCGGCACCGATCCGGGTGCTTGTCATCTTGTCATCTTGGGGGGGAACTCCCAGATTTGTGATTGGTTCCCCCATCATACCCATCCGATCTTAGACCCCATGAATTTTTGGACCTTATCGCCAAGACCCCACCTTCGACTGATAGCATATACATACATGGCCTTTGCAGTAGAATACGAGAAACAAAATAGTCATGAATTTGCTAGGATCTTATTTTAGAGATAAGTACAGTGAAATAAATGTAGGGTCTTTATGCATACAGATATAAATTTGGCATGTACGGAACTACCCTTCTTTTCCAGTAGTTTACATGTAGGTCCAGCAAATTTCCATCTTGACTCCCAGGTACCAACTCTTCTCTACCAAATGTTGAGATACCGAATGTACGATTCTATCCGCGCCCTCCCCCCATATCTCTTGGTAAGTCCCATCCATATCTCATGGTGTAATTAAAGTTTAGCCCTGAGAGGGGGTGTAAGACAGAGGAGTGGAACTCCCCGGGCATTTGCAATTGGCTAGTTTAACACAGTATCAATTGGTGAATAGCTGATCTATGTCAGTTGAGCATCCACCCCCCCCCCGTACTACGTATCCGCATAGACACACCCATAACCATTGTATGGATACTGTCCCCTCATCCGTCCCCCTCGCACCGCTCAAGCCATGGCGTAATTGATACTATACCCCGAGGAAGGCCGAATAGCTGAAAATGTCAAAGGCAACGTAGCCTCGCCCACAGACCTCCTCGACTCAAGGTGCCCGCTGCATATAAAGAGAGTAAGAACCCCCCATCTCCTCATCTACTCCACCGTATGCATTCCTTCTTATAAACAAAAAAAAAGACAGAGAAAAAGAAACCTTCCACTCACTTTCAATCTATAAAAATTGAGAAAAGAAAATCCTATGACTTCAGTCCTAAGAATGTGCAATAACTCTCCACCAATGTCCTCACAGAACAGCACTACAACGCTCGACGGCTGCAATGGACACCCGGCTACTCCTTCGGCCGAGAGAAAAGTTACTGGTATGTTCTCGACTCCTCTGCTGATACCTACTACGGGGGATGGGTCCCCGCGGGCTGCAGCGTGACTAGTCCTGCAGCCAAGGTACCGCTGGTTCGGGTGCTACCTGAACTACTACTGACTTACCCCCTACCCTCAAAAGGCAACATAATACACTTGGGCCCTACTCCCATCCCGACGGGTGAGCTCCCGATACCCTGTGATTGTTATTGTTGCAGTCTCGTGGAGTGTAGCCCCGAGGAGCTAGCCTATCTGGATACTTTCGTCTACCTCGTCCCCTACGAACAAACACCAAAGGCCATCTTCAAGGCCTGTGAAGAGGCTTTCAACATCGTCTCAAATGCCGTTGATAGGCTGATTGAGGCCAAGAGAGAGCTAGCAGATAGCAGGCCCTTGGTGTGGTTGGAGACATTTAGGGACTGTGTCGGTATGGCTGAAGGTATGTGCTAGCCTTATCTAATTGTTGCCCCGATTGTCGGGTAGAATCGCTAAACCTTGTCTAGAAAATAATTACTATCCGGAGTTGGACATGGGGACACAGACTATATGCTGGTTGGGCATGGTCCTCGCGAATGGAAGGTTAAATAATCTGGGGAAGCATATCGATAAGACCAGGGTTAAGCCATTTGGCCATGAAATGTTAAAAGATATCCGTGATTATAATATATGTTGATTTTATTTGAACTCGCCTGTTATATGTGTAAAGGGGTGTTGATACTGAGAGACACCCACGATTAATTCCTTGTTGCTAATGTAATTAAGAACTAAGATATAGGGGAAAGCCCCCAATTGCTCATGTCCACTGAAGGTTTCGTCCAGATGGACCGTGAGCCTCCCCCCCACCCAATCCAACGGCTGGTCCGAGTGTCCCCGTAGACCCACTCTCATGCATAGCCGCCCTTACTACCTCCCAAGTTAAAAAAAAAAAAAAAAAAAAACGCTCTAGAAATGTTTCAGATGATTTGCTTTTTCTTACGCACTTGATTAATTTCCCGGTCGGTGAAAATCCCCTGACAACGCGTTTCGAATAAATTGTAAGGGACGGCAGCGGCAGTAAACAGTGTTTCTGATTATCAGTTAGTAAATGACGTCACCCGCGGAGCTCCCCTTTGTGTAAAGTATAAACCAGAGGATATCTAATCTCTCTCCACCCCCCCCCCTTTGAACTGTCACGGCTGTCACGCCTAGTCCTTAAAACCTCTAGCTTTCTACAGTCCGCCCCCGCGGAAATTCGACTTCATAGAAAGTGAGGATTGATGCGCAGATGTTCTAGTCTCCTTTTACCAATTGATTTCACACATTTGTGGGTCTAGTGGATCGAAGGACATAGAATATGCCATGTTTTAGAAATAAAATTATATGTGTGGAGCTGGGATCTTCCATGTCTCAAGTCAACTGTCCTCTTCTACATACAGTATCAGGAGTGCTCTGAAGCTTCTTTTGGTTCTAGAATTTTAGAATTGGTGACGGTCTAACCTCCCACAGCTAGCGGCACGCTATGGCATTCTCTTTGTTCGAATGCAATAGTATTTCCCCATCTTACATCCCCTCCCTTGCTCATCTTTCATCACCTAATCTTAACCACATAATCATCAGCCTTTAAGATCAATATCTAAGATTATGACAGGTATATGCTCTACAATATGCTACTTGCTCGTTCCTTTTCTCAGTAGTGTTGGGGTCCTCATATGGCATGGCTTTTACGTGGCAGCAACTGTTTACCCTCTTTCCCATCAACGTAGAGCTGCCAGTATGTCTGACTCGAGTTTACAGACTGAGTTTGTCTTTATCTGCCTTTTTGGCCTTTTCGTAGCTTTCGTCAATGCCTTCGTCGGAGGGTACCTCTTCGTTGGCCCTCTCTCCAGCTCATGGAAAAACGAGAGATTTTTGAAAGGGCTTAAAATGCCATATTTTTTGAGAAGGGTCCTCTATGGGTTGTTGATGACGTCTACTATTATAGTGATAGTATTTATGGCACTTGTGATGGTTGTGTCCCCATTTGTATCATCCGAGATGAGATGGAAGGCAGCATACCGAGATACTTGCAAAGGGATGGACATAAGGGTCTATCTGGATTCTCCTGAGTCCCGGCCTGCAGTAGGCGTAGAGTTCCTTTCGCTCTCTTCTGGGGAGAGATTTACGATGAGTATGAACCCGGACCCTTGGCACGTTAGTTACAACGACCGCGGGGTATACAACTTCTCGATTATTTCTGAGAACGGTACGGACTTCGTGCCGGCTTGGGGTCACATTAGCTATAATCTTAATGAGCGAAAATTCGAGGTCTGGGATACCAATAGTACCGTTACCACGGAGGGGGATTTCAGTCTTGGGAGTAACTTCCTCATTCAGACTTTGGATATGCGTGGAGACCTAGGTGCATTCACGAGGCGGTGTGTATTCGACCCCACCGTGCAGATTCTCGATACGGCTGAGCGTAATGGGAAGGTTGTTATGAAGACAGCGCAATTCAAGATTTGTGATCTGTTGCAGGTGTGTGCAGATGGTGGTCTGGGTGATATGACCGCGGTGCCGATAGGGTTACTGATACTGCAGAGAGCGGGAAGGAGGGGGACATGCTGCAGTGGAAGGCACCGGGTGCCTGGTATTGAGGGACGTGATTGATACCTGACGGGAACAAAATTTTCTTCTTTATTTTTTTTTTGTATCTCTATTTTTTTTTCTGTGTGCGCAGCTGATAAATTTAAGGTCCTTGGAATAAGCAAAATACTGAGTTCTTCTATGCACAGGAAGCATGCAGGCAAAATTCAAACATTTTATCTTATCTTATTTCATTTTTTATCCTTCATGAATCCCGTGGCGATCGCCGAGGTGACTTAAAATTATTACAACATCCTACTGACATCGTCAAAGCTCCTGCAGAGTGAGCTCAATCTATGCAGCCCTTCCCCGTGGCTTTTACCCCTCATAATGGCAGACCAAATGAAAATAATTATTGGCGGTAGTGACGATGATGATGATGATGGTCGATATTGGACATGACGGGGTGCATTAGACGGGAGCGATCTGCGGCCAGGTGAGTGCATACGTACACCACCCCCCATCCCACCCATGCATGCCCTTTGATAAAACTTATCTGTTCCTGTTCCTGTTCCTGTATTCTCTTCCTCGGAGTATGCCGTTCATAATGTACCCCAGTAACTCGAAATAGACCCCGGTTGACCCAGTACTATGGTTCCCCCCTATAACTACGAGACTAGGGGAATTTTTCTTCCCTTCCCTTTTCTTTTCTTTGTAGAGAGTTGTAATAGAGCCGGCGGTGAGAATCATGATGGTAACTAATAATAGATATCGGGGTTCTGAATTCCTATACCGATATGGTACGCTCTGGTATTCCTGTAATTGCTTTTTGACGAAGATTGAGAGTTTTTTACTAATGAATTGGTTAGATACTGATGGCTTAATCGATAGTGGTGATCGGTGAGAGACACTGTATCCCCCTCATTGGACTTATTCTGTGACCATAACATAGATACTGCCTAGGGAAGTCGATAGTAGAACTAACAGTAGGTTAATATTCCTAAGCCAAATCACAACAGATCACTCGCCTCATCCTTCCCGCTAAACCATTCTTACCACGGAGTATATATCACCTCATGGATTATAGACCATCTTATCGCTATCTTGAAGCCTTCCCCGCCTCCACCCTCTCTCTCTCTCTTCCCTGTGGCTTTGGTTTCGGGTACTATCACCTAGCCCTAACATGATCTCTTTTAAGCCTTGGCGCCAAGGTTATAAAGAGCTCCCTATCTCTTTTGCCCCGCATTCGACTCCACTTTCTCAATAAAATCCTCGCCGGTGGAAGACCTAGTACAAATATTTCAACTCCTGCAATAAATCGCCCTTCCCCCCCCCGTACCACCCATCCCGCTTTTACAGTTCACTTGGAATAAATTAAGGAGGCAGCAATGAAAAGCTATGGATCGAGCCTTTGACGATGATTCTGCATATGTACAGAAAAAAGAAACTCTGGAGATACCATTGGAAGTGGTTTCTTGGGTCGATTTTAGGGATGGTCGGTTGGGTCGAATACTACTTGATCTAATAGTGCTCAAGGACAGAGCTTAGCTTTTGATTTGCCTCGAGGCTGGAATATGCAG
Source organism: Verpa conica (assembly GCA_033030425.1). Lineage (NCBI taxonomy): Eukaryota > Fungi > Ascomycota > Pezizomycetes > Pezizales > Morchellaceae > Verpa > Verpa conica. The sequence goes on from JAUFSD010000004.1 coordinate 288,481, forward strand.
TAGTTGTCGAACTACTACGGAGCGGACTCGATGCAGATACAATCGACTGCCCTTGAGATTGTCGAGCAGATGTGTCTATCTCTAGAATGGGCTATTCTAGAGCTACTCGCACGTAATAGGGCGAGAATAGCATCGTTCAGCTGTCAAGAGGGTGCACTATAATTGGCTCATAAGCTCTGGAATGATTCAATGACGGACCCTTTGAATTGGGATTATCTGGGAATTCAATATATATTTCCCGTTTCTACCGACCCGTTCACTACGACTTTTTATTATCGGGAAAATTATACCCGCGGCTAGTGCGGTGTTCATCTTGAGTATATTACTAAGTTACATAATAAAAACTACCCGAATTCGAGCTCAAAAACCCTCGACCGGGCACCGGGGGGGCTTTAAAGCCACAAAATAGTCGCCAAGATACAAGAGATTGCCATGGTGACAATCTTCCGCGGGGCAAGAAGCGAACCCCCCGAGCCCGGCCCTGAAGGTAGAGGTGGGGGTTGATCTGTAGGGTTGAACGCGTCCTTGAGGATAGGGTCCGCCCATGGTTTCAGATATGGCGCCCGACCACCAAGCTCGGCGTTCTTTCTAACTACCCTAGGAGTGCTGTACACGATGCCTGGATAGTAGTAACTGGTCCACTACGCGGGATTAATATAACGAAACTAGTTTTGGGTGACTTGCTCTATTAGGGATTAGGCTTGGATCGACTCACAGAAAGGGAATTCATATCAAATACTCTGACTAATTCGCTTGCGCATCCGGCTTTTGGATCAACACTATATCCTGGAGGGTAGCCTCCAACTACTAATAGCTGAGATCCAACGGCGTGACAAGTATGAGTACGGATGTGGCTCTCTCCTTGAGGAATCTTGATCTTCGTCCAGCTGTGTTGCGTGGAGAAAACCCCCCAGTCAGTGCTTCCCTATTCCGGAGGAATTTAAAGGGTTTCATACATAAATGAAGGCATCGAGAGGACGTAGATGTCATCTACTCCTTCGCCTTTTGCTGTGACATCTTGCCCACCATACAGCCAATATCTAAGAGCGAGTGATAATGTTAGACCTAGATTCCGAAGCGGATGTTTGAATATCAATTATAAGAAGAAACCTTAACATACTCCCACGTATTGGTAGTCTTGCTATAAATGGTCTGTGCACAAAAGCGGGTTCTAGTGACTGGCTTGTCGTCGTCGATGGAGGTGGTTTTTTGCTTGTACCACCTATTCTCATCTAAACTAAACAGTAATACCGCATTAAAATCAACCTAAACCAGTAAGTTTCCATATACACTCGGGTTATTTCTCAGGTAGTAGATTTGCTTTTTATTTCAACTTACAGGGTCTCCAGTTTCATCGTTTACCTCCGGAGCGTCAGGACGTGTAACTCCAGCTGGTGCATATTCTCCCATAAGCGAGATCAAAAACCCTTTACCGTTACCTAGTTTCATATAATTCAATGAGCCGTGCCAGAACCCAAAACCTGCCTCCTCTGAAGTTCCGTAGGTTTCGTCAAAAAGATTATTATTGTTATGGTCGTAGATGAGCATCCCTGCCTGTGCCGCGTAAAGGTTGGCCGGTGCGTTCTTATCTGAACGTGAAGTGACGATCCCGCTATATATACATGCACACAAGGATTAGATCTCCACTCATCTACTATTGAAAAAAAAAAAAAAAATTTAATATATGACATTGGCAACAAACCCAGCATAGAAACTTCTATTTATTGATGGGACTGAAACCCCCGCCCCGGCAAGGGCTCTTCTAAATTTATCTTTTTTATTACCCAACTCAGTTATATCCGTCCACTTCTCTGTCGACAAGTCGAATTTCCAAACGCTATAGGACGGTATGCTTGTGTTATTCACGTAGTACAAACTCTCGTTCCATCCGGGTGCTGAGTAGAAATGACCCCCCTGGAAAATGATGCTGTTCTGGTTGGAATCTGTCCACATTGCTGCCCGGTTGACTACGGGAACCCCGATTGGTTTTTTTGTCTGTGACACAATTGCACTACCGTAGTCTTGGGTGTTGAAACTCCTGGAGAGATCGATCACCACGGTCCATGCATCTAAAAAGACTCGTCAGTGCCTAGTTAGCTAGATCGAATCTTATAGTGGCAAGGATAGGGTCTAGCCACGGACTCAGGTCTAGAATTTCAGTGTCGTTTCCTTGTAATTTGAAGTTGTACTTCGCCATGCCGCCGTCGAATACGAGGAGGTGTTTGTTCTCATTCTCTAATACGATACCTAAAAAAGAACATAAATGTTAGCAGAACCCAGCATAGAGCACCCCTCCCCCTCCCCACTCTCCCCACTCTCCCCCGCTGCGTACAAGAACTTACTGCTATGTGCGAGTAATCGACAAAAATACTGAGGACTCCAGTTGTAGGTCTGCTCGGCGGCCGGTATATCTTTGGGTCCGACTATTTCAACTGACCCCCCCTGCTGAGCACTGACCTTGAGAAAAAAGAATAACGTCCAGATGAAAAAGTTATAGATTTCCATAGCTAGATCTCAATCGACTCGAGAAAAAAAAAAAAAAAAAGCTATTGAATTCTCTCCTAACTGAAGATCTAAAGGGGGGGGGGGAGAGAAAAAAAAAACCTATCCGAATGAAAAGTCTTTATAAATAGGATACTACAAGCTTTACCCCCCATAAATGCCAAGGCGAGGCTGAGATACCAAGCCAATAAAAAGCAACAACTATTGTGGTACATGGCTGGAGAGTTCGTGCTTGATTGGGCTCGTGGTAGATAGTTGTTAAGCGAAGGCTGATCGTGAGACTACTCTAGACAGCGGGATATACTTGTAGTTTTTCAAGCGTTTCCGGTGGCTGCGAACGCCATGTCACTCACTAGTCGAACTTTAAGGAACCGAGGGCAAAAAGAAAGACTTGGCTTTGACCAATAATAAAATCACACAAACTCACAATGTGAGATAGGTATGTCACTCTCCCCCATTACCATATTCCGGAAATGCTTGACTTGACCTTAATTGATAGATCTAGCTACATGCCACCTCAGTTGGTGGCACGAGCGAGGCGGAGGGGAAGGGCATTGCATTGTGCTCCTAGTGGAACCTTCCCCGCAGCTTAAAAGTCTATTCGTAACCTAATTAGAGACATTTTCGGGTGCTTGACAGTAGGTCTAAGCCTGATAAAGGGCGGTATATGCTTATTGGAAAGCTGACCCAATGACCGATTTCTCGAGTGACACTTTGTGATACGTGATCTTGGCGGAGATATAGATAAGGGCTTTTTCAATTCCAAGGAGTTCCATAGAAGAGTAACGCTATATCACAGTTTTAAGCAGTACAAACTTCCCCTATTATTTTCCTTACTCACTCTTAACTAAAAAAGTTTTTAGATAAAGCGAGCTAGAAAAGATCTATTATAAAGAGCAAGGTTGCTTGTACTCTTGCTAGTCAGGTAAACATAAGATACGAAAGAGGGCGAGCGTGACATACGTACTAGCACACTCCGTCCCTGAGAAAACTGGGTTAATAAAGACAACTTATACTAGTAATATAGCCTAAATTATTTCAAGAATAAAATGTCCCTAGAAAACACTCTAATTAACTGAGAACTTGGAGACGCAGAGGAAGAATAGGAATGAGGAGACTAAGGCGTTATATTTTTGTTTTACTGCTACTTTTATATATTTTTGTTTATTTTTTGTTTTTGTTATTGTTGGATTTTTGTGCGGGTACCATAACCTAAGGGTTGCATGTACTTAAATGATAAATTCATTCATTCATTCATTCATACTCTAATTAACTAATATGTATTTACCGAGTGATATTTTATGAGAACTATACTGAATGAATGAATTGATCATAAATACACGAAATGAGAACTATACTAGTCTAAGCTTTTATATTCATCTATGAACATACAAGTACTTGAGTACCCTAGCCCTATTTGAGCAAATCCTCATTGTATAAGCCACTTACGTAATCGACTTAATATCCTCATACAAACTATACTATTGTAAGGGGACAAAAATACCCGGTCACTCGCATAGCAACACCCTAATGTGATATCTTCTTCCTCCACAACGCATGAGTTTATGTAAGTAGATAGTAAATAAACTATTAGTGTGTTCTTTCTCTGGTTCGGTTTTCCGTTTTTTTATCAATCGCAACTATGTAGGGCTTTAGCTACCTTGTAGATGACTGGCTACTTTGTCCCCCTACAATAGCTTACTGCGTATGTAGTTTCTAGCTAGCTATATAATCGAATACAACTCGCCACGTATTATAGAACAGCTAGTAGCCTGAACATCCAGAGAATTATTAGCAGAAACGAACCTCAGAGGGCTATTATAACTATAAATTATCTTCATTGACCCTTGTCCATTTAACACTTCTACCGCTCCGGCTTCTTTATCTACCAGCTGCGAGCTCTTAATTGTATTCCCAGCCCATCTTAGATTTTTATACATATAGTCTATAAAATTATTGCTAATACCACCAGCTTCTATTAGCTCCCTCTTCAAATCTATTACCATAGTTCCTTTCCTATAGTCAACTTATGACTTGCACTCTTCCAGCTTGCCCATCATTCCACCCAATATATCACTCTACCCGTCTATAACTTTACACGCCGACTCTTAGACTAGCTCCTAGTTAATCTTTAACAAAAATCTCGCATCCTACCCCCTGTACCAAAACCAACTAAGCGTAGCCCTCGAGTTTCAGCACCGACTTATATCTGTAGTTTATTTTATAGGGTCCGTCATAGGCAACTGATCTTTTATCGTCGAGCTTCTGTGTACTTAGAGTGATAGCAGCAGCTTTGTGAGGAATTCTAAAGTATATTTTTTTTTCCAAAAAATATCAACCCTATTCTCTAATGCGAGTGATAATCAGTGATTAAGCAGGATAACGGCTATAACTTCTATCCTCGGGAGTCTTACATAATATGTATTTATATAAATCCGTTTCTTTTATATTATTACCTTATATCCTTATATACGATAGAGCACAATTTTCTCTTATTCTTCCTAATTGATGACCCTTTATCAAGTCCTAGCTAACCTCGATATTATACATCTTGACCGATCTCGACTTTATAATCTATTAATCTATTAGACGACTTCCACCCTAGCTTTCTAGAACCTCTTGACCCTCAGAATATCGGGACACCTCCGAATAACCCGGGATCTTTCGATCATATGCCAAGACTTACTACATATGAAGCGCATAGAAATCTACAGAGTGGCTATGAGACTCGTATATGCGCTCTATAACTAAGCAGCACGCATGTTAGTACTATCATAGTCCCAAAAAACCTAGAGATGGTTACACGGACCATGGACCCCTGTAAAAAAAAGACTACATATTTTACCCAGCCACAAAAGAGCTAATATAATGGACCTTCCAGATACTGGTATTGCTGCGGTGGATATCTATATGCAAGAAGAAAAATAACGGAGGTTGCACCGCATTTACTCCAGGTTATATAGAAACTGTAGTGGCTGAGTAGTTATAAGGAAATAGAATAGAATACCAGAATAGGAGTCAATAGGCTTTATTAAAAGTTGCCAACCCCAATTTTGGGCATAGAGTAAGAATTGTGGGCCATTTCTCTACTGTTTATCACTCTAAAGATTAATATAAGAAAATAACTATGAGAGGATTGAAAAAAGCCCCTGTAATAGAGGACGCCTAAGAGCGCTTAAAATGAACTAATAACCGGACTCATCTTAATCACTAGCTAGATCGCCGATTCACATATAACCACAGGCTATGTAAAGTCGGAGTATACTACATAATAAGGAGATCGTCCCCCACGAAGCTTTAATACGTTCCCTTATCTCTAGAATATAGCGCCTTGAATTCTATCAAAAACTAGAAACTAAGTGACACGATAAGCCCTATCTACTACTTCAACCAAGTAGGGCGAGAAAAAGCCAATTTCTTAAAATTCGGGCTATGCAGTCAGCTGAAACTCAAGAGGGAAAAAAAAAATAGCTCATCCTCCAGACCATAAACCTTCGTTGATCCAAAGAAATGAATAATAACACCCCCTTCCCCCCCTCTTGAAGCGTAATCTACTAGTTTGTGGCAAAGTAGAAAGGAAATCAAATGGAAATTCGTACCGAAGTATAGAAAGAAGGTTCTTATTCCGTATCCACTTTCTTTCTGCCCGGCTCCCCGTACGTACCACAAGTAGGATTGATCTGTGCCGCCGGAATATCCCTCATATGCTTGAACTCAGCGCGAAGATACATATGAGAATTACTTTTTTCTCCGGCTCTGTTTACCCCCCTCCCCCCCTAATGTTAATCTCTAGATTTTAGGTATTGCATAGGGAGGATGTACCGGGTTTAAGAAATAAAACCGTTTTTAAACCGTATCTGAAAAGTGCCGCCCGGAATTTAATTACATGTAGGTACATACACATCAACACTTTTGTACTACCCAAGTTACCAGTGTTATCGAATATTTTTGCCTCAGACGTAATTGATTCCTATATTCTGTTAACCTCTGTGGTCACCTGATACTAAAATTAGTTAACTCCAATAAGACACGTCCTCTTTTTTTTTTTTCTTTTTTTTTTTTACAGCGAACGATCCTCAGGCGCTACAAATAAACCATAAACTCCAAAAAAGAGTCCCCAAAAAACAGATCACAGGATCTACCCTATCCCCCAGACCAAGCTAGTTAAACGCGCCTTAGAGGTACCGAACCCACCTTGTTTGGTGTTGAGTCGACCACCTAATACAGTTTCAATTTAAATCGGGGGAGTGGTTTGGATCCATTTCAAACATTTCTATGGTGACACGATTACCCTCTTATTCTTTTATTCTAGCAGCCCCGAGAGAACGCGCTAATGAGGCGCGCCTAGCTGTCATGTCAGCTGCATGGCATGATTCAGGTACCAGGTCAAGCCCCCATAAGCCAATGACGAAAAAACTCCCCCCATTCTATAGGGGGAAACCGGAATCAAGACCAAAAAAAAAAAAAAAAAAAACTTCAGGGTCAATCATCAGTTGTCTGGTTCAAGCGCGTATGTATGTATGTATGTATGCATGCAGGACGAGACGCTAGCTAGTTAATTAGCACCCAACGATTTTATTATTATATTCTCCGTCCCATCCATTAGTCGAATCACACACACCCCCGACGATCCAATGATCTTGGGGGGTGGGGGGGGGGAAATCTCGACCCGAGGGCATGGATTCGAATTTTTTTTTTTTTTTTTTTTGGGGGGGGTCCTGGTTTTTGCATAAACGTGGGTTTTGCGAAACAAGAACGATAAGGCGTTTTTTTAGGCGGGGTTGGCGCCGTCATGATGCTTTGGAACGCCGCTGACCTGCTTTCGCATTACTAGCTGTCACGTCTGCGGCACGGTTCTCTGCGTATCAGGCGTAAAAGGATTATCCCGCCCCCCTCTCCCAAGAGAATTTGCGGCTTAAATTAAGCTCTTTATATGTCAGATTGTGGTTCGCCACCTCCTTAACGGCGATGGATCGATGAGTGCCGTAATTAATACCATGGTGTGTATGTGGGGGGGTGTATTCGGTCATGGAAAATCACTCGTTTTGGACTTGCAGTCTAACAACACCATTAAGCTAGTAGCTGCTTTGCCGTTTCAGATTAGCGACTATATCTCAAAACACGCCCATTATAAATAAGTATACAACAAGACAGTGATAACACTAGAGGTAAACTGCAGGTAAGACCTTACCAATTATTCAATAGACTTACTGTATACCATGAATTACAATTCTGGAGTCCCCTTAACCTAAAACACGCTCGATACGTTAGAAACAGTCTTAGACATAACTAGTTGGACTTTTTATACAACTACTTTTTATTATTATTATTACCATAAACATACATACGCGTGTCGAAGATCAGTGCAAACTGGGGCCTTGGCACGTGCGCAGGCGGTTGCCTTAATACGGAACTTATGTTTAAGGCTCATTAATTAGCAACCAGCTACACTAAGAAAAATTGCCCCGACTGGATAAGCGGGATTGGGAGATTATTCGACTTATTTGTTGATCCTGGTTGTACTTGTAAAATAGCTCATGAGATTCAGTGTTTTAATGGATAGCTATAGGCCGGGGCTATTCAAGAAAAAGAGGGGAGATCTCTTTTGAGCCATGCCAAACAGCCGCAGTGGAACGCACCTCAATAACTCCATTTCGCACAAAAAAAAAAAAAAAAAAAGTGCTAGGACGATCTTATCCCTAAATCTCATCTAATGTCATCGCTTTCAGCCAACAGTACTGAAACATCTCTTACCTCGTCCAATTATACTACCGAGCTGAGATAAAGATCGAAGGAAGGTTGAATATCATCCCTAAAACCAGGTATCTATCCAGCGATCTTCTGACTTTATGATGGAATTTCTCTAATATTCGGTTGGCACCTAGAGTTAGCAAGGGTTCCAAATTGAATTGAAGCCTAATGTGCAGCCTAGCTAGCTACATAGCTAGACATGCATCTAGGCAACAAAGATAATGTTTCACTGATGCTATTTCCTAAAATCATGATATCACGCACCCTCCCTCCCCTCCCCTCCCCTCCCCTCCCACCAAGGACCATAGTAATAAATTGCAACCTAGCCAATTGAATATTCACCAGTATCCACATCTTCCACGGAAGGTGGAAATTACGAGGATGTTGTTACAGCGTAACGTCCAGCCGGCCTAGCTAGCTAGAAACTGCAATTAGGGAGAACTTCCAAGATCCTAGCAAAAGTACCAAGGCGTTGACTATGATCCAGTAGACTTCCCGTCAACAATATAGTCGAGTTCAAAAAAAAAAAAAAAAAATGCGGTGGTGGGTGTTTGTGATTCCAATTGCGCAATTTCAGGAGGAAAAAAGTCCCATATACAGGCTTCCGAAAGGATAATTCCTTTCCAGTTTATTGGACAAAACACACTCTCGACGGAAAAATATCTAAGGTTCCTAGTAGACACCTAACGGCTTATTCCGGCGCCGAACGTACATCCAGAATTAACTCCTGCTTCAATAAGGTTAGCACAGTACACATCTACCAAACAGAATTGGCTAAATAAGGCGTAGAATTAAATCTGCGACCAGGACCACTGAGGACTAGCTAGGAACCCCCCCCCCCTCGTAGAAGAGGTTATTTCGTCGGGCTTTGTTGTTAGGAGGCCTAGGTTTCGGTGAGGTTGACGGATAACCCAACTTCAAAGTGTCTCAGTTCTTTTCTTCTTCCAACTACGCGATGAACGAGTGGGGAAATTCGAGGAGAGAGAGAGAGGGGGGGGGTATGTCGGGTTAGAATTAAGACTTTTCGTGGTTCTTTAATATTGTTATTTTACGTTATGTGCCGCGTAAGAGAGATACGAGAGCGGTTAAACTTGCGAAATTGGGTGCCGAGGTTGCTTGCGGGTAAAGGACCGCGGATATCGAAGTGAATAGTGTTTGCTGGCACTGTGAGTAAAATACTCCGGACATGGTATATGCTCTGGGAGTAGACTGAGAGCTATGGGTACTCATAATTACATGTATCTTGTCCTCGTTAATGTGGCTGTTTGATCTTAGAGTAACTTGTATCTCTCTCTGGGATCCTTGGTTGTGTTTGATGTTGGCTCTGTATGTTTCAATAGTTTAGATACTTGTGTAATGGCTATACTTGGTGTGCAAAACAATGTCTAGGCTGTACAGTTGTGATAGAAGACTTCTAGTAGACTCAGTAATCTCTCACCGTCCTCGGACCCGCAGCTATTACTCTTAAGCCGGCGATGACACGCGAGGCCATCCATTAGCAAAAGGTTTAACCGTCCGTAAAACAGAAGCCCGAAGTCACTCTCGGCGACACTACCGTAGCCCGCGGATATATGTCAACACACCCACAAATGCCACTATATAACCAAAACCACCGACGGTCAGACCAGTCATATAAACTACCAATGAATTTCATGACCTGTCACTCGGAGGGCTATGAAACAACAAAGTGTGAAACATCCTGCCAGCGCGGAGGGGGGGCATCGGTTAATACAAAGTCACAAAACCGCGGAGCCACTTGAGGGGAAACGTGTGCGAAGAAAGATCCTCGATCCAAGTTAATGCATGCGCCCCTCAGACACTTCGTGACCCTAACACAACACGGCCATTGGGCTCTTTCTAACCCCTGTGATATTCTTCGAAATCACGTGCATGGGTACTTGCGCGAAAGTTCTTTGATCTTCCAACTAACTATGCTAAATATATCGACAATCTAGAGCGAAAAAGACCACAAGAACTAAAAGCGCCCGGACCAAGTGTGGGAAACTGCCGATAAGTTATCCGTCGTGCATTGCAGTGGTATTCTTTCTCTACCTCTCCCGGAATCGTGGGCCCAGAGGAAGCGCCGCGTGTGACCGACCATGCTACATTTATATGGGTTCAACCAGGGATTGTATTATGGTTGGTAATTTTATTGGCGAGAACACGCAACTCTGCTCTCGTATCCATCAGACCGAAAACAGTCCATACCTTTATGTTTCATATCAAAATGCTGTCGAGAGAGGAGGAGGAGAAACTTGCCGCTCCAAGATATGATACAGATATATACTCTAACCCACCTTATCACACTCTGACGCGCCAAACCGAAGACGAACTCACGTGCAGAAGAAGAACTATCATGCTGAAAAAAACGTCCTGAGCGTTCATTCCAATATAGGCAAGTTCGTCCAACATGCATGCCCAAGCCCACCCCATATTTGAAGACCAAGATATGCGTGTCTCGCCTATGTCTATGGCGCACATGGTTCGGAACGGAACAGCATGCAGGAGAACCTCGAATAAGGAATACACCCAATCAGCCAGGAATCCTGTTTGTAGATTTGGAGGAATCGTACCAGCTTAATCGCCGCCATCCGCGATCTTTTTAATCCGGTACCTAAGTCTGTGATATGTATGCTTCCCCCCCTCCCCTACTTGTTACTGGCAGGTAAGTATAAGGACAACAAGTGGAATTCAATCAGTGTGCAAGACATTAATTCCCGCCTACCCGCTCCTTAGGTAATCGCCCAGCCAGCCAAAGCAATAATCAAAGACATTCCCCACCTTCAGCCGTTTACCTCAATTCAGTAGCCGTGTTATGCAAACCTCAACGTCGGTCAGAAATAAGGGGGGGGGTTCTAATAAACCATGATCTTTGGCCCCGCAGCCTTTAGTGTTTAAATGAGAAGAAACTGCAGCCATACAAATGAGGGTAGATAAACCCAGGTACATTGCAAAAGCCTTACCGCTACTTTACCCTTAAATACGTCCCCAGGGCCGGGGGGAGGGGGGCGGTTAGATTTCGAGATAAAGAAACGGAACCGCATGAAAAAAGGGAGCCGGAGGACCAGACGTGGGATAGTAACTGGAAGCGCTGTGATAATGTATTCTAAAGTAGCAGAAGTAGATAGCGGGAAGGCTAAAAAGACGGATATATCCACTCGATGGTTTTGACTCATAGGGTTATATCGGTGCTCGTCGTGCCGTGGTCCAAGTGGATGTTCCGGCTTCCGAAGTAGCTGAGGAGAACCCTAATTATATTCTACGATTAACCAATCTCTGGGAAGTATTGGCCCTTCTGGTAGGTGATGCCGCCTCGATATTGCATATGTCTATTACCTCTGAACTGGTCACTGGGAATGGAAGTTTCGGTGAGTGGCAGCTGGCCCTAACTGTGGTACCGGGAAAAAAGTACTCTAATTGCCGGTACGGGCCGTACCGTAGTATACGAGCCAGCGAATATAACTGATTTAAAATTGATCCTATAATGTTTGAAATCTATAGTAGACAAATCCTCTCTCTCTCTCTCTCTCTCAAACTAATTATATTCTACTGTGAGTTTTCGTCCAGTCAATTTCGAGTTCAATTGGCGCCTTTAGTCACTCTGGGAGTGGTCCCAGGTCGTATAGATACGTACCCCAGCAACATTTGCATGGCGTTTAATATGCGCCTGTATCCTGGGATTCGGTAGTTAAGGATTGAAAATAGACTATAGCATATCCTACCCTCTCTCTGGCAGAACTGTTGTCACGTATCATAGCCTCAACTATTCGCTCTCTATTGTCGCTTTTTGGTAATACGCCCGGGGGGGGGGTGGAGCTTTTCTCTCTCTCTACGTATCTACTAAGCCCTAGCTACCGCGGCATGTAATTGTGCATCGACTCTAACAACAACAACCACAATGAGATCAGCCATGATCCGACAACCACCATTCTGGCTACGCGTTCCCTTGTACACCCACCTTTAATTTCACTCTTTAACCGACTGGTAATAGAAACACACACATACATGGGGGGAGGATTCCAACCACCGTCACTGGCACCGCTGGCAATTCTATCATGAGTCGAAATACTGCCTACTATTCACGGAAGGCCCCCCCTCTCTTCCTGTAGCTTATGTAAGGCCAATAAGAAGGACATCGAGGCAAGTTTAAGCTTATTCTACGACTGGGCGCCATTCTTGAGCTTGAGCCAGTACGTGGGACTGTACTAAGACGACCGTTGGCTCTTGCTCAATGCATCGCTGCCCGCAGGATATCGAGATAACGTGAGTCCTGTGCTAGAACAACTTAAGGCAATAAGACTGCAGCGTCGTACGAACGGAGAGGTGGATCTGCACCCTCTAAAACAGAAGATTCCGCACGCTAGGATTATATATAAATAAACAAAGAGATACCTAAACGCGCACATAAAAAATCAATGTGGGGAAAGAAAAGAAAAGAAAAGAAAAGAAAGAAAACCAAGAAAAAAGAAAAGAAAAAAAGAAAGAAAAAAGAAAAAGAAAAGAAGCTGGGATGGGATGGCATAAACGGAGAGAGTGTCCGTGGTAAACGCGCTGGCTATTTCATGCCATATATTTATTTATTCTCCTCTGGTCACGACAGTGAAAGTGCGGAGATCCCAAGGGCGCATACGCGGCCGACGTATGATATCTCGGAATTTAGCACCATTCTCCCCCAGCCAGTGGATACACAGTATCACAGGTGTCTCCCAAGAGAGGATAAAGAGGGAAAGGGAGAGAAAGAAAAAGAAAAAGCCACAGCTCTCACTCTCGTTCCACGCAGAATTTTCTTTGGTGGGCGCTGTGTGTGCTACTTTACAAGCCAACTCAGCGTTGGAACATGGTGCTACTTCCTGCATACTAGGAAGCATGAACTTTTTGGCCAGCGCCTGTGCAGAGAGGTGAATATATTGTGCGCCAAACACGGACCACCAGGACACACACCCTCGTGGAAATTAGGGAGGGAAGGAGGACACCCGTTTTTTTTTGCGGGAGGGCGATACACAGCGGATATATGTATTCACTTCATTGCTTTTTCGGCCACTCCTGCCTTAGATCATCGCGTAACTCCCGTAACCACAGCCGTAGCCGCCGGTGCAGGTGCCATGAATACATACAGCAGGCATACTTACGGTGCTAGCCGTCGATATCGGACGGGCATAACTAAGCCGAGACGGAAGAGCCGAAATCGCCTCCAGCATTTCGATCCCTGCCTGGTTTGATCTCTGCTGGGTCAATCCACTAACCCTAACAGACACTTCTCTGGCCAGGGTCTGCATAAAGTGCATATTTATACTACTGCATAGGTAAAAGCAGCCTCAGTCTGGTATAGTTGCCGTGGTGTGTGTCCTGTCAAGTAGTCAGCTCTCTTACCTTTTACTGTAGAATCCGAATCTGGCGCCTGCGTTAATCGGTAGACCCTCGACTCCGCCTCTACTCTCCCTTCCACAACCATTGATTAACGACAAGACTCCCCCGAAGAGAGAAGGGGAAAAAAAAAAGAGAGGGAAGCAAAAAATAAGGAAAGGAACACCAAATCACTAAAAAAAAGTGATCTTCTTCTCTCGGACAGGAAATCATAGGCATCGTTGCTGCAATGTCAGATGCTAGGTCGAGGTCTTATGAGACGCACTTTTACTGTGCCTTGTGCGGCGGTCCATTTGCTCAGGTATTTCGTACCGCTGTGAACCCCGCACAGCCTGCCCATACTACTCAGGACGGACACGATATCTACAACTACGGCGCCAAAGGCTACAACGACAATAACGAAGATCTCAATATCGAGAATGAGTTCAACGTTTCGCCAGACGACAACCGGACCATTCCCGAGGAGGTTGTCCTCAACAACATGAGTCATGCAGCAAAGCGTAGTCGGAATCTACGGCTACGCGCAGAAAAGGAAGGGCGCAGACGGGGAATGATGAGTGAGAGCAGGACAACAAGACAAGCATACGATGGACGGCGCATCTCAACGGAACAGATGAAGTGGACAAAAAACTTGCGCGCTCTGATATATAAGAAATCGAATAGTCAACCATTGAACCACGAAAACTACGGTATAACAGCATACCTTACAGGTCGAGGACTCATTCGACAGGTGCAGAATTGGGCAGATGCTTTCGCTTCTGTCGACGAAGAGGAAGGTGACGACGACCCCGAAATGCATACAGAGCACCCGGTATTTTCGGATGAGGAAAAACGGCAGAATACCTTTGGTTTTCATGTCTACCAGGAGCTCGGCCGTGCTGATTCTCGATATGTCATCTCTTCGATTCCCTTTCACGATGAGTGCTGGTCACTGCTGGATCTCGCGATAGAAGAGTCAGGGAAGGAGCGGGGGGTACAACGAATGAACGAGCGTTATCATATGGATGACCTATGGCGCTACCTTAGAGGCCTGGTCGGCGTAACGGGAGTCATTGACAGTGCCATCGTACCTAATTCGACCGCGGCAGCTTTATCAGAGGAGCGTAGGGGAAGTGGAGTAGTAACGAGATTAGGGGAGGTTGACTATAGGGAGAGTCAAGGAAGCGGCGATGGTTGGCAGTGGAAACACGATGAAGGCCTTCATGTTGGTTCTATCCATATTTCTTTTTTATTTTTCATCTATTCTGGCATCAAGAATCATATTAATACTATTTTCTAGTGGCTTGCCGCAGATCCTTCATTAATATCGGTCCTAAACTCTCCTCTGTTACCAGTTGGTGGTCCGCAATCACGCCCCTATCTACCTAGAGCAGCTCTCGAAGATCCGTTCCAGTCACTGCCTCTCGAGATATTGCTCGAGATTTCAAAGTTGCTTACATCAACGGACATCTTCAGTCTTAAAAGCGCAAGTCCTACAGCTCACAACATGTACCTCCCAGACAGTTTTTACAGGCGCTTCTTACGAGAAGAATTCCAATACCTACCGACATTAGTCAAGAAGGTAAAGGCCTACGAAGCTTGCCCTGACCGCCAAAGTCTAAACAAGATAGATTGGAAGGGTAGTTTTGAGCGTTTGCGAAAATTAATGATGACACCTAAGCCACTGTCCGGCAATGGCGATGAGTGGGATGCTGTGGATATCGGTCTGAAAAACCGAAACCGGATCTGGAAAATCGTTAAGCCCATGGCAGACGAAATAGTCGAAAGTTCGGATGAAATTCTTCAGCATAGGTACAACGCGCCGGAGGCCAAGGCCGAAAAAACTGGGGTGGTACGGGGCTATGCGGGGATACGGACCGGGAAGGAGGGTACAACACAAAGTGTCTATTTTGGTTCGCGCGCAAGGGCTCCGCTGTTTGAGGGAGAAAGAGAAGAATTGTTGGAAATTTTCCGGGAAGTTGACCGGGTCCATGTCTGGCTTGATGGCGAAAATGGGCCGGTTTGTGGGCTCGGGTTTTCCATCTGCGATCAAGGGGAGAAGGAGATTGAAGTGCAAAGGCTTGGGAGAAGAAGCAGTGTCTGTGTGAATTTGGATGTTCGGCCGAAAATACTAACTGGGTTTGTATTTTGTTTAGCGAATCACATAATCTGCGGGATACAGCTAGTATATGATGACGAGCACACATTCTCGAGGAAGATTGGCCAATGGAATGGTAGTGTCCGGAAAATCACTGCTCCGGTTCAGTGGCGGAAGCTTGTTGGTGTTATCGGCTTTGTGAACTCAGGTGGCTTTATCGAAACGCTTGGGATTCTGGAAGAAACACTTGACCATGAAAGGCAGGATGAATTTGGCCCTTTGCCTATTCCACCACCAACTGTTGATCTCTCACACGGCGAGGCCTCAGTCTGGAAAAAACTTCCCCCAGAGAATGCGCTGCTACTGGAGCGTGAAGGACTTCATATTATGGACTGGAGAATATGTATGGGAGAGTGGGAGATCTGGGAGAATGGGTTTCATGAAGAAGGTGCAGAATCTCGAACGGAGAAAAGAAGCTTGTTAGAGATTGTGGGCTATTATGATGATATCGCTCTTAGAGGGTTGGAGTTTATATACCTGGAAAATGAGAGCCGAAGAAGGGTAACCTCAGTTTTAGGATCGAAGAAAGCTGCAAAAAGGGATAGCATCCACTTCAAGCCTGGGGAGCGGGATCCTATGGCTGCTATGGTGATTTGCTTTGGTGATGCTTGCGTTCATGGGATTCTGGTGTGATTCCATTACCTCTATGATATCGAAAAACGAGTGGACAAACGGCTGATATAATTGTTATAGTTTGTTACCGAAAGTGGTTCTACGAGTGAAGTTTTCGGTCCGCGGTACCTGGGAACCCATAAGGTCTTTGCTCCAACTGCAGCTTCGAATATAGATGGCCCGTCACATACAATATTCCGGAAAGAGACAAACGGAGATATTATCGGACTACACTGTTTGTACGATCAAGAAGAGCGGAAGTTCCTTCAACTCGGTCTTATTCTCCTTGACGGCGAGGAAGGGCACGATGATATCTATGGGTCGCAGTTACGGCATCCTATCCCATTTAATGATATGACTGATAAACTTCAAGTTTGGGATGATGGCCCCCCGCCAAAAACGTGGTCAATTGGTTCTAGACCCGGGGACATGGGAATATGCGATCGCACTTTTACCGAAAACGAATATACCGGATGGGTACCTCTGGAATCTCTGCGAAAGATTACGACCCGCAGAGGGATGAAGGGTATCAGGTTCTCGTTGGAAGGTACTAGGAAGAAGGATAGGTTCTTTGGTTACGATGGGAACGAGAAGGAGGGGGTTTTTGTGCAGGAGATCGACTATGAACATGGCGAGAGGATAGTGGGTATTGCGGTACTGAAAGACGAAGAAATCACCTCTAGTAGTAGCCAGAAGCTTGAGCATGGGGCCGAGGAGTTGATTGAGCGTAGTTCTAACCAAGGAGATTCCTCTCCATGCTTGGAAAGGATATATTTCTTAACAAATAGGAATCAAGCCAACCTCCCCCTTCCAGTCAAGTACCGTTTGTCGTGTCCTTATCTAAAAGCCATCAAATTCGACTTCGACTATCATCAATTGATCTCCTGGGCACCGATCTACGCTCCTGACCCTGATGAACCCAACTCTAATAAGATTATTTCAGAAATGGTACAGTATCCTTGGAAGTGCAGAACAGACATCATTATGCCAGACGCACAAATTAAACCAACCTCACGTGTCGCTTGTGTATTTTTTGACGACGAAGAGGGGCAGCATGTTGATGCTGTTAAGGGCTATGTTAGCAAGAGTGGGCACTTTTGCGGGTTAGTATTCCGGAGGGATGGAAACTGGTGTGACAACGTCTTTGGGCATCGTTCGGCCTATGAAGTGACCATGGAGCTGAACGAGGGGGAGAAATTTACATCGCTGTACCTCCCTAATGAGAATACCAAAACACTTGCTGTATGTTTCAAATTCTTGTACCCCGCACATATGCAATTCTGCTAACACTTTTGAAGCTCTGTACGAACTTTGGTAGGACGACTCCATGGTTTGGAAAAACAGCTCCTGAAACCCCACAATTGCGGGAGGCGCCTAGAGGACAGGAAGCCGTTGGTATCTACGGGACTTTAGACAGGGTATGTACTATTTTCTACTCGCTCGAGAGTTCATTCTAACTCTTACTCTAGGACATCCCATTTTTTTTCTCTACAGGAGAATCTATTATTCTAGATACAGTGGGACTCCTCTTCCGGCCCAAGGAAGAGACCCGAGATGGTGCAAAACCTATACCAAAACCTACACCACCCCTTTCATCTGGCTTCCAACTCAAGGATAATGATACAAAACTCCCATGGTTCAGCGACACAGCAGTTTTCCTTACTGGTATACATTTATCACCTTTAGTAGCTCAACGAACCGAGTTATACTCCAATCGCGCAGCTGTTGGGCGAGCATACTGTATATTCGATCCATCCCAGTTGGAACAGATTCTTGTTTGCGTCAATCTTTTCAAACATACAGGGATTACAAGCATTCGCTTTCGTGGGTCTCAGAAGATGGGCCTAATTACCATGGGCGAGTGGCCGGATAGAGAGCCTATGTCTATTAAACCGCGGCAAAGGATGAGCATCTCTGGACAAACTGGAGAGCGGATTACCAGAGTTAAGGTTGCCTTTCAAAGATTAGACAGTGAGGATCGGATTGTGGGTCTCGCAATCGAAACGAACTCAGGTAGTAGCAAGACGATTGTTAGCTCGGAGATGTTTCCAGAGAAACCCATACATTTGTCGGCACACAATGTTAAAGTTCTTGAATGCGGAGATGATTATGAAATTGTGGGATTTCATGGCATCGTTAGTGTAAGTTGATATCTTATATAATCATACATTGGTTTATTGACTAACTCGATGCTGTGGCCAGACGTATAATATACATGACATAGGATTAGTTTTACGACGTAAGGGACCAACGTCACAACCGATGGCTATAGAGAATGGACCGTGTGCCTCCAGCTCATAGTTGGCAGGTCCTTTTTTTATTTTAATTCATTTCAATATTTGTTATAGATATCCCAGACGGAAACATTTATGCATAACGGAGGCGTTTTCATTTTTCATTTCCATTCACACACACACTCGCTTGTGTTTCCTTTCTTTCCCTTTTTTTTAATTGGGCATCTAAATTTTCTACTACCCATAGCTGCTTTCGATTCTGTAAAGTTTAACTAGAACCTGTCTTGGATTGCTATGTTGGGTTTTGCGTATAAACTTTTTTTTTTCCTTTTGTTATTTAGTTGGCGGGAGCTTGTCTCTTCTTTTCTGTTTATGTTTGCACAGCGGTGTATTGATTTGTAAAGTGGCGGTAGGGATTTCTCTTCATCGTTTGGGTTTGGAGGCATTGTGTGGATTTTATGAGATGTATCTTTAATTCCGGACGGTTTCTTGCCAAATGGATACGAGAAGGCAGTTATACCGGTCCCGAAGCTTACCTTAAGGTTGAAGGGTTGATGGAGCTTTGGCAGGCTATTAAGAATAGTACGGCCTGAGATTATAAGAAACTGGTTTAGGTCGAGATTGATGTTGTATTGTTTCTGTGATGAAGGGACCCCACAATCTTGATCGTAGCTTTGGGTCTTATTAACACCTTTCACTATAGGTTCTATTTAAGAAAGGAATTATGTGTTTCGAACAGTTATTGCTCATTATTAGGCTATAAACTGGTAGTATTAAATAGCCCAACTAAGCCACCTCAATGGTGAAGTAGGACTATGCTCTTGAACAGTATGACTTTACCTCTTATTAGATACCATCGTGGCCCATATTGTATTTCTTATTTACATATGTATACCCTACTCTACAAGGAACTTAGAAGCCTCTAGCCGAAGTAGAACCTGAAATGAGTGGAGCCTTTTGAGGATTAAAGGTTTAAATAAAGTTTAGCCGAATACTATATAAGACTACAACTAGTGCTTGGCCGGTATAAGATGTGGATGTCAGTATAAACAACTTCCGTAGTCCCCCCACCATATTTGACCACCTACCTGTCTACCACAGAGTCCCTGTGTTTGTATCCATGGGGCATATTGTCGAATTTAAGCCTTTATGAAAATTTATTTAATAGGATCTATACGTAATATGTTTTTTCTTTCCATCAGCTTTAAGACCCTGGTACATGCATGTACTTAAATGATAAATTCATTCATTCATTCAAGACCCTGGTACAAACTGGGATTCACAACTCTTGGCGCAAACATAGAAAATTAGGGGGTAACAGAAACTTTTACGTAATAACTAGTAATTAGGTCTAAGTTCTGTGCCTATAGGAGATTTTTGTCTCGATATACGAGCCTGTTTAAGAGTCTTTTGGATAGTCCTTACTAAAAGTCAGTCTTTGATTCAGTAAGCACTAGTCAGACCAATATCAGTAGCTGTTAATGTCTAGATGGACATTGACCTTTTTTTTCTCTCTCGTGAAAGGTAAGACGTTCTTTTCAACATGTAATTCTAACTGAATAACTAATTCATACTCACAACACGCTATACATGGGTCCGTACTGAGAGAAGTACTATCCTCCCCCAAATCTCTCATATATCTTTGGTGACTAAGGGTATACTATAATAAATTATATACAGCCTCTCAGCCGCTGGGAAGAAAGCCTAATACGGGGGGGGAAGCCGGGTCTGACATCGGGGCTGTGTTTCGGAGAGAAAAAAAAGGTTAATGGGTCTTAGACACTTGTAACGTTAGATGACATCGAAATAATTAGCCGTGTATGTGGGATACGCACGCCTTAATTGCGACTTTACCCGTTATCAATCTGCGTAAACAAGGACCCAGCGATAAGGCTCAAGCCATCCCACTACACCTCTATTCCTCTAGATATCTTTAAATAGCTTTCTATAAGCTATAATATAATGACTTCTATTGAATATAGATTAAATAGATTATTTATAAGACATATAAAATAATAATATTGAGCAAGTCTAATAGTAAGATCAGCTATACCCCCCCCGGCCCCCTATACCCACCTGGTCAAAATATATACAAACATCGTAAGCTCATTAAGGACAAAGGGAATAAAAAATAATACATTATATGTTGAAAGTAAGTAATTACACGAAATAAACCAGAAACCTATTTTTCTTTTTCTTTTTCTTTTTTACTTTTGTAAGGTGGTGATGGTTGTAGTAGCTCCCATTCTCCATGCGTCATCCTTGAGTGGGCTTTCATCACTATCTGGAAGCCCTTGAGTATGACTCCGATTGCTGCTCTGGTCGTCCTCGACCGGCTGACTCTCGACAATGATGTCCTTTTGGGTATGTACCACGAGTGAGTTAGGGCCATAGTTGTTCCTGCTCGAGCTAAGCTCGAATTCACCCTCCCGACCTAGCTGTCCATCACGGGCAATCTTGGTGATAAGTTTGGCCATAGAAAGCTCAATCTTTAGCTTAACCATGTATGCCAACGGGTGAAGTTGAATATACACAGCTCCGTTTTTCAAGCTCATACACCCAATGATAACGCACTGTGTTTTTTTTTATGTGAGTCCATGGGTGTAATTCATAAAAATCAAGCGTGGGAAGGAGAGAGAGAGATTGTGACTTACGTCCATAGCAAGGGAGACAGTGATGATGCGGATGTTGAAAGTAACAAGTTTATCATACTTTGTATGGCCCTGAGCAACCAACCGTTGGCGGACCACCCTGATGAAATACCAGTTTAATGCGGCATCAACAATCAAGAGAATGATTTTCTCTATTCGGTCCCAGATATTGTTTATCTTGGCAAACCTACGGATTATGTTAGATATTTATTGTGGATAGAAGATTGGGTTGGTGGCATACTTCGCCTGACTACTATTCGGGGTGTGTGCCGGGATCCATATGATAAAAACGCTTATGTTGATCATGGTTATCAGGAGAGCTGTGCCCCACTTGATATATTGCGCCTTCCTCTTGTCAAACATGACTACTGCACATCTATTGATGATAATCTGCATGAGTAGCTGAATTTGGCAAACCCAGAATATGACTAAACAAATGGCTTGTTAGTACTTAATTGTGGTAATGTATAAAAAAAAAGTCAACTGTTTTGCTTACGTAGTACAACCGCGTATGAAACACTGACATAAAATTAGCCTTCTATTAAAGATATCAAGAATAGTACTTGGAGGATATCCTACTTTAGCGAGACTTGGTTTGTCAATAGAAGCCACCCTTGGATCGCGATCGCAATACATGCGACTATCTCTCCCCAAACCATGTACACAAAAACGGATTTCCATGGATTGCGGATCTGTTTACTCTGCTTGAATGCCTCCCATCCAGTCAAGAACCCAACCCCAATTGTGATACCAGCAGAGATACAAGCGACCTTAATGTCCGTGAGGTCAACTTCTGACATTGTGAAAGATGTAACTGTAAAGGTAAGAAGAGAGTGTTGCTAGTTGGCCTTCGGGAGGATTTCTTCTATCTGGCGCGGCGAGCTTGGGGGGCGGAGGGGCTACTAAAAAGACCGTGAATGCTAAGGCACTTGTGTATCGAAATCCTTGGGTCTTCCAGTATTCTGGTGTGCAGCCTAAGTGGTGGGATTGATAGTTATATATGTAGCCGGGTTCGCCAAAATCAAGCTAGCTGCTGTCAGAATGCCGGATCCGGGAATGCTCCTTTCTGTCAACCCATAGACGAAACAGGAGCGTCAACAGAAAGTAATGGAGGGGGCCAAAACTTAGGATCTTCTACACTCTCTCTTCTCTCTATGGTTGTGGGGTTCTGAAAGGTTCGAGCGCGTTTTCTCCTCCCACCCCCCCCTTCGCACAGTTGAGTTTTTCAAGGTCTCAAAAAAAATAAGCTGACAGAATGTGTGTGTGGCGCCCTGGTGTTTGTGGCCAATTAAGTTTGCACAAATTCTTCTGGAAAAGACTGCTCCCAAGACATATTGACGGTTCATCCATTCACAAAAACCCCAGAAATGGGGGAGTGTGTCCCCCCCCCCTTGATTTTAAGTCCGGGGGTTCCAAAGGTTTCAAAGACTCGGTCGCGATCCATCCGCACCATAAAGTGTGCATAAATCTCGTTTGCCCGTCCATATCGTGATATCCTATGGTGCACACAAAAGCAATAATGGTAGCTGTCGATCAATCACTCCCTGGTACCCAGATCCCAGCAACTCTCTACCCATGTGCTGTGGCAACGCAGCAGGAACAAGCTCGTGCTCGTCCTGATAACTAAGATGCACGACCCGGTATTCAGCCCGATGTTACACCGGTTAACATAGACTGGTGAGTAAATTCATGGTAACTCACGATTCTCTTTGTTTTTTTGTCTGTCTGGGGACTCGCCACTATTTTATACATATAACTGACACAAGACACCAATAGTATAAAAAAAATACCTAAGAAGAATCAGAGTGTACGTTTGACAGGACTATTAACTTTATGTAATAAGATTCGTAATGACAGGTAAGCATGTGTTGTAGAACACCACCTACCACAAGGCTGCAGAGGTTCCTTTTACGCCAAGTATCTTTGTGTCGTACACCTTGATTCCCACAAGAGCAAATCTAAGAGCCTTCCTAGATGGGGTAGTGGTAGTGGTGGCAAAGTGACTTAGCCACTTGTTAGGACCTACATGAAGTTCCAACCCAGCAAAGCCAAAATGTGATTTCGTTGCCTTGTAGACACGGTTCGCTACCAATATTCCTAATGACTACACAAAAAAAAAAAGAAACATAGAAGACCCACAACATTGATTCGCTTTCGTTGGAATACAACTGCTACAATCTGCCATAAGCGGTGGCAAGCCATGAAAAAGAAAGGAAAAAAAAAACACTCAAAGGAGGTGCCTATATAAGCCCAATACCGAGATTTTCCCTAAACTGGTCCGGGACCTTGGGTCTCCCCATGTTGTAGAGTTTCAGAGCCTTTTCCCCGAGTATAGATACAGACACCAATTCGCCCACCTGCTTCTCCGGACACCAGGTCCGTGGTCGAAAGTGGAGACCTGCATTGTCCGTCAACCGGACTATGAAAGCTGGAACCCGTGCATAGTGCCGGTTCTTAGATCTACCTAATAGTACCCGAACTTGTAAAGGTGGAGAAATCCCTCCCCCCCCCTCGGATAGCCTAACTAATACCTCGCTACTCTCCGTGTAAGCCCCTCGGAGATTCTGTTGAGGGGTTTTTTTTTTTATAACTACAAGTAGTCACCGGCGACATTATTGTAGAAACACGGGTTTATAGGCAGGGTTTCTATAGACAATAACACTACCAGAATCTTTCACCGAGAACCTAGAGATCCAATAGAAACCTTTATCTACAATAATATCGCCGGTCGCTGTATGTAGATTGTCCCCCCACGGTAAAGACATGTTTTTAATTTTTTTGTTTTGTTTCCTAAAAATATAATTCTAACTCGCTTTTCAACAAAAAAAAAAAAAAAAAGCATCTACATGTTCCTCCTCTAGTCATACGTACAACCCGGAACAAACCTTTTATTCCCCCATGGAAAGAGGACGAACACCTTTGTATAACCCGAGCGCTGTGGAGATCGAGAGTCAAGGTGTACCCCGCCCCTGTGACGTCCGTAGAAATATAATCCGGAAAGATATTGAATCTGAGATGTGAGGATGTCGCAGAGATACGTAAGCCAGAGGCGTAGGGGGGGAGGGGGAAGGAATAGAGTAATGCGACGTTGAAACAGACAAGGTTCTACATGCAGGTTTTTTTTTTTCCCCTACGCAAAAAAAAGAAAAGAAAAGAAAAGAACGCATGCACTTCCCTCTCGGCGAATATCCCCCCCAGTTGGCGGACAGAGATTAATCGTATTGAGAAAAAAAAAGATAAAATACCCTAACCCTATTACTCCATTTGCTTACCCCCCCCCCCTGTTTGCCGCGTGGGAGTTGATCAGGGGGAGCATAAACGGGGGGAGGGGGGCAAAACGGCTGCTGCACGATATATATAATCGAATCTCTCCATGTGAAGTGAAAGGGCCCAAGGCTTAAAGCACCGTATGTACATGTACTATCTATTGGGGACCCGACTCGGTGAGCAAAAAAGAAAAAAAACAATTATATGGTAAACCTAAACTATATCAGTGTTAAAATATTTCCGCTCTTGTACTAGTGAAAAGAAGACGCGGGCCCGGGACTCGAGATAAAATATCCCAGGAATTAAAAGCCCTACTGAAATAAGCTAGTGGGTCAGAGGTCAGACCCGATAACAAGTGACTTTATGAATCAATGGCTTTTTTTTCCCTCTTGGTATCGCCTTTGACGCTGCATATCGCTATATAAAAAAATTGCCCCCCCTCCCCTTCTTCAGGTGCACACCTCGACTAGCCAGGTCCCCGGGCCCTTTATTCGGGATGATAATAGGTAAGCCGTAAGGCTGTATATCTGATTGACGTCAAACAGACGCAAACTATAATTTATGTGGGGCTCCCCGATCTTACGGTTGGATTATCAATTAGTCAATCAATCCCAATTTTGCAGTATATACCGAGAAAAGAAAGAAAGAAAGAAAGAAAGAAAGAAAGAAAAAAAACAAGTGATGATCTATGACGCAAAAAACAAAAACAAAAACTATTACACCGCTGCAGGTAATTTCCGTATGTTCCCGGATCATCATATTGTATTCGTAGTAGCTACTAATCATCCTTATCATAAAAATACATACCCTAGGGGTTATGTCCAGACCGACGCGTGAATTATTATCGCTCTAGACAGCGAAAGGGTAACATGTTGTGATGGGAATGCCTGCCTGGCTGCCTGCCTCCATCCAGACTGGTAAAATCTAGATCTAGATCTACTGACATATCAACCCTACTTAACCGGGAGTTAAATAGATTTTTATTTTTTTATACAGGCATGGTCAGCCCTTTATTCATTACGGACAATAACTACAAAAGCCGTTAGTTGCTTCAACGCTGTTGTTCCAACAACCATCACGTACCTACCTACCTACATGGGGTAATTACGGTAGATGGCTATGGTGGGTGCCCCACAGCTTAGGTGGGTACCGTCGCTTCGGCTGCAACTAGGAGAAATATTAATGTAAATTTAATTAATTAGCCATCTTTCTTCAGTGGTCCTTCCTCCCCCCCAATCCCAGGTCGGCGAAGAAGACTTGGCCGGGGATTTCTAGGATATGCGACCGTTGCTTAATTAACGCCACGAATTATACTGGCGCGGCCGAGAGGTTAATACGTCACGTGGATACTGACAGGGGTTAGAGGCACATAGCAACGGGAGAAAATTTCTCACTATCTTTGCTACTTGAGGCTCCAAAAAATTAGAAATTGTTCAGGTCTCTAGCCTAGTCCTCTATGAGGTATAAGAGAAAATTTGAGCTAGAGGGAAGCCAATAAGTGTTGTTGATGGGGGGATAAAGTGGGTGCTGCACATGAGCTACCAGGAGTGAATATAGAAACCTCTCAATTCTTCTGATATCAACCTGATATCAACCATATTAAGCCCCCTACACAAGAAAAAACAATGATAATTCCCAATATCACTCTAGCCATATAGGCAAATATACTCTCATTTTTTATACATTGTTTTCAGGGTTCTAAAGCCCATTCTCATGAGAATTTCCCCTCGTTGCTATGTGTCTTTAATCCCTGTTAGTATCCACGTGACGTATTAACCTCTCGGCCGCGCCAGTAGTAAAGCGCGAAGCGACGTCGACCGGTACTTTCATGTTTTTATAAACTGTATGCTAGATTTTGTACCTAGAAAAAATAAAGGGGGGGGACGTTGACCGATACCGTATAAACTTGAATAAACAGACAAGGTTGGGAGACTCTAATCACATATACGTACGTACCCTTACAGAAAAAAACTCTCAATATGTCATCACACTTATTTATTAAATACACAATAGAGCACTCGGGTATCGAACTCTCTATGACGACATAGGGGATTGCGACAACAATCGAACCGACCGACCGACCTTCCTTCCTAGTTATGTAGCCATAATCACAGCGCTCTCTCAAGGAAGAGGAGGAGGAGGAGTAATTAAAACGCACAGTTACAGGATACTAGCTGGCGTACGTCCTCCTCCTCCTCCTCCCTCGAAATAAGCTTTTTTTTTCTTTCTCGTCCGGAAATCGGCGCGGCATAGAAACCCATGAAGAAAAACCCACTACGGAAAATAACACCCGGTAGGGAGCATACACCAAAGCTAAAAAATCTCGACAGCGGGTGTAGGGCAGTTAGAGTATAGTGCACATGCCCCCCCCCTTAATCGCCAGTACCTGCTCTTTCTATACGTTACCGGGACGGGAGGTCGTTATATGTCAAGTTTATTTTTAAAGAGTGGGTAACGGTACGGTACGGGGGGGGGGGGGTTTGTTTGTTAGTCGGTTAGTTGGTAAAAGCGTACATAGCTGGCTAGAACTTACGGTGAGGAGTAGAAAGTTCTCTGGCCCCTGTGATGTGGTACATACTGACCGGACCTCTCACAAGGCAGTGAGTGACCGGATATATACTACGCCATTTCACCTTCATCCTAACTAAACTCCAAGGCAGATTTTCGTACAGCGACCGGCAAAAAAAAAAAAAAGATCGAGGAATGCGAGACATAGGATTTAGCTTTTTTTATTTGCTCTTTAGCTTTTTGGCGATTCTAGTAGTAGGATTGGCCACAATACCCTGGTAGCAGACCCGTACGCTGTAGTCACCCGTTTATTGTAGAGGTTATTTGATAGAGGTGCCAAGACTTATATAATAAGTTTCTTCCGTTTCGCTGCTCTTACTCGCTAAGAGACTCTGTGTTCTAGCGACGAGGGTACATCGCAGGCTCCATATGGCCATCTTTTTAAAGCACCAAACAACCAAACCAGAACCCGCACAGCCGCCGTACTGATTTGAAAGAATTCCCCCCTATCCGGGGAATGTGGCTAGGTTGTTTTCCCCCTCTGCACACACATTATATATCCCTAGCCACATACCGACGCCGCTAGCTAGCTTACCGGCGAAGTATTTGTATTATTATCCTCAGAGTATTTACTAATATACATGCCAAGAAAAAGCATTCATAATCGATTCTAGTCTTGGCAGACACTTTACAAAGAAATGAAAATAAGAAATAAATTTCTGTTAGGCAGATGTGAATATCTTCAGTTTCAGTAGACGTATCCGCAGGCACATTTTATAAGCATTAAATATATGGGTAAACAGAGCACCGGAGTGAGTGCGGCTGGAAAACACAATTAGTACTGTACGTAGTAGAAAACAATTAGTCTTGGACCTGCGCTAGCTAGTATTATAGGAACTAGTAAACTAATAACAACTACACTCCTCCGGCTATCGGATAGCTAGCGTTTCCTCAGAACTTATAAAAGCAGACATCCCTCAAAGCTCTTGGCCTTCCTAAACAAAATCATGTCATGGAAAAACTATGGGGGGAGGGAAAGCTCTATCACCGCGATCCGAACTTTCCCATGAAACGACGGTCTACCTTTTGCAAACAACTGCGGCCTCTACTCCCCGGAAGTCCCTGTGGCAGCATATTTACCCACGGAAATGTCTGGCAGGGGCACAGATGCTATCCGAGAAGCTATACGCAGACTCACAATAGTACAAGCTCTGTATAGCTAGAACTCTACAGGCAATTATTCCGTACCGGGAAAAGCCCATTGGGCCATACTGCCAGGAACTCATAGAATGGGAATACGCGAGCGTAGCCCCCCGTGTTATCCTGGGTAATGTCCTGATTTTCCGGGTGATATTACATGCCACAGAATGTTTCTACGTATCTTGGCGCCAAGACTCCCGTGCCTCATTATGCTTACAATACTGTCTTTGAGAGGACTTCGGGGCTGACCCCGCGCCCGGAATACAAGAGGCATTGTTCTATGTGTTTTTTCTGTCGTCTGATGTCACAAACTTACTCATTGTCGTCAAAATATGGTACCTGATCAGCACCTTCAGATAGCAGAATCCTGACCGGACATGCCAGTGGTACCGGGGCAGCGCTCTCAGGAATAGAATCAGCTGTCCGAATACGGCAGTCTCGCTTTCTTACAAGATGTAGCTAGTTATAAATGAAAGAGCATTTCAGCAGATTATGTTTTTTTGCTCCACTAAGCTTCCTGGAGAAACTAAGTCTCCAACCACATTCCTTTCTTTTCATTCATTCATTTTTATTTTATTTTTCATTCGTTCTTTACCAAGTTCTAGACTGGATCTAGACACTTACATTCATTTTTCGTAGGGGTTTATTAGGTTTGTTGAATCCAACTAGAGACTCTTTATAAATGATTACTAATAGTTTTCGGCTGATGTAGTTGAGGAGCTCATAACGGAATATCTCTATAATGTCTTCTATGAGTAAAATCTATGTTGTCCTCTGCTATGCTCTCCTCCTTAGTTCCGCTGCTGCGGAAACATTAAAGGTACAAAGGAGTGAGGAAATTGAGCGGAGACACCTGTTAGTACACCTACTCAATATAGACTGTAGTGAAGACTACTGACACTCTCCGGTAATATTAGTGAAAAGCGTGAACCAATTATCGGTGGATTGCTCAAAATACTACCAAAGGTAATACCAAAGGCAATACCAAAGGCAATACCAAAGGCGGTACCTAAG
Source organism: Verpa conica (assembly GCA_033030425.1). Taxonomy (NCBI): domain Eukaryota; kingdom Fungi; phylum Ascomycota; class Pezizomycetes; order Pezizales; family Morchellaceae; genus Verpa; species Verpa conica. The sequence continues at coordinate 317,721 of JAUFSD010000004.1, forward strand.
GCAATACCTAAGGCGATACCTAAGGCGATACCTAAGACTATACCTAAGGCGATACCGAAGCCATCAGTACCTCCAAAGGTCAATATACCAAAACCAGTAACACCACCAAAGGTTACTGGTCCAAAGGGCGGGCCAACACCACCTAAGACTGTTCCAAAGGTACCGACACCACCAAAGACTGGACCAAAGACACCTCCAAAGGTACCGACACCACCAAAGACTGGACCAAAGACACCACCAAAGACGCCCACACCGCCAAAGACTGGACCAAAGACACCACCAAAGACGCCGACACCACCTAAGACCGGACCAAAGACACCACCAAAGACGCCGACGCCACCAAAGACTGGACCAAAGACGCCGACACCGCCAAAGACTGGGCCAAAGACACCCACACCACCTAAGACTGGGCCGAAGACACCGACACCACCTAAGACCGGACCGAAGACACCCACACCACCCAAAACCGGGCCAAAGACGCCGACTGGACCAAAGACACCAACCGGGCCAAAGGCTGGACCAAAGACACCTACTGGGCCAAAGACGCCGACTGGACCAAAGTCTGGACCGAAGACGCCGACCGGGCCGAAGACTGGGCCAAAGACACCAACCGGGCCAAAGACTGGACCGAAGACACCGACTGGACCAAAGGCTGGACCGAAAACGCCGACCGGGCCGAAGACTGGACCAAAGACCGGTCCAAAGACGCCGACTGGACCAAAGACTGGGCCAAAGACGCCGACTGGACCAAAGACTGGACCGAAAACGCCGACCGGGCCGAAGACTGGGCCAAAGACACCAACCGGGCCAAAGACTGGACCGAAAACGCCAACCGGGCCAAAGACTGGACCGAAGACCCCGACTGGACCAAGGTCTGGACCGAAAGCGCCAACCGGGCCGAAGACTGGGCCAAAGACACCTACTGGGCCAAAGACTGGACCAAAGACACCGACTGGGCCAAAGACCGGGCCAAAGACGCCGACTGGACCAAAGACTGGGCCAAAGACACCTACTGGGCCAAAGTCTGGACCGAAGACACCGACTGGACCAAAGACTGGACCGAAAACGCCGACCGGGCCGAAGACCGGGCCAAAGACACCTACTGGGCCAAAGACTGGACCAAAGACGCCGACTGGACCAAAGACTGGACCAAAGACTGGGCCAAAGACCGGGCCAAAGGCACCAACTGGACCAAAGACCGGGCCAAAGACACCTACTGGGCCAAAGACCGGGCCAAAGACGCCGACTGGACCAAAGACTGGACCAAAGACTGGGCCAAAGGCACCAACTGGACCAAAGACCGGGCCAAAGACACCTACTGGGCCAAAGACTGGACCGAAGACGCCGACTGGGCCAAAGGGTGGACCAAAAACCGGACCAAAGACACCGACTGGGCCAAAAACCGGACCAAAGACACCTACTGGGCCAAAGACCGGGCCAAAGACCCCGACTGGACCAAAGGCTGGACCGAAAACGCCGACAGGGCCGAAGACTGGGCCAAAGACACCTACTGGACCAAAGACTGGACCAAAGACACCTACTGGGCCAAAGACCGGGCCAAAGACGCCGACTGGGCCAAAGACTGGACCAAAGACGCCGACTGGGCCAAAGACTGGACCAAAGACGCCGACTGGGCCAAAGACTGGACCGAAGACGCCGACTGGGCCAAAGGGTGGACCAAAAACCGGACCAAAGACACCTACTGGACCAAAGACTGGGCCAAAGACTGGACCGAAGACGCCGACTGGACCAAAGACTGGACCGAAGACGCCTACCGGGCCAAAGACTGGACCGAGAACGCCGACCGGGCCGAAGACTGGGCCAAAAACACCACCTAATACCGGTGGACCAAGAAACACCGGCGGGCCAAGAAACACTGGTGGACCAAGAAACACTGGGCCAAGCAACACTGGTGGACCAAGAAACACTGGGCCAAGCAACACTGGTGGACCAAGAAACACTGGTGGACCAAGAAACACTGGTGGACCAAGAAATACTGGGCCAAGCAACACTGGTGGACCAAGAAACACTGGTGGACCAAGAAACACTGGTGGACCAAGAAATACTGGGCCAAGCAACACTGGTGGACCAAGAAACACTGGTGGACCAAGAAACACTGGTGGACCAAGAAACACTGGTGGACCAAGAAATACCGGTGGACCAAGAAACAACGGTGGTCCCGGGAACAGCGGTAACCCCAGGAACACTGGTGGACCAAGAACCAACCAACAACCCAGCCAATGGAGAAACCCCGATAATTGGTTTAACGCCATCGACAGAGTCAATGACGTCGTGAATACCGGTATGAATGTCCAACAGCAGTGGCAACAACAGCAACAACAATACCAGCCGCAGCAACAATACCAGCCGCAGCAATACCAGCCGCAGCAATACCAGCCATCTTACCCACAGCAGAGTTATGAGCAGCCAGCTTATCAGCAGCCTTACCAGTCTGATCCTTATGGAGGGGGCTGGTAATTGGGAGGGATAGATGGTAGGGATTTCTAGAGTAGTTAGTTAGAGACGGATGGGTAGTAGGAGCGGAGGAATGTGGGAAATGATTGATTTTTTTTGATTTTTTTTGTTGCAGTCGGCCCGCACTTTTAAAGATTGCTTATGACTGTAAGAAGCCAGATACTGTTTGTGACTCGGGCAATGAATGTAACGCGCTTTTCTATTTATTTGATCTATCATATTTGATATCGTTATTTTTTTTTGAGGGGATGGGTGTTTGGGGGGAAGGGTACTGTACTAGAAAATGGTTAGTATTGTTTGCTTTTGTACTGTATCTAACGAATGGTTCAAAACCGATGACACTCTCAGATAAGCTCTTGTTTCCTGGCTGTTGGTGATAACCGGAACCAATATTCTTCAACACAGCAGACACAAACCCCGAGTGATTTCTCATGAAACGGCACAAGTACCGATAGCATCCGAAGTCTTCCGCCTAGAGTCTCCGTGCATTACGCGACCTCACACGGCTGGGGAAACTCTAATTTCCCAGGGTGGGGGGAATTGTGGCTGGACGTGGGGGCCGAGCCTTGGGCTATGAATATACACGTAGTGTAAATACGATGTGGCCTCTGTGTGCTACTATAATGAAGGTTAGTCGTAAAGAGACCTAAGGACCCCTGAGAGGTATCAATGATTCCGCAAGATTACTAATTTTGTGGTAGTACTCGAGCTGCCGTTTTGTGTCTTTTGCCTAGCACCGCAAGAACGCAAAAATAGACCGGTACTTCTGATATCCTAGATTCTGTCTAGATGAGTATTTTCTAGATATCATCCGGTAATCTTTTTGCCGGCGGCTTATGATGGCAATAGATATGTGAATATACCTAGATACTGATTCGTTAGTATCTTAGTAAGGAGATGTATCCGGAAACTTCCTATTCTACAGTTTAGGTACGTACTGCAGATCAATTACCATGTGGGGAGTTGTAACTAACTGTTTAGTTTTGTCTCGGAAACAGCCAATCAGCCAGATGACGTCGAGTGCTGAATGCTGACAGAAACGAAACGAGCAGCAATCCTTTGGATAAGGGGCATCATTTCCAATGTGGTATGCACTGCGTAGCAGCTATATCGGGGTCAGGCTGGAGAAAAAGAAAGCATTATGATGGAGATGTTAGGCATTGGGCGGGGAAAGGTAGATTATTAACGTTTTGTGGTACCTATGTCTCGGTCTCTCGCATAAAGGGCGGTGAATGGACTACGGTGCGGGAGGTGAAGGGGATCTATTACAAGCGCGTCTAACACGATTAGGGTTTGGCGAGCAGAGAGTGAAACGGCTGCTAGGGGTGGTGGTCTGAGGATATATGTAGGTATGCATCTCTGTTGGGACATACGGGAGATTGATGGTGACACCGGGCGCCACAGCTCATATCTCGTGCCACATGCTGACAAACGGCTAGCCTTTCTTCGTTAATCTAATGTAACATGGCATTCCTTTACCCGAGAGGAGTTTAATGAGGAGAGAAGAGAGGAAGAGGGTACAGAGGGGGCATAGAGCAGAATAGAATATAGAGCGGAGGGTACAGAGGAGGGCATAGAGCAGAATACAGCAGAGTACCTGTATCTAATTGGTTAAAGAGACAGCGCGGGGTGCATAGATACATGTACTCTCTCTCTTTTTTAGTCCTCTCCATCGTATCGATCGGTCAAGTGCTGCAGCCTCTCTACAAGCACTGTTGCCTCAGCCTCAGCCGCATCCCCCTAACGCAACCCGGCCTTGGCTAGCATCCGTTCTCACGTCAACGACAACCCTGGGCTTCTACCTTTTGGCCCGTTTGTTTCCCTTTCGCGTTATAGCTTGTTTGCACACTACATGTAGGTGGGAATGTCGAAACAATACCACACATCCTTTGACGAGACGACGAGGTCTCCAATGTCTGTCTATCCCTTCCCCTCCTCTCCCTCCTGACAAGCATATTACACTTCTTTGTGCGCTTGGAACATGTAAAACCCCCCATTTCAGCTTTCGCGTCACTAACGTGTACATCTATTACAGGACTTCACCACCTATCGGTACTCCTTCAGCTCCCCTTCTTGCTCCAGCCTTTAAAACGAACCTTAACCGCGCAAAGTCAAAGCGTTGGGTAGAGGCTAAAACCGTCGACTATGGTGGTGGTGGTTGGGGGGATGACAGTGATTTCGACGAGGACGACGAGTACGGCGATGACGAGTACGGGTCATCCTCATACGGCCAGCCGAGAGACTCGTATGATAGAGAGGATGACGCGCCGCCAAAACCTGTAGTAAAGCTCTCGGAACTGGGTAGACCGGCGAATGGAAATGTGATCCCTAGGATAGAGACCCAGTCTCCGGATCTTGGAATACCTTTACCGCCGACCCCATTGGAGATGGAGCAGCAGGAGCAGGCGTCGAGAAAGGTCTCTTTTCCGTTTTATAATAATTCAAGTTCACAGCAACAATCACCAGGAGGGATCCTGCAGTCTTTTTTGCCGCAGATCATCACCTCTCGTTCGTCGAGCCCTGCACGAGGAATCTTGAGGGCTCAGACAATGGGTGTGGATAAACCTCTCCCAATGACATCACACAGCCCAACTTCTCCTCCCCCTCCCCCTCCACCTGCTAAAGATAAATTTCTTCCTGGTGTGGACTATTACTCTCCAAGTTCGACTTCTAGGGCGTCTTCACCCGGGAGAGAAGCTGTACCACCGCCTTTTGGAATGGGGTATGGATACTCTTCGGTGGGGCCCGGTACTAGCCAGACCCAACTTGGCTCGTTCTCTACAGTAAATTATAGCCCGGACAGTCCAGATAGACCTATGCCTCTTCCGAAAGATAGCCCAGCTGAGAACAAGCCTCTTCCATCTTGGCAGTATTCTCCTCCTACACAATCAAGCTTAACATCACCTACTTCACCTCCACCAAACCCGGTCATCACGAGAAATGAGCCAGAGACTGATCAGCTACAATTACGCTATGGTTCACCTGCCGGTTCAGAACAGTATTCACCACCTCCTCCACCCCCACCTCAGAAAATAATGAGGGCAGAAACTGCCCCTCTAATGGCAAGTTGGGGCGCTACGTCACAAGGCTCAATTCATCAGAAACACTCAATCCCGAGGCGGCCTACAAATAAGAATAGGAACAGCGGTTATGGAGTAAAGACTTTGGAGAGTGATCAATCTGAGAGCAACAGGGACTCGCAGGAGCCCCAAGGATCTCAACTACCTGAGCAAAAACGTGACCAACCTGGAAGTCCCAGAAGTTCACAGGGGCGCCAATATCCCGAAGATAACGAATTGCCTGAACAAAGACGTGAACAACCTGGAAGTAACAGTAATTCCCAAGGCCATCCCTCGCCATCTTACCAAGCAAATGAGTATGTAGATGAAGAGTACTATGCACCACCTCCAAATTTCCAGTCTCAAGTTCAACAGCCACCCCAACAACTGTCTCATCAATCTTCATTCACACACCAGGACCAGCCTATGGTGTCTCAACAATCTATGGTGCCCCCACAACAGTCTGCGCCGGTCACGATGGCGTTCAGTCCTCCCCCTACTCATTCCGCACCGTCACCCCCGCCCCCACCTCCGCCTACTCATTCTGCACCTTCGCCCCCACCTCCGCCACCTCCACCTGTTCACTCTGCACCTTCACCCCCACCACCTCCGCCAGCCCCCGAGTCCCCCGGAACGTTGACTCGCCCATCAGATATCTACGCACACGTCGCCGAAGAGCGCGAAACGGAACGCAGAGCAAGCGATGCAGATAGCAGAGCCCGAACTGCTCGTAGCAGCAGCATCGATTCTACAGCCGGTGGTGGTGTCTCCATCACTTACAATGCCGGGTCCAGCACCGACTCCCAACGCGGCCATCTCTCCCCTAAACTCCCACAGCCCAGAAATAGAAGCGGAGAGCGTATGCCTGAGCTCCGGGAAAACAATGGTAGCAGGCCTAGCAGTCGACAGGATATGGGGCCGGCCGCCAAGAGACACAGTCGTTCCGGAAGTCGCACCCATAGTAGGTCGAGTAGTCGTGCGGAAGGGTCTCGTCCAGGTTCTAGACAAGATATCGTGAGGAGCCCTAGTCCGTTTCCACCACCGACTAGTGCGTTGCCATCAATTCCCTTGACGACGGTTCCGGCGAGCCCGGTTTATGAGGCGAAAATTGATGAAATGTTTGCAGAGCATGAAAAGAGGCAGCAGGAGGGGGAGGGAGTCTCTTCTTGGAATGATGATATTATTGCTGGTTATGGTGCCTCGGAAGATGAAGTTCCGCCACATCAACAGCCACAGCAGCAGTTTCAGCCATTTGACCCTTCGAGTTTTGGAGTTATACATGAACCTCAGAATCAGTACCAGCCGCAGCTACAAAGGCAGCCCGGGCCAATGGGGTACCCATCCAACCTCCACCCTCAACCACAATTCGAGAACCCCCATAATCAGTCAGATTTAGAGAGGAGCCCTAGTGGTGGATTCAAGTCTATGGTTCACCATGCCTTCCAAAGACAAGACACCCTTATGCCTACACCTGCCACTCCGGTTTCCCCTATGCCATCAGACGACAACCTGGTCATTCCCCGTGGAAGCAGTATTGACGATGCCATCTCCCCTATCCTACCATCTGAACAATTTGCGGCCATCAACCGTCCCGACTCAACCCCACTTCCGCCGATGTCATTTTCTCCACCACCACCACACTCACTGGAGAGAAGCCGGACTGAGAGAAAGGTAAGGGATGAAAACAGTGTCGGGAAATCACCATACAGGAGGTCAATGGGCGTAGAAAGAAGTGTTCCTATCATTGTCCCGCTTCTTGATACTCAAGGTTCACATGGGGAGATTGCGGAGGTTACGCCTGATACTCCGGCTCTTAAGCGGAAGGATGAACCACCTGTGTGGGTCTCTTCGCCGCAGAAGGAGGAAATCAAGGACACAGCAATAGAGCGTCAAGATAGCATGGAGAGTCAAGATAGCATGGAGAGTCAAGAGAGTAAAGAGAGTGGAAATAGTAATGGTGATAAAAGTGCTGAAGGAGACTACCTTGATACGTTCCTTGGTGAACTCGAAAGAGCACAGACTCCTAAACCGGAGGACACGCCACCCAGGGAACAGGAATCATATGATTCTTCTGCTTATGAGGTTGGATCTGTACCGCAGCCGCAATTTCAGGGACAACAGCAACAACAGCCCTTTGGGCCAGATAGTTTTGGGGCGGGAGGGTGGCAGCAGCAACAGTTATATGGGCAGGAGGAGGAGGAGCAGAGGATGCAGTATGAACGAGAGCAGCAGCAGCAGCATTTTGATCCTTCGAGTTTTGGAGTTGTACATTCGCCTCAGCAACAACAGCAGCAGCCACCGTTTGATCCTTCGAGTTTTGGAGCTGTGAATGCGCCTCAGCAACAGCAGCAGCAGCCACCGTTTGATCCGTCGAGTTTTGGGGTTATTCACCAGCAGAACGAGGTGTCTCAACAGCAGCAGTATGAACAGCAGCATCAAACTCCATATGAACAGCAGCAACGATCCCAATATGAGCAGCAACAACAGCCCCACTACGCAGAGCAGCAGCCGCACGGGCACCCTCCGCCAGTGCAATATAATGAAAATAACTCAAAGAGAGAGAGCGTTGGGGTTTTTGGTCTCTACGATAGCTACTGGACACAAGATGAAACATTACCTCCACCTCCACCTCCGCCGCCCTCAAAGAGTCCAAGAAGGCCAAGTGCGCCTGATCTACAACTCCTTGCGAGTATGTCTGTAGCTTCGCATCGGGATTCACAATCCGAGCTTCCTCCTCTACCACTTCCACAGGGAGGTCCCACTACAGTGAGAATTATTCCCCCACCGGTTGCGATCCCGGATAGGTCTGTTGAGATGGTGAGACCGGAACCGACACCTGCTAGTGCGTTGGAGACACCGGATAATGAACTTTTGGAGATGATGATTGCAAGGAGGCAATTTTTGGCGAGGACGCAGACAGGAGTTTCAACGGATGATGGGGAGAAGGTGGAAGGGAAAGGGAAGGGAAGAGGGCTGGAGGTGGAGGTGGGGAAGCAGGAGAAGGGGAAGGAGAAGGAGAAAGAAAAGGAGAAGGAGAAGGAGGTGGAGAAGGAGAAGGAGAAAGAGGTGGAGAAGGAAGAGGAGAAGCATGGAGATGAGTCAGAAGATGAAGAGATTTTGATAGTAGAAGGACATGAGGTAGTAGAGGATAGGTCGATGGGTGTTCCGGAATCAGTCGAGGAAGCTCTGGACAAAGGTGAAACTGCGGAGGTTAAGGTCAACCCAACACAAAGACTTGAAGTTATCCCGCAAACGCGTATCCTTGGCCCCGAAAGCGAAGGTATCGAAGCCATCACAGGTCCTACAAAGGTCATCCGGGAGGAGCCGCCGAAGAAAGAGGGTGAGGACGATGGCGAGAAGGTACCCATGCAGAGCGACTATGCCCGAGAGCTCCTGAACCAGTTCTCTCGACCGCAGACATTGATGTTGAAAGACACTATGCCGATGCCTTCTGGACTTCTTGTCATGCCGCCGATGCCGCCTAAGGAAGCAGGTGAAGAGGAAGTCCCCGACGTGGTTGATTTTAGCGTAAAAGATGGCGATACCGATGATGAGGACGCAAAGACTCGCAAAGGCGGGCTTTCGGCGAAGGCTCAACATAATGAGGGTACTGTAGACGTAGGGCAGCCAAGACAGTACATGGACCCGCGTGACGCTGCTCGTCTACCTAACCCTGAAGATCGGGTTGCAGCTTATGACCAGGCCCGTAAGGTGATCGCTGAGGCGCCAACTGGCTTGGGTGACTGGATCAAGTACATGATGGAAGAGAATGATGGAGAGCAGATTTTAAGTCTTCGAGTAGAGACGCAGACAAGGCCTGAAACAGCAAATGGGAGGCAGCAGCAATATTTTACGCCGATGGCAAAGCAGCCAAGTGTTGAGTCTGATCATCGCTCAATTCCCTCTGGACCGCCGATGGGAGGTTCACCAGTCTCGCAGCTACCATCGAGTAGTGTAAAATCGGGTCAAGCGAGTATGAATGGTGGAAATGGTGGAAATGGTGGGACAAATATTACGCCGACCCCTAGTGTCACAACTGGTGGCTCAGCAGCGTCCAATTTTGTGCAGAATATTGCGTATGCTCCGGGTGTGGATAAGGCTGTGGATAAGGCAAAAGGGTTCTTGAGTAGGTTTGGTGGTGGGGGAAAGAAGGTACGAGGTTTCTTGCTTTTTCTTATAAATGATTTTGTGTAATTGACTTTTTGTAGGGTAAGGATGTTAAGGAGTCGCCGTATTCGATGCCTTTGTCTTCGAATCCGATGCTTTCTCAGCCGGCTTTTCAACATCAGTCACGGGATGTTACGGTACAGGGACAAGTACAAGGGCATCAACGACAGTTTTCGCAGCAACATCAGGGGCCTGGTTTCGATCCTAGCAGGCAGCAACAGCAACAGCAACAGCAGCAACAGCAACAGCCACCGCCAGCTCCACTGCCAGCTCCACAGCAGACCCAACAAGCCCAGAATGATCTTGCACAGTTGGTACAGCGGGGGCAAATGATACAAGCTCAGGGTATACCACTACCTTCTATAGTATCCCAGCAACCCCGACAGCCGCCTATGACTTCAGGCTATCCCCCAGAACAACCATTGCAGAACAAACATAGGTCACAGCCACAGCCACCGCAGCTTATCATACCTGGTTCCGGCCAGCTACAGCAGCACTCGGTATCTGGACCGGGTCTATTTACGCAGCAGACAGATACGAATTCAACCAACATACAGTATCAGCCGGCGCAGCACAATCCTTCCCCTCCCCCTCCCCCTCCTCTAGAGTCTGCAAGATCGTCTCATTCTCATATTGAGGAAAAGAAGCCTGAGACTAGTAACCAAACTCCACCTCCCGCTGTTTCTCAAAGCCCTACAAAACAATTCCCAAAGAGATCGGATAGTTTGTATTCCCGGGAGCGGTTCCAGGACTCGCGTTCATCTTCTCCAGTAGTACAGAGACCCGATAGGAGTGACTCTCTTTCTTCTACGAGGGAGGTACATCAAAGGAACACGAGATCAGATTCACTTTCCCGACAGCAGCGAGTACAGCAGTCACCGAAGAGGTCGGACTCGTTGACTTCTATACCTGCTTCGGTGGTTGCTAATAATATAGTCTCGCCTTTGTCTTCACCTCCACACAAGGCTCAAGGCGCATCCCAATCTATTCCACAAAAGCCATCGCCACCACCGCCGCCAGCTGAAAGTCGCTATGCAGGAGAGAGACGTGGACAGAACGCTTTTGCTCCTCGCGAGGATGATCCTGAGGAGCCTGAGCCACCTAAGCCACTACAGGCACCGATACCGACACCGATGATTAGATCTATCTCAGATAATCCACCACTACCTAATAATTCGAAACCAGACCGCATAGTCGTACAAAGGTCCCAAACGAGTTATATGGACTCTCATCCTGGACCTTATATGGGTAATCAGCAGCAGCAACAAGGAGCTCTTCCAGAACTTAGTAGGCAGGATTCAGGCATGAGTACTGAAAATGACGATGATCTCTACTCTACGCCGCCTCCAATGATTCAGATGCAGCAGCCGTCACCACCGCGGGGAGGAGCACAGCAGCCACAATATCAGCAAGGTTATCAGAATGGGCCTCCTCCACAGATTGGTCAAGGTGGTTTCCCACAAAATCCGTCAGGGTTTGGAAGAGGTAGTCCAGAGTCTCAAACAAGACAGTTTTCTGGTGTGACGCAACCCCCACAGATTGGGTCCCCTACCCCCCAGATGGTTCCACAAGGTCCAATGGGCCAACACATAGGTCAGCCTGGCCAACACATGGGTCCAGCGGGTCAACCCATCGGTGCTTACCAATTCGCACCTGGAGATCCTCGAGGTCAGTTCAAAGGTGGTCCCCAATTCCATCACGGGCCTCCGTTCCATCCTGGGCAGCCTATATCGATCGGACAGCATCCAGAGCCTGGGGTTAGGCGTACATCGTCGGGCCTAATGAAGACTCTTAGCGGCGTTAGCGGTAAACGACATTCTACAGATTCGAACCTCCAGCCACCAAATAGTGCTGGTTCGGCACAGTATGCCGGGTCAACTACGAGTTCACAAGAAAGGAGACGGTCTAGCTTTTTTGGAAGTTTGAAGACGAAGATGGATGATAGTGTGAAATCTCCTCAGCAAACCCACAATCAAATACCAAAAACGTCTAGTCCAGAAGATCCAAAGATGAAAGAGGGAGATAGGAGGACGTCGTTTATGAAGGGACGTAAGAAGGAGGGGTCATTGAGTTCAAAAGAGAGGAAGGAGAAGGAGAAGAAGGAGAAGAAGGACAAGAGTCATAAGAAGGGGTTTTCAATCGTAAGGGCTCTTATCCTATTTGATGGTTTGGAAGTGTTATTGACTTTGTGTAGGATGTGTTTGGGAGGACAGGGTCTATGCTTGGTAAATTGACGAAGTCACCGTCACCCGCTCAGGCTCAAGTGCACCAGCCGCCGCCTCCACAGCAGCAGCAGCAACAACAGCAACAACAGCAGCAGCAGCAGAAGCAGCAGCAGCAACGGCAACAACAGTTCCAGCCACCCCCAGGGCAGCCACAACACCAGCAACAACCTATTCAACAGAAGAATTATAATCAGTGGACAGGGAAATACGAGCCAACTGGGCAACAAGGCGTGAGTCAGGGTGTCTATGTCGAGAATTTGAATGCTCAGCAATCTCCACGTCTTGCTCAAGGACGAGGGGGTCCGCTAGCAGCTCCTACTGCCAGTCCTCAGCCGCCACCTCAGCAACAGCCACCACAGCAATCTTCTATTCGCCAACCATCTACAGGTCAGCGTCCACCTCCACCATCTCAACAGGGAGGACAGCCTCAGTATGAACCAGTCCCTATTCCACAGGGTTATGGGCGTCTTCAGGGTGAATATCAGGCTGCACAGAGTCAATTTACGTACCAGCAACCGCAGCAACTACAACAACCGCAACAACTACAGCAACTGCAGCAGCCACAGCAAACCCAGGGGTACAGACAGGAATTTACGAATGTCGACCCAAGAACTGGTGGATCAACGTCTATTAATAGGAATCCTTCACAAGTTTCTTCGCAAATCTCCGATACTCGTCCTTCAATAGACCACACCATAAGCCCGAATCTATCGAGAGCAGGAACACAGGCTTCAAGGACGTATGAAACGACCCATTCTTTGAGTCCTACTTCTGAGGTGGGTACTCAGTTTGGACGACAACAGTCTTTGCGGGAGGGAAGCATTGCAGAGCATCAAACGGCCCCTGTCCAGTTGTCACCGAGACCGTCTTTCAGAGAGGGACAAGGACATGAGAGTCAGCGGTATCAGCAGCCATTGCCGTTACCACAATCGATTGCTCAGGTCCAGAATGGAGCTAGCGAACACGAGAGATCCCCACGTAGTACACCACTACCAGTATCTCCTCCACCTATGAACGCTCCATATGGTCCGCCGCCTACCCAGGCAAGGTCTGAGACGCCTAGGAGTATTACATCGCCGACTCCACCTCCTAAGCAGCAATTTGAGCGTAAACTAAGCGAAGCAGAGACAAAGACATTTTACGATTCTGGGTCTTCTAGGGTTGGGTCTCCTGCTCCCCCTGTAATTACGGCTCCGTCGCCGACTACTACTGGTGCTACTCCTGCGGTGGAGCAAACTCCAAAGCCAAAACAAGAAGAGTATGATTACTCGACGGAAAAGATTGCTGTGAATCTGGATTTGCATGGGGAGTCGAGTAAGCCAGGGAAGAAGGGGGATGAGAGCGAAGAGGAGTATACTATGAGTGCTACGGCTTATCCGGGGCAGGCGTGGGATCCAAGTTATTATGGATGGAATTAAAGGGGGGGGTTAATTAGAGGCTGTGGTTTTTAAAAAGTGTCCCTTAGTTGTAATGTTTTTTGTTTTGTTTATTGTTTTTTTTCTTGCTTTTTGTCTTTTGTCTTTTTAATAGCCGGCGCATAGCTTGAATAATAACTTTTTCTTTGGGAGTGTAGTGTAGTTTACGTACTGGTCGTACAGTTTCTTTGTCCAGAATTGATCTGATTTCATGGAGTATCACTCGGTATCGATAGACTAGTAACGTAATTACATCAGTGAGTAGTGACGTAGGTGCAGATCATGTGCTTTGTATTAGTTACTAGCCGCAGTTCTTAGTGTTGACGCGCGTTAGGAATGAGTCTTCGGGTACTTTAGGATATGTGGGGCGGGGCAGGGCGGGGCGGGTGCTCAACAAACTAGTAGAATAGTGGGTTTGTTATGATGGCGAGTGATTGCGAATGATGGGGAGAAAATCCTCAGAGCTCTAAACAATCAAAAAAACAAGAAAGTGTTGTCCAGTCTAGTCCAGTATGGTACAGTTCCTGCACCCGATCACCAACCAATAACATAGTACATACCTAGATCGACACCACGCAGAGCGGGTGGTAGCGTTCGATTCATAGTCTCATGGTGTCTTTTTGAGGGGGGGGGGGCACGCATAGGGGTTTTTTTATAACTATAGATATATTAAATAGTGGCGTGTTTTTTTATTTATTTATTTAACCAATCGGTCTTATTTTTTGGTACGCTTTGACCAATCATGTTGTATATTTACATATGTAGTTGGAGTAAACAGTCTACCCGGTATATGTCTAAAAGAGAAGCATAACCCGGGGGGGGAACGGGGAGGCTTTTTTTTTTTTACTAGTATTTTATTCTCCGGAAAACAGATTCTTTATTTTACGCATCGAATATTCTACGGGGATTTCTTCTAACCCCCCTTCACCTCCCCTTTCGAGGCTTACTTTGGGTAATGTGTAGGGTTAGGGTTTGTACTATCAACTTTATTTCGACATCCAGCTGGGTGTTGTTATTGCTACCGGGAGGTACCGGGACTAATTAGTTAGTTGGTACTCTAACAAGGCGACTCTGGTTAGTGCATGATGGGGCGATATGTATGTAACCATTACGCCATGTGATAGTATCCTGATATTGAGGAAACGTTAGAGAGTGCAAAGTGCGAATCACCACGTTTATTAAAAAATATATGTTACTGTTTTTGTTTTTGGAAATAGCGGGGAGGGAGGAGAGAAGCCAAGAGAATAAGCAAAGTAGCCAAGTAAGCAGGCGGAAATAAGTAGTGTTTTTAGTTACTCGGCCTAGAAAGGAAGTTTTTTTTTTTTTTTCAAGCTGCCGAGGGATTCATCAAGTAGAAGAAGGCGGAGAGAAAGAACAAATAAGAAAAAAGAAAAAAAGAAAAAAAAGAAAGGGCTATGAATTGGCATTCTCATCATCTGGAAGATTGATCGGCTGGTGGCATAGCAACGGCGAGGCTGCAGATGTTTTGTGAGACATACATTGCTGGCCTTCGGAGAGACATTGATTATGATCAACTTGACGGAGACGCGTGTAGCTTATCTTAAATCGGGGCCGGCAACTTAATCTAGTATTATGGCTCTCGGAGAGAGGGGGGGAGGGGGCGTGGATTCACATCGGTCGTTAGTACCGGTCCGGTTATGTTCTACGCGTAGCTAGCTAGTTGGGAGGAGATGTATTCTTTTTTTTCTTTTTTTTCTCCCTTCTTTGTTTTTTGATGAGGCTGTTTTTCCTCGCTTCTTCCTAGAATGTAATAGAATTGCACATCCTGTAAAATTGCAGCCTGTTTTTCCTCACTCCAAAGTTGTACAGGAAGTGCAAGACATGGTGGTTGATTTCAGAAGTTTGGTAGCACCATCAATATCCAGATAGGTACGTGAGGAGTAATATGGCCCGTCTCCCCATTATTATACTACCATTATATATTTTATTTTTACACTACCCGCGGGCGGTGATAGGTCTATCTGACTCCCTTTGGGCGAACCAGACTGCGAGCCAGCCAGACAGCCAGACAGCCAGACAGCACTGGCGCGCCCTGTTCACCGCTCCCCAGTACAACTAGTTTAGAATTCATCTATAGAGAAAGAATGACAACATGTAATCACGGGGCTATCCCTCATGTATGGTATGTGCATCTTTTTTTTTTACTCCTCCCCGCATTCCTACTTAAGGGCCGGATATGGTCCCATCCTCCTTCACCCCTCACTATTTGTACGAGCCCTCAGAGAAGTCAAAGCCTCCTATTATTCTCCTTATCTTCTTGGCCTTTTTATTCTCTCTCTGCATATTCACGTTTGACACCTTGGCCTTTCTCTCCCGGTAACCCCCCCCCAAGAAGTCCCTAAGAAGTGATACCCCGAAACAATTCCTGAGCGCTATTCTCTTGGCCCTCTTGGAAAAGAAAAGAAAAGAAAGAATGTCGATTTCAAAGTCCAAATACCGCAGCCTCTTCACAGACATCGTTGGGCCCGTCCGCCGGACAGCTCGTACAAGGTCTACAGCAGCAAAGCATGGTTCTGTACGAAAGGCTCCAGCACCAGCACCAGCACCAGTACCAGTACCAAGCAGTCCTGTTTCAAACTCGGCTTCATCATCCTCTTCTTCCCTAGGCTCAGCAAACCCAGGGGCACCGCTTTATGCAACTGCCTATGTCCAGGCTGGCCAGCGTTCTCAGGAGATGATCAAGGTTTATCCTAAGCCCGAAGGCAACGAGGTCCTCTCGGTGACTATTCGGCTGAGGGGTGACTATGACGGGGAAATCCTTACAACTACTGCTAGGTTTCAGTAAGTTGATTCCCCTATTGAGATTCACTATATATAAATAAATATAAAAAAAAGACATTCGTTCTAATTATTTTTGTTTAGTGCCTATGATGGTCTTCAGAACCAGATTCAATCTACTCTACTCAAGAATTTCGGTAAAGGCGCAATTGGAATCGCGACACCACGAGGCAAAGTGATTACAGAAGACTGGCAAATCTACCAACTCGCATACCCGGGTGCCTCAACAACCTTCTGCAACGTCGTATACGCCCGCGAAGACCACAAAAGCCACCCCCCAATCCTGGTCCGGGCAACAAAGCTGCTGCTCGAAGTCAACAGGAAGGACTTCAATTCGTCAAAGTCCGGCATGTTTATGTATCTTGATCCCAACGAGGGTTACGATACAACATATATCGACCAAGCGAGACTCACAATTATTCCCCCCGAGGAAGCAGAGTTTCAGAAGGATCTAGCTATAAGGAAAGGTTACTACTACAAAGACGTGGTGGGGCTGCCGAGTTATGATGAGATTAGCGTTTTCAGGTTCGGGAATGCTTGCTTCTCGGCGGATTGTGGGTGCTGCCAGGGTTGGATCCGTTCACAGAGTCAGGGCGCGGCGCCCCAGCGCTCACGGCGGCAAAACACACGATGGAGGGGAATTGAGCTACAAGATTATGATGGGTTGACTCTAGAGCAGAGGAGATACTTAGTGAGGGGAGAAGATCAAACTAGGATGTGAACGGGAATGTTCTCTCATGGGCTGGTAATGGTAATGGTTGAAAGTGACGTCAAAAAGTCGATTAATTTTCCTCGGAAAGACTTTTTTCACTTTAGCGTCTGCTACCGGAATTTTTGGGTCTTATTCTCTACTCAATCTGATCGGCTAGTTTTTTTTATTAATTTTCTTCTCTTCTCTTCTCTACTTTTCTCTGGGTTAATCGGTTCATTTTTGGGGAGAATGGAGGTACGTGGTGGGGGGGGTTCTTTTTTCTCTTCTTTTTTTTTCTTCTTAGGGGGTTTACCTATACTTTATGTTTCACATACATTTTTTTTTTTTTTTTGTGAACGGTTATGCCGTTGTAAACATTTACACAGTGGTCATGTTGTATGATGTTTACATGTATTTTAAGGAGATTCAGACCAGCTACACTTCATCAAATTAGTGGCGACACATTATTTAACAAATAAAGTATAAAAAAAATAAAAGAAACTATGACTTGCATGCACTATACGTGATAAAATAGATATCGCTTACGAACATAAGACTCCCCCCCTCCCCTCCCCCGAGATCCGGAGCTAGCACCACGTTCATAAAATAAATGTCTACCCTCTCGACATCTCCGACCTCAGGTGTCACTTCGGGTAAGAAGCGTATGCAGCAATTCAATAGACTGGTTGATCTTTCCAAACACGGTTGTGTAAGGGGTCAAAGCTCTTTTTCACAAGGGCTGTGCTGGGATGGGGGGGAGGTTAATGATATCTGGTAACTGATCTTCTAGAAATAGACAGTATATTTAGGAATTCATCACGCGTTAGTTAATTACTGGCCCAATTTATCGCAAGAGGGGGGGGGGAGGGAGAGGGATTCTCTACACTACACGTAAGCTATATATATGTCTAGTATACTTCAGGAAAGAAAGAAAAAAAAGGTCCTACAAGAAAGTAAAGAATCTTGGGTTACTCTCTTAATCACGACGGAAACCGATCTCCCTCCGAGATTAAAATTACTTATAGCCGCACATATATACACACAGGTAAATAGGTTTTTTTTTTAAATCCTCTTCTCTTTTATATTTCCTTCGATGATGATTTTAGAAACTTGATCGCCTCACATGTGTTTGTTTTTTATTTTCGGGTTGGCCGGATTCAGCCAAGACTTTATCTTCTCTCTCTCCGCGCGTTCGAACGTTTCTCACCAATTACGGACAAAGTGGTTCACCTAGACTTTTTTTACTTTTTTTTTTTTACTTTTCTTTCTTTTTTTGATATCTACTTTAGAAATATCATGATCGTCACTTCTATGGGAACTCCCGCGACGCCGAATAACGGATCTGTTAATGCTCCGACCCGGCTAACAAATACCTATGGAACAAGATGTATTGACTCCGATTGGAGGCTGGGGGGGGGGGAGGGGGGGTAGAAGTAGGGATACCGTCATCGATAGAGAGAGGGAGAGAGAGTATTTGTATATTCGGGAACAAGTCCAAGAAGGCGAAAGCGCGTGGTGTTGGTTGGTGCCATCATCTGGAACAATGTCAACGCGGCGGTGACTGGAGTACCTCACCTCACCTCACCTCACACTCCCCAAGAAAAATGCTTGTTTCTGAGCGGGTGTTCGCATATTTATAGGGAGGTTTGGGCCGAGAGACGATTATGCACCTGTCGGCTTGGTTCCGCTTTTGGAAGCGCAGCCGATCGTTGCCCGGGGGAAAGAATCTTATCGGGAATATTTTTTTTTTATTTTTTTTTTTAAAGGTTGGTTGTGATTGGTGGGAACCCTGGAACTAAAGATGATCCGAATAACGTTATTGTGTTGTATGGGGTATTCTCTCTCTCTCTCGGATTACTTAATTTTTATTATACGGGGCCGACCTGGTATCAATGATAATGGTTACCACGGGCCCTTCTAGAGCTTGTCGAGGCTGTGAAACATTGCCAGGTTAAAAATAAGATAAGGTTCGTATAGCTAGTCGGGCCCTTAAACAATCATCACTAATCACTCACTTTGCATCTACGTACGTGGTAGCCGATCATTCAGCTGGGACGTAAAGAGACGGGTTACTTGGATCTGATGTACCACTACATGGGGTACTGGAACACTCTTTCTTCCTGATAGGAACATTGCCAAGATTGCACTTTATCTTGTAGGGGATATCTTGGCCGTTCAATACAGCCCAATCCTCACCGACCATCCTAATCTAGCCGTGTTGAAATCGAGAGGGGGGGAGCTTGGTATAGAATTTCGGCAAGATTTAATGGTAATGGATCAACCTAGGGGATTTACCCCGAGTTAAAAGCTACATAGAAGCATAATATGAAGGAACTGGAATACTTGCAGTAAGCAGGCAACAAAGTACCCGGGGAACGCAAGTCTTGGACAGGGAATGCCGGTTAGATCGGAGCTCTTCCTATGCAAAGTATGCATATGCCCCATTGGTGATGATACTGACTTGCATTATTTCTTTCCCGGATACTTGTTGCATGCCGCGAGTATAACCACCCTTCTGCAACGGAATTAACGGACCATGTGGGGTTTGCACATCTTGGAATCTCGTTGAATATTCTCTAAACTGGTAATCAACAGACAACACTTAACACAAAGATACACATCGCAGCTATCCCTTGGCCTGCCTGCATGTTGAAAAAAATTGTTGGTTTCCAGGCTATCGCACACATGTTTAGGAGTACTATGCAGGAATTCCGAAGAGGGCCAGTGTTTTCGGTAGGAGTTTTTTCCCCCCCCTACATCGCCGGGCTGATGCAGGGCACCAACATGGTCCCGCGTGGACATGACCACGACGACCTCATTTGAAATTAAAGTCTAAGTGATTAAAGAAGGATAAAGCCATTTACGGAGCTATGGAGGGATTTTAGACTTATATCCGCCTAACTACTCCCCACCTATTAATTCGTGAGTAAGACTACCCCTACGACAATCGCAAGATTATCATCAGCAGGGTTAATTAAAAAACGAATGGTGGCCAACGAAACCGGGAGTAAAAAAAAGCTAATCCGCAATACCCGGCTTGGTTTGGCTTAATGCTATGATTTGCATACTAGGGTTCTGACATAAGGTCGTCTTACAACCCCATGTTAATTCATGGATCAATACGGAATCCGAAGAGAGATTATGTTCAATTGGCCCCCTCCCCCCCAGTATCTATCCTACAGATGGTGATATGCGTCAGATAAAACGCTTTCTTACCGTATCCAACAAAAAAGAGCACATAGAATCTCGGGAATGAGCGGGAAAGCACGTAAATATGTATTGGCCAAGTAAGAAAGAAAAAAAAAATCCGTAAACCCGGGACAGGGATAGCCAAGAGTTTTCAACCCATGAGTTGGCCAAGAGAGAGCTACATGTAGTGACCCCTGGTAAAAAAAAAAAAAAAAAAGAAACAAAATGTCGTGGTCCGTTTTGAATGAGGGCACCAATTGAACAACTGTAGGAATATTCTGACAGCGGAATGTCACGTAGATTTTCGTTTAGGATTATTTTTTTTTTCTTGCTGGATGGATGGATCATCAGGTAGTGTACGATAAACCTATCATTTCCCTCCATCTAGCTAGGTGTTGGGAGAACGTGGGGATAAATAAACTTCATTAGCTAGCTGGCCGGTCGTTCGGTTTTAATTCAATCCTTGTTTTTTTCCCCCCCCTTGGCCTCTGTATACATTGCCAACAGGGTGGGACTATCGATCATAAGCTTTGTTGCATGCATGTATCGGTAGTATACCTAAGGAGTTCTATAAGATCTTGCCGATTTTCAATTACCCAATCATCAATTTACACCTAGAATCCTTGAATATTGGTTCAGTATTTCCTGGATACACTGCCAAGGTGTTTTTTATAGTTCATATCCATGCGGCATAATCTGGCTTGATATATTGGCCTCTGGTAGAGTGTGGTTATTTAGTCACGATGTGTCACTCGATAGAGCTTCAAATACTTCTTTCGGTATGTATAAACATTGACTAACGATATAGGACTTAGTAAGATGGTCCCGTGGGACTGTTACATGGGATAAACCTGAAAGTCAAGAAAGTAACTCGATCTCTATGCTCCTATTACTAACTTATTTTGCAATCTAGAGATTGGGCTTGCACTTATCCTAACTATCTGAGGACTCTGCTGTAGCTGATTTGAAATAGGATGAAGTGTAGTCCGAGGGACGTAGATTTAGTTGGAAAATAAATAATCTAGAGCTATTTCTCACTTATGACATTCATGAATTTTTCTAGAGCGAATAGTAATCGAGTGATTTCTTGTGAAAACCAGAGGCAGTTTTTGTTACATATGTGCCTTCATTCTACCTGTAATACTACAAGTACCTAGTTCGGAGATGACCCAGATCTCTACTAGAAGGTGAGAGGACAATGAAATGCACAAAAGGCAGATAGGTAGTTATAAGGTATTTCAAGAGACTACGGTGTCTAATTGCACTCAAAGATTCTTGTAGTGCTTACATTAATCCTGCTCCACCTCCTCCCAGTCACAAGGCTCCATAAAAACAGACCGGGCCAGTAGACATGATAAAGAAACCAAAATGGAAGCGGGTCCCAAACTTCAAACGTTGCATCTTTCCAGAACAGCACATGTATTGCAAAGTCCCTTAAGCTGGTGAAGAAAATTGTAATATCAGACATCTGAAAAAGCGGTAGTAGTAAAAGGGAAACGAGGTCGTGCCCGATCCAGTAAAAGCCGGGAGTGGTAGCAACATCAGGAATGCAGACTTCCTTTGGGCAAGGGTCGAGTAAGCTGAGGTAGCACTCAGAAAGCTTTTCTGGGATACTATCGAAGAGTATAACGGCAGTGTGGGTCCGGGGGTTACACTCGATGGGATATAGTTGGAGCTCCCGGTCGTCTTTCTTCTCTTTAACTATCAAGTCAAATGACAGCTGCCCGGTAACATTTCCATCTTCCAGACGTCTGGCGTACTCCTTCGTGAATTCGAGCAACTTTTGGGAAATCTTGGAGTCCGCTGGTAATCCTTTATAGTGCATCAATAGTTCCGATGAAGCACAAGCGACAAATGCTGTGACATGGCCATCAACCACAACCCCATGAGTACAGAACTCATCACCTTCCACAAACTCTTGAAAAATCCAAGGCTTATCGGCCGTGATCTCCAACCCCTCAATCAACGCCGTAGTCTCTTCCAACGTCGGCCGAGGGTACAGGGTCATATCCGCTCGAGAAACATCATCCAACCACACCGACTTCAAAACATAATGCCTCGACTTTTTCCCCGCCAAAAACCCAAGGGCTTCTTCACGACTCTTGACCATCCTTGTTTCCGGAATATCAAGCCCAATCTCCGCCGTTTTCTCAATAAACAAGTTTTTTTCGTGCAGTGTTTTGCATGTTTCGGGTTCAGGCTGGAATACTTTGCAGGATGTTTCTTTTTCGATTTCGTGCTTTGCCAGTGCGTCCTCGATTGTTGTTGCTACCCCGGAAACACAGACCCAAAGGTCTACCTTCTCTTTCTTGATTATTTCTACTAGGCGCCTTACGTATTCTTTCTTCTGCTCATCAGTGACCGGTGTTGGCAGTTCGTAGTGCCGGGAAAGGGCCTTGGAGAAGCGTCCGCTAGATGGAATGTATGCTCGCTCGAAGTCGAGACCGATGACTTTATTTCCGGCTAGGTAAAAGGCTCGAGCGAGGGATAGGCCTTTTGTCATTGAGAGGGAGCTCACAAGGATTGTTTTCGGGGACGTCGAAGAGCGAGGTAGTGCTGGTGGCTCTGAGAGGAAGTATCTATAGAGGATGCATAGAGAAACTACAGTTGAAGTGATTGGTAAAAACACCAAGCTAAGGAGTATGAGAGAAAGGTTATTGAAAAGGTGTACCGCGAAAGAAGATTGCTGTGTCGATTTTTTATCTTCCATTTTTGTGAGAGAAATTTCAAGTAGTTAAGAGAAAAACAATATTAAGAAAGAGGCAGAGGAGGGCGGGAGCCTTTAAATATATGATGGTCTATCTTTTGGACTCCTCGACGTCATGCTACTTCTCTGGCAAACACTAAGGATTAGGCAAATTCATTACTACAATATATGTGGGAGAAGGACCTTAGGCAACGAAACGGAGACAAGGCATTGATCGAACGGAAATTGCCGGTGTATCTACTTTGTTCTTTGAACTGTTCTATGTCATAAGAATAGCTGTATAATACAGCTTGTTTAATATATAAATAGACAAACAGAAGCATTCTACTCAACATCACCTATTTCTATAAATATCTAAGACATTTAGGTGGATAGAAGAAAACAAACTGTTACAGTGTTACAAGTCTGTATAAGTTTACTAGAAAAATTCCCTCCGCTAAGTCATCTTATGAATTTCGTTTATCCCTAGGAAAAACTGATTCTACCAAAAATAGGAGAAAATAAATAGGCTTAATATTCTATGAGCTATACACACAGACTCAATTTGGGAGCCCATTAGATTCCATCAAATGCACATCCGAGAGGCTAAAACGACCCATCTTCATGGCCGGAGAAGCAGCTGAAATGCGACCCTTAGAATCAGGTACGCCGGTATCGGAGGCGTCGACAAATGCATCAAGGCCTTCTCCCTGTCTGGGGAATTCCTTAACTATCATTTTGTGTAATCTCAACGCTTCGTTCATATCATTAGCAGTTACATCATTGAGGAAGATGCACTGTCCCAAGGGCGCGGGAATAGCAGCACGGAGCTTGTTGTCGCGTGTCTTCAGGATGGCATCAGTGCCCTTGGCCAGAAGAACTTCGTCAAAGAGAGGATGGTCAATGGTCAACCCGGCTCTCGAGAAGAGGTGAAGAATCCTCATGTGGTCCTCCTCCGTGATGAGATTCTTCATTCGTGCTAGTGTCGCAGAGTACGCCATATCGACAGAGATAGCATGACCGTGCCGCAGCGGGGTTTCGGGTGCAAGTTCGAGGGTTGGTGACCAAGTGTGGCCGTATGCAATAACACGGTCAAGCCCGATCTCGTGAAGGTTAGGGGTCTCGAGCTTCAACATGACGTGGATGCCTCTATGGTTGATTATATCGGCGGCCTTTTTGAGTTCTTCGGTGCTTCCGTCTGCGCGGCCGAACCTGTGGGATATCAATTTTTCGCAGTACTTGTCAAGAAGTTCGAAGGTTGTCAAGTCGGCACAGGTTGAAATCTTGACGAGTTCAGCGAAGCCGTTTCTGACTTGGGCTACAGGTAGGGTCCTGAGAAAGGTGAAGTCGAGGAAGGTGTGCATCGGAGCATGGTAAGCACCAAGCCTATTCTTATGTTTGCCATGATTTACAGCAACCTTAATCGATACCGAAGCGTCAATAAGACCGATAACTGTAGTCGGGACACGGATGAAGTTTGTTGTCCTGCGATAGGTTGCACACGCAAATCTAACAATGGTTGTTAGCAATTATTACTCGGGGTTAGGGTTAGTTACTAATTGTAACGCAAATAGAAAGGATCGGCGTTACTATTTACATACCCGGCAACATCGGTGATAAGCCCCCCACCAACTACAAGCAGAGGCTCCTTGCGGATGATACCGAAATCATTCATGGCATCACAGATGGAAAGGAGAGTTGCCATGGTCTTTGCTTGTTCTCCGATCTTTGTCTTGTGGATGACCAATTGAATATCGTGAGCCTTGAAATACTGCTCCATCCGCTCACCATAAATTGCACAGACATTAATGTCTGTCACGGCCAGACAACGGCCCCATTTTTTGTACATATCCGCAAGCTGGGGGTTCTTGATGTCAAAAACGCCGTCAAGGAATGTGAAATCATAGGTGATTTTTTCGTAACCCTCGACATGGAAACCAGAGGGTGTCTCTGAAACGGTAGCCGTGAGATCAGACATAATTTAAGATGAGAGATTGGGGGGGGGATATTGCAGTGGCTGCTTGTTGAAGACAGGATAAGGCAATAGGAAACGTTGTGTTGAAACTTATTCCTGTAGTTTCTAGTGGGAGAGAGTGTGTTCTAGATGACGGGAAGAGACTCGGCTTCTTATCTTGTTTCCTTGACGGGCATAAATTTGCTGTCGGTGAGCGTTTTTTTGTCTCATGACACCGTGATGTGTTTCACAACCCTCTCTCCTCGGAAGTTTCTCAAGAAAGGATACATGCGTCGGAGGAGGTATGATTCTAAAAAGTTTTTGTTAAAAGGCCGCTAAAATGACGTGATCGTATTTACGTAGGCGTTCTCCCTTTTCTTACTACTATTCCAAGCAGCTGTTTGTCTCTCCAACACAACGGCTATGTCGTGCTAGATTCCTTTGGCATAGCATGTTTCTCCAACAGAAATCTAGCACTATTTAGGCCCAGCAGTGTTTGTATGGGTTACATAAATTAAGGTAGCCTACATAATTTTCTGGTCCTATGTTACCTTAGTACGACTTATGCGGTGTCTTGAGTATATCGCCCATCTGATGGCGTGGGGAGGGACCGGCACGGTATGTGGGTCTCCAGAAGATTGAACGATTCCTAAGTATAGCACGATCCCACTATAAGAATGGGGTTAGGAATTAAACAGAGTGTTCTTATAAACGGGTATTCTTACTTAACTGAGAAGTTTTAAAGCAAATATCCTAACGGATAAGGTTTAGAAAGATGCGTTTTAGAGCTTTCTATTAAGCATATTTATAAATAGTATTCTTATATGGATAGTATTGTGTCGAGAGGATAGTGTGGGTCTCTTTACCTGCCAAGTTTTACCTCACGTCATAAGATTGAGCCTTTTAGATCCCTCGGCAACCACGGGGAGAGGGGGGGGGGGTTAGCCGTAATTTTCCTGCTGTGTTGGGCCCTTGCGTAACCAATTACTTCCGCCGCGGAGCTTCTACCAAACATATCTCACTTAGGGGATCTGGGAGCTTGTGATTGGTGTTGACAGCTCGATGCTGGTGGAGTTAAGTGCTTGGGTAGGGTTTGTCAAGTGGGTACCTTAACATACCCTAACTCATTACAAGCCAATTAGAAGTCATAAACCACTCCGGTTTAATTTTGGTGGGTCGTACCATTACCCCTACGTGAACAATCTCAAAGGGAGCCGACATACAAAAAGAAATGACTCCATATCGATATGCCGTGGGCAGGTTCAACTAGCAGATTTTCGGGAGCCCTCTTATCGAACGGATGTAATTCCGCAAAGTATTAGGCGGTTGGCCATCTCATCTAGATAAAGAGGGGGCTAGGCGATCCGTGTGGTTGTGATCATATGTCATGATCTTGGGATTAAGACCTCTAAAAAAAAAGTGGAAAGTTAAATAAATCACATTGGTTACGAATAACTCCAGGTCTTCTTCATATCCTACCTAATTGTAAGAAATCAAGAGCTTCCATTTTATAAACCTACAAGAAAAAAATGACTGGGTTCACGAGCAAGATCAGCTACGCTAAGCAACACGATGTTTTTGTAAGTAAATCTTTCGTACAGAGGAGAAGCACAAGTGATTTAAGCTACAAGACCGTGATAATTAGTAAGAGTGTAGGATTCTGACAAAGTGGGTACAATAGTTCGACGACGGCCGCGAAATTGAGCTACTCCAGAGGATTTTCTCACTTCCCGCACAAAAGCTTAATGGCCTCCGTAACAACCCCTCTGCGATTCTGGCAGCAATTGATGAATTCGCTACAGAGAAATATCTCATGAACATTGGGGAAATGAAGGGTTCATCATCTCACCTCTTTACTACTCATCAATTCACTTGCATGAGTTGCTAACCTCTGCGAGGATAATCCAATAGGAAAAATTATTACTGGACTCATCACTGAACATTGTCCAAAAACAATGGTTGAGCTCGGAGGTTATGTCGGATATAGTACCATACTCTTCGGTTCGCACCTACGCGATACATGGGAACGATCAGAGACGGCACATGAACCTAGATATTACTGCCTAGAAATGAACCCCCTCTTTGCGGCTATAATCATGGCTTTCGTTGACCTTGCTGGTCTTTCTCATATCGTCAAAGTATTAATCGGGCCTTCTTCTACATCATTGAAACGTCTACATCATGAAGGCACCATAAAAACGATAGACCTTTTGTTTTTAGATCATTTTAAGCCTGCTTATGTCAGTGACTTGAAGCTCTGTGAGAGCTTGGGGTTCATCGTTCCGGGGAGTGTTCTGGCTGCTGATAACGTGATCAAGCCGGGGAATCCGCCGTATCTGAGATATGTGAGGATGAGTGTGGAGGAGAAGAAAGAAACGGAGAAGAAGGCTTTGGAAGATATGGTAAAAGAAGGGATTAAATTGGTTGATGGTCGAGTTGAGCCAAGGGGAAATCCTGAGTTGGTTTACGAAAGTAGGATGGTAGAGAGCTATGAGCCTACAGGAATTCAGGTACGACTATTTAAAGAAATTTGGCCTTTAGTTAATACTAAGTTGTGCTAACTTTGATATAGGATGCGGTCGAGATTACAGCTTGCATTAAGTAGTTAGGACTTTTATCTTTTGTTATTTATTTAGTTTATGCGTATGGCTGAAGAGGTTGTCTGCAATGATCAGCCAAGTAAATATATGTATCTAATATCTCCTTACGGTCGATTCGAGCCCAGAATATCGACTGTAGAATCATTACAATCTTGAGTACAGAGCCAATGGGTGGATATAATCGGTATAGATGGGTTTAATACGGTATTGTAAGTAGTTCAAACCTAAATCAACTATATTACTAGATTCCCCGGCAAGTACAGTAGTCTTCTAGCTTTAATTCTGTATCTTTAACCATGCGGCGCCACGCTTTTCTATACTATATCCTTGCTCTAAAACTCGCCATTGTCTATTTATAGTGTATAATAATTCAACTGAATCAATTGATTAACAATATCTATTAAACAATGCCCGTTGAGGGGAGACCATATTCCGACGGATAAAGGAAATGTGCTCTGTTGAGGAACCTTGAAAAGCGAGGTAAAAAATCATCGAAAATAATAATAATCAAACAAAAGTACAGTAGAAAAGTCTTCTATGTGGTGATGATGGGGCGATCCTTTGAATGAGGGCGCTTGATCGTCGACTGCTGAAACTCCTGATAGGTCCTTCGTTATAAGATCCTTCAGGATCACAGAAGCCTTTGTTAAGCCGACTAAGCCCTAATAAATCCACACTGCACCCAGTACTTCCAAATACTCTGCACATACTCCCTATGTAATTCCCAACCCTCTTTTCCAAGTGCTTTCGAGAACGCTACCATATTTCTCGTCTCAAACTCGAAACTTACCTTGTGGTCTGGACCGTTAGTTCCATAGCCGCTACAGGCTTCTTGCCCATACTGTAATACAATTAGGATCGTTTAAGGAAGATGAAGGGAAGAGGAAGGGAAGAATATTAGCATCTAAAACCGAGAATAATAAGGATACCTTACCTTTGCTTCCCATAGCCCCAACAGTTTCTGGCTCGGATTTGCCGTTCCAGTATCCCCAATTTCGGCCAACCTTTTGACCCATTTACTAGGTGTGACCCTGTCAAATTTCACATCACCAAGCTCCTTTATCCAATCCAGTACAGTACTCCAATTAATCGAAGTATTTGTATTCACTACATGGAATACTGGGTCTCCTACGTGATTGTGAAGATTGTTGCTCAGTGCGATATCCAATATAACTTCAGCTGCTAGATCGACTGGAAGCCATGATAATTTCTAGGATGCTACTAGTTAGTAAAACCAATCAATCAAAAGAATTATATATAGTGCCAGAAGTCTTAAAAGGGCATCAGGTATGGGAGAAATTAGAAGCTTTAGTAGCTGTGATTTATTTGGCAAGCACTATGTCAGTACTATGCTCTGGTCAATAGAGTAGCTCACCAGAACAAATACCTACCAAAGCGCCTAATTCTCCCATAGCTTTACCCCTTTAAGGTTTCTGGCACCATATATGTGGGGGTTGTGATCACTTCGTTTAATTCCGGAAGACACCCGACGACATTCGCGCTAGCAAACATCAGAGGCCATGCCTCAGTCTCGTTCCACACTCCGTTCACTGTGTCCCCACATAATTGACCAATTCTCAAGACAGCCGCTCTACCGTTTATTTTCTGGCATATTTTCTCTGCGACCCACTTCGAACGACTGTATCCGAGTGGCGCAGCAGTACATGGATCATTCGTGAACATTTCCTTGACCGTTGTGGAGGGTTTGACGTCACCGAGGACTGCTGCAGTAGAAGAACAAAAGTAGAGCCGGGCCCAATTACGTGAGTCTAGTGTTAGATTAATAAGATTGCGGGTTCCTATTGCTTTATATTAGAGTTGGACCATTTCTTATAGCCCGGCGAGAGCGCTGCACACCTGCAATGTGGTCTTTTTCAAAGCTCTCAAAGGATGCAACAAAATTGACAGCCCAAGCTGCCTGTAAAAGCATCAAATCGTGAGCTAAACTACATCCTAGATTAATGATAGTAAGGTACTTACATGAATAACCACTGTTACTTCCTCTTTTAATTGGCTATAAATCATCTTGCCCAAGCCTAAATAACAATCCCCTAGTTCCGCTGCAAGAGCTATCACCTCAGGACCATCTCCAAAACTTGGGAGTTTACGATCCTGTAGGCTCTTCTCAACACGATAACGCGCATGTGCATGGTCCTTAGCACGACAAAGACACACAACCTTTATAACCTCTTTTCTAGTATGACATAGTTTATTAAGTATGTGGGCACCCAAGGACCCGGTTGTGCCAGTAAGAATCTAGGTAGATTTTAATCGTGAGATTTGAGTAATAGCGAGTAATAAACTTACGATCACGTGTTTACTCCTGGTACTATCTGCCCCCGCCACGCTCTGGTTTCCCAGATCACAGATCCTAATGCTGTCGACATATTTTTGCACCAAGTGAAGCATTAGCTGCTCTTGTTGGCTGGTACTACTCTCATTCACCTCTCCACATGTTGTAATAAACTTTACAAGCCTATAACAATTAGCATATGTTTTAAAACCTGTAAAGAGAATGAAGGATGGAAGCAGTAAACTCCTAGAACAAAACTAAGAATTAAGTTCTATTGTTATTCTTACCCCTCGATAGTTCTCTGCTCAAAAACCACATTCAATGGTAGTGGCTTCTTGATTTCCAAGGCCTATTTAAAAATTAGTCATAGATATCCAATTAATGTCTGATGCTCCCCCAAACCTTGACTAATCGATTGCGGATTTGCACAACCATAGTTGAATCGACCCCAGCTATAAATAGATCAGTGTCGTGATTAATCACCTTATTAGTGACATCTCTGATAATTGCATGAACTATATTCCTCACAACCCGGACATCCGTAATTTCCGTTCTTTTCCTAGACGTATCACACCCATATGCCTGCTGTATATCTTTCCAAAACATCTCACCAACAGCTCCCCGCATTACGGTACCCTTACTATTTTTCGGGGGTTCCTCGTCAGCGCAGATGACAAGAACCATCTCCTCCCTGATCTCCATATGTGTCTTTTTGTTAACTTCCTTGATATACTCCTTAATTTCTCCAAGTGGTATTCGATGGGCTTTCATAAATAGTAATAGTCCTGGAAATGGTCTATTATTCCCGAAAACTATCGCATCGCGAATGGGGTCATATTTCTTAAAGGCGTCTTCGATATGGGTAGGATCGAATTTCTTCCCCTTTGAAAGTACAATTATAGCGTCGTTACGGCCGTCATATCTATATGCATTTTTAATAGTTGGGTGCGGTACGAATAGATCTCCTGTTGCATAAGATCCATCTAGGCGATTGGGTTTTGCCTTACGAGTGATTAGCTATGACTACAGGTGACCAAGGGAGAACATACGATCTGTGGCCACCCTGGAAGAACAATAAGTTCGAACCGTCCACAGCTATTTTCTTGTGGCTCAAAGCGTAATGCGGTACATGTAGGTGAAACTCGGAGGTAATCCCAGTTTGGATCTGTGGTGAAATCGCGGTAGGACGACATAAGGACTAAATGATCCACGTGAGCTTATTAGCTGACCCTCCAACGCAATACACAGTGGTTTTATACATCCACATTCACTGCTCCCGAACCTTGAGATAAGCTTAATCCCATTTTTGACCAACGCTGTGCCCACATCTACTTTCAGTGGTGCTCCACCAACCCCCACTAAATCCATACCTACCATGCTCTGCAAAACCCTTTCATTCTCCATACACACCTCTAGCACATAGGGGACAGCCGTGAACAATTTGACTGGTAGCATTTCTCGTTCTGCCGCCTGAATCACTTTCAGAATATGGTCACTCGTTACCGAAACAGACGGCGGGTACAACCACAGCACAGAGGATGACATCAACGACCGCATTAAATCTGCAGTACCACCATGATAAAGTGGTGTAATGGTAAATGCTGCAGTCGGAGATTTAGGCGGGAGATATGGAAGATAGGAGGTTGCAACGGCATGGGTCTGTAGGATGGGCTTCGGGAGACCCGAGGTCCCTGAGGTGTGGTGAATGTAGGCTACCGTTGAGCCAGTGATTTTGCTCGGTGTCGGGTATCGTTTAATTTTCGATGGTCTGGGAACCTCAAGAAGAACATGGTCCCTACAGGTCCCAGGCTTGGAAGAGGTAGAAAGCTTAGTAAAAGATTGGGAGTGAAATATATGTGTCGACTTTGTGGTTTTGAGGAGATGTGAGATTTCATTCTCGGTGCACTGAGGTCTAGATTCAATTTGATCAACTTCCAAGATAATCACAAATTTGAGAATACTTACGCAATCAATACCACACAATAGCCAATCCGGATAAATGCAAAAAAATTCATGAGAAGTTCGAGGGAGCTCTCGGATAATATGGCTACACAAGGTGGGTCTTTCTTGATAGTCTCTTCCGAGACAGCTGGAACAATTTCTTCTGATACTAGTCTATTGGCCAGTTCATTCGAAATTTGAGATAGATCCGCAAAGGCTTCAAATATACCTATTACTATCGCTCAACAACCTAGAATCATAGATATACTCACAGAAAACTTTACAGCCCCATTCTTTCCCTAGGTCAGGCCCAGGAATTGGCATCGCTACCGCTGGTAATCCTGGATCGGAATTTGCACGTTCATCGAGGAGCTGAATTATTGTATCTATTCCATGTGGCTTGATGGAATTGACTTTTTGTGCATGATCGAGAGTTGATGCGAAGTACGGAAGGACTGAAGGATCTTCTGAACCCTGGCCTGAGGGTATCCCGGCCACATCACCGTCCATAACTGATATAGAGAGCAATTTTCGACTTTGAGCTCTGTTAGCTAACACATCCGTATCACGAGTATCTCTGAAATGGCCAGAGAGGAACCTTATACTCTCCAATGGGATCATTCTACAAACAAACTCACATATTCTAAATTGAACGGTAATCTTGAGCAAATTTTCGTTAAGAGACATTAAAGCACCGTAGAGCTCGGAGTAAACGGATAGGTCGGCGGGATGTGATAAATTTCCATTTAGGGGACGTGAACCACAGCAATCGATAATGGAGCTCGAGTTGTAGCTCTACACCCCGCGCCATCAGGGCTAGGTTTCTAAGAATAGGTGATCTGCACTAGCCTCTCTTGGTAGCCACTCCCGACCCGAGCCGATTATTAAAGTTGGACACTCCTGTTTCAGAGAGTGACAGGTTGATGAGAAAACGAATTCTATCGAGAAGAGGCATCGTCCTACGAGATTCGACCCGCTGTAGCCGGGGTTAATATGCATTTTTGCGCACTTTTCAACAAAAAACAAAACAGGTTTACTCTGTTTCAGTACAAGTATGTATCTTTCTTGTCCTAGTGCCAGGAATTTTCGTGGTTGATAACTGTTCCAGCACCTGTTAATGCATATTAGCCCCGGGTCGAATCTCGTAAGGTAGTACGGTATGGGTTACGTTACGCCATGGGGATACCGAGGTACTAACCCCGCTATACTCTTAAGGGGTCAATCAGCCTACACCCCCTTCACCAGTCTTTATATACCATTTCATCTCTTCATCTCTTTAATTTCATCAACTTCATCAATCCAAATACCTATTCAAAATGGCTAAGCTTTCGTTTACGGATGTTCTCCCACTTCCAGCCTCACCCCTTACGATCCCTCATATTGGTTTTGGAGTCTTCCGATCGGACGGAGAAACCTGCAAAGCTTCCTGTCTTACTGCTCTTAAGCTCGGTTATCGCCACATTGATACAGCTCAATACTACGAGAATGAAATCCAAGTAGGCGAGGCTGTTCGTGAGAGTGGGCTGCCTCGTGAAGATGTATATGTTACAACAAAAATCATGAGCCCTGCTGGAGGCCCAGAGAAAACCCTAGAGGCACTGAGGGAAAGTGTAAAGAAGATCGGGTTGGGCTATGTGGATTTATTCCTAATCCACAGTCCTAGCAGTGGGAAAAACGGAAGGAAGGAGTTGTGGCAGGCGTTAGAGGAGCTAAAGAAGGAGGGAGGAGCGAAAAGTATTGGTGTTAGTAATTTGTGAGTTTTCCTGCCCACCCGCCTTGACTCTATGCCAATTTAACATTGGGAGTTCTACAGCGGGGTGAAGCATCTAGAGCAACTTAAGGAGTACTCAGAAACTATCCCGGCAGTAAACCAGATCGAGGTTTGTACCTATTTCCCGCGGTTCTCTTTAAAAATAAATTTCTTGGCTTACCTGTTCAAGCTCCACCCCTGGTGCCAACAAACCGAGGTCGTTGACTATTGCAAAAAAGAAGGCATTGTTGTAGAGGTTTGCCCCCTCTCCCTATATCTCTTTTATACTATTCTAACAACAGTTAAGGCCTACGCACCTTTAGTTCGGGCCCAAAAGAACGATGATCCAACTCTTGTTTCCATTGCCAAAGCGCACAATGTTTCAGTCACCCAAGTGCTCGTGCGCTGGTCACTCCAGCGGGGATTTGTCCCACTTCCTAAGAGTGACAACCCAGACAGAATCAAGAAGAACGTAGAAGTATATGATTTCGAACTTACGGAGGAGGATATGAAGAAAATTGATGATAATGGCCTTCCAGGTGGTGAAGGAGCAATTTGCCCGTATCTTGCGGATTGTCCGTAAGTACTAACCAGTGCTTGTTTTTGTTTTTGGGGGGGAACCGAGGCGTGGCTTTGTGGGAACTGTGGTTGAAAGATGGAAAAGCGGGCGGGATCGGGGTTCTCGTCTGAGAAGTGGCACATTTGGCAACGCATGACTTTGCCACTGCACCAATTCTCTTGATACACGCATTCCTACTTTCTTGCAGGGTAGGATAGGTTTGTGGAACAATAAACGCACCTCAATGTTTATTCTTTTGCTCTCCGATGTTAGACACAGCTCAAGCAACCAGTTTCTTGCTCCAACCCTAGAGCATGTAACGCACTGGACTGGTAAGATAAATCACTGAGTGCATTCCTCTCCCCCCTCCCTCCCATTATTATTATTAATTTACCACATTACACATACACAATTGAAGATTACAAAGCTACACAATATAAAATATATACTCAAACCCAAAATATCAAGCACAAACAAAGGCATACACAGTTTTCTGGTAGTTGAGACCACTGAGAGGGCAAGCAAGTGACATAGCACAGCCTTTCAGCGTACCTATCTGATATATGGCCTATAGACAGCCGTGATACACTCTTTCTAATGGGATTATTGCTATATTCTTAAGTATTAGATCTAAGAAGAGGCAGCGATACTATTGCATTTATCGAGGCTAGTCGTGAGGCGCAAAGGTTTATAAGTATTTCGAAGGGTCGCACCCCGGGGCTAAGCCGCGGCCTAGCTATTTCTAAAGCAAAAACCAGCATAACCGATTTCGTTATCCAGCGAGATCGCCCTATAAGAGTATGAGATTAGAATAGTATTGTATCTTTATAGGATAGATATCCTTGCAGAGAGGGTTCACACACAAAGTAATCCCTGTCTGGTCGGGAGGCGTCCCTTATAGAGCGATTATTCTTATAACTCGATCACTTATAGGGTGATTGTGCTGTAGTATCTGAGGAGTCCTATTTGAGTAGTGGCTATAACCCCTGGCTCAGGGTAACAAGTACGCCGTTTGCGTAGTACAGTGATGCCGAATGAGATTACGTTTCTTGAAATGGCAACTAACTCCGGTTGGGCTTTACGCTTACCATAGAGGCTACCCTATTTCATACATCAACATAGGTTTCTGCATTAGGAATAGTGGTACTAGTTACTGATGCTAAACATCAACCTAGAAAATATAGAGTAGAGTATCTCGGGATAATAATAGCTAATAAAAAACTTAAAACTTTAACATGACGCCATAAAAATAGACTACTGCATTACAACATTCTCTAGTACCTACAAGATCCTGACTGCTTATTAGTGAACACTAGACAGCTCGGTAGACCCGTAGCCAATAGGGCGCCGAAAATAGCAGAGGCTAAGCGGATATCGCGACTACACCTTAGCTGGGTAACGCGTGTACCGCACTAGCACAGTATATATACCACGTAGATAGCTTGTTAAAACATTATCTTAATCTCCATAAATAATCATGACCATAAAACGTGATACCTGCTATTTAGATGGAACGGTGACGTTCTTTGAGTACATTACTCGGCATCTATGAACCAGACGTGGTTCATAGGTTTGGTATTATCCTCAGTCTAGCGTCTAGCTATGAGCTTGTCCCATTTACTTCTTTTACCATTCGCCTCAACCTCTCTCTTGATATAGGTCTAAGCCTAGGTATTCGTATATCCATGAGGAATTTTGTTGGTCATGGTATTTTTTATACCATGTTAGCGTGTGTTGTATTTCTTTGAATGGGTGGATTTTGTAGGGTAGTTGTGTTATGAGGTAGGTGTATTTTTTTTTAGCCATGTGATGAATGGGGTAGTAGTGGAAATGTATGCGGTTACGTAGGTCGGTAGTGTCTTGTATTATGTTTTTATACAGGCGGCATGTTCTAGTCATTGCCTCTAGTGAGCGAACGTTGCAGGATCTTAGGACCTTAATCCATATTTCAACTAGAAGCGGAGGTAGATCACCCGTCTTACATTTGTCTCTCCTCTTGGTGTCTCTTGAATCGATAAACATCCCTTCTATTTCTTTTTGATCTATCATATTATGATTAGTATCCGTTACCGAATACTTCTATCTGTGTGCTTACCTTTCTCTATCTCTACGCAACTACAATCCCACATGGCGCCGTTGCCAATCCTTCCACTATATACGCAGAAGCTATAGTGTTTATTATTTACTAGTGATGTAGAGGGTATGAGTATTTCCTCGTGTTGATTGGAACTTCTCCTTGCTCCACTTTTCGATGATTCGCCTTGGCTTGCATATTCGTTTTTATTTATAGGGATTTCGATATTAAATTTCGATGATTCGTCTTGACATATGCCAGTGTTTGTCTGTGTCGAATAATCTCTGTTTGCTAGTTAGTCGTTTACGCCATTAATATATGTATTTTGATGTGTAGGTACCCTTTTCTCTTATATCTTTTTGTTATTTTGCCGAGGCTTATAACTCTATACAACCATGGCGAATGCTTTCCTTTAGCGATCCTACTGATTGATTCCAGAAACCTGTTTAGGCAGAATATCATATATATTAATTCATCAGTTGCATTGAATTTATGGCGCGGTGAAAGTCGGTGCTGAAAATATCCTATAGTCCAATATCTTCTCCGATGAGATCAGTGGGTGGTCTTTTCAGGTAGGTACAGAGAAAACAGGCCCCTCAAGCGCAATAGTTGATATAGGTATGATAGCTAAAGATAGGAGAGGGCTTAGATATTATACCTTGAACTCATGGGTGCGTCATGCGAGAAGGAGTGATGAAAGACGAGCGATCTTAAGGTTGAGTGAGAGGCCGTGAATGCCAAGACTCCACTGTTACCCAAGTTCAACCTAGCTCGGTTTACGTTTTACGCACTCAATCTGGCACAGAATAATTTACATGTCACCTGCCAGGTTCACCAACACCAACTCGTATACTAAATTATCTACACTATTAAATCCCCTCCTAGAGAGACTCTAAGCTTAAATTCCTACGTAGAGACAAAGACTGCCCTAAGTCCCTCCCTCCAAATTCCCACTTCCCTGAGAGGCACCACAATCTCCCCCCAAAGAATATCACGGGGACATATTGCAAAAATCACTTTTCCTATAATTCTTCCGTGCTGGGGTTACAAAAGTATACAGGATGTGCTACAGGGGTGTGTGCCATATTTACCACGCATACAAGATCTAGTTGACGCTAATAGCAACTAAGCCTACACAGGGACACTAAAGTGAACATAGCTCCTGTCCCCCACATCAGTCCATCCAATCATGTCATAACTTGGGTCGGAGTTTATATCAGGAAACTACATCACCCCCTGGCCATCATAGAGTACACCCCCACGGGAGACGTGATTCCCTTTCTGCTTTTCCCCGCTTGAGCGAACGTTGAGCTTGATTTTATTCGAAGAGTGGATTCTATTGGTTCGGCCATAGTATTTTTGTTTGATTCTCTTGAGGGGGTGCTTCTATTCCAGGTATAAACCAGCAAAATCATTACACAAAAAGCATCTCTTATCTATTATCCCGCATGATGAAAGTGAGGTTTTCTGTGATCAGATGATGTTCTAGGAAGCTCTTGAGAGCCATTCGATTCATGAGCTCCTAAAATAATCGTCATTCTTTAACTCTCAGAACCCTCTCCTGTAACTCATCAGAATCCCCGAATACTTCATCATTCCCCTGCTCCCTGTCCCCTCTTTTTTGGCTCACATCAACAGCAAGACTACCAGAATAAGTTTAGAACTGGCTTCTTTGACGGCTACTTGAGCTTAGGCCTTAGGACGTTGTAAAGATAGAACAAGCGACTTCGGGAAAATGAGCATATCCACACCCCACCCACGAGAAAGTGGTGAGGGCCCAGCGGAGGAAACAAAGGGAAACAGTCTTTTTTCGCCTAGTACACGACTCTTTGTGTCGTTTTGGCTGTTTGGGGCTCTTATTGCTATGCAATTTAGGTGAGCCTAGTTCTGCTGGCTGATGAGATTTAGAGGCAGTACATGTAGTTGGGATTGATGATGCCTAACTCGAAAGCATAGTGTTGTTGTTACAGCTGCGAACGAGTAAGTCCAAAAACCCCTCATCTTCTTTCACATCCTGCTACCAGTTTCTAAGCAAGTTCTTCAACAGCCTAGTAGCAGACAGAGCCCCTACAGGTCTAATACTCTTCGCCTACACTCTCCCTTCTGTGCTAGTCCGTACACTTGTTCCCTTCATCAACTTTCCCGACATTCGCACTTATATCCCTTCCAACCTCCGTCGAGACAGTCCCAGGCGCCTCCTTAGCCTCTACAGAGCACGAGCGAATGGAGAGGAGCCTAATAAGTTCTACTCTACAACACCAGACCCATCATTGTCTCTCACAGCATCTTCTAGAGGGGGCACAGCCTACAGGCAGGCGGAGAGGAGCAACTCACTAACGAAACATGTGAATTATCCCCTGAGACTGGCTATTTGCATTTTTAGCAGCTTTTTTGGACTACAGCTACTGGCATGGGCGGACCTTGTGGGGGTTAGGTTATTAGGCATTGGAATGGCGAGTTTGAGCAGTAATCTAGGGGATATGTTTGTTCTCTCTTACTATTTTCACTCTAATTTATTTAATAAGAGTCTACTAATACTTTACAGGTCTTTCCTGCAGCTCTGTTCTCGCTACCCCAAGACTATAGGTTCTGTATCTGCTTTTGGTGGATACACAACTGGTGGCGGATCAGCGGCTTTGGTGGGGGCTTTTATCTATACCCTTAGCACCTCAACATTGGGAGTCTCACCAAATGCGACAATCTCTGTTATTGGACTGCTCCCAGTGACTTTGCTATTCACATACTCATTTCTTCTCCCGCACCCGGCTGACGCAGGACAAGTTGAAGTGGTTGAAGGCACGGATGAAATGAGAGAAGAGGGGATATCAGGGTTATCTGTTAAAGCGAAGTTGAAGATTACAAGGCCCATGTTTTGGAGATATATGGCACCCTTAGCAGCAATTATGCTTGTCGAGAACTCCATCGTCCAGGTTTGCCTTTGTATTTCTCCCCTCTAATACCAGAACTAATATCATTTTCAGGGTGTTCTACCAACACTTCTTTTCTACCTCCCTTTCCTGCCATCAGCTCACTTCGCGGGCCTCCTCAACTCTATATTTCATACAACTCGTGACTTCTACCCCATTTATGTGACAGTTTATCAATTTTCGGTCTTCGTCGGTCGCTCGTCCATCTCTTTGTTCCGACTACCAAACTCCCCAGTGACCTCATGGGGGCTTGTTATGATTGAGTTAGTGATCCTATTATTCCAGATGAGCGAGAGCCTCTCTATGGTGGTACAGAACGATAGTACTAGTGTATTATATGGACCACTTGTAGTGCTATTTTTAGCCAGTTGTATGGGGCTATGCGGAGGGCTGGCTTTCAGTGATA
Source organism: Verpa conica (assembly GCA_033030425.1). Taxonomy (NCBI): domain Eukaryota; kingdom Fungi; phylum Ascomycota; class Pezizomycetes; order Pezizales; family Morchellaceae; genus Verpa; species Verpa conica. The sequence goes on from JAUFSD010000004.1 coordinate 356,931, forward strand.
TATACTGGAAGGTGAATAATAGTATCCTACCAAGAGGAGTCTGGGACGCGTTAGAAATAGCACGTAGTGAGCACGATAGCCCAGGAAATGGTGGAAGCAGATATATGAGAGTTAGAACCATGGATGAACTCGACGATGTCAGCTTTCACACACAGCAAAGGGTGGCTATCCAAGAACTTCAGCATGAAGAGGACAACATCGAAGGACGGGAAGAAGGAAGAGAGAACGCAGAGAAAGAGATGGCCATGAGAGAGTTTTTGTTGAGTGCGATTGCTCCCCCCGATACTTTTGCGATCCTATTAGCGAGTATAGTGGGTATGAAGATTCAGCCGGCCCTTTGTGGGGTACAGGTGGCGAGGGGGAGGAATTTGTGTCGGAAGACTAGTGTGTAGTATACAGAAATGCAGCCTGAGCATTGAGATGTTTAGATATTTGTAACATAAAAATTTAGGTAATATCTCAAGTGACTTCAGAGGGAACACATGTATCAAGATAGATAGGAGCATGCAACATTACTACTAGGAATGGCATACGCACATAATGCCTAAATCAGACGCAGAGGGATATCCGTATTGAGTGGGTTGGCTTTTTGATGTTTTCCTGGTGAAGCTAGGTGGTGGTTTTTTTTGTTATATCTTAAATAATAATATCACGAGGAGAATGAATAATAAATCATCAATCATAATGAGGAGCGGTTCTCAAAATAAAAGTCTTACGAGTGATTCTTCATGACTTGAAGCCTTATTACTCCCCCAAAAAAACAAGTCTATTGGTTTCGGTACCTCCACAACCAAAAAAGAAAATTGTCAAAGGATCCCTCTAAAACACAAATATCACCCAGAATTTTTGTAGGTTCCTAGATTAAAAAATGCATCTACTCTAAAAATCTTAAAATTTGTTTATGAGAATAGTTCTATGAATGTTACAAAAAGTTAAGTTTTAGTGCAGTTTAGTTATAGAGGTACCGAAACCAACAGACTTATTTTTTCAGCGAGTACAGCAAGACAAAGCCACTATTATACCACCATATATACCCATAACGAAAAACCGCCCAAAGTTCTAAAATATATACCCCCTAACCCAAGCCTCTAATATAAAGACCCTAAACACAACCTATATTCTCACCCCCCACCCTCCCAAGCTCTCATCCCACACCCACCATTCCCTCAATCCTACCGCTGTGTCCTTCCTCCAGCACCACCACCCCTCTCTCACTCCAAACACCCCCTTCCACACACTCACCGGCACCGGCTGGATCCCCCACACACCACCATACCTCAAGTCATCGAAGAAAGGGCTACTAGTCATAATGAACCATGATATCGCCCACAAATACGGTACCCACCTCTCCAGCCACTTTCTCAGCGAAGATGTAGATGGGGCAAGACGACGGTAGTAGTATAGGAATACTTGCTCGATAGCTATACCAACCGGCTGAGCGAGAAAAAACCTTGCGGAACCCCAACCGTCGGAAGAACGTGTGTAACAGCCTGTGAAATGGAGGAGTGCAGACATAAAGAATGGAGTGAGGAGGTGTAGGGTTATTGCAACGGGGGAGTTTTTAGGGAGGTTGAGAGCATGTGTTATGTATCGAGATGGAGATGTAAAAACCTATTATATCATTAGCCACACCCACGAAAGAGAAGGGGGGGGTGAGACATTAGACATACATATTTAAACATTCCATGCCACGCCTTTCCCCACCACCCCGCCAAACCATGACCCCAATCCCCTTCACTCCATCTCCCAAATAGATCCGGCCACGATCTCCAATCCAAATACCGTCTCCTCCAACTCCCAGGTGCCCCAACGCCCACAACACCACCTAGACAAGCCGCCACAAGTGCAATCTCAGTATAAACCCCATTCATCGCCGTATAAATCAATGCCCCCTGTAATACCGTCCTAAACGAATACAACACCACCCCACCCTGGACCCCATGCGGCTTCGAGCTCGACGAAAACAACCCCCAGTAAACCGGCTCTCGCGGTGTCTCAGGATTATCATACGAATTCCCTTCCGGCAGAAAATACACACGATCCACATGATGCACCCAGAACATTGTAGCGTCCAGCCACACCCATATGAAAAACAACCTTACAACCCGACGGCGGAGAAAGAGGCCTAGTGATGCTATTTCGTCGGCTGGGAGCGGTGGGATTGGGTGAATCATCCAGTTCCAACCAATACCACGCATGCCTAGTATTAGGTCCATTGACCAGCCTATACGGCGGCGGAGGGAGTGTTCGGGGTATGGTTCCCCAGTTTTTTTAGGGTCGGTGCCGACGACATGGGTGTCTGTTCTTTGAAACTCACGCCTAGGGTCCTGCAGGACTAGGAGGTCGAGCGAGTAGTATGCGTGGAAGATAATGAAGGCTCCGATGACGAAGCCAGCTGGAGGGTTTAGAGATGTGGTCTGTAGGAGGTGGTGGTATGATAGTAGTAGTAGCGGTATCACCACTACAGTGACAATGCGCCGGTGGGAGGGGATTAAGAATGAGAGGACGAGCAAGAAGTAGGGTATAAGAGCTTCGTGGAGAATGAGAGGTTGTTTAGATGCTGGTGGTTGGGTATGATCTATTGCCATAGTCACGTGAGAGATGGGCATCCAGACCTCTCGATGTTTTCTAGAATCTATAAACCTATAGATGTAGTGAGTTCAGAATCTTGGGGTTTTCTATCTGAGGCTCTACCCCAGTACCTATGATATCATCAAGATCAAACCTGAATATCCAGAGCTGATGTTCCGTGAAACTTTTGACACATCTTGCTATTAAAAGATGCTTCCGGGGTATCCGTGTCGTGTCTTGATGTTGCTGTAACCTATGACGTTGATACTAATCATGCCTTGCATAGGGCTAGGGTTGTTGTCCCGCAGTGTCTTACTACAAGGTAGGATAATAGAAACCAGAATCTCATTACCAGTATCCAAAAGTACCCACAAACAAACAATAGAAACCCATAATAAACACAAATCCTATACACACCCATTTTCCAGCAATTACAGCTGTCGAATGGGGGTACGTTTGCTAGATTACCATAGCGTACAGCCTTCGAAATCTTAAATGAGAATCACTATAGCCTAATTCTAGAGTCCCGGTGGGTAATAATCCATTCACTATATAAAAGAGCGTATCGGCTGTTTACCCAAGCCCGCAAAATAACGAATACTCACTACACCTAAATACCATAATCACACAACTTACTTTGAGACAAAACGCTAGCCCTGAAAGCCTCATCCTACATTCAGAGGTTCCCATTCAACCAAATTAACCGCTTCTGAGAAGGAAAAGTATTTTCTAGCTAGTCTTTCATCCACTCCCGTAGTAAGATACCTAAGGCGATCGCAGAGCCATAATGATCAAATACTCATCCTACCATACTTTCCACGATCTATATGTTATTTGTCAGAATAAATCGCAAAGAAATGTGATGAGCACATACTCTCAACTAAGAATATTAGCTATTCTTGCTCCTAAATTCATTATACTGAGATACATGTATGAGCTAGGCACGAGACTACCTAGTAGCTAATGATCCGATATCAGAGAGCATCATCTGCAGTAAAGTACTTGAATATCTGTTTCCCCATATGCAATTTTAAAGGACTATCTAACTATTTTGTATCTAGTCAATAGGAGTATCCCACTACAAAAAGAGTCTTGCTTGCTTACTTAGAGCCCTACTAAATTATTTACTAATAATATTGCTGAAAACGAGGTCCTCTTCCTAAGAAATATAGGACCAACGCCGTGCTAACATAGTTAGTTATAGGCCATATCTTTTGTGGGCCAATATAGATTTTTAGGACTAAGAGCAGCCCACTATCACTTTTCAGCGCAGTAGCTAGCATATATACCAACAAAATACATGTCTCGTGGTAATAAGCTGAATTTAACACAAACCTATCACTCTAGCTAACGAATCAAATTCCCTTGATGCAAATCCAACGAGAACCTCGATATACAATAATTAGACATTCCAGCAGCTATGTGCGAAATATCAAAGCTATTGTTGATGATGATACCTAATTGATATATGGAGGCGAAATACTAAGGAAGGATGCTACGAGATAATATCTTATGTAGAACGAATAGTAAGCATTGTGTATACTTTACGACGAGTGATACCGCGAACCTCTCAACATAGTGTACCCATTTATTACTTACCTTGAATTATCCGAGTACCCATCCCAACCGCTATCACCGATACTGGGATTCTGAATGAATATACTCACACACGATTTGCCCCTCTAATTCAGAAGTCCATCTAATAAGTTATTAAACTAAAAGTCTTTCGTTATAGTAATATAACGTCCTGTAACAGTTCAACTACTACATACAGAGTCAGCACAGACATAGGAAGGGGGAAATAGGCAACTTGAAGTAATTTAAATATTCTATCTAGTTATAGAGGAGCAATAAAACTTCTAACCTTGTTATTTCGGAATGTTCACTGACGATAATTATGGATGAATTGAGGGATGAAAAACACCAATGGTGGGGGTGAAATGAGGCAAACTGTGGGACGAAGTAGCTGAGTGATGCCCCATGTCCAAGGGTTAGGGGCCAGGTCGCGTTGATGAGTCAGCAAAAACATCTTCGCGATTTCTTCAACCTTCGCGCAGCTCAACTGAGCTTCATTCCCTCATCCCGACAAAGTCCACTGTTCCTCACCCCCCCAAGGAACTCGAAACCCCCTTACAACATCTGGCAACCCTCGCCGGAGCTGTCACTACATCCCTCACAATTGCCACTTTCCAGCCGAGTCCTCCCGCGCGTCCTAGAGATCTCATCACAGATCCTCCCAACGGCCACACCGGCCATCACACCCCCAGATCGCCCACAGTTCCAGATACCGTGATTCAGTATGACCTCTGCCGCAGCATTCCTAAGCGGCGCTTCATCGCTCCGGCGAAACCGTTTTTCAGACATTCCTCCGAGCATTGATATCCCCGTGTCAGCCGGCGACGAGGACGACGATGACGAAACCGCCGTGGTCGAGGTAGACCCAGATTCGCTACCTGAGGACCCTACAGAGCTGTGTACTCTTCTTGAGAATGAGAGGAGTCCGAGACAGTTTTGGATGTATATCGCGCTAGCCTATGCGAAGCATGAGAAGGTCGATATTGCGATTGAGATTATGACGAAGGGGCTACACGCCCGGGCAAACGACACTGCTGAGAAACTACCAATGCTGAACTTGCTGACGTGGCTGTACCTGCAGAGGAGTCGAGAGGCAGTGAGAAACGTTGCTGGTATGAATTGAAACCCTCCCCCCCTTTTCTCACGGCGTGTTCAGCTAGCTAACGTGCAATACGGCATCTACAGAAGGTGGCCTCATATCAGAGGCAAAGACGAAAGACCACTACCTTCAACTCGCTACTGGAGCCCTCAATGAATCCTCACGTCTTGACCCCTCTTCAATGATCTCCGCGCTCGCCCGCGGTGTTTACTCCGTCTTCAAAGCGTCCGTTTCTAGCTCAACAGAAAAGGGTCACCACCTGGACACTGCGACAAAGATCTTCGATGACGCAATTCGGTCCTCTAGATCCGGAAACATGCTAGCCACCATGGGCAAAGCGCGAGTCCTGTACGCAAGGAAGCGATTCGACAAGGCGCTGGAATGCTACCAGGAAGTACTACTAAAGAGACCCGATATGGATCCAGACCCAAGACTCGGAATCGGCTTGTGTTTCTGGAATCTCGGGCATAAAGATGACGCAGCAATTGCCTGGGAGCGTGCGTTGGAGCTGGATCCAGATTCAAAAGTTGCACATATCCTTTTGGCGCTGTACCACTTGAATATCACTGCAAGCATGTCTGAGTATGACCCGGCGTTCATGGAAAACTACCGTCAGGTCATTGACCATACTCAAAAGGCGTACAAACTTGATAAGAACTTCCCTGCGGCGTGTACCACTTTTTCAAGTCACTTTTTCTCAAAGAAGGGGTATGCACAGTGCGAGGTTCTTGCTAAGAAGGCGATTGAGTACAGTGACGTTGCGGCAGTCACTGCAGACGGATGGTATCTTTTGGGTAGGAAATGGCATGCGGAGGGTGAATGGGAGAAAGCATTAACGTACTATCGACGAAGTGATACCATGCGAGAAGGATGGCTCCCAGCAAAATTAGGAGTTGGGCAAGTCCAAGTTCTCATGAAAGGTACATTATGCCCCTCCTATGCCCACAATATCTTTGACCAAAATCATCTAACATTACCCAGATATCTCATCTGCGAAGTACAGCTTTGAAGCTATCGTCCAAAGCTACCCCAAATGTCTTGAAGCAAAAACCATCCTGGGTACCCTCTACGCTCACGAAGTCCTCCAATCAATCCCCCGCACTGGCTTCGCCGCCTCGAAAGAGGACGTAACACCCCTCCACAAGCGTGCCATCGTCCTCCTCGAAAGCGTCCGCGCCACCTGGAAAGGCGACAAGAAGACAGACCCAACCCGCGAAGCACTACTACTTACCCTAGCCCGCCTGTACGAGAATGACCAACCCGAGAGGGCACTTTCATGTCTCTCTGCAGTTGAGGAAATCTATACCCAACTCAAGGAAACTGACGAGGAAACCATGGTCCCCCTCCAGCTTCTTAACAATATGGCAACTTTCTACTGGCACCAGGAGAAATATGACCTTGCCCGGCAGCTCTACCAGACAGCTCTTAACTCAATTCCAGAGCTCAAGGAGAAGGATGAGACTGCGGATACAGACGCTTTAGCTACTACTTTAACCTACAACCTTGCTCGCTGCGAGGAAGCCGCCGGTAACCTTGAGGAGGCCACAAAGCAGTACGAACAGCTTCTCGCTCGGCATGACGACTATGTTGATGCAAATATGCGTCTTGCGTACATGGCCCTCCGTCGTGGCGGTGATGAAGGTCCAAAGCGGATTCAAAAGCTCATGCAAACCGACGGGAACAATCTCGAAGTACGTGCATTATATGGATGGTATCTTGGCAAGCAGAAACGCAAGACCGCTATCAACATCGCCGAGGATCCTGAACAGCGCCATTATAAGCACTCATTGCAACACCATGACAAGCATGACCGTTACTCCTTGACGGGAATGGGAAATCTATACCTCCTCACTGCAAGGGAAATGAGGAGGGATTCAGAGGCGGATAAGGAGAAGCGACGGAAGACGTACGAGAAGGCAGTTGAGTTCTTTGATAAGGCTCTCCAATTAGACCCGAAGAATGCATATGCGGCGCAGGGCGTGGCGATTGCTATGGTGGAAGATAGGAAGGATTTGAAGAGTGCCGTGCAGGTGTTTACTAAGGTGAAGGAAACATTGGCGAAAGATGCCCATGCAATTGTGAACTTGGGCCATTGTTTGGCGGGGTTAGAACAGTGGGGGAGAGCTATCGAGAACGTGAGTCTTTTTTGCCCTTCGTGGATTCCAATCTTATTCCTTGCTTGTCTATTTAATGTCCGTCCCCTTTGATTTGGTGGCGTTACTGGGAAACGCGATACCTTTATCCCGGAACCCCGAGCATTTACCTTTACCCTGCATCAAATCTATTCCGACCCGCAATCGTTCGTTTTCTACTTCTATTTACCTTCACGCAAGATACCCCTGCTCTCATATATGATAAACTCATCTCCTACCCTACCTTACTCATCGCCATGGAAATTGGAACCGGTGCTTAGAAGCACCGACCTTATCACCCGATATTCTCGTCTTATTATCCTATTCAGCGTTACTTTGCTATAGCCTGTTTCCTCCTCAATACCCTATAACTTGCATTGCATATACCCCAACCGCGCGCGACCTAACCCTTGTTCACGTTGTCACGCCTGCTCACGCAGAACCGTTACTCCCCCTTGTTTCGTATGCGGCATATACACCACCTTTCATTTCTACACATCTAATTCAATAATTCCGGTTACATCGCTAAATATACCCCCAACTTTAATAATGGGGCTCTAAAAGCATGCTAACATTTAATTTCCTATTGTAGTACGAGACTGCACTCAACAAATACCAGCATGGCAAGGACCCCACAACTTTAACCTGCCTCGGCCGTGTCTGGTTCGCAAAAGGGAAGAAAGAGAGAGAATCGGAACCGGAAAGGTCACTCGAGAGCTTTAAGAACGCGCTAGATTACGCTAAGCGAGTAAGTAACCGTACTATATACTCCTTGTACTGGACCGGGCTTGGGCCTTTTAAGCGAGGCGCGAGGATCATTGATGCTAATGTATGTGTTTAAGGCACTGGCAATTGCACCTGATAATGTCATGTTCATGTTCAATGTTGCGTTCGTACAGTTTCAGATTGTGCAATTCTCTATCAATCTGCCGGAGACACTGCGGACACTGGAGGATCTAGAAGCTGCGAGCAAAGGGCTAGATGAGGCGATTCAGTAAGTAAAACCAGATCCCTTCTTTCTTGATCGCCTACTTGCCGATGATTGCGACTTTTGCCTTTTGGTTACCTATCTGCCTACCGGCATGATGCCGATATCTTGATACCCATGCCGACAAGCATCACGGTGTATCTTCCCGCGTACCGGCAGGCATCTACCTCTCGGCAGATTATTTGATGATTACCCCGGATTTTTTTGAGGCTAACAAGATCTGTACTACTATAGAATGTTTTCGGATGTTGCACGCTCAAAAAACCCACCATACCCTGCACAAGAAATCGAAGCACGTTCCACCATGGGTCGTAACACACTCCGGAAACAAATGGAGCGTGCTATCCAAAAGCAGCGCGAATATGAAGAAATGAATGCTGCGAAACTCGCCGAGGCCCGTAGAAAACGAGACGAGGACCTCAGACGCCGAGAAGAAGCAGCAGAAAAAATTCGCCGCGATGAAGAGGATAAGAAACGTGCAATTGCAGAACAGCGCAAAAAGATGCAAGAGGAAGCCCGCGAATACGCGGAACGCAAGAATGCCGAAGAAATGGCAAGAGATGATCAAGACTTTGACGACAATGGCGACAAGAAGAAGAAGCGAGGTGGTGGCGGTGGCGGCAGGTCTGGCCGGGGTTCAAGAGGAAAACGTAAGCAGAAAGATGAGGTCGTCGGGTCTGACAGCGACTCGGACGGCGCCGCCGCCGCCGCTCCATCTGCTCGGATACGCCGAAATCGAAGCAAGAGCGCCATTACTGATGATGACGGTGAAAAGCCACCTACCAAGAAGAGAAAGAAGCTTACTCGGCGAAGAGCCGTTAGTCCTACTAAATTCAAGTCGAGCGAGGTTGTCAACAGTAGTGATGACGAAGACGATGACATTGGCGCAGCAGGCGGCAACGATATTGCAGATATAGACGATGGAAAAAATAAGCCACAGAGGAAAAGAAAGCCTAGAGCGGCAGTTAGTGACGATGAAGACGAGCCGGATGAGAATATGGATGATGACCTCTTTGGGGACGATGATGACAAACCGAGCACTCTGATTGGCCCTGGGGTAAAGGATGCAGACGTGGATATGCCCGATAGAGCCCCCACGCCTGGTGGAGGAGATGATGAGGATTAGATTAGATTATCAACACTGATTACATGTGGGGCTCTTCCCGGTTTGTGAAGATAACGTGGGCGTGGAAGGTGGAGTCGAAGACAAAAAAAACCGGGGTTGTTGTAGATTAATTCGGTTGGCTGCTTCTGTTGGTACTGTTGGGAGCTATATTTTTCCTTTTTTTTCCCTTTCTTAAAGTCTTTATGCTTGCACAAGCTTAGCAGGGGGGTAGTTTAGCTGTCCAATGTAGTTTTAAACATTATACGGGATGCATCTTACTGTTTGTTTTTGTCTCTATATTTACGTTTTGCTTTTTCTTTCTTTTATTTCCTCTCCACGCGCCATAACCTTTTACCCTTCTCCTACATAGAATCAATTGTGCACGCGGGGAACTGCGCGCTGCTAACGTGTACGTGCACGTGTCCAAACCCCTCCTTACTCCTTTGACTTTTTTTTTTCTCGTCGAGGAGCTCCTGCGATTGGGCATTATCCTACTGTAATTTAGTTATTGCTCGATTCTTATGACTGTGTCTACGATCGAACCTACTGCGGCCCCGCGCGGCTGCCTGCTTAAGCCCAAGTCAGTGTCTTTGACATTGAATCCTCACTCCCCCCGCGGCAACCCGTACCCAAACTTGGTACCTGCAATTTCGATACCATTATTTATTTATTTTCACTCTCGATCGTTGGATGATCATCGGATTGCGACACACTGGCATCTCCTCGGATGACCACTTGTTCCTCCAGGCGCGCTCTGGACAGACCTGGGCCAATGTCGTGTTGGGTGTTTGATAACTGAATAATAGATGGCCCCCCTAACCCGTACGGCGGTTATCCGTGTCACAATAAAATAAAATAAAGAACGAATTAACTTCAAGATGTAATGACTGATAATATTTCTTATTATTTTTTTTTCTCCTCCCTTCTCAGTCGTGTTCGCAGAAGACCGAGTGATGAGCACTATATCTTCTTTGCTTAACCTATGCCCTTCGTGTGATTGATCAAAAGAAGAAAAATAAACTATCCCTGATCTTCAGGGATACTGTTTTTTTGTTTTTGTTTTTTTCTTTTCTTTTCTTTTCTTTTCTTTCTTTTCTTTTCCCCTTCCCTCGTTCTGGATACCCCGTACACCAGCCACAATAGATCGAGCTTAATAATCGATCGTAGTTTTAAAAAGTATTTTATCGTGTCATCCACCACTCGATCTACCTAATTTAAAGCACGAGGGGAGGGGGGTAAGGGATAGAGAGAGAGAGAGGGAGAGGGAGGGGGGGTAGGTTAATTGCTCCCGCGTTCCTTTTCTCGTGGGGTACGCGTGGCAGGACCCTAGACACGCATGAAATAATAATTGCTTTAGATCTCCCGGTAACCTTTTTTTTTTTTTTTTTTTACTTTCTCCCTCTTTTTTTTTATTTCTTATATTAATTGCTTTTTTAATTACCATTGGAACCTCCACACAGACCATGGTTGGGAGAGGAATGGAACCGCTGAGATGGGTATATATTACAGACGAGTTTGCAACACTAGGGTTAGGAGGATAAGGAAGTTTAGACGGACAGGCCGGGGGGTGAGTGAGTGAGTGATGGAAGGAGGGAATGTAGATCGGGAAATTATGTAGTTTCCTTTAATGAAAGGAATTCGTAGCTACTTCCATTTCTGGAACAAAAGAACTTGGATAGAGTACTAGGTATTTGGGGGAGGGGGGGGAGGAAAACAAAAAAAAAAAACCGTGAACATGGGTGATGGGTCCGGGGTAAAGTACCCGACAAAAGGGAGAACGAGGTGTTTTTCCTCTATCTCTATCCCCTTTTCCCCATACACCCACTCTGTGTTTATATAGGTATCGTTGTCAATAAGAGTAGAACAGAATACACATATGTTGTGGTTATTGCAGGGGTGGAGGAGGATGGAGTTTTAAACGGCATCACGGGCAGAGAAACCCGTGGGTACACAGCCGAGAACCGAGTGATAGGGTATGAACACCAGTAGTCGTTCCTAGCACACCTCATTTGAAGGGGGGGAGGGGTGGTATTTTACCGTAGCTGGTTTTTTTTTTTTTTATTGTTCCGGAGCTCTGGTAACGAGAACCCGGCGGCGAGGTATATAGGTACATGTAGGAAGCGAGTACGTACGTACTAGAGTGTAGATAGGGTAGTTATCACCTCCCTCCCTCCCTCCACAATGCACGGTGAAGCACAATCTATTAAACGTGAGGTCGAAAATCACTCACTCTAATGATCACCAAGTTAATGCAGGGCAAAGGCTTAATAGGCACATATGAAATAGTGATCATAACCATTGGGAAAACCATTTAGGGTCGTCATACGATCACAATGATGCCATACTATGCATATCACTGGCAATACTATATGTAACCTACAAGTTTTACTTTTTTTTCTTCTCTATCTCTCTCTCGTGAAGGATACACATGTATCTGTCAAACTTAAGCTTATTGATGTTTCTAAAGGGGGGTGGGGGGGTGGGGAAAGTGTCTACAATCCCGAGGTAAAAAAAGAAAGAAACAAACAAACAAATGCCGACATAAGACCTCGGGCCAAACAAGAACACAATCGATCCGTACTGTACTCAATTAAAACAATAATTATTATCTAGACGTCTACTTGTTTCAAATCCGTTTCGTTCTTTACTCAAAAGTTAATAAATAAATAAAAAGTCATATCAGACTCCCCCCCCCGTTGCATGAAACCTAACTTTCGGCAATAGCCTTCAGTGGGGATCGGCAAACTCAAAACTGGAGCGCGGGTACTAAACCCCACCGACCTTATTCTCTCCAACTTGGCTTTGCTTTTCATCGTTCCCGAGGTTCGGTTCAGGGATTGAGCTATTTGTTTTTTTTTTCCCTTTCCCCAGTATCTCCGGATCCTTCACCCTGGACACACACACACACACACACACGTGGGGGGTGAGGGGGGGTGAAGGGGGGGATAGATAGGATAGAGAGGGAGGGGTGGTATTGTACCGCGGAAGCGAAATTATGAGCATGGGAAAAGTGCGAGGGAGGTAACATGGTAAATCCATAATTGGATGGTACAGCGTCATGGTACGTGATGAAATAAAAATAAGATAAAAAAGCGAGATGAGGTTTTATGTAGCCGCATTAGTAGTGTGCACAGTACGACTTGTAGTCAGCGCGTCTTAATATTGCTTTGGGCCTTGCATGGTAACGGCAATAAATGCTTAACAAATGACAAGAATCAATCCGTACTGCATGTGGACCCCACGGCTAAAATAAAAATAAAAATAAAAATAAAAATAAAAATAAAAAAGGTAACCTAGTTGTCTATCAACTCTTAATAGCGAAGATCTCCCTAGTGCCACTAATGCCGTTTAATATACTTGCCCGCATTGATAGCTTCCCCATTCTCTATCAGTAAGGCCTTCCTATTCATTACATGATGACCATAGGGCTATGAGATGTGGTAATAGTACATGCATTATATTCGCCGACGTGCAATAACTCCTTTAATGTTTAAGTTCCTCCGAAGATAGAGATTCTCTCAATCCATGGAAAAGAAGGAGATATATCATCAACTCGAAACGTTTCCACTATTATGCTTCTATACCTGTATAGTAGGAAATGAGCTGAGAGAGTGAGAGGGAGAACACGGTGTTTTAATATTTCCCCTAGTACTCAACTACCGATACATGCTAGCACCGACTTTGGGAATAGTCTTTTCATAAATATTTCTCTCGCGTATACCAAATGACGTTTAGTCCCGGGTAATTAGGTCTCCGAGTAAGGAGAAACATAAGCACTCCACACCATCGTACCATCATAATGAGGTTGCTGGCACTTTGTTCCAGGTCTTCACCTGACCAATCCTGACCCCCATTCTGACCGTCTGTGACAAAGTGTCTAAGAAACCCAAATGCGGTGCATCCGGATCTAAACACTATCTTGGAGAGGGAACTCAATTGGGGCAGATCGGGCACGAATTGGGAATGACGTCAAACGCCTGAGGGTCAGAAGCTTAGACAATATCTATATTGACTCCTAGATAGCGAGAACAAGCGAGAATATAAAACATTGGACGAGGGGGGGAAAAATAAAAAATAAAAAGACTTCACTCAGATACATAGCATTGTTGGTCCTTAGGGGTTGGGGTTGAGTTCGGGGAGATTTGAGGAGTAAGTTGTGTTGGAGATGCTTGGCATCTCATTCCCGATATGATTCGGGTCGCACATGACCAGAGGGCATATGGACTGGCGCAACGATCACCTAGTATAGCTATACCATATCTGTCGTGTGTCCCAGCACAGAGTCTCACGAACTGAGCCTAGTCAGGGAGCTGCCTGGTAGGTTCTCATCTGTCCGCCTCCGCAGAAAGATCATTCAGGAAATATTGAAATGAGGAGAAGCCTAGCTAAGATGCGGCACTGTATGGGTTCAATTGTCCGGCACATAGAGTACATGCAAAGGGGAGGACAAGAAACGGGGCATCTAGATGCAGCGGTACTTAGTTGCGCCCCCCAAAGGCCACACTCACTAGCTACACTACCTACGGTATGGGTGCTGCAGCATATGCGCGTAGAGTAAACAAGGTCACGTTGGAGCACCCCTCCCTCCCTCACGTGCATTCGCGTGTTCTGGGAAAAACCCGGTAAAAGGGTAGAGGTTACACCTCTCGACTGGTGGTGATGAGTGTAGCGCTGCCGCGGCTTCTCGTAGCGAGTCGGAAGGCGTACGTAACGCACAAGTGCTGACTTCGCTTACGGGGTGTGGCAGCCTTCGGGTATGTACCGTTACGTTGACGGCCGCCGGTGACAGCAGTGACAGGTATTTCATATCCCGCTGAGCTCGGGGAGGTCTACGAGGGCAAGAGGATCACGGCTTTGTTTCCCCTTTGCTCGACGGTGTCTTTGTTTGGGCAGCCACGGAACCGTGAACCCTTGGGCGGTGGTGTGTAAGGAAGACCCGGCAACACTCCGATCCTCTATAGTGGGGGAACTGCCCATTGGTGAGCATGTTCTTCTTGCTGCCATGTTTCTTTTTCTGGATGGGTTTGCTGGCAGCGTTCCGGGTCTTTGGGTTCTGTCGGTTGGGTCTTTTGTTTGCTTTTGCGAATAGCTGCCGTAAAGATTCCGAAACACGCTTGCCCAAGTAGTTACAAGCGCTGGCTCGCTGCGTGGTCTGTAACAGAAACCTTCTTTTGTTCCTGAATCACCTACACAGACACCTACTGCTGCACGTCGAAGGCCCGGTATGCTCTCCATGTCGTTTGTTTTTCTTTACACTTCACTCTTTTCCTGAAGGGAATGCCGCGCTGGGCCGGCCAGCATCAACCGTGCACGGGTCTTCTGCGCCGTAGTCATCTTACTGAGCAGTTCCCTTGCCTTTAGTACACTTGAGAGTTGACATGGGGGCACCAACGGGCCGGGAAGAACTCTCGGGAAACTCCGTCCCCTGCGCGAAAAGTTATTCCCTCCTATGTCTGTCTCCAGCCTCTTTTCAGAAGGGGGAAGGGTGAAGGGGAAAAAAAACACGGACACACACAAGCAAGTCTGTTGGACCTAGTGCCGTAAGTCATCCCTGAGTTAGCTTTGCCCTACGAATACAGACTCGCTCTTTATTCCTTGTTGGACGGAGATGCAAATGGAAGGAGAAGAAAGGGCCGGTATTCGGCGAGAGTACCGCTGCCTTACCAACGGCTCCTTTTTTGGCCCTTCGGCTCATGGCTACTACGCTCGGGGGTCGATATGAAGTCCGTTCCTGCCCAGCCCAGCGATGATGATAACGATGATGAAAACGTTCACGAAGCTTTTCATGGGATGCGTGTCTCGATAAGTCTGGGATGAGGCTACGGAAGCCGTTTTGCACGCGGCCCCGCATCACTAGATCCCTTAGGAATCAATTGGATGGATAGTGTAAGCGGATGCATACATATCTAGACGCTGCTCTCTTGTGACGATTCGTTAGTCGTTACGTATATACCCATTCACGTTGGTGAAACCCTGAAGCCGTATTATTTCTTGGGAGACTAGTCCAAAGGCAGAGTACATGTCTTAGGTAAGATGTAGACAACAGACGCCTCACGCCTCACAGAAGTGTAACTTGTAGATGGCCTTCCCCTTCCTTCCTCTGGCGTAACTAACTACCGATCGTGGAGCAGTATCAATTGCACAGACAGCTAAGTAGCGATGCGTTTTTTCTTTATTTCTCGGCGCAAGCGAACAGACGACGTGCCGACACCCCGATGAACTTCGCATCGGCGGTAGCTGCTAGACTCTGGGGCACGCGGGTCTTGCCATGGGTGTCCTCTTCTCCCTTGACGTGGGGAAGGGGGTACAGATACTTCAAGGGCTCAGTCCAAAACCCCGTCGTCATTTTGCTAAATATCCCCGTAGAAATTCACACTGGGGGATCAGCAATCTAAAGTAAGGGAGCTAGGGAGTGCAGTCCAGGTAAGTGGCCTCGGCCTTCTGAGAGCTTTAGGGCTTGTATGTCAGGCTATTTTCTGACTTCATTTGAAGCGAGGAGTTTAGGTAGTTTACATCTCAGTTCATACGATAATCTGACCGGGGGGGGAGTGGACTCGTGTGCGGTTTGGACCCCTTACCAAACCGATGCTGTGGCTGAATCGTGAATCTTCTAGGGAGCTTCTGTGGCAGGCAGTAACAGTGCGTAGACCGAGCACTTGCATAACCCTACAATGGTCTCAAACTCGCCGGGCAATTTTTTTAGCATGCATACATATCATACTATTATTATTATTACCATTTGCAAGGCATCACACACATCCGCTCCTCTGGCTTCCTGTTCTCCGCGCACATCTGCACTCACTAAACCGTCTGCCTGCACCTCTGCAGCTTTCACTGCACTTCTGCACTTCGAATCCATCCATCTCTCTCTCTCTAACCTCCCCCATGCAGGTGTGGTCACGGTAAAAGGGTGAAGAAGGTGGAGAAAACAAAAATATCTTACATTCCTTTGCTCGTTCTCGGTCTTTTCTCATCGTCATCACTACAGCTCCCCCCATCCCTTCCTTTTTTTAATATTATAAAACCGTCCCATCTATTTCCATATCTGAATATCCCGGTAAATCCAGCGGTACCTTACATACCGTAAACACCATCCCACCCACCACACCCCCCCTCCTCCCTGCCACTTTCAAAATTCGAATCCATTATCAACAACCCCCAACCTGCGCCGCATAGACGTATCCTCTTTAAGCGGCTCCAGATTCAAAAGTTGCAACGGTCTCTCTTCGGGCTTTGATCGGCCTTCCTCTTCCAACTCCCGAAGTTTTGTGCTACAACGCTGGCCACCAAGCGAAATCCCACCCCCATTTACTATCCTTTCTCGTCTACCGTGCAGCAACTGAATTTATATCCACCCACCACCACCACCCCCCCCGGCATATATCTTCCTTCCTTCCCTATTCTAAAAGGTAAGAAATCCCCCCCCTCCAATTATCCTAATTAACCTTTGGGATATACCACATTCACCGTTGGAACTCCAATTAATCAATCATAAGCCAGCAGTACGACAGATCCTCGATTAGTACCCTCGACTGGGAAATAAGCCTTACACACACACATTCTTTTATATATATACACACACGCTCACTTATGTTATGGTGGGGCCCTCAAAATATCGAATGCAGTTCATAAATAAGACTACATCCCGACCCAATTCTCACGAACTGTCGCCTGAGGATCATCCGGAAAATACCAGCAGCAGCAGTAGCAGCAACAATAAGAACAACATGGACGCAGTTTACATATATGCAGCTGGCCCTGCGCCTGTCAAGATGATAAAGAGAAGGGAGTCACGCATACGGTCATCCCTCTTCGGTAATGGGCATGTAAAGCGTGGGAGTTTTGAACTAGCACCAGATGAGACTGAAACTAGTGGGATGAAGAGCCCTTCAAGATCGATGACTAGCAGCACTGCTTCAGAGGATAAAGAAAACTTGTCGTTCCTGAATCGGAGGAAGCTAAGGAAGTCTACATCACACGCCAGCCTTGCCTCAATGTCAACTGCATATGAGAATCAGCGACAAGAGAAGCTTGGGCGTAGAGGGTTTGCAGACTTGCTGAGGGGGAATGGAGGGAAACAAATATCACCCATTCGACCATCAATTGGTATAAAGAACTGACTCACTCTTCTGGATGAGCAATTGCTAAGTGAGTATCTATAGGTTCACGGAAGCTTACGCACCCAATAAGCAAGCCATTCAACTTTTCTCATGTCACTCACACCAATTCCCAAACTTTCGGTCAGATCCAGAAGACAGAGGACAGTGTATTGGTTCAGGATTGGCACAAAGCTGTACGAGAATCTGGGATGCCTAGTTCTAGGATGCCTGGTGCAAGACGGAATACCGAGTCAACGGTTGTAGTAACACCTTCAACAGTCGCTCTCCAGCGTACTGCTTCAATTCGCTCAAGGAAACGGGCCAACACAAACTTGTCAATCTCTCCTAAGGGGTCACTTGTAGATCTTCGCCCGGGCTCTCCACAATCACAAGAAAACATTCGCTATACATGTCCTATGTCACCACCTCCAAGAACCACCTCAAGGCATTGCCTTCGAAGTCTTGCAGAGAACCCAACAGAGGAAGATCTTGAAGAGGGCGAATGTGTATTCCGGCCAGGACGTGATTCGGTATTCCTATTGAGCAAGGTACCAGAGAAGATGATGGGTGATCAACTGAGTGACTCAGACTCATCTAGCTCATCAACTCGAGATGAGTTTGAGGAGGGCGTTTCAGAACTTCGTTCATCAAAATCAACACCTGATTTACTTTCATTACGGCACATGAGCTACCTTTCGGCTGGGAGACGGCCCGTTAGCCAAGTCAGCCAAGTCTCTGATACTCTCAGCGGCACATTCGCGCCCCCAAGCCCTCAAAGGATGTCTATGGCTGCACGACGCATGTCTCGGAGAATCTCTATGCGTCCTGATGCACTCACTGAGGACGTCAATGCTTTCCTTGACTCATGGGAGGAGGACATTGACTGGTGCTATGAACACGAGGTTGATGCGGACTGCGAGTTTGATTGGGACAGGTCCGAGTACGG
Organism: Verpa conica; assembly: GCA_033030425.1. Lineage (NCBI taxonomy): Eukaryota > Fungi > Ascomycota > Pezizomycetes > Pezizales > Morchellaceae > Verpa > Verpa conica. Next base: position 375,446 of record JAUFSD010000004.1, read on the forward strand.
GATCGTACCTACACCTGAGTCCTTGACAATCAACAACGATATGTTGAAGGTCCCTGGAGGGAAAGAAGAGTTTATCCTCGTAGAGAAGAGGATCACTGGTGTGTTTGAAGACAAACTTCTTCTTCCTCCTTCTCCTCAACTGACCTCGTTCCCCGATTCGACCATTGGACTCGCCGACGGCGGTTTTGAACCATATGAGCCAGAAAACGAGGACATCATCTTCCGTGCGGCCTCAACCGCGCTGAGACACCGCTCGATCAGTTCTGCCGCGTCTCTCCCAGACCTCATCCACAGCAGGTCCTGCCGCGACGAGCTCAACCGTGTGGCAAAACAACTCGACGATCACATTGCGGCGCTCAACCAAGAGACTTACTCAATCCGGCCTATCAGCACAAACACCCGTGATCCTCATGCCTTCTACTTGGGAAGCCGAACTAGAGCGTATTCGGAAGCCACATGTGTCACTCTTTGCTCTGACACAGACACCATCACTCCCATCGATACAAACGAGATCATCACTCCTTCTAGTTCGGCCCACAATTCATTTCAGTTTACCAACAGGGACGATGGTCGTGCGGAGAAGGGTCTGTCATTCCCTGCAGCCGCCCTCCCTGGCGTCATTGAGTTCGCTCCTAACGGCATGCACCACATTGCTCCTGAGGAGCAAGAATTCATTCATTTCATCTGATCGGACTGTGTTCATCCTGTACAATTTATGCTTTGATTTCTGGAGGTGTATATTGTTTCTTGTACTATTATTACAGGAGGGGAGGGAAATGGATTTCCCCTAACTTCCACTCATCTATCGTTGCCTAACCGGCTATTTTTTTATTTCCTAGATTTACTTGTGATTATATTCTTGGGGTGCTGGCTCTTTCTTGTTTCATCATTTTTTTCTCTACTAGTGTTGATAAACGGGGATTGGGGTGTTAATTGCGGCTTGCGTAAAATCTTTCGTTTTTTTTTTTTTTTTGCTTTTGTTGTATTTCAATTGCTAACTGGGTCTGCATTCTACATATTTCCTTTGTCACGGTGGTTTAAAAACGGCTGGGTGTGGTGGTGGTTTTGTACCTGTTTGTTTAGGAAAAGCGAAAGGGATTGAACAAAAAAAGAATCGAAGAAATGAAGGTGACATGTACTTTGGGTACTTGTCTACTTTCAGCACTTTAACATACTGTATCATTTTATTTCCTTTGTAATTGTTCCCTGGACCAGGCTCTTTTTCCTTTGTGAGGGTTTGGAATGGGTTTCGCGGGGTCGGCGGTCGTTTCGAATTCGCGGTTTTCATTTGTTATAAGGGGGGGGTACTGGCTTTGGCATATGCGGGGCGGGGGGACCGGGAATGGGTTTTTTTTTTTTTTTTTTAGAAGTACGGTGAATATTTTATCTTGGTTATAAACCTATTGAAGAAAAAAAGTTCCTATACCTAACTACTATTTAGTTTTCCACTATCTCTTTTCATTCTTTCGTCATTTATAGAGATCTTGTGAGTTATCTCATGTATATGCTACATACATGTACCTTAATTACAGGAAATATAGTCCCTGTGAATCACCAATTGGCCCCCGCCCCACGCACAGCATGTGAATGTATTTAGTATTCGGAGTGCTCCGGTACTCCGAGTTTGCCTTAATATTCTCCCGAGGTATTCCTATAAGGGGATTTTAAAAAGGACTTGGAATATTCTGGGTTGAGAGAACGTGATTTTTGTGTGTGTGTGGTATCTATGTTTTCCCAGGGTCCCGTCCGCGGCATTATGCAGCGCCTACAGGCTAACCGCTATAGCTTCTGGAAGCGGCTGTTGATGAGTTCGGAGGGGGCAGGGCATGCGACGTATGTACAAAATATTATTCTTTTTTTGTAAGCCGCCTCCTCGGTGCCGCGGTGATAATCATTGTAAGTACAGATTTGGGGTGGGGGGGGGGGTGTTAGGAGGGGTTCGTCTGGTACTTTTACTATCTCAAGCCCTCGTATCGATATCTACTTTGGAATATCTAGGCGGGTTGATTGTAATCTAGATTGATGCACTCTTGGTTTCGCCTATATATGTGCGTACATGTATAGTATTAAAGCTCGGTTCAGTAATCTAGGGGGGGGGGGCATATGTATAGTATAGTAGAGTGCAGTATGTATGTACAGTATAGTACAGTTGGAACTGTATTTCTCCTCATCCTCCAATCAATCCAATCCCTCCCATCCTTTCATCCATCCCTTCCTTCCCCCTATCAACTGCAGTTTTGTGCTTTTCCGGAGGCGAGTGGACATCTGACGATCCGTGCCTGTCTGTTCCATCCGTCTGTGCCTTGTGCCTTGTGCCTGAGTAGCCCTTTTTTCTCTCTCTCTCATTCTCCCTAGCCTGTACCAGCATTCCGAACCCCCCCCCTGGCATAGCGCTGCCCTATGTCCCTATGTAATTAAGTCCTTTGTATTACAGAGCTGGAGTTTACTTGAATTTCCACTTATTAATTTAGGAAAAATGGTGGCGTTGAACTTTAGCCCCACCCCCCCCCCCACCCCTGGTTTCTTTGTCATATCGTATAAACCCTAGACCTGGAGGGAAAGGGAAAGAAAGAAAGAAAAAAACCGTTAAATGTCAGGCAGGTAGGATAAACGGCTGCTTAGCAAATGAAAAGAGAAGGGGAAAAAAAAACTAAACGGTCAGCCGAGCGGGCCGCTGAACGTGAAATGTGGCGTTAAATTACAATATCATGTGCAAAGAAAGTCATGTGCAAAGAAAAAAAAAACATCTGTACAATTACCTACAAAGTACAGAATTGAGTATAAGACTACGTAAGGATAGAAATGAAAGTATCTGCTTTTTGTTTCTTCTTCTTTCCCTTTCTTTACTTACAGGATCTAGAGCTCTCCGCGCAGCGGGTTATGTTAATCAGCACGCACGGGTAGGTACATATGTACATGTAGGCCCCGCTTGAGAGGGGTATTCTCTAGTGGTACTTTTCTTTTCCCCTTCGCCTATGTACTTTTTGGCCTCCCCCTGTAGTGCATACCTCCCCGGAGTCCAGGTCATGCTCATATCAGTTGCATACCTGTTATCGCCTTTGATATGCACGCAACGCGGATGAGAGAGAGGGGGGGGAAGATGAGGCTTAATCGATTTCGAATCCGAAAGCACAATTGCATTCTGGACGTTGTTATTGTTGTAATAATAGGTATATGCAGGACCGGTATTTCGCCCGAGGGTATTTTTGCTTTATTTTTGCACTTTCTTCAACAAACTCTTCTTCTTTAGGAGGGTAATTCCCGTGTCATGGTTCAGCTTGTAAAAAAAGTTATCCTCTCTCTTTTCTCTCTATCTTTTTTTTTTTTTCCTTTCCCTTTCTCCACCCCTTCCTGTACCTACGGCACATAGTGTATAATAGCTAGGTATGTAATTTACCATCAAACTGCCCTCTTCTTCCCTGTCGTCTGCGACTTTGCTGTGCTAGGCCTAACTATACACTAATATCAGAATAACCGGCAGTCTGGCCATGCCGCATGCAACGAGTGATGCTTACGGTAAGGTAAGCCACTTTGGCCAACCCCAAAGCAGTTTTGCCGATCCGGATCCCCTAACGATCTACAGGGGCTCAAAACCCTCCTCTATTCCTATTTAGGGATGTGTAACAAAATCCATCCGGAACCCTCCATCTCTCACCTCACCTCACCCCCCCCCCTCCCCGTTGTCACCAACTGCTAGGTCCCTGGATATTTAATCTAAACATATCTATCAAAAAACCCATGTCCCGTTACGCCTTACCAACACACCTGGTATATTTTTTTTCTTTCAAATTCGGAAATATATTTTGAATACTGTCAGTCCGACTCAGCAGAACTGTAGATTGGGAGGAATTAAACCCCCCCCCCTCCCCTCCCACTTCCTAGAAAAATACAGCTCGAGCCGATTGATTTGAAAGATTTTTTTTCAAATCCCGCGGGTAGGAGAAAGACGGGTTACGAGAATATGCATTAGATATCCCGAGTGAATTTTAATAAATAAATAAATAAAAAAAAACTTATTTTTGAGTACATACGGAACAGGTGTTTCTATTTTCTCTCTCTCTCTCTCTCTATCTGCTCCTTCTCTTCAACCCGTGCCGGTAAGAATGCCGTTACTACAATTCCTTCAAAAGACGGAATAATCCAGACCGCGGCGAATTGTTGCATATCGGAGTGCCCGCTCGCGCTTTCGCATGAAGGGAACGGAAAGGGAAAAAAAAAAGGAAAAAGAAAAAGAGGCTACAGATGATCTTCTATCTCTATCTCTATTCGCAATTCGAATTAAGTAGATCTAACATATCCAAGATTACGCAGTAGAGATATGCGATAATTTAGATTATCATTTTTAATCTCCCCCTCTCACTCTCACACTCTCACTCACTCTCTCGGCTACTTGAGCCAGGGGGGGCTGTGTATGGGGTTTGTAATAACAGCGGGTCCACACGGATAAGGAACTTAACTCGGAATTTCATATATAGACTATATAGCGTAGCCGTGCCGTACCCGAGGCCGGAAAAAAGCCATGTTTTTTTATTATTTGAGTGGGACCCGAGTTCGGTTTTCTCTGGTTAATCTCATATATTTGCAGATCTGGGGAAGGGTCGGTGGAGCCGAGACGCGTGGAGTTGATGTGTCGAGGGGTGGTTTTTCTATACCCGTAATTTTATACCTAGGATCTACTCAAAGGGTAAAGTCTGAAAGAAAGATACACCCCCCACCCCCCCATAAGTTACAGTTGATTGTAGTACCTCGAGGTGATTGAATGCTTTACGAATGGGGATCTCCTAGTCACCTTGTGATATCGGTACACAGATAGGTATGTGGGTCTGTGGTAGTATCATTGACAAGTGTGGTTGTGCTTGAATCATGCGATGATGATGTAACGTCGGTGTCATCTGTAGTGTTTTTGAACGAATGAGCTACTGGCTGGCAGAAGTCAAAAACGTGGCACCGATTATTACTGTCACGCTTCCGTTTCGGGACCATCTACTATTCATGCCAAGAAAAAGACAAACCCTAACCCATTATATATTCACAGAAAGGTAGAAGCTTAATGTAGGTCGCAATCTACAGTTCTCCACCTGCATTTCCGGTAGAACTAAGAGAGTAGGGCTGAGAATTCTCTTAGAGTACCTGTTTATGAATGCATCTGGTACATAATTCTGGATTTCCGCAAAAGACGGCTATTAGTCTCTAAGTAGAGGTTGGGGGGGTTGGGAAGTATACAAAGCAATTATGGTTTATATTCCAGTATAATTTTCGACAAATAATACGTTCCGTTGGCCCACGGGGGGGTAACCCCGGTCACACTACTCTCTCTCACTCTCACATCACGTAGTGTGTTTTGCGTGCATATTGCGTTTCGTAGTACAAAGGCAGCTAAACATCAAAGCAGGCAGCCAAAGGAAGGAAGAGAAGAAGAAAAAGAAAAAAAGGGAGAAATCAATAAGCGAAATAGTCTGTGTATCAGAAAGTCGTACCTGCTTCTAACCGCAGCCGGGTATTCCATCATCATCTCTCCCTCTCTCTCTCTCGAGAAGAATAGTCAGACCTGAGCGCTCTTTTGGAAAGAACCACTGGAAACCGTTAAAGATGATACAAGTTGGTGGTACAGAATATTAGATGCGGCGGTTCCACTCCGACACCTCCGAAGGGGAAGGTAGGGGTGTGTAGGTTGGGTAGGACAGCATCACTTTGGAGCCTCCGGTACTTTTTTTTTGTGGGATCGGCAGATGACGCGGCAAAAGACATGCTGTATGCGCATCAGCCTTATGTATCGGCGGTCGTCTGATGGTTATTCTCCGTCTCTGCAGAATACTGAGACATGGCTACTGACAGCAGATATTTGCATACTTGATAGGTAACAAGAATCTTGAATACTTACTATTATCGACTATATGGCGAGCTCGGCATCTTAGATATTCAGATTTTTTTCTCTTTCTTTTCTTCTTTCCTAAATAAATATAAAAGAAATAAAAATAATGTCTCTCATTTTTGCGTAAGTATGTAGCTACTGGAAATGATTTCTTGTTTTGTTTTTGATAAAACCTACAGCCTCCTCCGGAGAAACAGTGTAGTGGCTTGGATAACCCTAGGAGAAAAGTGTAGATCTATTTTTCCTCGCTTGTTTCCCCCCTTTAGTATCTAATGGTTACACTTTGTTCTCAGCCTCAAAAAAAAAAAAGTGCCGAGTTTCGCCCTAGTCGGGCATCAATCGATGGTTGAGATCTCTGCCTTCCTATTTGAAATCAGGAACAGGAATTTGTTTACAGATTACCGATTTTATTAGCTAAAAATTATGTGTAGTTACAGATGCGGCGTAGACCTTTCCCTCTCCCCCCTTTAGGGTTTCAAGGCAGTACTGATGACGAACTCACAAGGGAAATCCATGTAACGACAAAACAAAACAAAAAAAACAAAAAAAACACTACTTAGAAAAAAAAAAAACATGGAGAGAATACTACCTTCAAGACACGGGACTAGTGAAATAAATGCGCTGGCAATTTTTCTGTCGGATTCACAAAGGGGAATTCTCGCGACCGGGCTCTAGATCTAGTTACAGGCGATATTTGAGGGGATTTAAAAGAGGGGGGGAAGAGAAAAGGAATCAACTGAGACATTTGGTTAGCCGCCGTACCTGACTACATGTCACTCATTGCTTCACATCACCATCTGTCATTCGTAGCCTGGATATCACGGTATCTTCCCTATTCTATCATGTGGATACAGGCGTATTGGGGTCTGGATCACTCGGGTCTGGATCTAGGGTAGGTGCTGGCTTTTATTGGTTCCTGGACTGCAACATATCATCTATGGACACCGGTATTGAAAGGTTATATTCACAGTGTTGGTTATATTTACCAATAGGGCCGAGATGGGATATCAGGAGTTGTGTCGGGGCCTAAGCGGACGTATTCTTTGCAGGTCTAGATCACGGGACTCTGGACGCTAATACGAGTGATAAGACATGGTTGAGGCTGGGCTCATAGCTAAGCCACAGGCAAATTAAACATTTTTAAGGCATCAAGCTGTCTCTAGAGTTAATCTCTTGCCGCCTACAATGATTCAGTATCGGGTTTTATATCCCTGAGACTAACAAATCCACAAGCTAAGACGAGACGAGATTTTGTTGGAGTTGGTTCCTCCCGTCTTGCTCTAATAATTGGTTGCGTGGAGATGAGCACAAGCCAGACTGCACACATAGCCACTTTATTCGCCAAAGAACTGAGACCACTAACGGATCATCCATCAGCTCGAATCATAGTCAAGCATTCGGTGCTAAATAGATTGACGAGTAACGGTTTGACCATGCGTCATTTTTGCCCTCACCAACTGTCATTCGCAAGCCTGCATGCTTCAGAATTGGTCTGTGCTTCAAGTCACCAGTTAATGTTGGCTCGCCCGAGAAGCGAGGCCAACAATTCATTCATGTTGAGACTTCTCTTGATTGATCATCGTTTTTGCTTGAAAGACATACTCTCTAAAGTCCTAGTACTGTACAAATGTATACAAACCGCAGTGCATACATAACGCCCAGCAAAGGAAATCCCCCCCCCCCCAACGTAATAAACCGTCTATGAGACAGGCACCACAATGCGGTCGACATCAGGAGCTATCGCACAACAGTTAGCATAAAATTCTCTCGGCATCAACATCGGGGCGAACATACCCCAACCGCCATTAACCCCCGCAACCCTCAATGTATTTCCCGTTCCACTATTCAGGTTCGCTGTGATACTAGCTACACCCGTGATCTGTCCACTACCAGTCGGAACAAACGCAATCCTCTGTGTAACACCATTCACGGTAATATCTGCAAATCTTTGGGTAGTATCACCATTTGTGTACCTCATACGCATGGTTGTACGGGTTGCCGTCGAAGAGAAGATCCCGTTGAATGTAAGGGTCCCACCGGTGGTACCACCAATGTATCCGACTGAAGTGGTTCCAGAGCAGTCAGTGCAGCTGAGGATTTGGGTACCGGTAGTGAGTGTATTGGTACTAGACTCAGCTTCGTAAGAGTTGTCGGCGGGCGGGGTAGACCAGGTCCCAGCGGCAGCGTTGATGACCCAGTTGTAGTACCAGGTTAGAGATGCAGTTGTACCGGAGATCGTGAGGGGAAGCCAGACATAGCTATTTGTATGAGGGTTAGTAATTGATATGATACTAGATTAATATATCAATAACATACGTGGAAGACATCAAGTTGCTTGAGACCCATCGGTCACCCATATACCTAAAACAAAATTAATATAGGTTCATGAAATAAAAACTTCCAAGTGGTGGATCCTTACATAAAGTTATCGCCAATTGGCAGAATAAAAGTGGTCTGAGATGTATGGGTATTGGTTCCAGAAGGCGCAACTAGTTTTCAATAGAGTTAGTAATGATAAATTTCTTATACCCTTCAATGATATATTTTCTTACAATTTGCCCAGGCTGACCATGGCCCGCTTAGGCTTGTCGCAGTAGAATACTTATTATCGTTTGCATCTGCATAGCGGTTAATATAAATTTAACTAGGAGAGATATTTTGTAACATACTCCATCCAGTAAGTTGACTAGCAAACATAAAGTACACTCCATTCTTCTTGATGACAGCAGGAGACTCATACTTCTCAGCCCAGGTGTATACATTCGACGTAACATTCAGATAATCGTCAGAAAGACGGTTGATGCGAAGTCCGTTAACTCTCTGTTAAAGGAATGCAAGTCAGCCAATAATAACAAAACACCTGGGGAAAAGCAACTCACGTCTTCGGTCAACAAATAACCAGCACCATCAGTATCTTGATAAAGGCCCATATCCCTCGACTGGAAGCCCAACGGCTGGAAGCTTCCTCTATAGGTATAGGATCCACAAACACTGCTACTAGTTGCGACGCCAACCTTCGCATCTCCGTAGTTGCTCGAGTCGATATGCATATACATGACATACTGCGAAGTAGCCGAGTTATAGAGAACCTTTGGCCTCTCTACAACTCTGTTCGGGCCAAGGTCACCAGAGTCTTGTATAGTGAGGAGGGAGTTTACAAAGGTCCAATCGATAAGATTGGTCGAGGAGTAGCAGCGAATGGACTGGAATGCATATCCATTAAGTTTATTTTCGCCGATCAGGTAATATGTCGATCCGACTTTGATGATACCTGCTCCGTGAGCTTGGATGTGTGCTTGGGAAGTCGGGGAAGTCCAGGAACCACCGGAAACCTATAATTTCATTTTATTAGAATATTCCTCGCCTAATTGGGAAATATTCTTACGATTTGGAGAGAAGCATTGACAGCACCCGAGAAAAGCACTGCCCCGAGGGCAACGATATTGAACAACATAGCTAATCACGTGTTCTTGACCGGGAAATAGTAGAATCACCACAATTGAGATGTCTAGAAGGGAGAATGGGAACAAAAGAAAAATCACCATGTCTCCGCTTCTTTTATACACAAAATAACTATGAGACTCCTCATCTAACCTAAATAATCAGGCTAAAGTATGTACCTGGAGGAGTACAAACACCCAAGGAGTTTCCTCAAATAAACAAATGAGCGCGGATTGGTACCTGTTTCTACTTTCACCGGCATATACGTTGTGTTAAGGTTACTTATAATGGTGGTTCGACAGCATTTTTGCGGGGTAAATTGGTAGTCCAGGGTTTATTCAAGGTACCAGTCCCGTTACTCCGCTGACGTCAATCATACCTGGATCGGGGATCTTTGCCCGACTGTCCGTATAGTAAAAACACTTAATCTTGTAGGCCGGAACCCGGATATAACTCAAAAATAATGGCAAGCCCAGGGCTTGCTAAAGAAACAAGAGTAGCTGCTGTAAGGGCGAGTAGTCAGGAATCTTACCGGGAAATAAGAGCAGTTGCTGTAAGGGCGAGCGGCCGGGAGTAATCCGGCGAGGGGCTAATAAATAAAAGGGAAAGGGCACTCGTGCGACCATCAATGACTCGGTTTCTCGCGTGCAAACAAGATTAACAAGCACGAAACATTTGCGTCGTGATCTCGGGTGAAGTGAAGACCGACGTTAATGCAAACACCAGCCCTAGCTCTATTTCCACGTGCTATGTAACGGAGCAAGCCGGATATCGGATCTTCCCCGCATTATTAGGGTAAATCATTCGGTATCATTTTCTAACCATATATTCCAACCTGTCTAGAAGCATTGAACCCGCAATTAAGTAGTCTTCCATAAACTGCCCAATTCTATAACATAAAAAAGCAGCTCGGAACCGAACAACCCGAGACTTACTTTTTTCCATCCCAAAACTGCACAACGGCCCATTTACCACTCCACGCCCATTTCCTTCCCTCGCCTTCTGCGTCATCACTTCTAAGTTCTTCATCCTTACCCTCCGGAAGTCCCACAACAACATCAGCCTTACAAGTTCTGAGCGCAAGTACTCGAATACCGCTCCCAACTTCTCCCAATGGCCCAATAGATTCCTCAAACCTCGTAGTCGTATTCCAGTCAGCGTCACCAGTCAGCTTTCGGTAGTTAAGGTCTCCTTTAAAGATGACTAACTCCGATTCTCGAAGGTCTTTAAATAGCTCTGGGGCGACTTTCGGTAGACGCCAGTAGGACCCAGCAGTTGTCCAGAATCTGTTTGGACGGAGAACAAACTTGCCATCGGCGTGAAATTCGCTCCAGCGAGTAAACAAGAATCCAAGATCTGATTTCTGAGCCTCGTTCAATGTTTCGGTCTTATTCTCCTTATTATTTTCGGACTCCTCCGAGAAGTAGGTCGTAGGATCATACAGTGCGTTTAAGAGATCAGCAAAGTCCTTTGGTAGAACGTCACTGACGAACCACGGAAGGCTCTTAGGATGGAAAACAACTTCCGTCGCTAACCCAGCATGGAGGAGATATCCCGCCAAGATCAAGTCTACGAAAAGCTCGAATCCAGAGTTGTCTAGGACAATATCTACTCTTCGTTCTTTTTTGCCCTGGGTTTTCTGCTTCTTTAGTATGTCGTAGACTTCCGGGAGATCGTTGGCGAGAATATTCTTTTCGCTCTTCTTCCTCGCCTCGCTTCCCTGGAGCTTCTGAATATCTTCGTAGGAAAGACTGGTCAACAGACTGAGATCCGTGGCATTCCCCCATAGGCAGATTTCGGACATTTCGATAAAAAGTAATTTTTCCTTTTCCTCAATATTTTCTGGAGTGAGTTCTTCGCTAGTAGAGGGCTCTTCGATTGAGGTGACAATTTGCCGGTATTTTGAAGCTAGCTCGAGGATTGCAGTGAGTGAAGACTTGAAGGTGCTATTTTTCTGGAGATGGAAAACGTCATGTGACTTCCAGGTCTTAGTGAGGTTCATATAAACCTGTATACGGCTAAACATAGACTTTAGTAATTATTGAAAAAAGTAGGTTGGTGATACTTACCGGTACATGTAACATTCAATAAACAGCCAAGGAGCCTCAAACCACTTGGGATTCCCAAGCTGCTCCAATTCTTTATTATAGTCCTTAATATCCTCCTCCCCATCATCCTCCAACGGCCTAACAATAAAAATCAGCTTCAGCCCTCACTACAAACTCGAAACTCAGCTGGGTACCCTCACGTAACAACTCGATCATGCTGCATCTCATATTTCATTTTCGCAAGCTGCTCTACGATCCTCTTTCCCTCATTCGTATGCTCCGGGTCTTTCGAGGCCATAGTGTTCCGGAATACATCATCGATAGCTTGTGTCTAATACCCCATTAGCTGTACGCCCTCATTTAGGGGTAGTAGATAAAGAAAAACTAGATATACGGTACCAATATAACAGGCCATCGATCCCTCACAGAAACATACGCGAAAGAAGACTTATCAGAGGTCTTATACATCGCTACACACATACACAATTAGCTTCCGCGGCGAAGGTTACGCAATTGGGACCACCCACGTGTCTTAGTATCGTACTCCATCTTTGCTCTCTCTAGTTCCTTAAAGGGTTTCTGGAATTGGGCGTCGGAGAGCTAGAAATACAGACGTTTGAGGGGTCGTTGAGTCAATTGACCAGGCTGTATCTTGGTGGGGTTAGAGGTAAGTGAGGGGCGTAACCACGGGACTGAAAGCTTGGCGAATTTAAGTAACTCGGTTGGGCGAGTTAACGCGTGGGTAAGATCTATGCCACAGGATGGAATGTACAATATTGGCTCTCCCGGTGAGTGTCGAGGGCTTGTTCATGATAAGGCGCCTCAGATAAGGGATAAAAGTATGCATATGCTCCAAGCGAAAAGCAGGTCCATCCCGGGTGCGCTGTATGCCCTGACTATTGATATCTTAGAAGCATTGTTTCCCGTTGGAGGGACTGTGCCTTGGGCGTTTTAAGGCTGCCTAGAAGCCAAGCCCTTGATAAGTGAGTTAATTAGGTAGTCTTATATTTGAGGGGGATTTTTCTCTATTGATCATGGAAAGTCACTCGTGCCAAGCTTCGCGGGAGTAATGGGAGAGGGGGGGAACATGGTTCTATTATTTGAGAAAGATATTGTATTAAAGAGCGGTTTTATCTAGAGTATATATAGACCTTATTATTTCTATTAAAACTATACCTACATGGATATCTAGATAACCAAGAATAGACACATAATACCCTTAATCATACATGTAAGTTAGTCTCGCCCAAAATGGCTCCTACCAACGCTTCATGGCACTTGCTCCTCCGGTAAACTTAGCCTGATTTAGTCTTCATTTTTACGCACAAAAAGAAAACTATACAGCGTGCGTGCACTCCTTCAGCCCCCCAAATAATACTACATACACAAAAACCTAGTATCGAACCCTTGCGTATCATACCATACCATGCCGTACACCATGACCCATGAACCGGGGAAAGAAGCATACAAAAGAACACAACCTCCTCTCCAACTATAAGTAAGAAACATAACAAGGAACCCCACACAGAAAAAAACACCCGCATGTAAGGAAAAGCAAGAACCCCAGGAGTTTGAAACCCAGAAGAAGATAAAATAAGTATTTTTTAAAATGAATCGTTTGTCTTTCCCGGAAGTTTTTATAGAGGTAGTTTGCAAAAAGACTCGACATGCCCAACAAGATTAACACAATACCCACATCATCATCTACATACCCCCCATCTTCCCATAAAAACTAGGTGTCCCCGGAGTCTGCCTTGCATTCTGACTTTCATGCCCAGGCGTTGTGTTACCGGTAGGTGTCGATGTAGATTCTCTGTTCCCGTTTGCATTCGTCGGTGTTGATGGGACTGGTACGCCGTTGTTATAGACGACTGTCCCTGCGCCGTTGATATTTGGTGGGGAGATGCCGGCACCGTTGAGGCCCCATACTTGACCACTATGAGGTAGGTAATTAGCTTATGAGTGCGTGAGATATCGGGAAAGGGGGCATACAGAAATTTTAAGTCGTCAATCTTTCCTTCAAAGAATCGTTCCCTCATCTCGAAAAAGATGTTGCCAGTGAGTAAGCTGTCGCTTCCTGCTTGGTGCTGTGGACCGATCCTTGGTACACCCATTTCTTCCGCAATGTCCTGTAGACCTCCCTTCAATGTTCGGCATGACTTCATGAGAAACTTGATATCATAGAGCGCAGGAAAATATTTTCCGAGTAATGTTCGGAACTCTGACTCCTCTGTCGGTAGTGGTTTACAAGACATGATCTTAACCAAATACCCAAAGTCGTACCCTGAATGGAATGAAATCCACTTGACCTCATCTAACATTACTAGGCCAGAGGAAATGAGGAGATCTCCAAACGCATATACATCGATACCATGGTTAGCGTGTTTCCCAAAGTCGATACCGCTCTTGGTAAGCAGGTCGATGGACTCCTGGGCGTACATGTCTTCGTTGAGAGAGAACTTGAAGTTGAATTGCCAGGTGCAAACTGTACCGTCGACTTTTGCGAGCTCTCCATTCTCGTCGGAGAGAGTTATACCGAGTTGGATGATCTTGAGCATGTCGACGTTGCAACGGAGGGTTTGGTAATGGTAATCGGCCTTGGATTTGAATGCACCGATGGGACGAGCCACGATACCAGGGAATTCAGTGTCCTAGTTGTCTTGTTAATTATTACAAGTACGAAATAGCCTTGGAGGATTGATAGTAGGATTATCATGGCACCTTGCCGAGCTGTAACTGACCATAGCAATATACGGATATTTATCCACCACACTTCTGAGAACGCCCATCTCTCTGTTTAGATCTTCTGCCCACACATCCCTAATCTGGGAATCTCCCTGCGGCGGGACTCCTGCTCTTCCATCGAGACCAACTACTCCACCCACACCGACCCCAACGCCTAGGTTGCCACCTATACCAGGCCTGCCAACCAACCCTCCAGGAACATTCCCACCACTTATCGAAGCATTTCTACCAATGAGCCCGAGGAGACTTTGTTGTTGCAGATGGTTCTGCTGGGCTTGCTGTTGTGCCTGTTGTTGTGCCTGCTGCTGGGCTTGCTGCTGTAGCTGTTGGTTACCTCTTTGGACAGCAGCGGCGGCGGCGGCCTGCTGTTGAGCGTTGAAGATTTGCTGTTGTTGCGTCTGATATCTTCACGTTCTACTAGTCAGTCACTATTATGAAAAGAAGGAGGTACTATCTATCGACTAGGGACACGGGAAGCAGCAGCATATGCCTTTCTTGAGGGATCCAGCTTGTCCCTCATTCCCCTACTTTCTTTCTCTCTGCTTCCTTTGCCTACATAATACAAGTACAGAACACTCACCTATTAGTATCCATCAGACTGTGCATACCCCCTCCACCTCCCCCACCTCCGCCTGCCCCCATCGGATGTCCGCCCTGTTGCTGTGCGAAGGATGAGGGGACGTGCATAGTCGGGCCGAAGGGATTGGCTCGTGCCGGTGGCATTATTTTCGTAAATGGATATCTTCTTGGTTCTAAGGTGATGTTGGTATAGGTATAGTAAGGAGTCGAACTTGCATCTTCTTGGTAGTTGTAGTTGTTGGGGGGCTGTTGTCGTTTCACCCAAGTGACACTTTCTCCGTGCCGAGCTCGATATCCAAAAGCGGCATGCAAGGGCCACGCATGACTCAGCATGCTCCCCGCAGAGTTCCTGAGGCTGCTTTAGTTGCTGCATCTGTACAGCGCATCAGCGTCATTCATCGAGAGACCTCCTCTTAGGCAACCCACAGAACTCTCCAATAACAAACTCCCCCTCCCCTGTTCCTCTTCCCTCGCCCTCCACCCCCCACAAACAAACATATTGACTCAAAATGGCTCCAAGAACTCCTACAGACGTCAACTATGCTGTCCTTAGGCGCTATCTCCCCCGTCTCCACGAAATTCTCACTATTGCAACCTATGCTCACATATATGTCTGGTCCTCAACCTCAAATTCATGGAGCAAGGCTGGATTCGAAGGCTCCCTCTTCCTCGTCTCTCTCAACCCCCCCTCTCCCACTCCCGAAGACTCCACCCCTAAAACTGAAGAATACATGCTATTCCTCCTAAACCGCTGCAGCCTCCACAACTGGCACTACCACCTCCGAAGTCCAGATAATGTTGACCTAGAAAATGGAGATTTCTGTATTCTCCGTGCGAATGACCCTATAACGAATGGACCCTCGAACGGGAATGGCGCCAGTACAGAGGAGAATGAAGAATTGGCATATGGGTTGTTTATATTCTCGGAACAGGGCACGAGTACCGCGGAGGATAAGGAAAAGTTTTTAAGGATGATGAAGGAATGTGCAACTACTTATCAGGCGACGAGTGCTGCGGCGGCACTACCGACACCAGTACCACAGCCAGAGCCACAGCAGACACAGGCAGGGAGGAGCATTTCTTTGACAGAGCTGTTTCAGCCGAGGGATGTACAACCATTGCAGCAGCCATTGCAGCAGCAGCATCAGGGGTATTATACACAATCTGGTTGGGGATATCAAGATATGGGAATAAGGGGACACCAACTGCCACCACAGCAGCAGCAACAACAAATTTACTACGATCAACCTGGGAGTGCAGAGATGGGGATGGGCGCAGGGAATGGAGGCGGTGGGGATGTGTTGATGAATTTATTTCAAAAAGCAAGTAATGCAAGGTACATGGGTGGTGGCGGGCCACCTCAAGGTTATTAAGCCTTTTCATACATAACGAAAAAAAGTCTATCCGCAAAAACACTCGTATAACGGGAAAATGAGGTATACTATAAAAATATGTACTATACCTGTAAAAAAGGATGAGAGAAAAACTAGGCAGGCTATGAGTGGTAGTTTGATAGTATTAGTGGTATTTGGTATGGGGGTAGGGGTCTTAAGCAGACGGTTATGGCGTTCTGGGGTAGTGGCTTATTTTGTTTGAAGCTATGTTCTTTGTTTCAAAGATGGCCCCTCTTGCAAGATGCGAAGCAATCCTGTTTGTCTATGGGTTGAGAATTCTGCAGGTCCTAAAACGACGAGTGAGACCTCATGAATCATCTACTATGAATTTTTGGGATACGGCACTAGCATATGGCAAATATGTAGCAGAAGATGAGACTATTGTTTCATATTACCGTATGACTACATGCTATAGGTTTACCATGATTACAAGTGATATCTATGCTATGTCACAGAATATCTAGTCTAACTTCAGCACAGATCCCGGTAAAGAAAGGCCATGAACGCTTATACAAAATTTAAGCTTAACATAAAGACTTCTCTTCTGCCCTACTCACGAACACACCCAAAATGCACTTATAGTCTCATACACAATAATTTGACTTAATACCCCTCGTTATTCGTACATGTGACTTATAATCTGATTGCTTGTGCCTTCAAAAGGCAAGTTTCTGTAGGCTATAATTGGGGCACCTTGGGGTAACTAAGGGCTTATTAGGTCAAGTACTAACTATGGGCTAGGGTTATGCACGATAATAATACTGGTAAATAGGAGATCCTATCCGGATATAGTTATTTAGGTAAAGTGGTGTAGTTTACCCGGGTTCGGCAGCCGCTCATGAGGATCATAATGATCTACTAAATGCTTAAGAAATAATGAACCTTTTATTAGGGTGATCATTAGAGAATAGTTCACGTGATTGGCTTGGCGTAGAAAGGGCTTAGAAACTCTAGTATACCAGCCTATAAAAAAGTTTGGCCCCGGGTAGCAACCAAGTCTTACAACACAACAACACTCCACCCCATAAAGTAGTATCAAAATTCTGAGAACCGGAGATTACCTCTATTGATAGTTCAAAGAAATTCTAGAGCTCAGTTGTAGCTGTTGTTGTATTTATGGTTGCTGGCTAAGGGGTTTCGGCGTTCTGCTTGGTTGCTATTTATCCCAGAGCCAAATTTTTTTTATGAGCAACATAGGTTTACGACAGCGAGGCTCAATTTTTTTCCCTACTCTCGGTCTAGCTACCGATTACAGCGCTACATACAGAAACGAAACACTATGAGTGACTACAAAAAAAGGAAATTGAGGATACAAAACAGTTTTAGTAATACGTTCCCTTATTGCTTCCCTGAACCTATAAAACTCAAACAAGAACCTTAAACACAATAGACCAAAATAACCAAAAGAGAGAGAAAAACGCAGCCAATAAAGATCCCCGAGGATATACGTAAGTATATGAAAAAAACACCCAACCACTACTCATCAAATTCTTCCGGCCCTGCATGTCCGGGTTCAGCAAATGCCAAATTGGCACTTTTTACTCCTGCAATTAACTTCGTTATCTCGTCGGCCCTAGTCATCAACTCCTTCCACCCATCTCCTTTCCATGGATCCGGAGTATCGAAGGTACTACCCTCCCTCGCCCAGATTGGGTGATTGAACCCTCCAACACCAGAACTCTGAAAGAAGTGGTCGATTTCTGGTTCCCAATCACCAGAACACCCGATTTTGACCGAAGATTGTTTTAACAAGTTGGAATTCCATTCCACATTCGTTAAACTAGCCCCCCAACGGATATCGTGATTCGTTTCCAGACCCTTCCAGGATATTCGAATTCCTTCTGGATATAGATTGTTGACATCTTCTGTAAAAAAGCACTCGTAGCGGGTAATCTCGAACATGTATGAAGTCTTTGTGATCCAGTATTTGTGTTTCGTCTTTTGTATAATCTTATCTACAGTCATCCCGGGAAGGTTGACATAGCTGACCCTCTGTACTCTTTTTCTGTGGTCTGCCCTGCCTGACAACGGGGGCCCTATGGGGTCCGATTCATCTGGAATGTCTTCGATTCTGATCCTTTTCACAAACTCGCTGAAAATCGCGTATTCGTTTGCCTCGTTGCAGAATGGGTATGTGTTAAGTTCGAGTTGCCAGGCCAGGTCGTTCTCTAGATCGAGGACCCTGACATCAACAGGACCTTTACGGCGTGGCTTAGGGGGACCCCTAGTAGTGCTGACGTTGTTACGGATGTATAGCCATCTTCTCATACCGGCTTTATACACGTCTCCGCTTTCATTCGCCATGTCACCTGGGTGTCGTCCTGGGATATACTCGAATTCGATTTCAAGACGGACAAGATGAGCTTGCCGCTTAGCATCATAAATTGTGCATTCGATCGTCGCTTCTATGGTTGGTTCGGGAGTGGATAGGCTTGGGATCGTGTATTCATCACGTTCGTCAGATACATTGTTATAAGGATCTTCAGCAAACTGAGAGTAGCCGCTCTCAATATGATGGAAGAGATCTTTCCGGGCAAGACATTCACTAATGAGCGCTTCGGCAACATGTTTTTCTCCAATACTAAAAGATAGTCAGCACGTATTTTGTCAAAACAATATGAAAGAAAAGAGCGTACTGTCTGATAACCTCCCCACTTGTCATTTCGATCGGGTCCCTCACCATCTCGCAGAACTCCTCTATGGAGAAAAGCTCATTAGGTGGTAGTACTTTATAGCCAAAAAGCACCAAAGTCCCAAAATGTATCTTTAGAGATACATGTCCTCTGTAGTAATGCACATCTTTCAGTCCCTGCTCCACCACCCTTCTTAGATACGAGTGGTTTGCCCGCTCCAACTCCTCCCTCCTCCATTTCCAGTGTTCTTTGAATGCTTCGGAAGGATATTCTCCGACAAGAATAGCTCGAGCTTCCGTGTTTATTTGGCGACTATGTACTGTTTGGCGATTCGCAAGTTCTCGCTCTTTGACGAGATCGACAGATACATTTTGGACATCTGCGGATGGGGGATGGACGAGATACTTCACTACCCCCTTCCGGTTCCTCGCTGCGGACTCGCAGTAGGTACCATAAAGCCTTTCAATAGCTTTGTCGACGTTTCCTTGATCCTCGCCGAGGACCTGAAACATGCGGCCTTCACTCCGCCGGAAATCAACGATGTAAACATTGCAGTCGTATTTAATATCGTCGATCAATTCAAGACTAACTCCGAGGTAGTCCTGCGGGTTGGTCTCTTTTGGCCACAAAAAGACCCCAACGGCCTCGAACTCAAACGTGTTTTTGGGGGGTGGGCGGCGCAATTTCCTGCGCTTGGCTCGTTCACGGTTTTGTTGATCTATGAATTTCTGCTTCCGATCGCTGATGGCTCCTTTGATTTTCTCCCATTTACCTCCAACTCTTCTTTTGCGCTTGTCAAGCTCACGTTGTATATGCTCTGCCAATAGCATGAGGTCACGTATGGCGGTAGAAACTTGGTCTGGTCTCCCCCATACCGGTAATTTCTATTACCACAGGCGTTAGCGTAAGTATTGGAGACCATAGAAGGATCCTAGCTTACAGGATCTTCTGGGTCTTCTGGAATATCTATATAAGTATTGGTCTTTGAGGCGATATGCCGGAGGTTTACACCCCCAGGTCCAAAAAATCTTTCATCAAATGTTTGGTTACGACGTGAAGATATGGCAAAGTACGCTACGTAGAAGAAGTCATGAGCCACCGAAATGATAATAGAGCTAGAAGAAAAAGACAGAAAGAGAGAAAAAATACCTACCAGTAGGAGGGTACCCAGATCTTTCTAACTTGACACCATCGTTTTCTCTCCGCAATCCATCCGGACCTTCATAGGCTTCTATATCCAACGACGGATCATCATTATAATAAAAATTCGGTGCAATAAAAGCCGAAAGACCATACACTTCGTCTGAGTCCCGTCGATCTTGCTCGTAGTCGTCAAAGAACTGATCCTTAAAGTCAGAATTATACTGTTCGTGGTAACGAGGCTCGTCAGCCCAAGGAGATGGCTCATATTCCGAGGGTGCCTGGTCAGAAGACGAGGAAGGGAATTGTCCTCCACTCTTAGTAGACTGTGCTCGAGACACGGGACGAGCTCCACCGCTCCTGCTGTTGACAGACCGGGCGGGACTTGCCGCCCGTGATCCCCGAACCGAACCAGCAACCGAGCCGGCAGCAGCTGGGCCGGGGGCAGCTGGACCGGGGGCTGGGCCAGTAGCTGAGCCAGCAACTGAGCCGGCGATTGACTTCTTCTTGTGATTATTCTTCTTCTTAGGTGGCTTCTTCTGCCTGCGAACTGCAGGAGCATTTCCCCCAGGCTCTTCCCACTGTTTGGCGTTGCCAAATTCATAGTCGCTCATTGTAGCTGGCTGTTAGCTGAGGAACGAGAACAGAAGAGCTCGTAGTGGGGCAAATCCTGGAGGGGTTGTGGTAACATATGTAAGTACTCCAGCTTCAGGCAACCCGTCATAGAATACATATAATATAAAATAAATACAAAAAAAAACTCTAGTATATGCAATCGACTCGAACGGGCGATGGACGCCTGAAAACACCTAATCCCTTGCAGAAAATAAAAGATAAATAGTCGAAACTTTTTCCCTCGCGAGTCCCATTACGGTATTTTATTTTCTTCTTCTTCATATGCAACTAAATGTACTTTATGTGCGCTTGCCTGCGAAACAGTCGTCACCATTGATCTCAGGCAGCCCATAATAGAGATAAAAACCGGGCCTCTCACAGGAGCGGGGTACCTACTTTACCAGCATATGCAGCAAGTGAAATTATCGTAAAACATGATAGGTCAAATGAGCACCCCCATTGTCGCCTAATAGATTTCCTCAGATGCTCTTAGTGATTGATAGACAGAGGTATACAGTAGTAAATCCACATTATAAGAATATCCCCGGGAGAAGAACCCGGCATTCTTATAGCTAAACAGTTATATATAAACCTAGGAAACATAGTAGTTCCCTCCAGGGCGGAGAAGAGATAAAAGCTCTCCTACCATGGGTAGTGCATATATCCCTAAATGTTTAGAAGAGCCGGGTTAAGGTAGCCAGTAGGTACCCGTCTACTAGAGACGTCCTCCCGTGATAAGTAACCTCACTCGAGTGACACCCCATGAGCGATACCTGACGCCTCATTCGTGTAGCTTCCTACAATACACCATTGGATTCCAGTGTCGATGAGAACAAGCCTACCCTTTTCAACGCACCATACTGAACACAAAAGCACACATTAAGCAAACACCCTCTAGTTATGCAACCACTCTATTATCCCTACTTTCTCACAAAAAAAGCCTTACCCCCCCTCTCTCTCGTTTTCCTACACTATACCACTACTCATTACCACAACTAAAAAAAAAGAGCGGTATAACCCAACATATAAAAAATCCGATACGAGAAATATCGAGGGAAAGGATCAACCAAACGAAAGAAAAATTGAAAAAAGTTGAGAAGATAACGCCGGCTGGATACCAAACAAGATGAAAAAAAATCGCTCTCGCATGCCCATCGCAACCCTCTCCTTGACCAAACATATCCCGCTATACGTGCGTGACTTTAACCTTTATCAAATCTTTTTTTCCCCATAACAAGAAACGAAACAATAGAAAGAGAATTGAAGAAAAAGTGAAGAAAAAGAACACATAAGGTAAACGTGAGTAAAATAGGTAACATAAAAGGGTAGTTAAGAGTAGGTAACATAAAGGGTAGTTAAGTAAAGGTATGAACGTAAAAAGAAAACCAGTTTTCGCAACAAAAAAAAGGGCTCCCAGGCAACGCAGAATATTGGCACACCTTCGTAAAAACATGATAGGAAAGAAATAAAATAGGTATATCCCGTATCCCCGCAAATTCTGTTCCCAACAGATACCCCCTCTCTTTCATCGACTTCCGCAAAACAAGGACAGCCCAGAAAATTTACACATTTCAGTCACTCCACTAAAAAGAAGTAACCAAACCCAACCTGACCCAAAATCTAAACTTCATCCAAATAATTCTCTTCCCCCTTCAACCAGCACATTTACTCTATTTCCCTTGCTTGAAGGCCAACAACGCAGCCAAACTAGCCAAAGGGCATCCCTTCCTCAAAAAGTCATGCTTCAACAACTCTTCAGCTGTAGCGCGATGCTTGACATCCACGCACAAGCACACAGCCAAAAAGTTTTTCAACTCCTTACTCAACTTCTCCGGTTTCTTCAAGGTAGGAGTCCCGTGGGTCGCAATAAGGTAGAGAGCTTTGAGAGGTTCCTCGTTAAGGTAAGGTGGTTCTGATTCAATCATCTCAATTGCCATGATACCAAGAGACCAAATATCTACTTTTGCGTCGTATTCTTTCTGCTTAACAACTTCAGGGGCCATCCAGTACGGGGTGCCGACCATGGTTGCACGCTTAGATTTTTGTTCGGTGAGCTTAGCGCAGAATCCGAAATCGGCTATTAGGGAACAAAAGTGGTTAGCTCAGAGATCTACAGGGGACAAGCTAATACCGAAACATTTAGTGAAACATACTGATCTTCACGTGACCATACGCATCCAAGAGCACATTGTCACTCTTGATATCCCTATGAATAATGTTCTGGGCGTGTAGGTGCTCCAATCCCTTGCAAGTCTATATAAAACCACCAAATTAGTATTCAATTCCAGGAATCTAAAAGAAATATCGGGCATACCTCAAAGCAGATAGTTGCAATCTGATCCTCTTCCAAACTGTTGGCCTCAATGACATCTGTGAGAGCACCCCCTTCCATATACTCCATAACGACCCAAAGCTCGCTGTTTCCTTTGAGGAAAGCATCCAGAAAATTGACAATATTTGGATGGTGACTCTCCTTCATGACCAAGATCTCATTCACGATAAGTTCTTTTCTTGGTTGGTGAGCGAGATCCATCTGCTTGATAGCCACCCTAGCACTATTCTTTCCAGAACCCGAAAGCATGGATGCAGCCGTGCTGGAGGCTGGTGAGGAGTTGATCTTGGCGACATATACTGATCCAGAAGCTCCCTGCCCGACTTTCTTGAGCTTGGTATATGACTGGTTTGGATCTCCAGGTGACACAACAGAACGCAGTTTTTCCATAACTTGAGCCTCGGTCATGTTTGAAATACGCTTCTGGGTCTCCTTCCGCTCCTGCTTGGTGATGACCTCCTTTGCGGCATTCGCCGGCTTTGCCGGAACATTGAGTGGCTTGACCGTCGGAGCTGTAGGTGCCGGAATACGGGAAGCCTGGGTTTGAGATTGAAGTGTTGGTTTGGCAGAAACAGGAGTAGGACCACGAGCACCAGCAGATGGGCTTGGTTCCCTCGATGGTGTTTTTTGGTCTGGTCTTGACTGAGGAGCGCGAAGAGTGGTTTGAGAAGCTGGTGTTCGCTGGGAGCCTTGAGTTGATCGGGGGAGTGTCCCTCCTGGGGCAGAAGGAGCAGGCCTCCTGGGATCCATGTCCCGGCCATTCGCCGATTTCTGAGGTGTTCGCTGGGAACCCGAAGTCTTCGGGGCCATTGGGTTGTAACGTCCTTGAGAAGACAATCCACCACCACCTCCTCCAGTCATCATGATAGGTTGTTGAGCTGTGCTAACCTTCTGGGGATAATCCTCATCATCATAATCATCCTGCTGTTGTTGGCGAGAAGATTGGTTAAACAATTCATCCTCCCGCTGGCGTTCCTCCCGCTCCCGTTCTCGCTCCCTCTCACGTTCCCTCTCACGTTGTTCCTGCTCCCGCTCAAGTTCCCGCTGACGACGTTCTCTTTCCTGCTTTTCACGTTGCAACTGTAGTTCCCTCTGGGCCTTTTCGTATTCTTGCTCTCTGTAAGCGTCTCGTTCACGTTCCCTCTCCCATTGCTCGCGGTCACGATCTTCTTGGCTAGATGGCACCTGGTTACCCATAGACATGGCCAATTGTCGCTGTTGAGCCGCTATATTTGCAGGCGGTGTAGGGGCCATGCTAGCGAAACCACCGGACTGCATTCTCTGTTGACCTTCAGTGTAGAATTCCAGCACCTCAATAACAGCCTGGGGATTCTTCTGGTAATCTTCCTTGGTGATGGCGCTCGAGTTCAAGAGCTTACTCCATTCTTCGGGTAAGCCTGTGAAACCTCCGCTGATTGGGTCGAACCCGACATGTACTTTGTGGGTAAAGTTTGTCGGATTGGATACACCGCCCATGGATGGGCACCGGGAGTAGACCTCATCGATCCAGGCGTATAGATCTTGATCAGACTTGACCGAGACAAACACGGTACGTCTAGGCGCATCGGGGGAGATGGAAGACCCCTGTTGGGAAGACGATGTACGGATGACCTCGAAACAGTAAGGCTTCAAGTCCGTGCGGTTTACCGACACGATGTCTTTAAGGGGAATGGAAAGGGACATTGACGTTGAGGACTCGTTCTTGTGAAAATCCAGCGAGATCTCTCGCAGGATCAGGTATTTCTTAGTCCAGTAGAGAGACTTCAAACCATCTTCTTTAATAGAGGCCCATCCCTCGTGGATTTTTCCGTCGGCGTAGGTCATCGGGTTTCCGTTATTGGCACCAGCGTTAATCTGGCTGTTGTTTGTGTTGACCAAGCTGATAGAAGAGCCGTATTGAGATGGAGAGTTGAGGGTTGAGACGGTAGAGTGGTGAGGATGGTGGATGGTGGAGGTTATGGATGAAGCGGAGCTCGCGACAGGTGGCCGACCTTGAGGAGGACGTGGGGCAGGACCGGGATTCAGGAATGAATTGTCATTGTACTGATAGGAAGCCATGGTTCCCTATGTCTCGTAGGGAGTAGGGTTTGGGGTAAAGTAAAATGTAGAAAGGAGCTGGCTTCTACCAGTTTAGGAAGAATTTCAATGCAAGGGGAAGGTATGAGGATACAAGAGGAGATGATAGGCAGATAAAAAAGCTCGACGGGTTCCAAGCCGTCAAACTCGAAAGAGGTAATGGAGGCGGAGGTGGATGTGGACGTTGGTGGTTTGCAGAGGTGAGCGTTGTGGAAAACCCGGTGGGGTTGGCGGGCAGAAGATGCGAAAAGCCCCTTAACGGCGGCCAACTTCGGGGATGAGCCAACGAAAGAGCACACAGCCACAGAGACACCTTTCCGATGATTTGAAGTTTCCTTACTCTTTGATACTCGTCTTACACTTCCCACAGGCCTGGCTCTCTGGGATGATGCTATACCGTTCTTTGCCTGTATCGAGATCAAGCTGAGCTACGGATACCCTTTCCTGGCTTGAAACTTCTTCGGCTGGTTGCAGCGCAAGTAGACTGGCGAAGACCGGTGAGATGCAGGAAAGCTAAGAAGCTGATGGATGGGGAGGGAGTAGGGCTTACCGAAGTAGTTATGCGCGGACAGCGAGTTTGACCGAGAGTAGCAGTGCGGCGTTCCACAGGAGGGTTTAGGCAGATACAAGATACTTTGCTGCTACAGCCACTGCTACTGCTGACTAGATGATGTAGACTTATTCCGGATGATGGAGAAGCCAGCTGAGGAAGGGCACTGAGGAGGGTATGATAGGGAAGAGGGGGGGGGGTGTAAGTACGATGGGGAGGGGGGGGGATAACCGAGAGATATCTATGACCCAGAACGAAGGACGGAATATAGAAGCTGAGTATTTGGCTTCTTTCGAGAAATTGTAGGTCGTTGCTGTTTCTATGGTGCGTAGTGCCTGGTAGAGGAGGATGTGCTGCTTCTGCTTGTATTTGCTGCCTGCGGCTGTTGGTTGTGGGGTACCGACTACCTACCTAGGCTGCCTACTTCTTCTGTGCCTCTGCTTTTTGCTTCTTCTTCTGCTGCTGCTGCTGCTGCTACCGTTACCGCTACCGTTACCGCTGCTGCTGCTGGGGGTGTGACCTGCGAACCTGGCTCGGAAATGGACGCCGCAGCAACTCTCAAGTACATACAGAAGGGGGTGGATACAGTAGCACCAGAAACAGAAGCAACAAAAGAACACAAGTAGCAGCACCTCCCTGCACATCCGAAGAACATCGCTCGCGCGCCAGCAGCTGCCGTCTGCTCCATCTCAATCTTAATGTCAACCCCTCTCCCGAAACCCTAAACCTTGTTCCTGTCTATCCTCCTCCTCCTCCTTCACCACTCGTGCCTCATTCGCTCATGCCTAAAAATATATACTCCATATTCTCTATTCAAAAGCATAGTCGTTCTAACCTGGTGAATTCATACCGTCGATCCCCACGCAAACGGTCATGATAATAATAACTTGAACCAATTCATGCCCGTCCCTTCCCCTTCCTGTAGATTACATGTACATACTCCCCGCAGTTACGTACCACAGTGATCCTCTGTCCATAAACTCAATAACCTCAAACAGCACCTAGCAAGATCGTCGTCTCAGGTTTATTAGTCTCTTGAGCCTTTTACCACCCATAATGATCTTATGCTTCAAGACCCACAGCAATGGTCATTTTCCAGACCATCGGATTTGTCAATGCCCGGATAAACCCGTCCTTAAACTTCGGCTCATTCGCCATCAGCACTTGACCTCCCCTCTGAACTACGGCCTTAATCTCAAGGCTCTTGGACCACCCCAATTATACCGCTGCATACTATTACTCCACCCTCCCTTCCCCGGCTTACCCACACAGGCCAGCCATCTCTCTCACGGCAGGGCGTTCTTTGACGGGATCGAAATCGAACAGCTTGCCTTCTAACCTGTCACACAGACGCCATCTTCATATGCAAGGGTTCTGTTCTGTCCTACAACCTACCCGTACCAATCCCGTGGCTGCGGGAAGGGCAGAAGAAGAAGGTCGTCGTGATGCAGCCATTGCACTCAATCTCTAACTTGACTGGCTTTGCGGCAATAGTAAGACTATACGCAACTTTTCTGTTTTACATCTCTTATAAGTCCGTGTCCCGTAATCATGGAGGATAAGGGTCAGACGAAGCTTTTGATGGTTCGTAGGAGCCGCTTTCCGATCCCTAGATAGTTGCCAAGTGTTTTCAATTCACCAATGAGTCTTAGGCTGGGAATGCTTAGGAGGGAACTTCCACCTTGCTAAGCATTTCTGGTTCATCAACAAGTCCCGTAACTAGGTGATTACTTTAGGGCCTCTTCATTGCCATCGAAGAATAAAACTACTACATGGCAGAACAAGTTCCTCCTACTGTCCCTAAGGCCCCTCGGCCATCAGTGACCTCTATAAAGGAACCCCCCCTACCACCCCCACCCTGTACTACCTTCGCTCGCTCGTTTATGTCCTCGTCATCAACAAAATTCCCTCTTATAATAAGCTCTAGTAAATTCAACGCCTCCTATATCCATCATCATAGACTCACCTCAGCTAGCCCCCAGTAACATGGCCACTCGTTCCCTGATTTCTAGATTTCATGCCACATCTCCTAACCTCCTAGACTATCGCTATAATGCAACTAGTGAAACTGATGCCGTCTGTGAAGTTGTACAGTACAAATGCTCTATAAGAACTCGGTTTACAGTGATATTCGGCTTATAAGAGTGTGTGGTCGGGACCAGACAGGGATTATCTTATGCACACCAGTATTTCCCTATAAGTGAATCTGCTTTATAAAATTTCTCTAATTTTATACTCTTATAGGTCATACACGCTTGTACACCCTATTTTCCGTTTAATATCCCTGTATTTACTAACAATACTATACTATACGATGAAGGCAGCCTCCAGAGGATTAAATCAAGATATCAACTCAGTGAAATCACTTACTCAATATATAACGCTCTTTGACGAGCAAATGACGATATGTTTTATAACAGGGAAGGGGACATACAGTATTTGGTCGCCTCGGCACCTACAAACGCTACCGAAGGGGCTGGCTGCAATTTATCCCTTCGAGATTACTGTCTTTGTGTGTTCAAGAGTACTACAGGGATGGCGAGTTAAATTTATACCGGACTTAAAGGGGAAGCAGAAGATTACTATTCAATCATACCGCCCCGTGCGAGGCCTAGCCCGAATATGTCCGGCGCGCAGAACACGGGTATATGGAGGCCAAGAGGATGAGTGAAGAGAGAACCCAGCCAAAAAGACCAAGTCATCCCTACTGCTAGGTACTCTAGGATACTGATGCCATGAACTATGTCTATTGATGGCGGATTTTGAATCATGCCAGACGTCATCCTTATTAACGATGACATACACACTCCCACAGACCGCTAGGTCGCAAAAATCATCCGCCTCAAACGAACAGGGGAAATGCTTTCTGTCAAAGGAATTCCGGGTCTACAACAGGTACCATAACCTCTACGACGCCGATATACACTATCCTTAGGACGAAACTTCAGATTATGCATGCGAATGGAAACAGCTAAGGAGCCAAGATCACATTACGAATTTGAGGGCTTAGCACAATTTTTAGTATTCACCCCACAAGTTCCCTTACTATTTATGTTGTGTGTTTTCTTGTATAGATTTATAGAATAACCACTTATGCAGGTGAACTCTACCCTAGTTCTATATCATTCAACCTATAGTTGCGGTGAGGGGACAACCTGGAAATAGGCAAATATTAAAACGAAATTGTTTCAGTCACTGTTTCTGCCTACAAGTGATTTCTATAGAACGCGTCACGCACGAACTAAGCGTATAGAAGTTCCAGACATAATATGCTTGTCTACACATCGAGACATAGGACACGCCTAAAAAAGTCGCGTTGGGATGTTGGCTGTGTTGGCGCCCCTACATATAGAAAGACAGACCAAGCCTAGATGCGACCAATGAATACCTATTTTACCTCTGAAATAAGAGTCTAGATGCCCTTCTTTAACGCTGATTGTCGGCAGGAGTTACATAGAATATCTTGGCGTTTAAGAAATTAACAATCTTTAAAAAGGAATAAAAACTCTCTCCCCCGCCCGACCTTTCAAATCAATCCAATATTTCCAAGATTTGAGTTATTTGAAGGTATCTGCAGAACCTTCAAATGGACGCGTCAATATACCCTAGCTAGTCTTTTTTCTTTCTTTCTATAGTCTCACAGCGTAACACAAACGGTAACCCCTCTTCTGTACCTTCAGCGCGTAACTTCCCCACCATTCACACCAATTCAGACCACCCACACCTTTTTTTTCTTTCTTCTTTTCTTTCCTTTTGCTCCCCATGCCGGTTCTTAGCCGCCCCTTATCGATAACCAGCCCCTTCTAAAAACGTTCCAGATGCAGCCCTGCGAGTATCATCCGGCGGCTACCAAGTAATCACCCACTCAACCCTCAGCGTTTAAATATTGCTTCCTTTCTCCCCGATGTAATCTAGAAGGAGGTTAAGAAGGAAAGAGAGAAGGAAAGAAGGACTGACGTAAACATGGCCTGAGGTTATTTTTAGGATGGTGGTAAGGTACTATACCTCTGTACGCCACCTCCCCCCTCCAAGCTAAGGATGCTGCTGACCTGTATGGTTGCTATTGTTTGGGATGCGGTACGGGGGTGGATAGGGGGCGGCGGGATTCGGGATTCGGCATTCAAGCCCGGGGTGTCATGGTATTGTATAGGCGATACCGATCCTTACCATAGAACGTTATATATCCAAAAAAAACAAAAAAACA
This sequence comes from Verpa conica, assembly GCA_033030425.1. Taxonomy (NCBI): domain Eukaryota; kingdom Fungi; phylum Ascomycota; class Pezizomycetes; order Pezizales; family Morchellaceae; genus Verpa; species Verpa conica. The sequence continues at coordinate 405,075 of JAUFSD010000004.1, forward strand.
TCCGCTTAGTTAATCTTCCTACTTAAATCGTGGGTACCTTATCCTTTTAAAGAAATCATAAGGTTTAAAGAAATTCCTTTTGAAATAAAATAAAAAAAGATAACGCCGTTCCCTCCGGAATTCCAATTAACTTTTTCCCCGCCGTCCGTAATATCATACAGATCTAAGCTTCCCCGCATCCCCCGACATCGAATCCCCTCCCCCCCCCTTCCCAAATTAACTCGTGCAAACTTTAACTTTATCGCCTATCCAACCATTTGTACAACCCATATCTCTAAAGTCTCATCTTTAGACTAATAGCTGATCAATCAATATCCATTCCCACACCCGCCTCATCACCCGTACCCTCCTCAGCCACCCTAGCCGTCTCAGCTTCCTTCTCCGCAGCAGCCTTCTCGTTAGCCTCCGCGATAGCCGTAGCCCTCGCCGCAAGTTTCTGCTGCCGCCTCGACATTGGGATCGTAGCAATATCTAATTAAAAAAAAATTAAAAAAAAAAAAAAATTAACTTTCCCACCCCTCCCACCTTCCAAAAATAAAAATAAAAATAATAGTAAAATAGGTATCACAAACCCGTCATCTCAACAACCCCACCATCACCCAATTTCCTAACTTCATCTTCCTCTGCCTCCTTCCTCAATTTTGCATACACAATCTTCTTTTCGTTCTTGCGTACTTTTTTATTACTCGAAGTGCGCTTACGGTGTACCCCGGAGCCGGAGCCGGATCTGGTTACGGGTTGGCCAGGTTCTGTGCGTACTGTGATGGGCCGAGTTCGGGCTTTTACACCAGCTTTGCGGCTCCGGGCTCGGTTCTTAACGGATGTCGGGACGTTGGGGTTTCCGCGCGAAGGCATTGTGTTTTTTTTGGTGGGATATTGGGTTTGATAGTTGGTGAGGGTGGGGTGTTGTGTGGAACTTTTTGAGGATGTGTAGTTTTTTTTTTTTGGCTAGTGGTTACCCGGTTTTGTGTGAGAGTCGAGTGACGTTCGGTGTAGTGGTACTATTTACCACTATACTCATAGATATCTTGTTCCGAGGGAGAAGTTCATCAAAATATTCCTCTTATGGTAGTTAGAGTAATTATATGAGCTCACTATTACAGAGAACAAAGTCCCGCTTGCCTCCTAAGGTAAGAAATCCTCCACCCCGTCTCTTCTCTCTTAATACTAACCTCTAGTTCACATGAAAGTAAAGAACTATATTTAAGCTTTTGAAGTATGCAGGTTTTGGTATAATATAAGCTAGCTGATACGCCATGCTCCAGTCATCATACAGCTTAGTTTTCAAGACCTAGCACTAAGAATAATTTATACATGCCCTTTAAACACACTATACTGCCAAACAAACTGTGCTCCCTATAAGCTCCCTATCCTCGTGGTGGAGTCTAAGTAACCTAAACTAATATTATAACAATACTGTACCTCCTTGAGCGGAATTCCCCTCCATTCGTACAATATTGCCATATGTATAACCCTTAGATCGGGTTATACTATGATAGGGGTGCATTAAAAAATAAATGAAAAGTCTACTATCATAAACTACCTAGTATTAGGCCCCTGCCTAGTAGAGCCTACCCTTAACCCGGTACTCCACATAAGAATCAGGTTCTCTAGATTCACTCATGGTGACCTCATGCCTTACCTTTCTCTTTCCCACTAACCCTTCTTCTTCCTATAGTGATTTCCTGTTGATAGTCTCTGCTTATATCATCTGGTCTCCTGTTTTCGTCTAGCTCCATACTCTTTTTAGGCTTCTTGCTTTGTAGTAGGCCTAATGGACAAGATTTTGACAGTCTGTACGGAGCTTTGCCGGAGTTCTTCTGAATATTTTGACTCCAAATATCCTTAAGAAGACTAGATGAATGTTGTAGAACCTTTGCTGCCTGTAGTGAAGATACCTCCCACTGAATCTCGTCTATGCATTTAGGACAACTACAATCAAAACCGTAAGCCGCTTTTAAATAACATCGTCTCGTCCTTAAGGAGTATCCGGAGATCTTAATTCCTCCATAGCATATTGTAATCTCGTCACCTACTTCGAGAGTCTTTATAGCCACAAGATTGAGGGTTTTGTGCTCTGGGTTCCATGACACTTGGCATGTCGGCATACAACTATGGCTCAAATTACTTATAATTTGGAATACTCCTTCCATCCCAGAGTCTAAGGCAATCTGATTGACCTTCCAGATATTTGAAAGTGCCTCAGGAGATGGAATCGAATCCTCGCTAATGAATGTAGCAGCCCTGTTTTTTGATGAATTCCAACTGTGCAAACTTAAGAATTCCTTCCGAGCCTCGAAAGAAAGCTGTAAGAAGCGAGTAATCATTGGATGATAGTCTTGACACGGCTCACCCGAATCTTTTCTAATGATCCTCAGCTCTTCACTTGAGATGAGCATAAGTGGTGTCTCCTCTAAAACTATTCCGTTCTTAGGAAACAGAGGACCTCCGCCAGTAATAGCTGTAACTACTGTGAGTGATTTTCGTCCCTGGGGTTTTGCATGTAGATTATTTGACCTGATTCTTTGTAGTTCTATATTTTGCTTTTTCTTAAAAATATATCTTTCATTACCATCAGGATATAACCTAGCCTTATCTTCCAAGCATCGGGCACAACCACATCTAAATCCATAGCACCAGTACAGAAAAGCCTGTCGTTCCTCAAAGGAAGTATTGCGTGGAATGTAGGATATTGTTAGCTCATCCCCAGCTTTTATCTCTTGCTCTGCTCTGATCAAAAGCCACTTATGACCTGGATCAATTACTAAGCCCTTTCTTATAATCATTCGAAAGCTGCAATTAGGCTCACAGCTATGATTAAGGAAAGCACATCTAAAATATATACCGCCCAGCTCTGAGGATATCCTGAACCTGTTGGTCATGAACTTTCCGGCAATAGCCCATCCGGTTGGGAGCTCCCCTGGGGGCCATTCAAACGTTTCTCCACAACAGTTGTCGAGAAACATGACGTCTGATTGGTCTTTTAGTGAGAGTTTAATAAAACTTTCTAGGAAATCTGATTCTACGAAGCTGCTGGAAGTATCCTTTAGGTCGTGCAAGAGTGAAGTATCATGTTCTTCCGTGAGTGGTCCATACACCAGTGAAGGTCTTTCGATGATGATAGTTTTGCCCTTTGGGATGTCTTGTTCTGCAAAAAGCCCGAAACCCTTGTCAAAGGTTTCCTCTATTTTGCACTCATAGAACAAATTTGATACCGGAGGCACAGGTTGCTCATATGAAATTGGGACCTCGGGAGAATTTGACTGAGAATAATGCGGAGATATAGCAGGCGAGTTATGTGGTACCTTGATGCTACTTTTTGTTGGCGTGTCGTATCCAAAAATTGAAACGTATTGCTCTTTGTCAACCATATTTACACACAAGGTATCTTCTTACTGTGGTCCTGGATTCTGTGCTCAATCATGGTTAGATTATTTTGTGCTCAGTGCTCTATGGAACTCACTTTTGTGGTATTTGACTGTTCTAAACACCTGTTAGGAGGCCCAGTTGAGACAGGTTCTATAAAGGCTCTTATCCAGGTTTTGGAACTTTAAAACATGAATTAGGAACAAGATATTAAGTGGGGTCGACTAAGCAATTATTTTAGGAGATGAACCTACTGAGACAATAGTCAAAAGGCTTAGAAGGATGGTGGAATGAGAAAATTCTAGATGGCACCGAGAACTATAAAGAGAAATATAGTGGGAAGGTGAAGATGACAGTTATGGGCGAGATTCACTGGATGAACAATTGACTTCTAGCTAGTCAAATGATTACTTAATGCAGCTAGTAAGATGAGCATATCAAAAACACTAATAGAGCTCTAGATGATTCAGATTTCGTTGTTCCCCGTCATTCTGGCTTTTTGGATGCTTGTACATCTTATTCATAAATTTCCTTCCAGTGGGGCAGCAAGACAGAGATTCAGACAGATTTCACGCCATTCCTACGAACTACTTAAAGTTATTTATCTGTACCTAGAATAAAAAATTTGGTTCCCTAGAGGTTTTACCTACAACTTTTATATAGGAAGCTCCTACTCCCACGCATAAACCATACTAAAAATGCAGAAGTAATAGCCATTTTACTATTCAGGTAATCTAGACTACAAATAATCGCCCATTCTACTTCACAAAATAGCCATAAGTAAAAAGATATAAATACCTTATAGCTTTGCTTTGTGATCAAAGTTATCCATCACCTCAGTTTTGGCCTTATCTCGCAGCACTTTCTTCAATATCTTCCCAGACTATAAAAATTTCTAGTATTAGTCGAGAATTATGGATTGGAACTAAGGAAAACATACTGGGTTTCTAGGGATCTCATCCTCAAATACAACGCCACCAGTGAGCCATTTATGCCTAGTTACCCTTTCCTGAACCCATTTTTTCACGTCTTCTGCTTTCAGTGTGATACCAGGCTTCGTAACTACGTATGCTCGTGGTCTCTCATCTTCGGCACTAAATAAGCATAATCAGCAACGAACTCATAGGTACTGGGGTATATGGGATCGAACAAAGGAATTCCAATAACCGCTGCATCAGCAAGGCCGGGATGTTCTAGCAATACTCCTTCTAGTTCCGCCGGCGCTACCTGGTTTCCTTTAACTTTAATAAGTTCCTGTAGATGAAGTTTCGTTAACCCTAACCCAATACTTTAAGTCACCAAAGCATAATTATACCTTCTTCCTGTCAACAATGTACCATTTCCTTTTCTTATTATAGTATCCAATGTCTCCAGTTTTCAGCCACCCATCTTCCGTGAGAGTTTCCCTTGTAGCTTGAGGATTCTTGTAGTATCCCTTCATAACATTTGGACCCCGAATCCAGATCTCGCCTTCTTTGCCAATGGGTAGTTCAATCTTCCCTGTTGCAGTATCCATGATCTTCCCTTCGCAGTTCGGGAACAGCTCTCCTATAGAACCATCTTCATCCCTTTCGTCGGGATGGTATCCCATAACTGAGCATGTTGCCCTAGAATAAAACTCTTATATTAGTAATTTTTGCCCCCTCAAAGAAAAGCACCGCGAAAAGCATACTCAGTCATACCCCAACCCTGTTTCAAGTTGATATTCTCTTTCAGGCCTCTCCCAGCAGATATTCTTTCCTCAACTGCTCTTGATATATCTCTACTCAGTGGAGCAGCACCGCATCCTAGATTTATAACGGAACTCAAATCATATTTCGCAACAGCAGGGTGTTTCGCTAGTGCCACCATTATAGGTGGTACGCCGCTGACGTTTGTGATTTTAAACTTTTCGATACACGATAAGAAAGTTATAAAATCGAATTTAGCTAAAACATAGGTGGGAACCTGTCGAACTGGGGTTATTGTTGCGAAGTAAGTTTGACCATACTATACAAATTTTACGGGTTAGTCTTTGCTATGTCATAGGTGGATAAGTTTAGAGAGTACTGACTGCATGGTACATTGGAAGAATACATATCCAGCGGGGTGGTACAACCGGTCTTTTAGTTTGATCGTTAACCCATTCCACTTGGAGTGCATTGGAGATGAAGTTACGGTGGGTGATTTCTACACCCTTCGGAACGCCGGTAGTACTGGTACCCGAACCCAAAATCAGCTAGCTTTCCATACAAATCCAAACATCTTAAAACATACCCAGAGGAATAATTGATAGCTGCTGTCCTGTTCAATTCTTCATCTGTCTTCAATTCCTTCCAAACAAACTTATCTGTGCCCGCTTCAACAATCTCACTCCAATGATTAACCCCCTTCACCTTGTCCCTCTTCTCCCAGCGGACAGTGTTTCCATCTTTATCCACGTACAGCCCATCATCAAACACGAACACTTTCGACGGATCCATTCCAACAGTCTGAGCAGCATCAATTCCAACATCGATAGAACTCTCATTGACAATTAGAAACTTTGCCCCTGAATCCTTAAGCTGATAAGCTAGTTCACGACTCGTGAATCCCGGGTTGGCACCAGTAAAGATCCCTCCCGCACCAATGATACCAGTGAAGACTGCAGAGAAGAAGATGTTGTTCCCCGAGTAAAGCAGTACGCGATCTCCAGTCTCTAGGCCAGCTGCTATTAGACCCGAGGCGATACGTAGGACGAGAGACCGATAGGCATGGCTAGTAAGAAAGTGGGTATCAGGGTTGGCACCATCAATATAGAGGGGATCTTTAGGAAGAGGGTGTGTAGGAGAGGTAAAAATGTATGTAAGGAATGAGCATCGAGGAATATCGCAGCTCCAGCGTGATTTGATTGGCATGATGATGGTGATAGTGGTGGTGGTGATGATGATGATGATGATGATGATGATGATGATGATGATGATGATGATGATGGTAGAGGATGAGACAAACCGTAAATTAAATTAGGAGAACAAATCGAAAGCTGTATTTGAGACAGATTCCAGATGGCCAATAGCTTACTACAATTAATATAAATATCCAAGAGATTGATAGGTGCGTCCATAAGCACTTTGCATTCCTTAGATATCTATAGCGGGACTGTTATGGGAACACGACATGCATCAAGCCAATTAGAACCAGCGGTAACGAGCCCGGATGCAATAACGGCTTGTTTTAGGAAAGTGTATTGTGGGGTAACAGGGAATATTAGATTCGGTCCTAAAGTTGCCGAGGTTCGCTTGCCAAAACATCTTACAAGTATTCTGGCTATCGCTCTCTTACCCGGGAGGCGTGGCAATCCTCATAAGGGTGGTATCTATGCCTCAGCTCCTAAAGTACGCTCGCTTAGAGTTCAATATACTAAGGTCATTCTTGGGGCCCAGCAGCCTTATAACTCTCTAATTACTATTGATGTAAACCCCAAGTACTCCAACAAGTACTTTAATGTAGCAAACTACTGTGACCCAAAACTATCGGCGCCGAGGTTTATCACAACACCCAGGTTTATCACACGTGGACAAGCGCTCCTAGGAACTCCTGGAAGGCGCGGCACAGCCCTCTTCCGCCGGAGTGAAAATAGCCCGCACGACTGGCATGCGTATACCCCGCATGACGTTCCCTTGAGGATCTTCACTAGCCATCTCAACAAAAAATCATAGCTCGGGACTTGGGTGCCGAGTAATGTGGCTTGCCTCAGAGGCTGTCTATATACCTCTATGTCTGATATTTTACTGAAATAGCGGATGCAGAAATTTCTACACTTATGCACACCTAAGATGGCCTTTAGAATATCCCCTCTTAGTATAAGCTGAAAATAACGAGTTATTGATGTTTCATACTATGAGAAGGTCTCTAATTAGACAGTCCTCTTGCTCAAAAGTTGGAAATGAGGGGGAAATTTTTGAGCAAGGGTTCCCAAAATGTTTCGAGTGACACTTTGTGACAGAAAATATGAACCCCAGGTTGAGAAATACTCACATAGCCCTGAGATATTAGTCATTAGGAATAGCAGTACTAAAACTGGCATGGTTTTAGGAAGTGGGGCAGTCACCAACATACTAGTCTTACTTGTGAATAGCTATAAGAATGAGCTCTGGGCTAACCAAAGCCAGCAATACACTAGAACCCCTCAAAAGCAAGCAGCTTTACATATGACTCTGGAATCGATCACCATCAGTACGGTAAATCGAGGAACTTCCTAAACCATGACTAAATCAAGAAGTTTAGGATACCCATTCAAAAAACGCATGACGATCGCCCCATAGAGTATAACTCTTACCATAACTGTTATACAGGAATTATGCCATGAAACCCGATAGCAGGAGATCATAAGAGATCACTAATTTTCTTTCCGCTAGTGCTATGCTTATTGGGTCCCCACACGCCGGAACCAACACAGTATCTATCATGCAACTCCTTATACCCAACCGGTGTACGTAACCTTTCCCCAAAGGACCCTTTTACGACCAACGAGTAGTAACACCAGTTTATACACGATTGGTTCGTCAAGACACCTCAATATGCCTGTCGATTATTTTCCCGATCACCAAATTCGATTACTTGTTCGATCATCGGAGCAAATAAATAGCCAGCTTGATTCTATTCCAAACATATGAAGCATTGGTATACGTAGCATCACGATGGTGAGACGTGTATGTTTCCTCATTAAGCATCACTTTCTTTACGTAGGCAGGCCACTCAACACTAAAAACATGTCGATCCTCGTGGTATCTGATATATCGACTTTGGGGGGCGTGGTAACAACAGGCGAGCCCACCAAGCTTTAGCAAACGTCGGCGAGAATTGGGCTGCATATTCTGGGGAAAAGCAGCCGATGAGAGATCAGCCAGCCAATAGATCAGTTTTGACTACAGCCGTGCTCGTATGAAGGTACACATAAATTACACATGGTTGATTCGATCCAGACTGAGACTTCAGCTGGTCCGATCCTTTCAAGGTCTTTTGACTGGTCAAGGCGACTGAAAACGCTGGCTTATAGCGACTGGAGCAAACCCCCCGTCATGAAGCCAACTAGCTGATGACGTTTTCTAGAAGCCTGGATATCCGCATCGAAGCTTCAAAATTAAAAAACTGGCTCCATTGAATTCTAAATCTCCATATCAAGACATTTCCGCGTGGTCATGGGTAAGTGGTTTGCATGCAAGCAATATTCTGTTTCACGCTAACCAGTACGTAACGACTAAATTGCTGTTCGCCTGTACGAGTGAACGCGTACAACCACCAAGTGAATATCTCGCATTTGGGTTCTTAGATGAAACAAGAATATCGGCTAGGTATCCCCGGGTCCGTTTCTTTAACTTGTGATCTCAATCATATCCTATCACCCACATTTTAGTCCTCCTCACAAAGTGTTCTCTTACCACCAATAGAATATTCACCCGGTTTAAACGATACGCACTCAGCTTTGCCGCTAATATATATCAGTATTAACACGCTCAGACCACCAGATCTTGTTTCCCCTGGGTACCCACTCCAGATCCAATCCGCTCATCCGGAACCAGGATTCCTTGCTACCTCCATTCTCAAACACGCGAGAAATCCATTTTAACCCCCTGAACAGAAATTCCCCTCTTCGTACCACAAACCTCTATTATCTTCCCACCTCCACAGTCTATACTCGAGCCGAAGAGGATATCGCATCCACGGAGAGCCAGATTCTTGGGGTCGAGTCCGGAAAGAATTTCGGTAGCCTCGATGACCCTTACAATTTAGAAGTCGGCATATGTAAAGAGCTATAACCCCTCCTGATCCACACCAGGGTTTGTGTCTCAGTACCCCCCCCCACCTACGCAAGCCAAATCGCTACATCTCCGTTCTCCTCCTCGTCAATCTCCTCCTTCGCTTGCTCATCCACCTATCTAGCCTCGCACCACCACCACATTCACCCTACTCCAACCAGATAAACAGGCCTACCCCTGCCATCCACTAATTCATAAACCACCAACCCTAGCCATCCACTAATTCATAACCACAAACCCTAGCCAATTCGTCTAGTCCAGTTCTTATTCCTTCCAGCCCCAATAACCTCCAAATCGCATCCATAAGATCAACCAGTTGTGGAAGGCTTTTATCGATCCGATAGAGTAGTTAGACATAAAATGAACGATAATTGTATTAAAGTAACGATGAATAAAAATCGATGGTGGCTATTTGTGGTAGTAACGGTGGAACTAGATTAATTCTAAACGTTGGTGATGGGTCCAGTACCCTGGCACCGAGACCCTTTGGAAGACATCAGGAGCCATGGTGACCAGTGACCATTCTAGTATAGCTAGTCTTCCCCGGTGGAAGACATGCCGATAGATTACCAAGATTTTCCGGGCCGGTCTACCAAGCCTCCACCTCCACAATCAATCAATCCATCACTCAAAGCTTAGGCGGGCCAGCCGATCATCAAAAGCAATCAATGCAATGTCATGTGAATCCCATCAAGTATTCCGGGTGATAATAGCAATCGATTCCAATAGTGGTTGTGCAGAGTGTTTGTCGGAGTTGCGGGTAGTGGGGAGAGGGAAAGAAGGGAAGGAGGGGAAAAACCAAAAAAAGTTTGTGCATTCCACGAACCCCGCTGACCCCACTATGAACCCTAACCCTGCAAGAATCTACCAGAACCCCGCAATTCTCCAGACAACTCCTGCCAGCGCATCAAACTATGCCAAATAGAACTTAGATGTATTTGTTTCCTATACAAGAAATACAAACTAGCTAAACTTGGGGGAAAATATTGAAGTATCAAAAAATCTCACTTTTATTGATCTCCTCGGCTCTTTTGTTTCTGCCTCGATCCGGCACCTAAAAAAAAGCTCAAAAAAAAGGGATCCACCTCCTGCCCCAACACGGACAACTTATGAACAAAACCAACATCCCCCGAAACCAGCTCTAAGTATGCTACTGTTCCCTTCGCCAAAGACCCAGAAAATATAGGCAAAAAGAGCTAATCCCACAAGTAAAAAAAGAGTAAAACAGCCCCCACCATGAAAAAAAAGAAATAAAATCAACACACCCAAAGCCGGTAAAAAGAAATGTTGAATAATAGCACACTTCCAGCAGCCACCACCGGAAAAAATAAAACCTAAAAAAACACCTCACCTAACACAGTACAACCCGTCTTTTTTTCGTTAATATTGTCGTAGAAATGCAAATGAAAAATAAAGGAAAGAATAAGAGAAAGGAAGATTGAAAACGAAGCGCACCAACAATCATCACCACCCACCCAAAACCCAAAACCCGCCATATAAGATGTCAGATATAAAACGAACACCACCCAAGCATGAATCCCGAAAGAAAAGAGCAAACCCCAAAGGTACCAAGAACCAAGTCGATGATATAAAAGGAAAAAAAGGGCTAAGGTAGAGCAAAGCAGTCGTAGTAATAACAGTGGAAAGAGAAATAGACAATGAAGTAAGGGGGGAAGATAAACAATGGAAGGGAATAAAGTGTACAGAAAGAAAGATGTGGAAAATGTATGTGCAGGAAAACCCAGGTATCAGGCTAGGGTATTTCGAAATATGTCAGGATGCAAAAATCCCAGTAGATACAAAAATTGATGCCAACCCGAACCTAACCTCTTTGACTACTCCATTGTTGGGTTAAGGCAAAAAAAAAAAAAAAAAGAAACCTCAAAACAAATCGACACCTACACGACCAAGCTTCACTGCCACGATTAAAGCGCCCAAGATCATATTGAAAAGAAAGAACAATTGATCCATCTGATGACAGAAGCGTAAATCTGGTATGTACCTACACCGTGAGGTCCTCCCACCCGCCTCCGACCCATTCAGCATCGTACCCATCATCGTCAGCATAACCATGGTCGGATCCATAGCTCCAGCTTCTACGCTTGAGTTCCTTCTCGCGTTCCTCACGTTCGCGCTCCTCTTCTTCTTCGTCCTCAATGACCCAATCACTCCAAGACTTGGAGACTGGCGCTTCTGGCTTGCCAAAGTACATACCAAAAGCGTTCTCAGCCTTGGCTGGTGCCGGAGTCTGGATGGGAATCGTTTCAGTGCGGAGGTTGTCTGTGCGGAGGTTGAAGTGTTTGTCCATGGAAGAAAAAGAACCACCAAGACCAGAGTCGAGAGAGGGAGTTGGAGGAACATAGAAGCCCATATCATGCGCGTAACGGTCGGGGCTGTTGACGAACATGTCTTCGCTATAGCGAATTGTCGGCTCCTCTTGATCAGGAATGACAGACAACTGACGAGCAATTGGAGTGGAATACAAGGCCTGAGCCCAAGGGAAAGAACCTCCCTGGGCGATCTGAGGGCTTGGAATAGACGGAGTACGAAGGGGCTCGCGATTTGCCGATGCAACAACGACATTCCTGTCTTCGGTGCAAAAGTCATCAAGACTCTCCTCATCAGTAGTCCAGCTAACAGCTCTTTCAATGGCTTCACGAACGTTCTTGAGAGAACGCTTATTCGGATCAAGTGATAGGCAGTTGATGAGAACCTCAAAGGTGTCATAGGACATAGTCGGGAAGATATCAAAAAGGGACTCTCTATCAAGAACATAGTCTGCAAAGAGGGGATCGCTCTCTGCGGGAACAGTAAACGGGTTCCGGGCAAATAGAATGTTCAACAGACAGATTCCAATAGCCCAGATGTCCGCCTTCTCAGGAGAGTATCCACCAAATGAGTCGTACTGTTCAGGTGCCATATAGCGGTCACTACCAACAGCGGACTCATCTGACCACTGTTCCATAGTGGCTAAACCAAAATCACCAAGTTTAACTGACCCAGATGCACTCAGAAAGATGTTCTCTGGCTTAATGTCACGGTGATAAACACCCTTGGAGTGCATGTGCTCCACAGCTGAGACTAGTTGCAGCATGAACTCCCTGACATGTTCAGTCTCCAAAGGTCCACGACCAAGGCAAATGGTCTCGTAGAGGTCACCCATGGGACAATACTCAAGCGCAAGGAAGACATGGCTTTCAGTCTCAAAGGAGTGGGCCAAGTTGACAATATTGGGATGAGAACCAAGCTGAGCGTGGTATTCCAATTCCTGGGAAAGCTCATCGATTGCAAGTCCCGTGGTCTCAGCGGCAGCAGAGTTAGCCTTGGTCAGACACTTGATAGCAACCAACTCATTCGTATGAATGTCCTTAGCGAGATAGACCATGCCGAAGGAGCCGTGATTGAGGAGCTTGATAGATTCAAAACGTCTATGAATTCAAATGCCATCAGTCATGTCGAGCTGTTACCAATACACTCTGCGAGAAGACATACCCGTCAAGGAGGACACCCTCTTGGAAAATATCTTTCATGCAATCCATTTGAGAGACGGTGATAAATAGTGATTTAGAGATGTTTAAGGATTATGGTATAGGTGAAAGTACTATGTTATTTGAACAAGAGTCGATCGAGTTGTTCGTAAAAAACCAGAACAGTCTATCTGCGGATGGCTGAAGCCGCGGTTTTGATGGTCATACACACGCTTGAGGAATGCCCCTCACTGAGGTTTCAAACCTAAGTTTTATGAAGAATATTAATTCTTCGAGAAAACAGATACTAAAATCTGTTGATGTGATGGATATTGAATAGGGATACGAGTTCGAGGGGGGGCAACAAAAAGGAAAATGATTGGATGTTTAGACCGGCAACACAAGACGCATATAGGCGGTACGTTCCTCGGGGAGAATAGATAATCGAAATAGTCGTGGGCTGTACCGTGTGTTGTTTGAAAAGAAAAGAAAAAAAGAGTGGATAAACTTATGAACGCATGAGAGATTTTGCTGTGAACTGTACAAACAAATAGTTATTAGCACTTTGAATGCTTACTGCCCATACTAGCAACGAGCTATATACGAGAAAGTTGTAGCTTGGTCCGGGTGGCAGTGACTCACGGATCGACGATAAGGAAACTCGTTCAGATGGGAGCTCTCTCGAGCTCTAGGGCCTTTTAATGCTCAAATGTTTTTGTTTGGGAACGAGCACTACTAGCAAGTAGTAGACGAGTTATCAGAGAATGGATGACCAGAACTTGATTGAAGCTCTACAGAGGAGCCAACAATGAATTGCTTGTCACTAGCTATCTATTCTCTGATGGGTAGGTTGCGATCTTCTTCCCCAGCAGCAAAATTATGAGTCCTGGTTGCTGGCTTGTTCGTTAAATATAGTCGAGGTACCGAATAGAGCAGGTTGGGTTGAGTCGATGAGTCCAAGGGGGCGGGGGACGACGACGAACGATGATGCTGCAACGGGGAGTGGATATCCGGCTTAGCGAAGCTGTTCCCGTGAGAACACGTAGAATAACGTCTCTAGCTGATGGATTGCAGTTTCAGTCGTGCGAAGAAGTGGTAGTAGTTGTGATGGGAAGGGAAAGAAGAAGGAAGGGGGGAGGGGAGGAGAGAAGAGGAGGACCCCCAGGGGAAAGGCGACTCAAGATTGGCAGGACAGATGTGTCGGTATGGTGACAACGCAGGCTGGGGAAACAACGATGAAGGAGGGTAGAAAGCACGAGAAGGAGAAGGGGCAAAATGCTGATATATGGCAGCTGGCAACTGGAGACTGCACCCGCCTGTCTGGGCGGGGGACCACAAAGGGCCTCTGGTGGCCGACTGACTATGGCCGCGTCGTACAGCCCTCCCCCTTCCTTTCTGCAGTTGCTGCTCCCCCCCAAAGGCGGAAAAGGTGTGTGTGTCCTGTGGGTGTGATCAGTCTGTTGTAGCCTGCCCAGAACATCTTGGGCGTAAGTTACGTGGAAGTATACTATTACATTTCTGTACTAGCCCCCTCCTACCAAATCCATGTAAACCGCTCTAAAATGACGGGGTACAGGGGGTGGTTCCTTGATGCAATTGGCTGTCTAATTTCAGTGACGTTGGCAGTGGTGGGCCAGTGGTGGGCCGCCGCTTCCAGGCATGATCATCGAAATCCCACCGAGAACCGACCCACTCTGACGCGCCTGCCGACCATTAGAAATACTAGAAAATCTTGCAGGTTTACTCGAAGGACTCGGTGTGTGTGGAGCGTGAGCACCCCATACAGACCAAATATCACCCATCCATACCTTCCTTCCACAGCTTCCATCTCGTTCTAATTCTTCGTCATGTGCACCGGGTTTTTGGAGATGCAAAGCTAAAATACCCCTTCATCCACCGCAAGATCCGTCCTCTTACGGCGTTTTCGGGCGCAGATAACGGCGTCGTGGAGAGCACGCGAGTACGCAGACCAACTCTTCACACGCGAGCAGCGATCGGTCCTCCAGTAAATGTTTTGACTAAATGTTCGCCGCCCGATGCAGGCCGCCGGCCGAAAACAAAGAAGGGGACAGAGTGTCAAATACCCACCATCCCAATTCTTAGGTACCCGTGGGTAAACATATTTTACATTTTACATTTTACATATGGCACGGCCGGTAAGTATCTCAACTTTCGAGACCTGGGCTTAGAAGCCCGGCATCCTGCGAGAGTCTTCCAGGGCCCGTGCGTGCAGGCTATCGATAGTTACCAAAGAGGGACAGAGACCAAGGTGCCCACGGTACCTCTGGGAACTACCACCAGTGATCCTCCTTTATGCGCCCCAGCGCCAAGCGTAACTCATGACCCCGGCAGAATTCCTTGTAAACATCTCGCATACTTTGCCTATTGATGCCCCTCGTGTTGAAAACGTTTTTCTTCGAGTTGAGCAAATAAGATCTCGCCTTTGGGGGCAATATAGTCGCTAGTATATATATCTTATTTGAAAGGGTTGCAGAAAATTCCTATTTTTCATGAAACCCTCTCCTCTGCAAGAAGCCCCTGCCCTTGCGACAGTAGGGCAGGATAGAACAACCGGCCCCGAGTCGTGCGTTTTGCCAATCGACATGATTGTTCCCACCCCAACAACTAAACACCCGTCTCAACAACATTTCATAAATCCACCTGCACTGCCGAAAGCCCATCATCACAGCATCGAGTGGTGGCCCAGTTAGACCCTGCCCATCTCAGCTCCTGCGTACGATCTGTCATAAAAAGGCCCAAAACACGCATCGCAAAACAACCTTCTCTCTTGATCAACGTTCGAAAAAAGAAATCCCCAGCAGCAACCAGGAGTAGCACCCAGAAAAGAGCACCCGAAACAGTACTGTCAGCAACGCAAAAATAGCCCAAAGGGGTAATAGGTCAGACCTAAACAAGACGTAATAAACATAGTAAATAATCCCATCCAATAAACGAGGCAACTTCCGCCGACATCTAACAACGCACCACTTGTCCGTACGATATTCAAGAAAGCATAAAATTCAGCCAAATATGCCTACGTACAAGGCTATCCTGCTAGATATTGGTTGGCCCTCTATTCCTATTCGCCCCCTCTCTTCCTTCGCCTTTATTCCCCACAGTTTCATCCACGGCACCTCGAGCGCCGCATGCAAGGATACCTCCTCGCTAACCGCTGACGGGTCTTGGCTTACATATGTTGTGAACGCACACTCTAGAAGGTAAACAATTCACGCCGTTTCAATAGCAATGTTTATGGGCAAAATTCTGCTGCCTAGTAGCAATTACAAAGATAGACTGCAAAGCACCACCCTGCTGACGAGTTTTGTGTGTCTGCTCGCACTGGTCTCTGTCTCAAGGAACGGTAAACCCCCAATTGATATCTTACTCCGCAAAAATGAGGGGAAAGGGGAAAAAGAAAACATAAACATGGGCCTTCATTGAAGAAGTCCTACGCGATTTGAATCCATTGGCTAACTTTAAGCTTCGCGTGCTCGTGATACTCCACGGGCTGCGAGACAAGAAATAGGTGTGCTCGATCAGCTTCGTTCGTGATGTTCTTGTAAGTTGGCGAAGGCTAAGCCTTTTTCTTATTTTTGGCAATACCCTAGCACCTTCCCAAGATCGGCAAATATCGAGCAATTTCGTTTCTGGGTATTGTGGTGTCGAGGGAAATAAGATGCGCAGTGATGGCAGGTAATTTCGATGGACCAGATTGCAACTGCCTCACCACACGAGGCGTTTGATCGTCATAACCCCTAGTCAACTACAGACGAAACGAAGATCGTCTCTAATTCCAATATCCTAATAAATAATCTCCACCAGTTTACTGACGGGAAGCTGGTAGTTCCCGTACGCCATCTCAGCTCTTCCGGGCTATATACGCTCCGAGTGGGATAATCCATTGTTTAAACCTTACCGCGAGGCTTTCCCGGAGAATGTAAGGGACACTCCCGAGCAGCTTATGAATTATGTTCGAGAAGTCTCTGAGAAGGACATAAAAGTGAGTTGTTTGAAACAGCTACAAGGTCAGTGATTTGCGTTTCTCTTCTCTATTGCTTTTTGTTTTAATTACTATCTCATTTTCTGGTATATGTGTTCATTTCTTCTGTACCGAGTTTTCCTTTTTATACCCTAAATATCGTTTTAATATCTTCCTCTTGGGGAAGTTGATCTCGTTTCACCTGCCCGGGACTCATGCGCTCCCGCTCCCCGCAAAACTTCCGAAGCGGAAGCGAGCGCTTGGGTTCCCGCCATGTCTCGCTTTGGTATGCGTTCAGACATGCAACAGCGAAGGGGTAAAAGCATTCCATAAGTTGCGTGACATATCATGTCATGGAGAATTTACCCTCACCAGAAGAATGAGATGACCGTTTTTTCCCTTCCGCGCAGTTCTTTTGGTCTCTCTTGCGTTTTCATTCTTTCTTGCGCCCTATTCTGCTTATCATGCACTTTATTGATCTATTTCTTCCTTTGCTTATCCATTCTGCCAAATTCACCGGCCCGAAACCTAATCCTAATGCCTGTAATCCCACGTCATCACTTATTTAAACTCTAACCGTGTGTCCTTATGCAAATCGTTGTCCTTATCCATCAGTACTCAACTTTTGGATCTACTCAGATAAGAGATAAACGAGATGAAAGTGTAACTAACACTCTATAATTAATAGGACTTATCTGGGAGCAGGGCTATCAAGATGGCGCCTACAAAGCACCTATCTACCCTGACGTCCTCCCAGCGATAAAGAACTGGGTTGACAAGCTCGGACTGGTTGTTGATATATATTCTTCCGGATCCGTGGCCGGTAAGACATTCCTAGCCTAGCTACTGAGTACCTTGTCTCTTCCCCTCTTCTTTGATCCCTCGGCGGAGGCACACCCTTAAGTGGACGACAAGCGTTCATATCGGAGTTCATGATTCCTTCTGGTTATCTGCGTGACCAGCCGAATACGAGCATACGGATAGTGAAATAGGAAGCTAACGTTATTTACGAACAGCCCAGAAGCTCCTCTTCCGGCACACTGATGCCGAAATCAGTGACATGACAAAATATCTTTCGGGCTACTTTGATACCGTTAGTGCCGGTCCGAAAATGGAAGCCACGTCCTACAAAATCATTGCCGAAAAGACCGGAATTGATGCGTCCTCTTGGCTTTTCCTTAGCGACAACGTCAAGGGTTTGTTACCAATATCCCAATCGATTAATCCCAATACCATGAATGGCACTTCATCCCCATTACTCAAATACCTATCACCTATCAACGTTCTACTTTGCTGCCCCCTCCGCACTTGTTCCATCTCATCGCATCCCCATCCCCATCCCAACCAGCCCAAAAGGAAATAATACCCAAGTAGGGCCACAATCCCGAATCGATCAAAAGCATATCGTCTTTTATTCTTTTTTTGTCTCTATTTCACGGTCTGAAGTTCATAGGACACTAATACGCTTTCTTGCATATTCCAGAAGTCGAAGCGGCAAAGTTGGCTGGAATGAATGCGGCCATTGTTGTTCGTCCCGGCAACGCACCCTTGATGTCCGAAGACAGGGACGCACACCTTGTTGTCGAGAATGGATTCGACGAGGTTACTTCCTGGATTTCGGCAGCTTAGTCTTGGCGCCAGATTGGAAAGGGCGCAACTGCCTAATCTCAACGCTGTGCCACGCGCGTACGCAACTCTGCAGTGAAGGCGTGTCACTGTACCTATCGCTAGTTGTTCTCGATTTGCACTTTAAGTGTAAGGTAGATTCAAATTTGTAGACGCATTGATATCCCAGATCTTATACATATTGATTGGTGCTTGTGATCTACCCCGTTTGTGTTATGGTCTCCTTGAAATCATAGCTGTCGCACTAGCAAAATAGTAGCCCGTTAATCTCTTAATAATCCTTTGCTTTAGCCAGCACAGTAGTAGTCAATTTTTAATACTTCCGTTCTCTGGCCAGCGCAGTTACAGTCCATTTTCGATATTTCCGCGCCCTAGCCAGCGTGATTCTTACAACTGTCATCATCTGAAACTTGTCAGCTATATAGCTATTCTCATCCAATCGACCTCTACTATCAAACTTGTTTTCTTTTGCCTGTTCCCCGCTTGTCGCCTGTGCTTACATGGAATTTGCCGGAAGTAGGTATAAAAGTTATCCTATCGGAACAGAGCCCAAGATGAGCTGCAGTATTTACTGGACACAAACATAGAGGGGGGAAGTTGGAACATGAAGGATTTCTAAAGCCAATAGTTAGGGTGTAAAACATACTTTACCGGTTCCAAGTTCTCCCGTGCACTCGCAGCATGCGTGAGGGGATGAAATACCTACTGCGTATTACCGGGTACTCCATCGGGCAGTACCGGTGGCTAAAGCTCACAGACGCCTCAGTTGATCAATGTCACGAACCATCACCCGTTGCTAGAAGGACAGGCGCTGTGGCCACCTGCAAGTGTAAATTTTACCCTGAAAAGGCCACTTGGTGGCTTTCATGGGTCTATTTAATTGCTTTTGGCGCACCTTAAACATTTCCCCAGATATACAAGGTAGACAAGGCGTAAATGCGCAGGAATAGTCACCTCTAAAGTGCAACCAAAACCTTGTTCTATTATACAGGATATATCAGCCTCGATCCAAGCATGCTCTAGTTCGATTTCCCGGATGGCTATGATTAAAAATCCTGAGGAATTGAGCCTGAGTACTATGTTTCTATACTATATTACCTAATACATGCATGTATCCAGACTGGACTTGGAGAACTAGAAGTATATAAGTCTCGCTACTTGGAAATGGCTAGCCCGCCTATCAGCCTTTTAAGGGGATAATATACCAGCATACTTATCATATTAGTGGTATTGACCCCTTTAGGCTAGGCTTATTTCTATTAAATGGTACCGTTTTGTATGCGCACAATCACCACTCACAGCAACTATTCGAGTGATACCTCATGAATAAGAAGTTCACCCTTTAGCTATTTTAGCCCTATGGGTATTATTTATAAAGTAATTAAGAGCTATTACAAGGAATTCTGTAGAAATATTTATTCTAATATGTATGTGGTGATTCATCTTTATGCGGTTCAGGACTGAATTTTGCGTAGAGAAACGCCAAACAAATCTTGGCTAATAGGCTAGCGGGCTGCGAAACCCTTTGAGGCTAAGATTTTATATACATATACGGTACTAACTAAAGAAAGTAAACTGTAGTTGTACGATACTTGGTTTTCGGGGGTTTCCGGATCAACTACCCGGTCCTTCAAAGAACTAGGTGGCCACAGTTCAAGAAATACGTCATCAAAGAATGGGCGTTCAATAAACTTTTCTCATGGGCCCTAAAGCCACCACAACAAAGAATATTTTGTTTCTAGGCTTAAGGTTATACTTACCCAGCCTATGTCAGAACCATTGTGGTTAATTGGGTACTGGCTAACTAAAGTAATTTGGTTTAAGGCTTTCTTGAAGGTATGGCTTCATGACATAGTAATTACCACAATTGACGTCGGGACTTGTTTCTAGCCACCTATCGACTAGACCTTGTCAAATATTTTTTTCCATTGTGACGTCACGTGTATCTATTAGGGCCCACATAAATACAAGCCCGACTTCGTCCGCAACTTGAACAATAAATCAGGCTTAATAATGTATTTCTCGAGCTAGAGTATGGTTTCATCTTACGCTACCAGGAAGTGTCGCATCGTATTATGACAGCTACGTGCGCATCATAGGCCATTGTGAAATTAATCGGTTCTGGGTCCTTCTTATTCCGCAAACAGTGTAAGTACATATCACATGGCACATGTCGTCAATTGGTGCTCATAGCAGAAACACAAATCTCAGATTGTTGAATGATTCACATCGCCCACGTAAAAAAAAAGCCCTTAGCGTCATACCCCACTTAATTCGCTCCTGGCACAATAATAACCAGCGGAGAGTGGTGGACTTTGGGGAACTCGTGTCGGAATCTAGTTCTATGAAATTACCGATGACATGTATTATGAAGATCATGCACAGCACTGATAACTAAAATAAACTGGTAAGATCGAGAGAAACGCCCATAATAAGCTATTCATCGAGGCTTATGGAATATCAAAACGTCAGGACCCAGGGTCTACCCGGGTACAACATACCGTGCATGATTCTTTGGTCAAATTGTTGGTTTCCTCGATTAAAGTGATTATATTGAGGGGCTGGATATCTTATTCTAGTCTCGTGTCTCTCACCCGATATCGCTGAATCAGTCATCCCGTCCTTCGGGAGCCAGAAACAAGTGGAGGAGGATATTTTCACCTTGTGCGTAAAAAACCCCCGGTAACAGAAAAGCTCCTTGAAACTAGAAGTACATCTCTTGATCGCCCAGGAATCCAAACCACGGACCGTTACCGTAGCTGTTATCGACTAGCACACATCTAGACCGTGAATCCATAGGGGCTGCCGATGCTCCTGGCTGATGATTGTCTCTCATGAGTCGGTACAACATTGCATCTGGCTGAAGCCCCCGCGGCATGCATTATTGGAGGAAGTACGAGCGAGTATAGTAAATCAAACTCTATCCAGGTCAGAACGGTACTTAGAGACAAGCGGAGTAGAACTACATGTAGTGACGAAACTAGAAATAGATGATTTTCATGTTTTTAATCCATGGGTTAGGGTAGTTACTCCCTTCCTTTAGTGTATAAGTGTATCAGGCACGAGCTGAATAGCTCTGAGTGGGGGCTAGCAGAACTAGTCCCAACATGACCTGCATTAGGAAATCTTACTACAGTTGTATCTTGCTATAAGGAACGAAATCGGCCGGGACATGCACGTTCCAAATAGTGAGACACAAATGTAGCTACTAGGACAAAAATAATAGGGGTGTGCCGCACGGCTCGAGGCCCCTAAAAACAAATAACAGCAAATTTATTAGTGATTTATAGAATATACTCCTTTCTTTTAGTTTACATAGCCTTTTTCTATACTTAACCCCCTATTCATATACAGTACACCCCTTTTACCACTGCACTCGATGTCCATTAGGTTATCCTTTTTTGAGAATGCTCTCTCCCGCTTTATTTTCTTTTTTTAGTTAAGTAATTCATTAAATACATGCATCTTCCGCTTTAGATACCTTAATTAGGACACTTCTTA
The DNA here is from genome assembly GCA_033030425.1 of Verpa conica. Lineage (NCBI taxonomy): Eukaryota > Fungi > Ascomycota > Pezizomycetes > Pezizales > Morchellaceae > Verpa > Verpa conica. Next base: position 426,791 of record JAUFSD010000004.1, read on the forward strand.
AGGAGACTCCAACAGATTAGCTATCCACTTTTATTTTATTACCTTAGTTGGTTAGAAGGGAATGATAATGGCTTCTATTAATTTAAGAGGAGAAGACGGATCTTAACCCCGTCTCTGTACCAGGGAGCGAGGATCAGACGCCAAAAAGCAGAGGCTTTGTATAGCGTACCTAAATGTAGGCAGAACCTTTTCCCAGGTCACGCAATGGATTATATAATACCCGAAAAAGCGTCAGAGCTAGAATACCTCGATACGGTATAAAAAAAATCCTCAAAGACAAATTTCGCTTGTTTCTGCATACCCCACACGGCCGGCGAGCCAGATATGATCCGGGGCACTGGTAGTACCGATTGAAATTACTACTCAAGATGTATAAGAGCGCGGGCAGACACACGTGGGGGTACTAACCGATGTTAAACCCAACTTTCATCATTCTAAAAAAAACTACTCACCCAAGAAACATGTACGTACAAGGTACGCAGATACCATTAGATACGCAAACAAAACCTGATATACTAAATAACATTGGAATAAAAAGGCATATTCCAACACTAAATGTATTATATTACTAAGTAAGGGATAAATTTAAATAACTACCGGCCTCTCACTCCAAAAAGCAAGTTGACGGTCATGGTGCGCATGTTGTAGCATCACGAATTATACAATTGCGGGCTGTGCACTTAATAGAACAAACAAAAAAAAGGACCCTAGCAGTGAAACCCCCCGCGTAATATTTTATATTCATGGCACATCACTCGCACGGGTAGCCTATCACGAGTGTCCAGGGTGTATTTGGGCTTCCAAAGTAAACAACGTAAGAATACAACCCTCACAACTCCGTCCTAGCAACTCCCTCTATCAATAGAGACTTCTCCCTCGCTGAGCTGGTAGCGACATCCGGTGACTTGCTTGTGGCCAAGATTGAAACCTGGCCTGTCAGCAGCACCCATCTCGCGATAGCGCTTATAAGCTTACCTTATTGCCAACGCATTGTTTATCCAAAGCAACTTCAAAATATGTAGAAGTCTTCGCCACGCAACAGCCGAAAATGCTACCAGTCGTTGCCACAAAGCCATCCATCACTCCCTACAACCCCGCTGCCTAGCACTGCCTACTCATCGCTATCTGTACAACGTACAGCTGTACGTCTCCGCCCCATCCCACAATATCGTATTTTGTTCGTTTTTATCGGATTGCTCGCCTACAGGCATCATTGGCTTGTCTTGACCCCATCGAAAACCAACGAGGCCACTTCAACACATCTAGCTTTCATGACTCACCGGAGCACATTGGCTGTATTTTATCGTACGAGTTATAAATCAATTGCTTTCTCGGAAGCACAAAATAACCCTTCGTATTTGTTATCGCCATCAACTCAGGAAATGATCATATGCATAAGCACTCATAAAGGCCAACATTTTTCCCTCAAAACCAATACATTCAATCACTCCCAAGCCCTTCACCTAGACAGAACAAGTGGAGGTACTTGATCCTATGGATAATGTTTCATAAGAGCGCATCCTGGAGAATGTTGGGTATACGTTTTGCTGTGCACAATAATTCATCTACTAATCCAGATGCCTCAACAACTGTGGGGGAAAAACTCGGCTAGAAAGCCACCCACTCCACCAATCACGTGATTGGATTCGTGCGAGTGATTGTTTATGTTTTTGATCTAGGGTTCGGCGCACGCTCTCTTTAAACAATAGAGTATTCGGGAGAAACAGTCTTATAAGAAGTAGAACATTAAAACATAATATATTTCGCAAGAGTTTCGCCCCTGCCTGCTAGCCGCCTTCAAGTTTTTTTTGCTTGATGCGGTGGCAGGTACGCGAGAGGCCATCGAGTTATTGGCCATATGGCAAACAGCATTGTTTTAAAGCCTGTGGAACACGAACGATTGGAGTCCGTGTAAACGCCAAGCAATGACAAACGAGATACTTAACCGATTGGTTTGCAGCTGGGAGCAAATCCTATTGGGTTTATTGTTCATGCACAGATGCAAGACACGCAGGTTATTTGTGTCCCGTGATTTCAACCGTCAACGACCGATGTCTAGGCCCTTGTGAAACTGGAATATCAAGTATCTGACCAATGCCATTATAAATGACTATGGCAGATCACAATCATATGGTGAGGTTTACAGTAGCTCCTACAAATCGATCTCAAATCCGCAAGTGAGTGACCTTCCTCCGTGTGTATAGTGAATTTTAAAAAGACATCGACCTGGTGAATATGAAATGTGATTCCTTTCCGCTCGGGTAGATGTCCGGCTGTTGGTGGGGGAAATAAGAGTGCGTGCACAAGATTTTCTAATATCGGCAAAACAAGAAATTCGCAGCAGTTCAAGCTTTTTGGCTCCTTTAAGACTAGTGAACTATTGACCCAATCAAGCGCCCATTTCAATTACTGGGACCTAGATCACCAGAAATCACTCGGCGAGCTCAACAGACCACTCATTACCGTTTCCTGCGCGATAGAGAACCCGGGAGATGATCTCATCACGGATCTATTCTCAGAGATTATTTATCCGACGTATTCTCGACCTTCTTAGTCAGTGCTGCAGTATTTGTTGTCCGTTCATGAGCAGGGAAGGGACAAATCCCTGCTAAGCGGTGATAAGCCTCTGTAGCGTTTCTAGACGACGTTCAGTCTTTACACTTCTCTTGGGGTCGATTGAATATATCTTATTTGAAGTTGTTCTATTCAGTCTAAAGATACTTAAGACGCAGTACACACACTTATTTTTTGTTTTTTTTGCTGGTGAATCAGAAGTTTCTAGGAGGCCCATAATGAACACCTATCTCGCGACATGTATATACGCACTCATGGCCTAAAGAGGTTTTTTTTCTCATTTAGACGGTATACTTACTCTATGTTATACACATATATCCATATTTAGGGCTTATTTGAGTTGTCCCGTTTCGATTACGGAAGGTATGATTTCCCAGCACTTTTTCCGAAGATAATTGTCCCGGAGCTGCACAAGCATCTCGCTGTCTATCTATATGTTACACGTGCACGTTGACTACGTTCTAGATGTGTAAAATGCGTTGTCTACACAACGCAACCTACATACAACGTGTCCATCTTCTTTTGTAATCTCCCCTGCGGAGTTGGCGCTGTTGTTCTCAGTGCGCTGGTGAAATGTCTGAGTTTTGACAATCAAAGATTTCACACACCTTTCTCTCATGATTTCGCCGCAAATAGTAGAGTGGAATCTATAATATATGAGGGGGAGGGGGAGGGGTTCTTGCTAGGGTTTTATATATACGTATGTTACCAATTTCGAAAAAAGAAAAAAGATTGGCAATAAACCTACCATGTTATATAAAAGCTAATTTCCATATAGCCTTTATTGATACCCTGATGAGTTGCGCGAGGAGTCGCGACGTTAGGCGCCTTGAGCTAGCTGGCCCTTGCGTTTGGGCTAGAAGATCACCGATGTTAATTCTCCCATGCTTGGAGGTAATGAAAGTAGCAGTCCGTTCTATAATCTGCTTGACCCCCTTCAAGAATCACGGACTCGATTCAGCAATACAATGGATTGGTCTTGAATGAGAAGTCAATTTAAGTTATATTGCAGCTAGAGCCATTCCTAGTCGATAATTTGTGGGCAAGCGCGTGCCTCTAGATTGGAATTTTGGGGCTGACAAGTCGCCGTAATTCGCTGCATTCGGGGGGGGGGGAAGAGAGAGGGAGGGGATGGGGGGTCTATCAGGTACCGTACAGCTGGGAATTTGGTGTGGGCAAGGAAAAAAAAAAAAAAAAAAGGTTGGGGGGGAGGTTACCAAAATGTTGCTAAAGTTCTAAGACTAAACTACTACCGGCAAATCTCTCCTCTCAAAAAAAAAAAAGATTCGGTCTTCGCCGTTTTTTTACATACAATCCGACCTCCCCCCCCCCCAGTCACATGGGAGCGCGTTGCTAGATGAAATTTCTTCTTTCCTTCTAGCTTCTTTATTATTTATTGTGATTTCATTTGGTTATTACTCATAGTTCCCTCTATTTCATTTTCGGCCCGAGGAGAGGAGAGGAGGGGAGGAGTGGAGTAGAGTAGAGAGGGGGGGGGGGCGTTTTCAATTTATTCACTTTCTCTTATCGGTGACATGCGAGAAATAAATGCCAAACACCGAGTTCAGATCCGCACCCTGTTTCGTATCGAAGATTATCCGGACCACTTGTTGCGTGCGACACACGAAGGGAACCCAATTCTACGTGCTCGAGGTGGCACCAACATTCCCGAGGGTGTGGTCCTCATTACCTGACTGCGTCGGGAGTTCAGGCGAAGTGTGGTTTGTTGGAGAATGGGTGGTTTCAGACTGGGTAGGAAAGTAGATGAAGGGAGGGGGGGGAAAACTCAGGGAGCGAATTGGCAGTATGATACGTGATCGATAAGTTCCCGGCGCGAAGGAACGGTGCAGAGAGAGAGAGAGAGTTAGAACGGGGAAACTTTATGGTGAAGGGGTGGGCGGATCTTGGGACGGACGGACGGACGGGTTCGGTGCGGCGGCAGTGCAGGAAGCGTAGAGATATCGATATTTGAACAGCACATTTATTTATTTTTCTTTCAGGGAAGAAATAAAAGGCTTTTAGGGGAAAGTAACACGGGAGAGAAAAGAGTAATACATAGCTGAAGACAGGGAAACTTTGAAAAAAACCTGTTTAGAGCTATTCTTTTTTCGAAATAGAGTACCTCATAACTGTACATGGAAAGCTGCCCTGTTTACTGTGCTACAAGACCCTAGCTTAGGTACGTTTACGTATACATAGGTGGGGCTGGGTATCAAGGAAAGTGATAGGAGTATGGAGCTCTCTTTCTTGTTGGCATGAAATTGGATGGGCTTGTTAGGAAGGTTGTTCAATCGAGGGATTAGGGAAGGGGGTGTAACTAAGGTAAATTTTTTACCCTCCTTCAGGAATTTAACTTGTGCTATTTCTTTTTTTTTTCTTTTTTTTTTCTTTTCTTTCTTTCTTTCTTTCTTTCTTTTCATCCCCAGCCTTCCGAGACTACAGAATAGTAGATAAGTTGACTGTTTTCGTCTTTTAGTGGACAAAAAACTAAATACATATCGTTCCCGTCCAAAGGAATTAAATGTGGCCGGTAAGGGAGCCTGGAGTTGAATATAATTTTGTTATCGCCACGCGGGGGATGGGGTACCTAGGGATGGGGGGGGTAACACGACACGACACGACGTTGCATCCAGGTCACGTCTTTTCGCGCAAAGGCCAGCCCTAGGACAATACCTCCACGCAAAAAAACGTGAGGAAGGGGTGGTGACTGACAACAGACGCGCAGAAGAGCGAGGGGGAAGGGATCGTAGCTAGGCGAGTCGCTCGTCTCTGCACCTGCGCCCGGCGACCCTCGCAATCGTGCAGGGATTCTTGGATTCTTCATTTCACGCTACGGAAACCGTGAGCGCCTGCGTTTCGCTCTTTTTTTTTTTTTTTTTTTTTTTTTCTTTCTTTCTTTCTTTTCGTCTCTCATTCAAATCTTTTTTAGCACCCATAATCTAGTATTTTTTCTTCTTTTTTTTTCTTTTTTCCCTCCCCATCTCCAGGTTCTCTCCGTTTTCGTTCTTTTGCGCTGGACAACAAACCGCCGATTGCCTGCCTACCCACCCCCTCCCGTGTTCCTTTTTTTCCCTTTCCTACCCTCTTCTATTTTGCTTTTTCTTTTCTCTTTTTTTCCTTTTCTTTTCTCTTCCTTTCTCCATTTTCTTGTAATTCCCTTCTTCTCTCTCATCCCTTCCCGTGCATAGTAGTCCACACACCCATCGTCACTGCGCTTTTCTGTTTTATTTTGCAATTTTGCAATTGCTCAGTTCTCTCGCTGCCCGACAGTCTTGTGCTGTGCCTGTATCTTGTCCGCCGTTCGCCGACCTTTCCCTCGCCGTTACGGGCAGTGACCGCCTAAAGTTTGATGGCTCGCGACAAGGCCGGCCCCCCTTGGAGTGACGCAGAGAAGGTACGCATTGCCATTCCCTGCCGCAGCCCAAGATTCCGTTTCTGCTGCTCTGCGCATGTTTTTTCTTTGGCCGTGGTTTCGGGAAGCTGACGGTTGATTCAATTACCTTTTCCTGCATCTGCCACAGATCCAGCTTCTTCTAGAGATCGCGAATCAGGTCAACCCAGATCCCAATTGGAGAGCTATCAATATTCCTGTAGGTCTGTAACCCCCCCCCTCCCCCCAATTAAGATTTCCATCTGTTCTTCTATTCGCTGCTTTCTCTCCCCTCCCATCCCCCCCCCACCCAAAGCCTAACGACGGCTATCCTCGGAGTCTCTAAAGCTCTGTCATTATGGATCCATGAGCTATGGAGCTGGCTGAGCTAGTGGTAGAAGCCACATCTACGGCAAGAGCTCACTTGCCAGGCTCATCTCAATTCAATGCTCTTCCCTCTCAATTGCTGTTTCTTCATTCGCTGAACAAATCCGTGCTTGCAAATAACCAGGCCATACAAGACCGCAAGCACAACAATTATTCAACTTCATGAAGTCTCACGTCGTTCCCCCAACCGAGCAAGATGAACCTCTCTTGACATCGCCAAACACAAAGAAGCGTCCTCGGGATGAACAGTCTAACCCTGACCCCACCAGCGATACACCTCAGGCGCAATCTTCGTCGTCTGCTGCTGCAGAGACCCCTGTAACTAAACGCAAACGCGGCCGTCCCACAAAGGCGGAAACAGAAGCTCGTAGAGCTGCAGAAGCGAGAGGTGAAATCCTCCCAAAGCCGAAACCATATGTACCAAAAACAGCGAGCCCGCTGGTTGTTGGGCCTGATGGACAGGTGAAACGGAGGAGAGGAAGGCCGACAAAAGCCGAGACCGAGGCAAGAAAGGCTCACGAGAAGGAATGGAAGAAGAAGCAGCAAAACGAAGAGTCGAAAACAGAAGAAACAGAGAAACAACAAGAGAATCAAGAACAGCAAACGAAGGAGAGTGAACAAGCGCAAGAGGAGGAGGAGGAAGAGGAAGAGGAAGAGGAGGAAGATGAATAACCTGTGATATTTACAGCCTGATTGATGGAAAGGGCAATTGGGTCGGAAATCCTTTCATGCGAATGTCAGAGTAAGTCTGTTACGATTCGGGAGCTAGGCACTGTACGAGGAGTTTTGAGCACTAGAATACTGTATTCTATGGGAGGCTTGCTCTTATTACTATTATTTATTCCTTTTTTTTCCTTTTTTTTTTCCTTTTCTTCTAGGGAGGTAGGGGGCATTATTCTTTTGCGCGCGCTCGGGGTGGTCAATATTTGGATTTGGAGGGGGGTTTTGGGTCAGGTCTGTTGATTTTTGTTCTTTGTTATAATTGGTGTCTTTCGTTTAATTTCCTCATAAACGTAAAGTGCTGTGGGTTGGCTGGTCTGATTTTTATTGCTGGTCTGATCACTTCCCTTCGGAAAAGGTCTTCTTCTGTATCCTTCTAAACTTGCTGTACCTTGGGAGGTTTTTACTATTGTTTTTTTTTATTATACATATACGGAAGATCAGGAGGACTGTTTACGCGGTTACTTCCTTCTTCTTTCACTTGTTCTTCCCTTTCCTTCCGACTTGGTCATTCGTGCTTTGGTATTATTACAGGGGTTTGATAGTTATTAGTAGGTATTCTTAGTTTTTAACTCGTTTCTTTTCGTTCTTTGGCTGGATTGGTTTCTTCTATTCAGAACGCTAGGGACTGTGTTGCCAACTGGTTGTTGTCTGTTTTCTCCACTCTGCTTCTTCTCCACCTTCCAGAACTGATCTTGACGTGTCGTGTCGTTGGAGAGTATTTTGAACCGGTCTGTACAGCACAGCAGCACACCAAACACCTCGCGTTCCCAGGCCCCAGGCCCCAGGCCGTGGCCCGAACTTATTCTGTTGGAAATACTTGTATGTAGGTACTGTACTATGTGCTCTGGGTATCGGCATCTACTTTTCGCTCAGCGATCCGCACAACGAGTCCCGATCTCTTTTCTTCCAAAGACGTAGGTGGCCGCTCCTCTGGAACACTGAGCCGGAACTTTCGAGGCTCAGCGTTGCAACGCCTTACTGTCTCAATAGACCTGCATAATCAATGTCTGGACACATAAACAGCCGTACCTACATAGACATCAGACAGCACCGATGTCACCATCGCGATGGATTACTCCCCTCTACAGACCTCATCTTCCCCCACATACACTCGGACCCTGATATATAGGCTCAAGTTACTTGACTGAACTGGTCCCCCCCCCCGGAGGATCCCGAACCAGGCTCCCGGTATGTCAAAGTCATTGCATTCGCAACGCGACACCTTCTTACGGTTCGATCGATCGATCGACTCTTGAGAAGCATTCTCCGCTTCGACCTCTCCACTTGTCTGGTCGTCGGGACCGACCGACCATACAGGGCACGACTGGGTAGTCGTGGAGGTGGGATGAACTACCCGCAGTTTTGGAGAGGAAAAAGTAAATAAAAAATATCTTGGCAAATCCAACATTGAGCTCCCCTCCCGATGAGCGAAAAAAAAAAATATTTATTGAATTTACTTTTGATTTCTCCGAGGAAAGGCCGTTATCTGGCTTGTTTTTTTTTTAAATTTTTATTCTTGTTATTATCTTTCTTTAATTAGATAGAGCTTTTATCATTTACCCGGGAGGGTGCGCGGTCACTGGCGATCACTCGCAGCTTGTGTTACTAACCCCGCTCTTGGAGTTGGTTTCTTTCCTCACCGTCCCTGTACCCTTGGCGGTTTCTGTAGAGCGTAGGTAAGGTATTTCTGCAATCTCCCACTTATCCAAGTACGGTAAGAAAACCCTTCCTAGGGTTCAGTTGAGTTTCACTGCTTTTCGGTAGTGGGGCGATTCCTGGAGTATTTGGATTATGTTGGTAATTAAATCTTTATAAGAAAAACCTGATTTTTTTTAGGGGTGGGATGGTGCAGATCCCACGGGTTATGAAAACTACTGGCGTATCTATGCAGGTTTACAAATTCGTGGTTCGATTCCTAGGATTTTTGATATTGAAATGTTGCAATAAATAAGAGGCGTCTATATATGTTTCCCCCGGGCCTGTCTCGGCGCAGCCACGGTCGTGACTCTAAAGCAGTGGGCAATGCGCTGGATTGGTGCTGCAGGTGTTCCTAGTCGCAACGGGTACAGAGGCTCTAGAGACTAAGGGTGACATTTATTGGATATAATTAGGATAGTACGGGGATCGTTCCAGAAGCAATTGTTTATTTTTGCCTTGTTGGATATGGTGTCGAGGTTTCTGAAATAAGGTACGGGGACGTGCAAGATCTGACCACCATGTTATCGGCCGTCACTAATTCCAACTGCTGGGTGGTATACCATTGGTCGATTAGGACGACCGACGTCGATCATGTTTCATGCAACCCGAAACAATCAACGGGGGCTAATCATTACTGCTTACAGGAATGGTCTACTAACTAAACCACCAAAAAGATTCAACAAGAGAGAAAGGGCATTGAAGCACCTCCGCCAAGATCCTAGAGCTATCTTATATGCAATTTAGGATAACATCATTCCGAGACTGTCCCCCATTAGTCACAGCGGTATCGGTATCTTTTGCAGTTAGACCATAATTTCGCGTACTGGCATGATATCCCGTGCTATTTGAAACTATATCTACAATTCTGTAGCCATCCTTGGTTTGGATTCAAAAGCATTTTCTTTTTTGTGTTGGTAAACTGCCGGCACTAGCTAGTTTCCCCATCCAATTAGAGTCTAGATATGGTCTTCCTTCCGCGGAGCAAGTGCCCCAAGCTCTCTCTTTTCCGAAACACCCCCATTGATATGCTGACAGGTCTCTCTTTCTTTCAGAAATAACTATTCTCGAGGAAGGGAGAGAGGGAGAAAAAAAAGAAGAGAGATACGGATTCAACGACGACGACCGATGATCTAGAATGTCACATATGATATATCGGCCCGATATCTGTATCAGGGGGCCGGCCCCCGAGACCGGTAGTGGGGGGAATCGGGATTTAAAAAAATTTATGGGATTTGAAGCCGAGACCCCACCGTACGCATCCTAATATGGACTAGGTACCCGCCGTTGCCATTGTTGTTGTTGTCTGGGGTTGGTGATAGTTTGTGGCGGGGGACCAATGGGCTTGCTTGACACCGCCCGCTATAGCCACCGCCGCCACTGAGCTTTGGCGGAACTATTATCGGGTTGCCGTATTTACTCTGGTTTCCCCGCCCCCACCTAGTATCTCGGGGGGGAGATACTCTCTGGGTAGTATTAGTTTCAATAATTGGGGTGGTGGTATTGGTGAAGTTGGGTCTGGGATTTACGAGTGATTTGTGGTGCAAGTTAGATTATAGTGAGTAAAAATTGTTTTTAACTTCTGGGGTTCGCAAATTTGGTTCTAGTTTCGTATTTTGCCCCTCGTTCAGATATAATTACTGAGTTCCCTATACTTTACAGCCCTCTTATTAAAATGTAAAGATCAACAGGGTCGAGATCTAGGGAAGTAGGCCAAAAGAAAATTGATAAGCATAAAAAAAACGAAAACAACATACCAAATATCAAGAGCCTAAGATATATGGGGTAGTTCCCCCCATGAACCCTACTCCGAGTTTACATAAAAGTTCGGAGGTCTGGGCCTCTTATGGGTACGTACGAGTTTTATAGGCAGAGTAAAATGAGCCCGGGATGTCCTATAACCTAGGTTCTTATCTAGATTGTAGATCTTCGGGCATAAGCTCCCGGGGAGGGGGGATATCCCGCGTCCTTGGCTAACTCGTTTTACCTTCTAAGATCTGCGCTCTTTTTTGCCTAAATATAGATAGTCTAGAAGTAAATGTATGTTCCAAAAAAGAAATTGTATAGGCTATTGAATTATAGAAATTTAGAAATTTAGCTTTTATTTTGCTGGTGACGTGTTGCTCAGGCGATGGCTGGTGTGTCATCATCTCAATAGTTCTCTCAACAAACTAGGTACGTACCATATCTTCTCTTTCCCATTTCACATCAGCAATTCTTTCAACTCTCAATCTCCCTCGAGACTGCATCATCTGTCATAGGTCATAGGTATCTTTTCTATACAGCTAATAACCTTTTTTTTTTATGAAAGGGAGAAAGGATCCTATGCTGTATAATACAGATCGATCTAGAAACCTCCCCACCAATTAAGCGTATTCTCATCTTCTCTAATATGTTTTTTTCCCTAGGAGTCTCAGAGAATATACACAGCAGTGCCTATGTTATTTCATCAATAGTACGGTTACTTAAGAAAAAAAAAACCTCTACTATGATGGTAAAACTGCTTGGAGTTATAGTGGAAAATTGGATGAACTGCTATATATGAATTTAATACTGTAGTTATAATTGGTAGAGGTATGTTCTCTTGATGTACTTGCTCTATTTCTGCTTTTGCTGATAAAATATACCCTTAGGTCATGTATCGGCTCCCAGGATACGGGAGGGGGGGGGAGGAATTCAAAATTCAAAATTCACCTTTGGCTCCTCAATTAACCGGTATCAGCTCTTACCTTAGAATTAGCACTTATCCTTACATGTGTCTATACCGAAATCCACCCTTCTCCTATGGTAAGCTTTTCTTTATATACCCCCCCACCCCCCTAATTTCCACCCACGCTGCTATCTATTCTCACTCGGTGTTAACGCCCTAGCCCTGTGCCGAAACTAACCCCATGGTACGCCGGAATCTATGTTCACCTCAACACGTGGATATATTTCTACTCAAATTCATTAGCTGGAGGTGCTGCGTTAAGCACTCCTAATCGAGAGGACTTTGGTCTTATATAACTAAGTTTAGACCCTAAGACTTTTGAAAAGGAGTATTCTGTAGTGAATAGGTATAGCGGGGAGTTAACATAAAAGTGCCTTTAAAAAGCTGGCTAGGTAAGCTATGGAGATAATCATGGGGTGTATAACTATTGGTCCTGTTTTGAGAGCCCTAAATTTAAGTGGCTTATTAGTTACATTAATGGTTCTATGGTTGAAAGAAGATTTATGACGCTAGGTAATATAATCTAACAAGACATTAGAACCCTAAAAATAATCCGATATATAAAAGGTGTGTGGTTTTGCTGATGGGTGTTTTTTTTATATGAATCTAGCTCATATATTAAGTCGTTGCCACTAAATAGCCTGAATATTCTTGCTATCAATTAATAGATAGCTAGTCAAACCGTATGGGTCTTGTAGACGGGGTAGGAATACGAGTGAGAATTTGTGACTCAAGATATGAAGTCAATCTACTTGGGATGGTCAATAGTAGAGGGAAGATATCAAATTTTCCATAGAAAGCTGTCCTAAAGGTACTTGATAGACTACAGGTTGAAACATAGACGTCTACCAAAAAACCGATAGTGACCCTAAAAAGAAAAGAAACGGAAAGGGTAACACTCAATAGACAAAGGTATGTGGCAGGTACTTAGTCATACATAGCAAACATATTTAGGGAAATGGGTATGTACTCCCCCCAAGGTTTCAACGAAGGAACTAAACACCAACATAGAAAAAAATAAAATACAATATGCTGTCGTGACCATTCAGAGATCAACTCGACATATCATCAGCTATCATCGCCACATTGCTGTATTGTCGCCATGTGAGTCGAAAAGCTTTGGTGCTTGATTGAAATATAATAAAGACTAGAAGTAATAGTGAGAAGGCTAGCTTTCTCGGGTATTTAGGATCAACTGAGGACTAAACATGCAGAAAATGACCAAAAAAACCGCCCTCGATATAAACAAATTAGTATGTAGAAATTCTTTAAAGCTGTAGTGCTGTAGCATAAACTTAAATATCAAGACAATGAATCGTAAAAAGGGCATATGGCTACATCTCGAGTAGATGACCATGAATCCCCCAGGTTAGCTTTCGTTCTATTCTTCGTATCATTCTTATATCAATCTCTATTGTCTCCTATATCATCAGAGAGACATCATTGTCGTTAAGATTGGCGATGATTATATTCGGATAGTAGTAATGCAACGATCCGATGATGATCATAAGTCGTGCTTTCGTTTTTTAAAGACCAGGTAGATAAGTATCGCATCACTCTATCGTCTTGGGTCGTTTATTCGTAGAGTTGAATTGGAAGGTCGTTAAACCATAGTCTGGGACCTGACCAGCCATTTTCTCGTTCCAAAATCGTTTTGAGAATTTGCATTCACCAGTCTCTCATCAAACTCTTGGCTATCACCGGTGGGGCTAATAACTAACGTCGGAGTTCTAGCCATTCCCACCATCGATATATGCTCGCGGAAAACATTTGCTGGGAAGCTGGCACTGCGGGGAGTCATGTCGTAATCCGGTATCGGTGGACTACTCTGCCTTTCAACAATAGGCATATGGATCTGTACATCATCGACCACTTCTTCAATTCTGGGTGTCTTAGTCTCGTTTACTCCAATACTGCTAATTGCAATAGCATTATCGGTAGGTGTAAATATCCCCAACCCTATTGTCGCATCCATATTCCTTTCGTATTCAATTGCAGCTAAGGTACAAGCTGCCCTTTGAGTCGCACCAACATCTGATGTATCCCATGTATCAAAAGGATCTACCTCAGGACCAACTTCTGTGATCGGAGGTGTTTGAATAACATATACGACCGTTGAATTGTGGAGTTTTGTATGTGAATGAGTTGGACGAAGGACAAAAGAGGTGTGTCTACCATCTCCGAGGGTTGTAGAAGAGAAATTGTTTAATGTAAGGTCATGTTGTTCGGGCGGTTTTTCTGTAGTTTCTGTTGATACAGACTCGAGCTCCTCAATCTTGTCTGGCGAACGAGGGCAGGTAAAAACTTGTAGTGTCCAAAATATTGCCTGAAAAACAAGAGAAACAACAAATAGTGAGAACCCGGCAATAACTAGAGGGTCTCTGTTACGACCAAACATAGTATTTGGTACGGCTCTGGGGCGAAAGCTCATCCATCCTAGAGCAAGGGTGGAAAGAACAACTGCAAGAGCAGTTGAGACAACCCCACCTAGAAGATGAAGGCGTTTCCGAGGTGGGGAGATGGTAAAAAATAGTAGAAGGATGCATGTTGTAACATCAAAGGCAGCGGCAGCAGTGCATGATGAAGAGAGGACAGAATGAGCCGAGGTTGTGGAGATAGAGTACAGGATAAAGAATACAGTTGTGCTTGCAGTGAGGACCAGAGTAGCAGAGCCCAAGAGACGAAGGATGTGTCTCGAGGGGCGGAAAGACATGTCGTTTAATAAGTGGCTAATAGAGGAGATATATATGGAAACGGGAGCAGACCAGAACGGCCCGTCTCTCTGTCTCCTTTTTTTCCGATAAAGTTGATGCTCACAGTCCGGGAGGTTGCGGGTTGATAAAGGGGAGTAAATAGGGCAGTGGGGCCGTTGCTATTAGTTGGGTAGAATTAAGTGGGCTTAAAGATTCAGTTTTGGCGTGCAGCATTGATATGATGATCATTAGACGCCTTGCAGCAATGGCTTCGTGAAAAGATTTCAAAGCACCAACGTGTGACGTGGAAGGGCGTTGTGGGGTTCTCGTGTCAAGACTGTGGCTGATCTGTCGGGCAGTGTTGCTGCTGGGCGAATGGACGGGAGCGAGCCAGGGTATTACGCCATGAAGCCGTTAGATATGATACGACCCGGATCTCGGGAGAGGAGATCTCGGATGGGGAGGTGGTGGTGGAGGAGGAGGAGGGGTGAAAGGAAATGAGAACGAGAGGGAATGGGGCAGGGGGTGGGCTGAGGGTGACGATGGCAAGAGATGAGGAGGTTGAGGAAAGGTGAAGCAGACACTTCCCCTTCGGGGAACCTTACAGCCGTCCCCATCTATGGTGTTTGTTTTGTTTTGCTCGGGGATTTTCCGAGTGTTCCGTATGCGGCCGAGTTGACGGGGGAACACTGGTAGACCAAAACAAAACAACAACGCCAGGAAATCCCCCCCCGTGCACGGGCCAGGTCCAATCGATGCATGCACAAGCGACGATCTAACCCTAACACATCTATTTCTCAACATGAAAGAAAACACCTAGAAGTATTCACCTGCCCTGCTGGGAGTGATGATCATGTAGTCTTGGTCTCCTCTGAACAAACAGAGCCCCGCGGTCTCGTGCTGAGCTCTCAGTGGTCTCCCGTCTTAGTAATAACGCCGCAGCCTAGAGGCCTAGTGGGAGGCTACATTTTTGTGTTACCAAAAGGGCCAGCGAGAGCTTCTCTCTTCTTTGCCTCTCTCCACATCCACACCCACCAACACTGCCACCCCACCACTATCATCGTCTTTCCCATCATCTCTATCCCCATCCCCATCTTCCATCTATCTTCATCTATCTGAACGCCGTCTGGCAAAATCAGAATAAACAGTACTTAGGTGTTGCCCTTTGATCAACATGAAGCTCACTTTTAAGGTGGGTCGTAGCCGTTGCCCCTCCCCCACTTGCCGTTTCTCGAATCCTCGGGTCCATCAACGCAGCGTAATACTGACTAGTTTCTTCTCTTCAGGACCTTAAACAGCAAAAGTTCTTCATCGATGCTGAGCCATCTGATACTGTTTGTCTCCCATCCGCTATCTTTGCTAGATATAGTGAGTGACTAACTGATCCATGATAGATCGCCCAACTAAAGGAAAAGATCACAGCGGAGAAGGGGTGGGAGGCCTCTCTGCAAAAGCTCATCTATTCAGGTGCTTATTTATTTCTGTCCTTGAAAATAATTTATGGCTAATAGTTATTTTACCTAAAGGCAAAATCTTAGCAGATGATAAAACTGTAGAGTCTTACAACATCGAGGAGAAGGGCTTTGTAGTCTGCATGGTCTCAAAGGTAATTCGCAGTTCGCTTGTTTCTTTCCGGGCGATGGCTGATAGGTGAATGATAGCCTAAAGCAGTCCCTGCATCAGCCTCAAGCTCTAAAGTAGTCCCTGCATCAGCCTCGGGCTCTAAAGTCCCAGCTACTCCAGCTAAGGTCCCTTCGACACCTGCGCAACCCACTGTTCCAGTTACGCCTTCCGCGCCTATCCAATTCACTGCTGGCTCTTCCGCCTCTGCTATCCCGGAAACCCCAACACCCGCCGGCTCTGCAGTTCCTTCTAATTTTAATGACCCATCAGCCCTTGCTATGGGAGGAGATGGTGAGGCTGCTATTCTGAACATGATCGCTATGGGTTTTGAAAGGAGTGAAGCCGAAAGAGCTATGAGGGCTGCATTTTTCAACCCAGACAGAGCTGTAGATTATCTCTTAAACGTATGTCTTTGAGATTTAACTGCTTTCTTTTCTATATTGTTGGTTGGGGCTAACGGGTTTTAGGGTATCCCTGACCATATCCAGCAAGAACGACAACCTCAATCACCGGCTGCCCGCCCTGTTGCCCAGCCTCAGTCAGCCTCACGGCCGGTTGTTCCTGTAGGTGGAGATGCGTCTGTAGAGGCCTCGAATCCTGAAAATGTCAACCTGTTTGAAGCTGCCGCGGCCGCCGCCAGCCAGCGCTCCGGGGGTGGTGCTCGTGGTGGAGCTGGAGCTGGGGGGCTCGGGAATCTTGATTTCCTCCGTAACAACCCACAGTTCCAGCAGCTGCGCCAAGTTGTTCAGCAGCAACCGCAAATGCTTGAGCCGATCTTGCAACAAGTAGGGTCGGGGAACCCTCAGCTTGCCGCTTTGATTAGTCAGAACCCAGATGCATTCTTGCAGTTGCTTAGTGAAGACGTCGATGATGGGGAAGGTGCACCTTTGCCACCGGGAGCCCAGCAGATTGCGGTCACTGCCGAAGAAAGAGACGCTATTGAAAGAGTATGTCACATCTCCATTCCAGATTTTTGATCTAAAACCATCCGAGTTCCTAAGAGAAACCTAATGTTTGGTACAGTTATGTCGCCTAGGCTTTGACAGAGATACGGTAATTCAAGCATACTTTGCGTGCGACAAAAACGAAGAGCTTGCGGCAAATTTCTTGTTTGATCAGCCAGAAGATGATATGGAGCCGTAAATTTCTTCTGTTCTGGTCTTTGTGCGTTGGTTCTTGTTTTTCATTTTCTTCTTTCCTTTTATATACCGACAAGGACCGGGCTAGGTGGGGGACGGTAGCCGAACAAAGATGAGTAGCTAGGCGAATAAAAATCAAGGTTCGTGTTTGTACGACAAGAAGACATAGGACCCGTGGTTGACGGGGACGGGACGACTCATGATTATGAGCGCTTGGAGTTGTTTTGTCCCATCTGGCATTAATTGTCGACCCAGTCACCTATGTACAGTTTTTACTATGTTGATTTGGTTGAAGTTGTCTCATACGTTTAATCCGCACCTCTTTTTGTGTAACCCATTCTTTCTGGATGGACGGGCGTTTTTGAGATAGCAGAAAGTAAAGTAAATGGGATGGTACATAAGACTAACATTGATGAGACTATTTATTATGGGCTAAACTTTTTATTGATATACTAGGGAAAGCTTGAATGGGTTATGGTAGTGGGCTCATGGTGATGAATTATAGCTGTAACTTGATTTTCTATCCAATGAGCTATCATACTGTACTAAGACGTTGCTTACAACGCGAGTGATAGACTGTGAACGAAGTATTCTGTAAGGGAACTTTTCATCATAGGGTACTACAAAACTCTGCTGACTCAACGATTTGTTTCTTCCATGCTTCTGGTCATCCCAACTCGGCTTTGGGGTTATATGTTAAATTATACAGTTTTGTGGTATTCTTTGCCTGGATTCTAGTGTTTTAATCGCATGTTCTGGTAGGGTTACATATAATTTTATATTCCTGGGAGATTGAGAGCAAGGCTTATGCAAAGCTACATATAATTACTGATGGCCAGCCTTGAAGCTTTGCGAGGTGGTGGAGATGTGGAACCACGGAGCTGTGTTTAGAACCCTGGTATTCGGTTGAAAGGCCTTATGGTAGAAGGCCGCACCGAAGCTTCTCGAGGGGGTATAGTCCAGTGGAGGCCTTCTATATATACATTCAACCCTACCTGCCTATCATCCTTGGGCAAGATCCCCCAAAATACTTTTTTATGGCTCTTCCCCCTGTTCCACCACCATTTGCAGAATACCTGGTAACCACGTGCAAGGGAGCTTCCCATGAAACGTGCAAGAGTCCTAACAACCAGTACCACGAAAACCAAGCTCTGTGCCTTAAAAACTTCAAAACTTCAGTTCTACCATACTGCACCTGGCCAACATTCAGGACCTTTTTAACGTCTCACCTCCGTTATCCACGATATCTCTCGACTACAGATCTACAAACCGACTCAAAACTCACCGAAAACAAGCTTCCCGCAGGGCCTAGAAGGTGAGGTCAGATCGAAGTACGCCAAGGTAGGCTTGGCAGATGCTTTCGTTTCATCCTCGAGTGTGAACATGAGGCTCCTCCAAAATTTTATCCATCATTCTGGGAGGCGGCAGAATTGCGGCAGAATAGACAGATGTTTGTACATGACTATCCAGGCAGGGGGGATGTTTGATAGCACAGAGGGGAAGATACCGGCATTACACTTTATCTAAAGTACTATACAGCAGCAGCTTATAGATCTATCGTGTCGGGGAGGAAGTCGAGAGAGAAGAATAGCACCCCGCCACGCGCAGTCAAGTTCATCGGGGGTGACAGGGGGCGTACGGACGAAACGCTAGCGCCCTTCCTGTCGTCTTCATCGGGATTCGTCTCCCGCCGCTCTGGACAAAGCTTCAAGTTCGCCATTCACCAGACCGACGTTTTGCATAGAATCACAGGTTCCGCAGAAGCCCCCCAGAGGACCTCGAGTCGAGCGAGCCCCACGCAACACCAAAAAATTGACGACGAGAATTCTGGAGTAGTTGGTTTCATCCCCTCCCTTTCTCCCTTTTTTTTGTTTAAATTCCGTCTCTCATTTGCCATTTTATTTCGGTTTTATTCTTTTACCAGCGCTCTTTCTGGTTTCTTAAAGTCAATTTTTTTTTTTTTGTTGCCAGTGCCACCGGAGGGAGGTTTTTTCCCCCCTTCTTCTGCCAGGGACAAAAACACGGACACGCAACAGGTAGCGCGTGAGGAGATTATCGTCAAAGGATTCGAATACCAAGCGCAGAATACCGTGTGTGCATTCTTCCAGCCGGAGGAGACCTTTTTTTTGTCGAGGCTCGGACAGAGGAGAAAGGACGGAGAGCCACCAAGTAGGCGTGACTTGAACTGACAGCCCCCGGCTGGGACCCACGAAACCACGACCATTACCACGACCATTACTACTCACCACCAACATCCTTTTCTTCACAGGTTACTATTATATTCTATCATCTACCAAACAACAATACGCGAATCATGGAGAAAGAAAGGACCAGCAAGAGCCGGAGTCCTAGCAGCGACGGCGCAGAAGCCGCTATGGGGGAGATTAAGCTTGAAGATTCCCCCCGGGACATCATTGCGGAGGGAAAGATATTGAGAATGGGGGGCGAAATCAAGAAAGAGAAGAAAGGGAGCAGTAGCTCCAAAGCCTCTTCGGCCTCACCTACACATGGAGACACACGTTCTTCATCGCCGATTAAGAGCGAGGAGGACAAGGGGTCATCGGTCGAGGCGGAAACAGGCGATTCACAGAAACCAAAGCTGTTGCGGGCACCGTCGTCGTCGAACAAGGTGCCTAGAGAGAAAAAGCCACCGGCTCTGTTCAACGATTACCCAGACAGCACCGAGGAGGCGAAATCTACATTCTCAGTCATAGATACGTGCCTTTACAGTAATAAGTACATTGGAGACTCTGGACAGGATGGCGAGGTTATGTCTTGCGAGTGCAGAGAGGAGTGGGGTAAGACTTTTTCTCCCCCTTCCTATTACCACCCACCCCCGGTGGATTTTCTTCTCCTTTTTCATCACTGGCTTTAGTATCACTGGTTCTTGACTGTCTTCTGGTTTTTTTTTTTTACTTTTTATTTGAGGCGGCTTCTTTCTCTCTCGATTTTGCTGACGCGCTGCTACAGATGGGGCACATAATGTCGCCTGCGGCGAAAATTCTGATTGTATCAATCGGATGACCTCTATGGAATGTACACAAGATGATTCTTCTTGCGGCTCAGATTGTCAAAATCAGCGCTTTCAAAAACGCCAGTATGCTGATGTTTCGGTCATCAAGACTGAGAAAAAGGGATTTGGCCTTCGAGCAAACGTTGACATCGCAGCCAACACTTTTCTCTACGAATACGTTGGCGAGGTGATCGACGAGAACAAGTTCCGTAAGCGAATGGATAAATACGACCAAGAAGGAATCAAGCATTTCTACTTCATGTCACTCGGTAAGAATGAATTCATCGATGCTACCAAGAAAGGTGGTCTGGCCCGCTTTTGCAATCACTCTTGCAACCCAAATTGCTTCATAGACAAGTGGGTTGTTGGCGAGAAGCTGCGGATGGGGATCTTCTCGAAAAGGGATATTGTTGCAGGAGAGGAGTTGGTGTTTGACTACAACGTCGATCGATACGGCGCGGAACCTCAAAACTGCTACTGCCAAGAGCCCAATTGTTTAGGCTACATTGGGGGCAAAACTCAAACCGATGCAGCTCCAAAACTCTCACATCATATTATTGAGGCTCTCGGTCTCGAGGACTCGGAGGAATGGATAACCGCTACAGCCAAGAAGGGCCGGCGACCCAAGAAGATCGGAGAAGATGACGAGGACTATACCGAGAGTGGTACTCCTGGTACCAGGCCAATGAACGAAGGAGACGTCACGAAAGTAATGTCTTCACTGCTTCATTGCAAAGAAAAGTGGATTGTTGCAAAACTCCTCGATCGTATTAATACTAGCGAAGATGATGCTGTGTTCGCTCGCGTTGTTAAGATGCATGGCTACCAGATCCTTGGGAAGATCCTCCACGACACTAAAGATGTCGACATAAACATCGTCTTGACTGCTCTCCAGATTCTTTACAAGTTCCCCCGCATCACAAAAAACAAAATCACATCATCCAAGATCGAGCCTACAGTTCAAGAACTTAGCACAGCCGAAGACGAACGAGTCCGTGAAGCATCAAGTGCTCTCCTTAACGTCTGGAGTTCTCTCGAAACAGGATTTCGTATCCCCCGCCGTGTACCCGCTGCTGCAGACGGCAAGGAGCGAATCAACGCCTATAATGATCGCGAAAATCGTGATTCGCGATCTAAATCAGGCACACCCCCACCTGATAGGGTCGCAACCCCACCTACGCGCCCACGCCCACAGCCTCGGGAGAAGTCTTTCCAGAATCAACCCCCGCGTGGACCTCGTGCTGACAGAGCCCAATACAATAATACCAATGATAACAAGCCCCGGCGAGAACTTCCTTGGGGTTGGCACAAGGCTTGGCATGAGAATCAAATGTACTTCTATGCCAATGATGGGAGGACAAGATGGGACCTGCCGACTGAAACCTGTCATTCAAATGAGAGGTTGCCGAAGCCGCCACCCCCGCCACTAAGGCATGGAGAACTCCCACACGACCCGAAGAGGAATGCATTGCAGGCCATTATCGATTCGATTACGCAGAATATCGATGAGAAGAAGGTCACAAAGGTTGAGAAAGCTCCGGAAGAGGATGAAAAGAAGGTTGTGGAAGTGGAAGAGGGGAGGGAGAAGAGACGGAGTAGCAAGGATAAGGAGAGGAAGGACAAGGAGAAGAAGGAGAAAGTTTATGATGATGAGAAGACTAGGAATATTTTGATGAAGACTGTGAATAACTCTACCCTCCTTGATGACTAAGGTGTATATGCTTATCAATTATGGGTGTTAGTTCGCGAAGGTAGTTGCGAACGCGGTTAGCAAATACACCAACGAGCTCGGCGGCCGCGAAGCAGTTAAAAAACATGCTAAGGATGTACGTCTTATTTCACCTCCCTCTAAAGCAACACACTAACCCTCTACCCGTAGATTACTGAAATACTCGTTAAAAAAGAAATGAAAGACGGGCGTAAAATCATCAATCCCCATCTCCTCCTCGAGACCGAAAAGCGCAAAGGCAAAGTAAAGGCTTTCGTCAAACCTTATATTGAGAAGGTGATCCTCCATATCCAATCCGAAAAGGAACGCAACAAAGCCAAACGCGAGCAACACCGGAAGGACCGAAGGGACCGCCACCATGGAAGTAACTCCTCTGAGAGTAAAGATAAGGAGAAGAATAAGGAGAAGAACTGCGCTGAGGAGTCGGAGAGTCCAGTGCAAATGATGGATATTGTTCAGGAGATGAGCCCGATTGGTAGAAGTGCGTCGCCAACAAGAGGAACACAGACACCACCGTGTTTGACACCAGGGAAGAGGAGAAGGGACGATAGTGAGGGGGGCGATGATAGCGATAAGGTGTATGAGAGTGAGGAGAGACAGAGCCCCAAGAGGGTTAGGCCTACTAGTCCGAGAAGAGATATGAGTCCTGGTAGGGATATGACGCCCCCTGCCAATGTAACGACGGAGGTTATGGCGGTTGGGGGTGGTGTATACGTTTGTTAAATCGAAGTGGAGTAGAAGAGGGCGTGGGTATCAAGTGTCTGGTGATAATAGGGACGTGTCCGTCGTTGGCGGGCTTTGTTCTGTTATTTCTTAAATGGAGGATTCTGGTGGTAAGGAGAATAGAAGTTAGGAGATGGGGTCTGATGTAATGCTCTCGATCTGTCTACGTCTTTTCTTACTAACTTACCACCTCTGTCTTCTCTTTACTCCTGCATGTTCTCTTCATTGACAATAATGCCAGGAGGGTTCTGTATAATTAACGCTTTTCCGATTTCCTTTTCTCACTTTACCAGAGTGCTCTTATTAACACTTCCGTTTCTTGTCTAAAATAGTTTCTCGGCCTTTTTTTTTATCTATATCTTTTCTTTTTCTTAAGGGGAGTTAGGCTCATTTTTTTTCCCTTCCTTTTCTTCATTTCCCGATTTCGATCGTCTTTCACTCTTGCGTCCTTTTTTTCTCTCTATGGGTGTGGATTTTATTCTCTTGTGTCCATTTTACTTATTTTCTTGCATTACTTGCAGGCAGTTACTACATGGCATGATAGGGCATTGCCATTTGTCCTGAGGAAGAGGGGTGTTATGTATTGATAGTACGTTCTCGTTTGAAACCCTTTATGTTTTTTTTTGGCTGGATGTAGTGTGGGAGGGCAGTGCATAGTAGATAAGCTTGTGGATGAACCAAATACCATGGGAGCATAAGTTTTTTTCCCCCAGTGGTTAATTTCTCATTACCTAAGGGAGTGACTTTTTAGACCAGCTGGTCTCGTAGAGGGGTGATAAACCCGAGTCTAAGTTAGACGGGAACCGGGTAAACGGTTGATTTGTATGATTATGCAACATTGCGACGCAGTTCATACGTCATCACTCACTCTAACTTCAGCGTAGCGGGTTTGTTTCATCATATATTCGATACTTTTCTATGTTAGAAAGGATTTAGGCGAATTAATCCAGTATTATATTGCTTTGTTTGAACTCATTCCCTAGGCAGTCTATAGAGGCGTAATTGTGTGTTGTGCACAATGTGGTACCTAGAGGGAGTATTATGAATACATGACAGCTTGATTCACTAGTACTTATTCTACACTTCATCACCGCTACTGCTCGATGCCAATATCTCTAGTAGTTCGGTCATCCTAAATTATTTAACCCACCTTCTTAGAGTGACTAGTAGGTCGTTCATGTTAGTGACCACAACCACGGAAACTATCGGGGCTAGAAATGGCCCAAGTACTATTGATAAAGCAGCAAGCTTCGGAGGGCTTCCACCATTATCGATAGCCCCTAAAAACTTAAACATTCAGGGGCGAACCCTATAACAGCCTGGATCCACTATTTTCAAATAAGTGCATTAGATTTGATAGGCAAGTGAAGATATTCTGTGCAATATACCCAGCATGCACCCTTAGTGGACAACAATGCACCTAACAGCTTTAATTATCGGCTGCAGGCTAAATTTAATGCTGGTATAAGATGCTATATGAGAGCAACGCCGCCTCACAACGTATCCCGGCACTAATTCTAGCAAGCGATATAACTACAGTACCCTAGACTACGAAATTCTTAAGAGGCCCTTGTTCATGCCCGTACTAAAACAGTGGTAATTTTTCTAGGTGGAAAAAGAGTTGAGGCTCCCCTATAATAAATAGCAAATTTTTTAAAGAATAACTAAATTACTTCTTTTTTTTTAGTAGATGGCGCCTAAATTGGGATAATAGATAGTCACACAAATTATCGCCTGGGTAGATTAAAGAAGTAGCGCACTCCCCGATTACGAATAAAATCAATATACACCTTACCACCGTGAAAGTCCTTCTCTTAGAAGATCCAGGTCTATTTTACGCCATAGAAAGCTTTAACTCGCGCGTGTCAAGGTATAGTACTATATAGTATTATGCACAAGATATTTGGATAGCTTGGCTACGGAGTTCTCACGGAGCTTAGTAAAAAAATAAAAAGAGGACACGTAACCAAGCATAAGTGATAATTCTAAAGCTTTAAGAAAACTATGGACAAACCTTTGGAAAGGAAATTCAAGCAAAGAACTTTTACACAAATCTTAAAAGGTAAATAAGCATATATATTGCAAGTCTATAGAAGACAGAGAATTGCGATAGGGCCCCAACGGGGCTGAATGATCGATGCTGCAATAAAATGTTGCATTTCTTTAGCTTCCTTAGTCACTAGCTTTACTGGTACTTATACTTATATGTCCTGTGTATAAAGATAGAATGTCCCTTTTTGCTTCTTTTTTCTATAGTCAGCATGGTTTTCTTTTGTGCGCCTTCTCTAATCGACTCTCGGGGAACTGTAACTTCTGTCTCTGGGATTAACTCGGGAATTTACACAGTAATCAAAATGGCCAGCCTCCGATCCACAAGACAGGGTAACTAGATCAATGTATTCCACAGAAGTAGACAAGTAGCGAGTGTACTAATATAGAGTCTACTCTAGCGAAAGCTAGTAAGGTTACTAAAAAGAATGTGATAGTCAAATCGTAATCCGCAAGAAAAAATAGCACTTGAATGTAAATTCTCAAATATTTATAATATTGAGTAGATAAAAAAAAAACCAAGACCTTAACAAAAAATGGTGATCTCGTTGTAGGCTGAAAATAAAACCAAGAAAAATATCATTACCATTCTCACGATCAATCACTCGTTTACGACCAGACCCTATTATCCTCAATACAACCAAAACACATTAAACGACCCTCTAAGTACTAGTACCCATTCCATTACTAACATAAAATAGTACATGCCTTCTTCTTTTTCGTAGCGAGTGACTAGTCATGATTTAGAATCAATACAATCTTCTAACCAAGAATTTATAGATTCTCAATACCAGCATAGTAGCTTCTATAAGCGTGTAAACATCCTCCTGTCCCACTGATGTAACTACCGCTGTCATTTAGTACGCTCAACCCGCGTAGCGACCCTACAATCAACGTAGAGAATATGAAAGTCACAGCCTCGTTTGACTCATGAGCTATATAACTGAAGGGGGGGGGGGGGGCACAATATATATAAAGAGTGAAGGCATATAGCAAGACCAGTCGCCAAACGGGAGGGTATCATGCAGGGGAAGCGAAGAGGATGGTGATAGTACAAATATAGACAACCTCAAGAAAGCGAAAAAAAACACCTTTCCCCTTCCTTCCATAGGCTTCCGAGGAAACCGGTAGCAATATAATAAAGAGACTAGTACTAGAAATTAAGGACCTTTTCCTTTTCCCAAACTCAAAACAAAAGAAAGAAAACAACTAGAAAAAGAAAAGAAGCTGCCTAGACCTTGCATTCCGTAGCGACAATAACGGTCCAGAGAAAAAGAAAAGAATATATAAGAGAAAACTCCGGCTAGCCTTAAGATACCCTCCCATGCCATCCTCATCGATATCCACCTTCACTTGAGTAATCACCACTTCCCAAACTACCCATCCGACCATTACTTGCTCGGCCATGCATACTATTCATACGTAGACTATGGTGTCCCGCCTCGCTGCCAAGCGGAGCAATTACGCTAGCACTTTCTGAACCTTCATCTTCATCGACAAATTTTGATTCTGTTTCATCATCTTCGTTGATTGAGGGGATAGGGTCGGGGATTTGTATATCAAGCTATTATCCCTGTCAACAAAAAAGTTCTAGCCCGGGTCTGGGTTCCCAATGATTAAACTCACATTCATATACCCTGTCCTCCTCAAACTCACAAAAACTGCCCTCTGACCCTTCCCTTCTAATTTCCGGTTCCAATCCTGCAAGTACTGCTCTACCCTCTTCAGTCTCCGTTTACAATATGTATCCATCACTTCCTCAACCAACCACAGCGTCAATAACCCAACAATCGCATCCACCCAATTCCACATATTCCACGGATCAAACGCTTCCTTCAGGTCATCATTCACCTTTTGCACCACCTCTCTGAATTGCTCCTCCGTAATATGTGGTTCTAAAATATCTGGAAAGACATTGGAGTAGGCGGGGGATAGATCACCGTAGACCATGAAATCCCTGCTAATTCGGATTATTCTCGTAGATTCATATAACTGTGAATCCAGCGGTACGTAAGGATTCCTATGCGGATAACAAGGGTGGGTGCTATTCCATTCACTGTCCCTGCTACCCCGTGAAACCGGACGGGACTCTTCATCACCAACCGCCTGCAGTGGACCCGAGCCCGGTGATGTGAGACCCGGAGAAGTGATAGTGACCTGCGAGGCTTGCTGCGGTACCAGCATCTGCGCCTTGTGTTTCCCCCTCATCCCGCGCATATCATCTAACGGGACATCCCCACGGTCACTACCAAGGCCGACACTGCTCCTACTATCACGATCTGGGTTCTCGAGCCATGAGCGATTAGTATTACTCGTTGTTCCCCTCGTTTCCGGTGATCTACGGAAGACGGCAGGCTCCATCATTTGCAGTGGGAGTTTTATGTTTGGTGTGTTGGACCGGCTTGTCTCTGCGTCGGTGGTGGAGTCATACTCCACCGGGGATAGATATGACGGGTTCATGATATGCGACGAGGTGATACTCCGTCTTTTCCGCTTTATGCTTTCCTCCCGCACGACTCTGGGGCCCTGGAGCGGGAGGACGGTGATTGAGTACGCACTCTGCGTATCACCCGCGCGGTCTTTATCCTCGGCAGCTTCCAGAAGCTCCTCGGAGGAATCTGAGAAGCGCGCAGTTGACCTATCGAGTGTGGATGATGGACTACTTGGGGGTAGTGAGGGGTTAGAGGGGGGTTTAGTGAGGTGGTTGAGGGGATGCAGCCGGGTTGATGCGGGGCGGTGGAGCAGGACTGTGTAGGGGGAGGGGGGAGGACGACGGGTGTGCGATGGGAAAGCCGTGGTTGCGGTTAGGGGGGGTTGCGTGGGAAGGGTAGTGAGGCTTGGCGCCGTAACGAGCTGCGAGTGGAAGACGCGACGGAAGTGACAACGCAGGAACAGTGAAGTGTTCTTCTCCCACCAAACGAACAAGTCAATTGAGGGGTGAGCTGGGGCCTGGAGTGGTGGAGGGGAGAGACAATTGGAGGGAAATTCCGGCAGATTGGACTTAAATTATGTTTCGTATTGGCAAAGTTGTTGGACGTTTGGGGCAGCACTGGGCTTTTAAAAAAACGGTTTTCTTAACGTGAAAAAGGGAGTCGGGACGAAGATGAGGGAGGAAAGAAGGAAAGAAAAGAAAAGAAAAGAGGAAAAAAATCAGTTCTCAGACCCCCACTCCTTTCTCCCCTCTCTCGTAGCTATTCTGGACTCCGGGTGTTTGCGTAAAGTAAAACAGCACCACAACCGTGAGAAACTCCTACTAAAGTGCTTCAGAGCTCGGACTCAGGCGGAGCCGCGCCCCGGATAGGGGTGCCATAAGCTGTGAGACCGGTGGGGACCTGGATAAACTCGATCGGAGCCGATACGATCTAGATCCGCCGTGTTTTCAGTTCCCCGGAGCGAATCTGGGGAAGAGGTTATCTTGAGTACGCATAGCCATATTGAAACCTTACCTTTTGTTTTGCTGTAGAACGTGTCTCGAAAAGGGCCAAGGGGAAACAGCTGCAAATGTTGCGGGAGATGTGCATGCGCATGCACATCTACCCCTGTGAGCATCTCCATGTTGAAAAGGCACACGAGCTCTCTTCACAACCGCACACACCTTAAGCTTGGTCTCATTTCGTGTGAGAAAAAACACTACATGTATTCGCCATGGGAGACACTCTTAGATTCCGCCCCTACCACCGTCAAAACTCAAATTAAAGAAACCAGAATATCGGGTGCAGCCGCTCTGTTGCAATGGACCCTTCCCAGTCCTTATACCGGGAATGCTCCCTCCCCCACGTGGTAGTTCACCCAATGTCACTCGGCATTGGCTACTCTCCTACTTAGCAGAAAAACAGCTATCTCGAGGAAATAGACCAAATAAGAAAGTGGATTGCCTAGAATACATCGGAGGGGGGGGGGAGGATTACACTGGCACAATGCCAACAGGAGGAGGGAGGACTCACCCAGAGACAGAGAGCCTGACGGGAAGCCACTTAACGCACGTGGCAGGATATGTGCCGGATTTTGAAACGGGTATCGCCTTGACAGCACTCCTATTTTGCTGATGCTTATTATTTTGTTGCAATCCAGGTCTTAATTGCTGAAAAACAACTGAGAGTAAAGTCCCGTGCTGTCAGCTTTGTTATAAAGCCCCTAGCGTCTCTCCTCTTGTCTAGAAATAGCGTGATGTGCATATGATAAATGAGTATCTAATGCGGTTCTAGGGGATCTGCATTGATTTCTAGGAGCTATGATACATGTGGCACCTGCGTCGCTTTGATATAATTTGATAGAGGTGGTCTAAGCAGCCCCTCCCGATCTATAGTTTATCTAAGCTTTGTGATTGTATTGAAACTTAAATCTTCTATCCATACATACACCTGTCTTGTCTTCCCATCTTGGCCGTACACACACTTAACTTGCCTCTTTCTCTTACACACATACTTAACCTTTCTCTTCCCCTCGAGTCTGACCCAATGAGACCGCATATAGTTGCCGGTTATACGCATGGCTTGAGTGAGCGAAATAGCGTATTTACAGCTGGGACACTAATATAGCGGCATTTATTCTTTGAGAATATCCGTAGGTGTTGAAGTGAGTTGTTAGCAACAGTGCTTTTATTTGGTTATCTGAAGAAATTAAGGTTAGAAACACGATCTATGTTCTCTTAGGTAGCAGAAGGACTTCAAGCTGCAGTCTGTTTTACCTATGTTATACCAGTATTAAACTAGAATAGCTTTACTAATCCTACTATAATAATATTGTGAACGATTCATTTCGCAATGGTTGCTGTGAAGGTTTCTGTGATGTAGCATAATGTTTTAGATGAATGGTGTCAGCTGGAGGTAGAGCCCAGCAAATAATTCTGTCTATACCTGTGTTAGCGGCCTTGTGCCGGTATATTACAGGACCGATGGGTATATAAATTACCGAAGGCACTACCCCTTTTTTTCTGCCGAGTGCCCCTTAATTCTGCCTGGTATGTAAAATTGCGAGAAGGTATATCCTACCTGTCATTAGTCCCTGTGTTGACTGAAGAGTGAAGATATAACTTACTCTCAGCTCCACCGCGGCTAACCTTTACGCTCATATATACTTTCCCAATGAGTCTATATTAGAGCTCTATTTAATATCCTTTAACACCCTTAGACTGGATTTATTGTAGTTGGTGTATTGTGTGTCTATGAGGATTCGCTCTTGGGCATTTAGTTCTTCTATGCCTCAGTGTACTTGCTTTGGATAATGTTTCTAGGTTATCGTGTGGGTTTGGGGGGGGGTTCTAGTAGCGATAGTGTGTTCTGTGTTCTTGCCACATATACTTAGTCCATGTTAGCCGAGACCGCTTGTAACAACTTAAAGATACAATATCATAAACAATCACTCGGTAGGATCTGAAAGCTTACATCTAATATATGATAAACTATACCCCGCCAAATGGCTTTGTAACTATCAATTTCTCGGTATTATAGGAGGTTGGTTCCCGACTTATAGTAGGTTTGGCGGTACGGGCTATGTGTCTAGATGAATGGATATTTGTTCTAATCTCTTTCAAAAACCATGTAATTGATTAATACCGCCCTGTATCAATGGTAAGTTGATTAGTCAAGGACTCATGAAGAAATTCTTATTAAAATATCCTACCTAGTCTATTTAGTGACATCGGAGGTGAGATATTTGAAATACCGAATATCTTTTTCTAAGATTCTCTTTTCCCCCTAATGTCGCTATGGATATGCACTTTTACAGATATAGCCTGCTAGTAAATCGTTAGAGCTAGGCTAGAGAGGAGAAAGGGGTGTAATAATAGCTAACGATGTATGCTTAAGAGTCTCGCTATTTCGGGGGCTAGTTGAGTATACCTATATTATTTTGCTAAATAATGTCTTTTAATAGATAATATTTTCGGTTTTTATTATAGTGTGGATGGGGGGGTAATAGGTGTTTTAATGTATGCTTAATTTGTAACTGTGTACGAGTATTATTGTCCGGGGTACTTGAATACAATTCCGGTGTTTCTGCAAATATCGGAATAGAGAATATAGCCAAATTTATTTTTCTGATATTTATGCTGCATGATCTGGGTTTTCTGCGGGTAGTAATACTAGGCCCTAGATGAGAAGATGAGAATACGGCATGAAATCTGAGTTAAGGGCAGTATGAGGATGAGGGATGTCTTACCGAAAACCCCTACTATTATGGTGTGTGGGATATTTGTGTGATGGCTATCGTTGACTTTAAGACGAGTTGGTTTCTTAGGACTGGCAGATTTCTTAAGGCGGGTCGGCTAAACCCTAATCCGTATGCTTTCTAGTTATATTCTGTGAATATATGGGATTAAGCCGTAGGATTGTATAAATAAGAATTGTTTTGAATGTGGTAGAGTGAATGATAGTATATATGATAATTCTGTGATGGGACTGAAAGGGTAGTTTGTCTCATCTTTGGGGCACGACGTTGGAAGTGCTGAAGGGAGTGGTAAAAATTATCGCCGAGCATGGCCGAGTAAATTCGATATGAAAGGTCAGGATAAGGACTAAAGACCGCAGAATTTATTTAGAGCAAAGACCAAGGAACAGCCTTGAATCCAATGCTGCTATGTACAAACAAAACTAGATAGCAAATACTTTATGAAAATGTGGCTGGCCTACACGCATAGAGGATTGGACAAGTAAAGTGAAAATGTAGTGGTAGCAAGCATAAATTAGCCAGTCGGAAGGCTGCGGATAGGCAAGTACTCCGGGATCGTAAAGTGTACCGTAATATCTCGGCGATACTGAGCGGGGAATAGTAAATCCTATCATTTTGACCAATAATAGTATAGTTCTATCCTGCGGTCTCAGCCTTCCCCCGTTCTATATCGCCAGGATATTACTGACGCGTGTACTGTGTAACCGCAAACTAAGGAATGTGTAAAATGCTTGTATCTGTAAGGCTACTACTCGTATTCTCATGACGTTTGTAGAATGGACTGCTATTGCATACCATACAAAATCGTAGGCTTGGCGCAGTTTTGTATGGTATGCAATAGCAGTCCATTCTACAAACGTCATGAGAATACGAGTACAATCTGCGACGTCACTATGCTACGGTACTCCGGTTACACTCTACAAGTCAACTCGTACACGGATATGGCCGGCTGTGTGGACACCGGAGTATAGTGTCCATATCTCACGTCAAAGTAACAATCTCTAAAGGAATTCCGAAACCATAGATTTGACTATATAGAGTACATTCCTTATGCAGTTGTATAAAGGCGCTTGAGAATCTACTCTCTAGAGTGTTTCGTTATCTATAAGTAGTTTTTTTTTATACTACAACGACTATCTCTACAACTCGAAATGTTCGGTACCTCCTTCAAGCCCTCCTCTCTACCAGGCTTATCTGGGAAAGTTATCATTGTAACTGGTGGGAATAATGGCATGCAAGTTCCCTTTCATATCTAGTATATTCGAGACCATGCTGACATACATCTAGCGGCAAAACAACAACTCTGAACCTCCTCAAGAAGGGTGCAAAAGTCTATATCGCCTGTCGCGATCCGGCCAAAGCACAAAAATCTATCGATGATCTTAGGACTGCCGTACCAGGCTCTGAAGTAGAAGCTATCCGCCTTGACTTGGCAAGTCTTGCTTCGGTTAAGGCTGCAGTAGAGGAATTTACCGCGAAAGAGAAGCAGCTACATATATTAATCAATAATGCGGGAGTTATGGGCCTACCTTATGCGCTGAGTGAAGATGGATACGAAGTTCAGTGGGCGACAAACTATATGGGACCCTACCTGTTCACAAAACTGCTGATACCGATGCTGCTGGCAACGTCGGGGGAGGTGAGGGTTGTTAATCTTACGAGTAGTGGCCATGCAAGTGCACCAAAATCAGGAATTGTGTTTGATAACGTGAACTTACCTGACGGTGGACCTATGTTTGGAGCCCCATCCCATTTTCTCACAAGAATTTATACCTAACTACATGTACTTGGCTATAAAAAAGGGAGCGTTATGGCCAATCAAAACTCGCAACCATACTCCACACCAAGTCCCTCGCAAAACGTTACGGGACTAACATAATATTCACCGCCGTACACCCTGGTGCAGTCCGAACTAATCTGAGTGACTCTTTTCTGTCCTCGTACTATATCCCAACGAGTATAATGACGGTCTTTTCACCGTTCCTGTTAACAGTCGAGAAAGGCAGTTGGAATACGCTATATGCAGCTGCGAGTCCGGAGGTAAGGCGGGAGGATAACGGGGTTTATTTTACAGGTTTCGGGAAGAGAACTGAGCCTTCAACGTACGCGAAAGATGAGGAGCTGGCGGAGAAGTTGTGGGAATGGACGGAGAGTGAATTGGGAAAGAAGGGGCATTAGGTATTGAGGGTGTATATAGATTGTGGGTTATCGGCAACCCACTTGATGGTCAAATAAATATTGTGGTTTCTAGAACTTGAGGAATGTTTCTAATCGGACCTAGTCCAAAACTTCACTTCGCGTGGGAATCCACGTGAAACAACACGTTTCCATGGGCGTGACTGCATGTGACAACTAAGTGTAGTATTCTCTGGGGAGAGACCTGGATTTTTACTGGTGTCTAATATTAAGAGTCACGTCAAGACTTGCATGCAACTACATGTAGATGTATTGTTACTATAGAATAGCTATACAGAAGGCGAGTTCCGTTACCGGTAAAGCTCCAAAGCAAAGGCTCCGAAGTGACAAAGTACACAAGTTTTTACCTATCTTCCCCCATCAAAGATAAAACGCGTAAAGTATCAATTAATGCGCAGGTGACACTCCCTGCACCTTCCGATAGACGTTTGGCGGCTATTTTCTTGTAGCCGCGTGGATATCCTGTCACGTATGCAGATCCCCTCCACCTGAACGCGAAACCCCAACTTTTTTAGTGAGCAACCCTCCAGCTCGCTACCACCCCCCTCCCCCAACTCGCTACCACCCCACCTATTCCCTCCATCAAAACCTTCATACTCATCATCTAAGTCTTGCTAGCTGCTCATATTTCCTCAAGTAGTGGGTCTGGCCTCCTTTTTTATCTCCTTTTACAAGTGCTTTAGCAGCAGAAGGTATTAAACTGCTTTCACTTAGATTTGAGAAACAAACTGACAACTTCTTAGCGATGGCTGATCCACCACCTGACCCCTACGATTGGTCCATCGGCCAGGTTATTACGGAAATTGCTGCCTCCGACCTGCCCCTCGCAGAATCACTACGAATCAATGAAGTTGATGGTGAAGTTTTGCTTACTGTGTGTACTTACGAGCGTCTTAAATCCGACATCGGAATCATCTCCATGGGGAAAAGAAGCAAGGTGATGCGAGCTATAGATATTCTGAGAAGGAGGAGTAGTAAGTATCGCGACTACATAACCGATCTTGCATGCAACACAGCTCTCCCAGAGGACTCTTCTACATCAGTTTGGGATTCGCCCGTGCCAGGAGTGGGGTTCTTTACCCCTGCAATGCAGAAGGGGATCAGACCACTCGATGTTCCTCCCTTTAGCACACCTACAAACCCAAGGAAACGGAAAAGTGGTGCTCTTAACAATCCGCTAACTCCCCTCCATCCGCTCACCCCCCTCAATTATTCTTCCGCCACCCCCGAGCCGGTCAAGCAGCTCTCAGAAACACCCACTGCTGAATTGAGAACTAAGAAAGTCACGCCACTGAGTTTGCTTTCTTCTGATGATGATCCATTATTTGTGCCAAATTCGGCGCTCCATTTCCGTGATCATGCTGCTGTGAGGATTGTCAGAAACAAGGATACAGGTAGTGGGGAGGCAGTCCCTTTTTTGCAGGTATTGGATGAGATAGATGAGGCGGAGGTAGGTGAAGTAAATGAAGTAGAGAGAGGTGGGTTTGGGATGGAAGTGGAATATGATAGTCGGTTGCGTAGTCCACGATCTTCTAGTCCAGCTGAGAGATTTACTAGCGATCAAAGCAGTGAAGCGAGGAATTCACCGATGGACACATCACCGGAGCCTATCATCGCTAGGGAGGATGATTATGGATCTAGAGAACAAGAAGATGATGACTTTGAGGTTGTTGGAGTAAACAACAACAGAAAAGAATCCACAGTATCACCTCTTAAGAAGACTAAAGGGGCATCGCGTAAATGCCGGTACCTTCCACTAAAGGCATTAACGGTAGATGAACTCATATATGGAAAACTCGAGGTTGGGGATGAAATTTTTGATGAGGAGTATGACGATGAAGACTTCACCATAGGTAAGGCACTCTGTCTAAAGTACTGGGATTCCCCTTGGCTCGTTCTTGAAAACTGGCATCCTCTTCTTGACGAGTCTATCAAAACCTAGTTGCTTGGAATTAATCTAGAGGTTGCTTATGAGCAGCTTCTGTATAAATTTCTGCTTCTATTTTACTCGAGAAACAGTGATCCTTTTTTCAAGAATATGCTAAACTAAAATACTATAATTTTATAACCTTTCTATTAACCTCTATAGTCTCCACAAATAAATTTCCTGGTCAGCAACGCTACGTCGAGCGTCAAATTCGCCATCTCCTTCAAAATACTGAACCTGTCACAAGCGTGCACAAAGGCCATCTCCGCACCGGTCTTAAAACCTACAAAAAGCACCTAGTTCTCAAGCACTATCACCAATCAATAACTCTTTTTTCCGTACAAGAAGATGGTTCCTGTAGAGTAACCAAAGAAAATACTTCTACCGTAAACCTCTTCCCGGATGTCGTCTCCAAGACAATACAGACTTCATCAGATGTTCAGGTCATCAGGTTCGCGGACGGGTCCAATAAGAAGCAGCAGCGGTTGAATAGGGTAGATAACTCGGTTCATGATTGGGATTATCTCTTGAAGTGGCAGAATATCGACGATGATAGGGAGCTCCCTCCAATCGGCGAATCGGAGTCTGAAAACGAGTATTCGCTCGAGACTTGGGAAGAATTGAGGGCTGAGAGTGGCGCACCGCTGGAAAAACCAGTTGGTAGAAGCTCCCAGAAGCCACTCACAACCCAGGAAATCAGGGAGGTGTTGAGGGAAGGTGAGCAGGTGATTATTGATAATTGGCGAAAGCGGGTTCTTCCTCGCAAGGAAGCACAAGCATGGCGAATCTACCGCGCCGCTAAAAAGCGGAGGGAGAGGAAAAAGACAGCCCGGGATGCAAGGCTTCGAATCAAAGATCTTAACGAGAGACTGGAAAAAATGCGTGACGAGATCATAGGGGTTGGGTGGACTCATAAAGCGCATGTTAAAAAACAGGTCGGGATTCTACAGCTTACACTTATAGATCGCGAAGAACAGAAGTGGACTGCGTCATTAATGGAAAGGAAAAAGACCCCAGAGAGACCTATGAAGGCTATATATGCCAAAGACTTTCTGGTAGGGAAGGACGAAGAAATGCTGGATTATGATGATGGTGATGACGAAGACGACGGGGAGAGCCTCGGTAGCACTAGTGAGGGGGATTATGCCAGTGATGATGATGAGGGAATGGAAGGATTTATTGTGGCTGATAATGAGAGGGATTTTGTCAACGGGGTAGAATTGGAGGTGGAGGGCGAAAAGGAAGTGGAAGAAGAGTTGGCAAGGAAGGCCACTGAGAATGAGTTGATAGATTCAGATGGATCAGAAGATGTTCCAACTCGAGCTCGAAGATCCAAAGAAAATCGGAAGGCCAGAGATCCCGAAGAAGAGGAGGGGGAGGAGGAGGAGGAGGAGGAGGAGGAGGAAGATCAGTTCATGACTGGAATGGGAGATGATGATGTTGTTGAAGATGTGGAGATGAACGAAGAGAATGCTGTAGCTCCAAAACTTGATAAAGGAAAGGGGAGAGCTAATCTAGAGTCCGCTCCTCCTCCTAATGTCAAAGAGGAGCCTCAGGCCACCCAGGTATTTTCTAGTCCTACATCAGGCCCTTCCGCGGGAAAGGATATTCCTATCATCGATCTCACAATGGATGATTCACCCCAAAATTCGCCCCAAAAGAGTTGGAAACTTAAGAAACGACTATCAGATATTCCGCAGTACGATCTTCGAGGTGATGATGATGAGGAGAAGCGGGAAAGAATTAAGTCACAGAAAAAGTTACTCAAGGGATTAGTGGAAGATACAGATGGGTTTTTAAGAGAAGCGATTTGGTTCCGACTTAAGGAATTTCAAACACCAGGTTCGTTGCTTATCTTCTCGCTTATCCAATAATTCCACAAGTGTAGCTACTTTCTCAGATTCACTAACTGTGGCAACCATCTAGCTTCCTTGGCAGGTTTGTTCGACACGGTGATTGCCATTGCCCGACAACTTCATCAAGCAAAGTTTAAGAATGTCCCAGGCCTTGATGAGTATGATTCCCAGTCCAGAGAAACTGTAGATGAAATCGGGGAACTTAAAGGCGCTATTACTAGATACAACGCGAAAATTTATCGAACAGTAGCATCGATCTATGTTGCCTGGGTGCTCGGAATCACTGACACAACAAAGAAACTTACATCCGATAAATATAAGGTTATCTACAGCAAAAAGAAGTTTAGGAGATACCGGATAGCTTTAATCGAGAGTCTGAAGCCTCATTGTGAATCTGAGGACCCGAAAGAAGACACCAGTGATCCAATTACTCCTCTAGGAAAATCAAAGGGGAAAAAGAAGTCTAGAGCTGTGTAAGGCCCTGTGTGATTACCTTGCGTCACATTCCCTTCGTGATTTATCTCTAACAGACCCCTTTAGCGATATCGAGCTTGAAAAGTCGGATGATGAGACTACACCTTCTGGCCATCGGAAGAGAAACTCCAAACCGCTCGTGGAGGACGCCGAAGCGAAAGAGAATCGTGATCGTCTGAAACAACGTATGAAAGCCCGAGCTGACAGAGAAAGGGCTGAAAAGAAGAGAGCCATGTTGTCCGGTGTTTATAATCAGAATCCGGATAAGATTCGTGTTAACTTAGGGAAATATGTGAAGCACAATGATATCTTCTTTCACGATTTTTTTGCGAAGCACTTAAAACCACATCAGATCGAAGGGATTCGGTTTATGTGGCAGCAGTTGATACAGACAGGGGAGAATAGAGGCGCATTACTGGCTCATACAATGGGGCTTGGGAAAACCCTGCAAGTGATTGCACTTCTTTACACAATTGCGACGGCGGCTGGATCAGATGATAAAAAAACATTCGAACAAATACCCGAGCATTTGAGGACTTCTAAGACCTTGATTTTGAGTCCGCCAGGGTTGGTCGAGAACTGGTGCGACGAATTCCACAGGTGGCTGCCAACAAAACCAGATAATCCCCAAGAATTGGATCTCAAGGATATTGGACCGATCACAAGAGCAGATGGCACAGTTAGACCCGAAGATCGACTACTAAGGATTGAAAATTGGTATGAGGAGGGAGGAGTCTTGCTGATGGGATACCAAGCATTTCGTAGCTTGATCTTCAATGTGCCACCCCTCCCGACGGAGCAACATCAACGAATCAAGGATATGCTTCACAAAGGACCTAACATTATTATTGCCGATGAAGCCCACCAGCTTAAAAACCCAGCGGCCAAGCTATCCGATGCTGCGCGTGGTTTTGCGTCGATGTCTAGGATCGCCATGACTGGCTCCCCATTGTCTAATAACCTTTTGGAATACTGGTCAATGATTGACTGGATTGATCCCGGTTTTCTTGGCCCAAGGAAGGAATTCGAACAAAAATATGTTCAGCCAATAGAAGATGGGCTGTACGCAGATAGCGGTCATGCCGAGAAGCGAAAATGTTTAAAGATGCTCAGGGTTCTGAAGCAAGATATTGGCCCTAAGGTTCATAGGATGGATATCAGCGTCATTGAGCATGATCTCCCGGCAAAGACTGAATTCTTGATCAAGGTGCCCTTGAGCGAGTTACAGCTAGAAATGTATAGGAGATTTCTCAAGGACCCAACGACTACAGGACAGATACCGGGGCAAATCGATATACAGGGAATTTC
This sequence comes from Verpa conica, assembly GCA_033030425.1. Lineage (NCBI taxonomy): Eukaryota > Fungi > Ascomycota > Pezizomycetes > Pezizales > Morchellaceae > Verpa > Verpa conica. The sequence goes on from JAUFSD010000004.1 coordinate 465,148, forward strand.
AGGACGGAAATTCTTCGATGCTATTCATCTCCTCTCCTTGATTTGCAACCACCCGCTTGCCTTCGTAGAAACCTTAGAGATGCGTGAGAAGAATAACCAAACTGCGAAAGCCAAAAAACAAGAAAAGCCAGAAAAACAACCCATCTTAGACGATGACTCCGTGGACTTTGACGACCTTGACGACCTTCTTAGTGAGACAAAAAAACCTTATCCATGGGCAAGGGAGGTCATGGATACTGTAGGGGACGAAATGGGACTTGAGCACTCGTACAAAATGCTCCTTGTCAAGATTATTGTCGACAATGCGATCAAAGCCAAGGATCAGACGTTGATCTTTACTCATAGCGTTTCAACCCTTGCTTTCCTCGAGAGGCAACTGAAGCAGTGGGGAACCTCATTCCAAAAGTTAGATGGGAGAACCGCAATGAATATGAGACAAGCGATGACGAAGAGGTTCAACTCAGGGGAAAGCGACGTATGTCTCATATCTACCGAGGCTGGTGGGTTGGGCCTAAATCTTCCTGGAGCGAATAGAATCATCATATTTGATTTCAAGTGGTCACCCATGTGGGAGGAACAGGCTATTGGGAGAGCCTTCAGGCTAGGACAGAAAAAGCATGTTTTTGTATACAGATTTCATGCTTGTGGAACTTACGAGGAGATCATGAGGAATAAGGTTCTCTTTAAGAATCAATTACACTCTAGGGTTGTTGATAAGAAGGATCCGATGCGTTACGCAACCAAGAACGGAAAGCAATATTTCAATGAACCATATGATGTTCCGAAGGAGGATCTCGCGCCATTCAAAGGGATGGACCCCTATATTCTAGATAAGATTATCACTCAGTAAGTCAATAGTTCGTAGGCTATCAATCATTGGGAACTAATTACGGTCTCACAGAGTCGATTTTATCCGCGCTATTGAAAACACCCAGACATTCCAGGGCGACATAGAGGATACATTGACGGAAGAAGAAATTCGAGAAAGCGACGAATTGCTACAAGCGGAACAACAGATGCGCAAGGCCCAAGGCCTAGGTGATGATACCAGTGCACGTAAAGCCGACAACGAATACCGCAGGCTGAACGTCGATCCACCCAAAATTACGAGACAGCTTGAGATGCAGATTGAACAAGAGAGGAAGACCCAGGAATCAAGGTTGATTGAACAACTAGCACGTTCCAATAATCTCCCAGCTCCGCTTTCGCCCTTGGATGCACTTAGCCTGGCTCTTATGCCTTCTAAGTCTCCCGCGTCTACTACTAAGGCCCATACACCTACTGCTAAGACCCCCGTACCTACTGCTAAGACTCCTGCACCTATTATTAACGTTCCTGCCCCTCTTGTCAAATCCAAGGCTCCCCCTCCTCCTCCTGGGCCCGACGAATTTGTCGCTCCTCTCCCTCCGACAACTGCAGGACGTACAAAAAGTATGCCTGATCCGACCCCCAAAGTTGCTCAAAAGGAGAAAGATACGCCTTCTTTAAGCAGTGCGTCATCGACAACTAATACAGATGTCATACTCGCGTTACCAGGCCCCATTCAGAAGATCACGATACCGTCACCTGCAAAGTCTGCTAGTGGCAACGGTTCTCCCTCGTTGTCTGATTCGACAAACAAGTTCGGTCTCAGCATCTCGGGACTACCGAAGATCTTTGGCGGTAAAAGTAAGCGCAGCCCAGATAATAGTGACAATTCCGATACAGGCGGTTCTAAAAAGGCCAAAGTGTCACCGGCGGTACTCTAAAGCTAATGGTTTAAAACCAACAAAAAGTGTGGTAGGTGTACATGCTACGGGTCTGTTTGCTAGAATATACTTTCTAATTCTCTTTCAATATCCTTTCTTATATCTTATCTTCTGGGCTATATTCAGGTAGAGTCAACGGGCAGGGGATGGTGTTGTGCATGTCATTGTTGCATTATCGAGTTTATTTTTAATGGAGTTAGGGGGTTCTTGTCTATGTCTGGCAAATTTCGGCTTATCCCTATTACGTCTCATCCCTATTACGTCTCATGGCAAGTCCTGGTAAAGCGTCATTTAACTATTTCTCTACTTCTGTATTACAAATTTGTTTGCATCATTAGCATTTCCTCATAACATCCTTATTATTCTAGTTGGGAGCTAGGGTGGGGAATTTGTATTACTTATATCTCTAGTTATAGTTCGGATCAAAGTCACTTAGGTTCGAAAATAAACATGCTAGTGGTTAACCTTTTATTATATGAGTGAAGTCTTAACACATAAGTCACGCAACGAGCTCGAAGTTATAAGTAATCTACAATAGAGTATAGCCTTCACCCTTATCTAAGACTTTAACCCTAACAAAGCTAGGACGTCTAGAGCGGTAAGAATATAAAGCACTTTTCATAAATACCTTTAAACCTATAGAAAATATCGACCTGCGGGCGATATTCCGTGAGGTTGCCTTACCCTGTTGCCCCCATAGGGATTGGCATCACAGTTCCAATCATCTGCGACAAGGCTGCCTTCTTGGCAAGAAGAAGCATAAACGCCAACGAACTCTTGTACAACGTATAAAGGAGGCTGTACAATGTGAAGATAAATACTCCCCACATAATCAATCCTTGAAAATGCATCGCAAGAAATTCCTCTCAGATATTCTATAGCTACCTAGTCATGAGCCGAAATTTACTTGGTGGTCGATTCCCCGATATCATTCTCGGCCTCATATGGCTATTACCCCTCCTCACGTTTGCGGCTCCTACACCTTTCGTCTCAAGTTTTCAACCCTATATCGAGAAACGCGCAACCGACCTCGACGAAGCATGCGCCTTCGACGGTGACGATAATACCTACGGTCTCGGTATCCGCATTGGTGTCTATCTTCAATGGGTTACCTCCGCCATCGCTTACGGTTTTTTGCCCGGGGAAGCCGCATCCCTACGCGCCGTAAACAACTGTTTCCAAGCCGCCATGTTTGCCGGGCTGCTCTTCATCACCATAACCAAAGGCTCCAAACTCTACGCAGTCGAGGCCTACATAATGCTCATCTTCTGCATGGGTGGTGTGTGCTCAGGCGATAGCAAGACGGACGGTGGGATCTTCAAGCCCAAGAGATTTGCGTACCACCGTGCGTCGACGCTAGGAGGGTTTATTCGGTTTGGCCTGAGCGCGGGTTTTTGTGGCTATGGTGTGTGGTTCTTTTTCACGGGTATGGACGGTATGCAACATCCGCCGTGCAGCACGTTTGCGTTCTTCTTTTCGAAGGTCAATTTGTATAATTGGTTACGCACGTTTATGAAGGTTGTGTTTGTGCTTATGGCGATCACCCACGCGGTCATTATCCTCGCGCCATTAATCCCTATGTTATTTAGCTCTCTAGGTAGTAGGGGGCGACCGACGCAGTCGCTCTCGAATATAGAGCTAGATGATGAGCCGGGCAATAGAGAGCCGGATGATGAGCAGCCGGATGATGGGGAGTCGAAGGATGGGCAGCCGAATAATGAGTCGGCGACAAGTTTGGTACTGCTTAGTGGTTCGCTTGTGGCTTTTATTTTGACTGTGGAGTTTATGATCGAGTGGAATCATATCCAAGGGGTGAACGATATGGGGTCTACCGGGCAGTTGCTGCCGCTGATTGTTGCGGTTGGGGGTTTCTTTAGGGTTCTGCATGAATATTTTAGGGGCAGACCTGATGCGTAAATGACTTGGGTTTACTGGGAGAGCAACACTATGGGGAAATGTTTTTATGGGGTTCCAGCGGCGTGTATGGTCTTGTTTTTTTAAAAAAATATTGGAGGTCTCTAATTTAATGCGGAGTATGGTAGATTTATAAATTGAGTGAATCTCGGCACAGGGTTTCTCTCATGCAAATGGAAAAATATTTAAGAAAGAAAATAGAAGCTTAGGTTCTCTCCTGTAACTGGTGGTAGTTTGAGTTACTGTCAAGGGATCCTAGTTCACTACTTTTATAACTCTACTAAAACTTCAATACGGGAGTAGGATCTACAAGCTATATTTCACCATAACGAAAGAATTACTAGCAGTATAAATAATAGTGTGGGAAGGGTTGAATACTAAAATCACTTGATAAAAAGGGTTGAATACTAGGTGAAGGGAAAAAAGAGAGAAGCCACCAATTCCAACTAGATAACCATAGTAACCGAACAAAGGAGAATAAATAAATCCTTGAAATAATACGTAGTACGTAGTCCTAAGCTAGGACATCGTAACCTCATCATTCTCGGGGGGAAAGAACATCTCCAGTGTAATCCCAAGTGAAACAAACTGCCTTTCATGATTGAAATATAGAGCCATACGAGAATCTTTTTTTCCCCAAAAAGTCAGCATAGAAGCCACCATCAGGAGTGTGGAAAACCTACGCTCTTTGTATTCAGCCTCAATCCTATACAATAAATCCCCACTTACTTTTGGAATATCCCAAAAGTAATCACACAACTGTTGTTTCCAATCTGGAGTCTCAAAAATCCAATCAATCAATAACTTCCGACTCTTGAGTCCCGCGCTACCCTCGGAGCTAGCAGCCTCGGCACTACTACTCTCACCAGGGACACAGGATTCTACACCTTCAATAGGTTTGATGTAGATGCATACATCGCCAACCTGTTCATTGCCGAAGATTATATGTTCTTTTCTGTCATTGATGTAGATGCGTCGACAGAGTTCGGCATAGAGCTCGTGTATTTGGTCAGTCATGAAAGCAATGCTGGATACAGGACTACATAAGTAGTACTGGAACTCGAGTGGTAGGTTATGGGCGTAGTGGAATGATACTGGGATATCCTCTAAATCCAGAGAGTTCATCACCGTCCCCCTGTATGAAAAAATATAATTACTGGCTGGCCCTGGGGCCCCAGCTGTGGTATTTGAAGGCTCATTAGCTGGTGCTGGTGCTGGTGTATTATCTTGCTCCTGCTCCTGCTCCTGCTCCTGCTGCCCCTCCCGCTCTTGCTCATTTTGTTGTTGTTGATTCTGTTGCTGGTCTTCCTGCTCCTGCTCCTGCTGTCCCTGCCCTTCATGCTGATATTGTTGCTCCTCCTGTTCTTGGTGTTGTTGTTGTTGTTGTTCCTGCTGTCCCTGTTGCCGTTGCTCCTGCTCCTGCTGCTGTTGCTGTTGCTGTTGCTGCTGCTCCTGTTCCTGCCTCTGACCATGTTGTTCCGGCGGCACTCGTACTCGCAGCCGTTTCTGCTCCTGTTGCTCCTGTTCCTGCCTAAGCACTTCTTCGTGACTAAGGAACTGTCGAATAAGCTCTGCTGGATTACGGGATGTTCTCCCCGCCTTGTGAAGAGACTCGATCAACGGTAGCCAGTCTGCCGGTAATCCATCACACAACACAAAACAATGCTGCCCAGGTCCAATCGGTTCCTCAGGGTTACAAACATTTATCTCATCAATCGTCTCCTGGATCGCCCCAACATACGCCTCTACCGACCCGCACTCCGCAAATTCAATCGAGTACAACCGTTTCCGAAGCCAGTACTCACTAACGAGATTCGATTTCTCGCTATTTGCCTTTAGAAATGTCCATAGTTCAGCAGGATCATCGATGTCTACGACTTTCTCTTGAATGGCGCTATCGCAGTTGAGGTAGATTTGAGAGGTAGCGAAATCCTGCCGGGTAAAGAACGACTCTCTTCTATCTTCGGCTGATGGTTCCCGTTCCCGGCCTTGGACGATCCCCCATACAAGGTTGGCTTTGAGGACGTTCCTCATTAGGGGGGCCCATTGCGTGTAGTTTGTTTCTGTGAGCTTTGGAACTGATATTGGAGCATCTGACGGAACTGGCATAGCAGGTGTATTCATGATGAGCAACTCTCGTCGTTAGACCGATAATCGGATAGTTACACTGGTAGTAGAGCTAGAATTGTACCCCTCTTGACAAGGCTGTCATCCAAAGGTAAGGCAACCAACTTATTACGAATCCAATATACGCGCGCATGCATCCCAGTGACCTATTAAACGCGGCTGTACCAAACGCGGGGTTCCGATTATAGCCAAGTCTCTTTAGATATCATGAGGCAAAATAATTGTGGGCCTATTAGAATGCTACAATCTTGAGTTCAGCCTCGCTATCTTGCCTAGAGTATAAACAATACGTGTTATTCGCACTCGGCGCGAGATACTAAAGATAAGGAGGAGAATAAGCCTATGGGGATAATATATTATCATTCTCTAGGGAGTAAACTATTTAAATAGCTTAGATCCACAGAAACTCCACACCAATACTAAAACTTATGACCCCCTCGGTCCCTGCTAAAAGGGGACAAGGCTATACTTTATACTCCAAGGCAAACTCTTCTACCTAGAAGGATAGCTGGAATTAATTATGTCGGGTAATTGGGTAGAATTTCGAGTGACTTTATGTGATTTAGATTAATAAAATATCATTCACTATTTAAATATACTCTAGTCCACTAAGATTATATAGGTCTCTTTAAGCCCTGATTAGGTAATCTGACGGATAGAAGTGGATAGAAATATTCTCGTCAAATGTTAATCTGAGATGTGGCCCGGGTAAAGCTTTGGGTGGCACCCAGAGCACTGAGGTCTCTACATACCCCCCAGTGAAGATAAAAAGACCGGCGAGTATCGTAATCCTATTACGACTTGGGGCTAAAAATTATATTTTTGGTGTAATACAGTGGATTACCGTGGTCCCTGACATCCCTGACTTTGGAGATATTCAGTAAGGGTTAGTAGGCCAAGAATTTACGAGATATGTGAAGTAATATCAGACCTCGTAGGCTGTTATCAGTCCTTAGATAAAGTAGTGTATGTAGCGAAATATCTCTAGCGGCAAAAGAATCCCGGCTAGAATTTGGTAAGAGTTTGGCTCTTACCTCTTACCCTAAATAATATTCTTACTTCTCCAGAAAAAGGCAATCATGCTCGAACACATCAACACATCAGATTAGGATTGTTTTGCCTACCGTTTAGCTAGTAGTAGTAGCTCTACTACCCCTGTCTACCCCACACATCTTCTCCGAGTTCCTCTCGCCTGGCCATCCAGAACGGGGTAAACACTTGCACGATCGGCAGTTATCGCTAGAATATGTAGGTCTCCCAGAGAAATCCCCTCCTAACTAGATACTTTTAACCTAATTGCAAAGTCTTGGTCCCGGCCACCTCTAGCTCCCGCTCCTCTTGCCTTCCGGAACAGGGTAACCGCACTCAATGCATACTAGGATCAGATATGGTAAAAGAATGTAGAAATACGTACATGCTATTACAAACATCTCCAGTTGCAACGACTGCAGAGAAAATCGTGGCACGGGCCCCACTCCCCAATTCGGCTAGGGTTGCTCTGTTGGTTATCGGTTATCGGTATCAGGCTTATCGCAGCAGTCTTACAAGTTACCCAACAGTCGTTATTTTACTCCAGAGCTTCTCCAATAACCACTTCTTGGCTGCAGTAACGGGATCCTATTAGAACTTTTATTAGGTCTTAAAGAGGTATATATACAGGTGGTCACCCCCCCTCTATCTATTTTGAACTTCAATTGAGCTTACCTCTACCAATTCACAAGCTCCTTCGTATTCTGGTCTCTATTCCTTTATATCAAGCTCCACTATTCAATTGACAATGCTCGAACGACTTAAGCAGCTCAATGCCCACCTCTACGGGGTCCAAGCACCCCCGCACCCATTCGATCCTCTCTCATCACTAGAGCTTGAGTATACTGTTACTATTATCCGACAGCAGTATGGCCAGCTTAGATACAATGCCATCTCCCTCTCAGAGCCAAAGAAAGCAGAGATGCTGGCGTGGCTAGATGCTCCAGATACTGCACCGAGGCCGCTACGGGAGGCCGAGGTAGTAGTCATAGGAAACGGGTTTCTTTATGATGGTATTGTGGATTTGAACAATAGCAAGATCACAAAGTGGGAGAAGCTAACCGGCGTGCAGCCAATGGTGAGTTTGATACTTCTAAAATCAACTAGAAAGTATCTTTAGCTAATGTTGAACGTGGTAATAGCTCACGATGGAGGATCTCCAGGGGACAGAGAAGGTCATCCGTACTAATCCTAAAGTCATTGAGCAATGCGGGATTCTAGGAATCCCAAAAGAAGATATGCACAAAGTTTACTGTGACCGTAAGTTACCTCAGCTGTCTCACCTAAAAGCTGGCTAACCAAAATCCTCCAGCATGGACGATTGGTTACGATGAACGCTACGGAAACAACATCCGTCTTCAACAGGCTCTCTTGTACTATCGCCCCAATATTGATGACACCCAGTACTCTTTCCCACTCGATTTCTGTCCCATCGTCAACACTGAAACCGGAGAAGTGATCGAGATCGATATTCCCAAAGTTCGCCGATCAGTCAACACTTTTGGTAGCAACTATAACCCGAAAGATGTTGAAGCGGATGGCGGATACAGGACTGACCTGAAGCCGATCAATATCACACAACCTGAAGGCGTTTCGTTTACCATGGATGGTAGATCTATTGAATGGCAGAAGTTCAATTTCCACATCGGGTTCAACCACAAGGAAGGGATTGTATTGAATAATATAACCTATAATGATAAGGGCACCATTAGGCCACTGTTTTACCGGATGTCGTTGGCGGAGATGGTGGTTCCTTATGGAAACCCGGAGTTCCCACACCATAGGAAACACGCCTTTGACTTGGGTGAATACGGAGGTGGTTATATGACAAACTCTCTAGCGTAAAACCCCATTCCCTTCTTCATTCTACCCAACCAAAAAAGCTAATGATTTGGATTTACTTAGTCTCGGCTGCGACTGTAAAGGCGTAATTCATTACCTTGATGCAGCATTCATCAACAACGCCGGTGCCCCTATTACCATCAAGAATGCAATCTGTATACACGAAGAAGACTCCGGTATTCTTTTTAAACACTCCGATTTCCGAGATAATTCTATGATCGTCACTCGTGGGCGCAAGCTTGTGGTATCACAAATCTTCACCGCGGCCAACTATGAATACTGCGTATACTGGATCTTCCACCAAGATGCAACAATCCAGCTAGAAATTAAACTCACTGGTATCTTAAACACCTACGCTATGGCGCCAGGTGAAGACACAAAGGGGTGGGGAACTGAGGTCCATCCGGGTGTGAACGCGCATAACCACCAGCACCTCTTCTGCCTGAGAATCGACCCCCAGATTGACGGACAAAAGAATACTGTCTTCCAAGTGGACGCAGCACGTGGCGCCGGCGAAGTTGGCAGTGCAGAGAATAAATACGGGAACGCTTTTTACGCGCATAAAACAAAGTACTCGACTGTCAAGGAGTCTATTTCAGACTACGAGGGGAGTACATCAAGAACTTGGGATATTTGTAACACTAACAAAGTTCATCCGTACTCTGGAAAGTTTCCGAGCTATAAGCTCGTCTCGAGGGAAGTACCACCACTTCTTCCAAAAGAAGGTGGGTTGGTTTGGAAGCGCGCAGGGTTTGCGAGACATGCTGTTCATGTTACTAAATGTATGCCCCCCCCCAATCTCTCATCCTAATTATGCCTACTTAAACCTTGGAATATCAATTAATATTTCTCCTATAGATGCGGATAACCAACTCCATCCTGCTGGTCGTCATGTTCCACAGACCTCTGGTGAACCATCTGCTGGGCTGCCAGAGTGGATTGGTGATGGGACAGAAAACATCGACAACGAGGATATTGTCCTATGGCATACATTTGGACTCACGCATTTCCCAGCACCGGAGGACTTCCCTATTATGCCGGCGGAGCCAATGAGTTTGTTATTGAGGCCGCGCCACTTCTTTTTGAGAAATCCGGCCTTGGATGTACCACCGAGCTTTGCTAGTGTACCGAGTGAGGTAAAGGCGGGGAATGTAGCAGGTGAGGTGGATAATGTTAGTCGATTGGCTTTTGGAGAAGAAAAGAAGGATTGTTGTGGCACAAAGGGAGATTCAAATGGCGTGGCGGCATTTGTTGGAAAGTAGGCAATGAATCACAGAAAGAAAACAAAAATGTTAATAGAACTTTAATTTTATTTTTTTACATAGCTTATAACAAACTCCCCCCCCTCCCCTCGTAGAGATGCTTCTCCTCCATCGCAAACACGTCGCGAATGGTTGTGACATCTGAATAATAGTAGTTAGTATAACAGTTGTTTTTAGTCTTTTCTTGGATCATACCGAGGGAAAAGAAAATTTCGAATATACTTCGAACCCCGTCAGAAGGGTTATAATCTTCGAATAAGTAGAGTATTTTAATACTTCGACCGCGCCCAGGAGAACAGAATGTCGAATTCACTTCGAATTTCGTCCGAAGGCTTATATATGTCTATGAGATTATAGAGTATTTTTGATAACTCAAGCGCGCCCGAGGAGGACACAATGTCGAATATATTTCGAACTCCTGTCCGAAATTTGATAATCATTGAATAAGTAGAGTGGTTAGACCACACCCGGGGAGGACACAATGTCGAATATATTTCGAAGTCCGGTCTGGTACGGAGGTTTGGTTTTGTAATTCGACTGCGCTCGAGGAGAGCGCAATGTCGAATACATTTCGAAGTCCGGTCTGGTCCGGAGGTTTGGTTTGGTGATTCGACCACGCCAGAGGAGAGCGCAATGTCGAATATATTTCGAAATCCGACCCGAAAGTCTATAATCCTTGGATAAGTAGATTATTTCGATGATTAAATTGCGTCCTAGGAGAACACAATGTCGAATGTACTTCGATCTCTGTATTCTAGCGAGAGATCTGGGCCCCGAATGACCCTGAGCCGCTTGATGGATTCTTTGTATGTATTATAGTCTGCTCTTCGGAAGTTGGATTACTCCCGGTATTCTCTAACCTTAGTGCTGTTCAACATGAACTTAGCACCCGGTTTCCCAGTGGCAAATATCGATTATTCCAGTATCGGGTTAGAACACACTAATATAGCGGTTTTTTCACTGACCCCGAAGAATTCGCTAGGGTTGGCACGACTGTAAGCACAATCAATGCTTTACTCGGACTCTTTTGATTTTGATATTCCGGAATTATACCGGAATTTGATAAGCCAGGGAGGGAGGTAGTCGGAGGTAATTTTATATTTCCCAAGATTACTGTGGATGATTTACCCTTTTGGGTTTCCGTTGCTTTATCCTTTAGATTCCTAAATATCAATTATATTAGCTTTCTAAGAAAATCCTATAGAAATATAAAGTTCAACCTATTTCACATACCTTGAATCTATACTCTGTTCTGTCATTGTAATCCGACATACCCGAGAACGTATAAGTCCATCTTAAGGTAAAGAGGCATAATACCTCCTATTAACTGCAAAACACTAGAATGTTTTGACAGCTGACCAGAGACTTCCGGATTGTAGCCTAGAAGAGCGCATGTAGCTGCTCGATTCCTACTATTCACAGTTAATACTATGCTCAACGAATCATCTTAAAGCAAAGGTCTATGAAACAAGCTAGCTTACATATAAAGGCTTGATCCTTTTATTACGTTTGGTGCCAAAACTCCCATGCAATACAGCGACATTGTGGGAGCTTGTATCGGCTTGCAACCCAACAGAAAAGGCAGGTCTCTTGCCTTATTAATACTCTTTAATCTTTGGTAACGAGGAGGCGCTTGCGATTTTATCATAATATATGCACAGAAATGCAATATATGAAGAGTGGAAGACTGAAAGCAACAGTCTTCTTTTCTCTCGACGTCTAGTAGAGATAATTAGCATAAAAACTTCTCCTAAATATAAAGAATTCTGCTTATTACCTAGTTTAACTTGTGCTGGCCCAGCTCAAGAATTGACCAGCCCTGAAAAGGCCAGGTCACAGCTCACTATAGTGCAAGCCAGCCCGATCATTCTAAAAGGGGGGTAAGGCCAGACCAAGTCAACCTCTATCTCAGGGGAACATAACAAAAGTATACCAAATAAGGTAGCCAACCAAAGTACTACCGATAGAGCCCTTAACGGAACCCGAGGTATATACTGAGGTAGTCTGGTTCTTATGACAAACGCAGTGCTACTTAATGTGTTACGTGACCCTAATCTAAGTAGTTGCTACAAAGAAAAATGTGACTCTAGGGATGTAAATATTTACAGAGCCCTTAATCCTTATTTCTCTAAAACTTGTAAGTAAATGAAGCACTAGAGGGAAGAATATACATACCTCGATAACGGACGGGCAATACCACTATTATAAAAAACATTGACAAAAAAAATGCCACTAGTATCCTACAGATGTTTGCTAATACATGCCATTTATTTACCCAAGCGGAACAAAACACTATATAAATTCCCCTACAAAAAATTAGCCACCCGTCCATGCTCAACCTAGGGGAGGGGTAAAACAAAAAAGAAACAAAAAAAAGAAACATCGTTAAGCACTTACCAAAACACAGTATACTATCGATCTAATAACCACAAAAGGCAATTACTTTTTTAGGAACGGGTGTCGACCAGATATAACCGGTGCAGGAGCAGCACACCCGCTACGGCCACAGTTAAAATACCATCAGGTATAACCAAAGCAGGAGCAGCAACCCCGCTACGGCCACAGTTAAAATACCATTAGGTATAACCGGAGCAGGAGCAGCAACCCCGCTACGGCCACAGTTAAAATACCATTAGGTATAACCGGAGCAGAAGCAGCAAACCCGCTTCGGCCATAGTTAAAATACCACCAGGTATAACCGGAGCAGGAACAGCAAACCCGCTCGGCCACAGTTGAAATACCACCAGGTATAACCGGAGCAGGAACAGCACCACACCCGCTTCGGCCACAGTTATAATACCATTACACAAGCTCTTCTAACGACAAAAGAGAACACCCATGTAGATGCCTCATCGATCGTAGGATGGCCTTTTTTTTTTGTAGCCAGATTCCGCAGCGGGGACGGGAAACGGCTATAATCCCTTTTCCGTGTATCTATCACAAATATATATTAGCATACACGATACATAATGGAACTACTAGAAACCACACTAGAGAATACGACTAGGGTGAGAGCATTATACTAACCTTCAAGAGGTAAAAATATACAATGCTAGGACCTAAGCACATCTGTTAATGATACTTGTTTTAAAGGGGTAAAGAAAGGACCAGAATCTCGTACATTTCAGGTGGTTGTTTCATCGGTTTCCGAATACAAATTTTAGTAGCTATAGCTACTAGTAAATTTTGTATCGATGTCACGCAACTCTCCAAGATATCAGGTGTTGAACACCCAAACTTCATGAGTTTTGGCGGATTATGGAGCGGTGTATGGTGTGTGGGGTTTACAAAAAATAAACAGAATTAACCAAGAGCAATTATTTGTGCGGGTTGTGTGTGACTCGGTACAAGTAGGCACATCAATAGATATAAGTGATCACGCTAGTAAAAAGTAGGTAAAAGTCACTCACAACCAGTCACTCGCACAAGAGAACTCTGCAGATTCCAGACAGATTCACCACTGTACAGCATCTGCAGCACATCTAGAAGGTAAGTTGAAGCAAATCTATCATATTCCACTAAATCTACAGAAATATCTGTAAAATAAAGACATGAAGAGGATATCATAAAGAGCGTAAGAAAAGAAGGAGAGAACATGTCCTCATCACCCAACCTCAACCAGTAAGACTCAATAAACTTGGCGAGCAAAAAGCAGAAAAACACATAGATGATAAAATTGCAGCCCATATGATTGTGCAATGCAATGATCCCGTTTCGTTTCGGTTGCCAGGTTCCTATACAATAGAGCTCCCCTCTATGAACCAGGGCCGCAATAAAAGTAACCCTCCCACCGGTTGATGCATTCCCGTAAAAAAGGGAAATTAATGAAAAGAAGACAAAGTACACCACGCAACACCATACCCATGTAACAGTAAGGGAAAAAAGGAAAAAAAACTGCAAAAAGCAAGGCGAGAGCCCCCAGGAAGGAAAGGAAACTCTATAGCCCCCATCATACATTGCGATCCCTTCCAGCAACAACCTCTAACACATCGTTCACTACGGCCTCCAACTCTCCGACTCGCGCCCTCAACATGCGGTTTTCCGCCCGAACATCTGTGTCGTTGCTGCCGATCCACCCGCCAGTACCTCTCCGCGTCAATGATGCAAATCCCCACTTAGTGGCTGGGCTTGTAACGGGCGTCTGGGTAGGTGTAGCCGATCCATCAGATCCAGCGCTCCACGCTTGGGATAGTGGTGTTGGGTTTCTGATTGACGCATTCGAGGGGGTAAGACTTCGAGCATTGCAATGTTCACACTTGTTGCCCGTCGACAGTGTGAGACTACGATCATCAACACCGCCGTCCATGAAGCTATCCACTGGACTGACGACTTGGCTGGCTCGAGAGAACATACTCTCGGTGTCACTCTCAAACCCACTATCACTAGCTGCGGAAGTCCTCTTATTTCCTCTGAGTGCCGCTCGTCTCTCAAACTCTCCTTCAAGCTCTTCTCGCTTCGCCCTTTCTCTCTGCAGCTCACTCTCTAGCTCCCTTATCCGCTTTTCTTGTTCCGTAAGTCGCACCTGCTGCTCCTCCCGTAATATTCTTTCCTCGTTCGCGAGACGCCCCAGCTGCATCTTATATTCTGATGTCTTGATGCGTGATTCCTCGAGAACCTCCTTCGTAACCTCCTGTTCGCCGAGCATGTCACCAAGAGCGCCCGTCCGAGACTTGTACGCTTCGTAAACACGCTCCAATAAGTCACCTGCAGTAATTGCAAGCTCTTCGAGACGACCCTCGGGGGTACGTTTCAATGCATCCTCAGGGCTTTCTGGTGTTCCTTCGGGCTCTTGAACAAAGGAATTCAACAAATTACGGAAAGGAATTCCCGCAAACTCATCAATCAGCATCGTCGGCCCAAGCTCCGGGGAATAAGCACGCATCGAGCGCTGCGAGGAGCGTGAAGGAGATCCAGGTGGTGAGTTACCGACAGAGATGTTTTTTTGTATGGCACTCCCCAGCGAGCTCCCGATTGAGTTGAAGAATCCCTTGTTACCAGCCTTGGAACTCTGTACTGTCAATGTTGACCCCGACCTTGGTCTCACCATAGTAGCCGAAGGCAACAAAACTGGTGTAACCGTTGAAGCCACCGGATGTTCCAGCTCGGTAGTTCCCTTTGCCGTAAACAATGAAGAAAACAACGCCACCGCTCCACTCTTCTTATCCTGCCCTTTATCGCCTGTGAATCCCATTGATAAAGAATCTGATCGATTATGTTTCGTAACTGAAGCAACTCTCTGCAGCTGTGTTCCTGCCAGCTGTGAAATAGTCGATAGTCTGCTTGGAGAACTGTCTCTGCCTGGTGAGAGCGGGGGTGTTCCAATATACGGTGGACCTTGGCTACCGTTGCTTTGTACCACAGTTCTCGGAGACGGTATAGTGCTTTCGAGGGAAGCCGTTTCAGGGTCCCAGGGATAATCCTGCGAAGGCGCTAAAGAAGGGAGATTTGAGGGTGCGTCCAAAGCCGAAAGATTAAACGAAGGTGGGGGGGAGCGAGAGCGAGAGTGAGAGCGAGATTCCCGGTCTTGTTTTGTTGACGGAGAATGAGGCGAGGAGAGGGGCTCAGATGGCGGAGGAAGACTGACGTTATCAGACAGAGCAGGTGCGTGGGGCGCCATGATTGGAAGCTGCTGGTCATCCATAGTCCACCTATAGAGCTCCGAATGTAGAAACGAGTGCGAGTTGATGTTGATGTAGGTACTTGGAAGGCCTGCCTCCTGGTGGTGCGTTGGCGTATTGGATAATCGGTTGAAATAGCGAAACGTGGTTTTGGGAGCTACCCGATGCCCGGCGTAACAGAATGACTTGGCTAGAGGCAGGTTAGCAATTGGACAAATAGTAGTGATGAGGACTCGGTGAAAGTCATCACTTACCAGTATTGCGTCGAAACTCAAACTTTGTGAATCCCGTGAAACAACAAACGTGCCCAATATCCCCCCGAGCGTTTAAAGGTTTAGCTCAAATGGTTGGTAGAGAAGGATTCAGAAGGGGAAGACTTATGAAAGATAGTTGAGGGGTATTGAAATTAAGGAATAGAATTGCGGGGGGGAGGAGGGGGATGGATGATGAGGATAAGGGAAAGGAAGCAGTAGGGGGCGAGCCTATTAGATGAATTATTATTGCCCTCCTCTATACACTCTCCTTCTTGACTTCTTTACGTTTGTCATTCTACTCAGGGGAGGCTGGACGTCTTGGGGGTAGGGGGGCTGACCACCAGGTTGGGGGGCAACCGGCTTAGGACAGGAAGGCAGATAGACAGCCTGCTACCCTAACCCGACCTGTATTGTTGTTGTCGTGAACAGTTGTTTGCGTTTAGCCGCGTAAAGCTAGGCCCAGGAACACTGCGAACTTGGCGACTTCGTTGGCTCCCGTTGGCTGCTTGTTCTGTCCTGTAACCTGCTCCGGCGCCTGTGCGGTGTGCGCGAGCTGTCACTCGTCACCCAGCATACATACACATATACATGGACATCCACACACAAGAGGAGTTCTTGTTTCCATCCCAAGATAAATCCTGAATCCACTGCTACACACCCCCCTACTTCTGTCGAGTGCGTATTTCGTACAGGATATTGGCAGCCTTGCAGACGCCCATCTGCTCGAAATGTTACATGCAATTATCTACCAAAAATAAAACTTCTTTCGTGCTCCCCCAATGTCACATGTAAACGGTCGCATATTCAGCTTCTTGCCCTTTGCCGACAAAAGTAACGTGATGCCGATCATACAAGCCGTTTGTTGATCCCTTACCAACAAATCCACATTCTTCAGACTGCAGGTCTATCAAAGCTTATCGTTTTCCCCAGCCCTTCCAGCCCTCTGATTCATGAATCCACCATTTCGTTTCCTACACTTTATTAACATTCCATTCTCCCCCCCCCCCAAAAAAAAGCAATAACCGCAAGGCTGGCTGGCCCATGCTCTTCCCCCCCACCGCCCAGGGAAATGTCGCGTCTCGGTAACAGATCGATCGGATGCACATCCCGGATAGGAAACGACGGAAACGGGCAACGGCAATGCAACGCCGGGGGTATGCAAATTTCCGAGGTCGCGCGCTCCGAGCGCTGTATCGGGTGATGTAACGGAATTTACCCTTCTGACATGTATATCAGGACATGCACTATCACTCGGGACTTATGTTTGTTTTTTTCGTTCTTTTTTTCCCGATATTATCGGAGATTGAGCTCCAAAGTCTTGATATTCGAATGTTCATCGACACCGAGTAAAGGGTACTGCATAAGTTTATTTGTTCCCCACTGCTGTAATACCTGAACTGCAATCTGGATACGCTGTTTATACATACATAGAACGGCAAGTCCCTAAAAATACTAACATGGGGTGTCACTCGCCATTCGGACTGGCCATAATAAGAGCCGTGCACCACCGTGCACTCCAGAAACCCCACGGAGATCCCTCCGACTAAATAGGTCGCGAGAACAGATGGCCCTGTTTACAAACACTACTGAGTCACCTACTTAGAATAATTCCGAGAGCTATGAGGGATTAATACTGGCCTTTTTTCTCTTGTCACGGGGCTGCTTATTGTGATTTTCTCAGTCTTTCAGTTTCATTTTCAGTCTCGGGTCTAATTTCAATGAAATTAAATCTAATTCTAGGCTCCGGATCTTAGTTTCGAATCTGTTTGTTCATTTAATCAGAATCAAAATTTGCATCAACCCTAACCCTAAGACCGGTAATAGATTTATATAATATTTCTTAGGGGGTAGTGTGTAAGTTTAAAGTTGATTAATCATAATACTGCAGGTTTAAAGTAGGCACCGGGTTTTGAACGGTTTTGGTTAGAGACCGCCTCCACCTCTGACGCTGGGTAGAATCAGGTAAGAGATACATGAAATGTCACTCGGCAATAGCGGAAGTCGGCACCTTTCATTTAGGACTAAAGCTACTCGTAGTAAAAAAAAAAGATAATAATACATGCCCGCAAATCCTTCTACACCCCTAATAAAATAATAAATTCATACTTTTTGCCTTACTGATGAAAGAGAAAGAAAATGACCTCCCATCTAACCTCGAACATGTTTCTCCATCTACTATATGTAGCTCTTAAATTACCCGAACGGATATATGGTTTAATCCTCTAGCATACCTTGCACCCAAGCAGATACTTTCTCCCCCATAGCTTCACCGTGGTCTATATCAAGGGGTCATATTAGTTCACTATAGCTTTCAATGTCATGAAAGACTAAGCTAGGGTGGAAGGGAAAACTCACCAATACAAAACCCATGCGGCACTCCACCCTCATCTACTATCATCCTCGGTTTCCAGTCTTCTCCCATTCCCCTTCCTCGAGTCTTCATGATCGCCTCTCTCGTCTCCTCCGCGACCCAGTGGTCCTTCTCTCCAAAGTAGAACCACAATTTACTAACCCCAGCCTTTTCACTCCCCCAGATATCATAATCCCAGCGGTCATACGTAATTTCTTCCATTTCATCACGTGCCATGGAGAGCGCCTGAAAGACGGCTCCGGGGGTGGTGAGGAGCGAGAGGGTAGTTGCTGCGGCGGAGGAAGGCTGCATAGTCACAGTACGGACGAGGGCATAGACGAGACGTGTAGGGAGGACCGAGAGCGGGTGAGAAAGGTGTGAAATGAGGATTGGGAGATGAGAAGTAATGTTCAAAAGTCCCTGTAGTGGGGGATTAGCAACTAGGCTATAGATTATGGGTAATTGCCTGCTATAGAATTGTATACGTACACTTAATATCCTGCCACTAGGACTCTTTGCAATATCGACAACGGTAGGAAATAACATGACCCCACCAACAATCTCGACCTCTCCTACAGCTTCCTGGCCCAGCTCCTTCCGTTTCTTTCGTCGCTCCCCTAGGAGACGGAGGACCTCCATCCCAATGAACGCGCCTACTGAGTGGCCTGCGATAATGATCTTGACACATCCCCGACTCCCACCCCTGCCTGTAGCTTCCTCCTCCTCTTCCTCGTTATACTTATGGCTACTCTCCAAGACTTCCATCTGCTTCCCACTCACTCTCTCCCGCCCTCCACGTCCCGCAAGCCATTCTACTAGCTCAACTTTATGCAGTACCTGCTCCTCCAACGTCCAATAATACGGTGCCTCCCTTCTCGCCGCTGTCTGTCGTGTATGAAACCCAGCGTGTGAAACACCCAGAATATTAATCCGCCTATCCAGCACCGAAGACAGCGTGCTGAGGAAGCTACGGTAGTACTCAATCAGGCCTGGATTGCCAGGTAGGAAGAGAAAGTAAGTTTCCCGGCCATCTTCGGAGGAGCTAGGTGAAGCTGGGTAATAGAGGGTTTCAGTAGGTGGGAGCGAAGGCGGGAGGGCAAAGGTCGCGGAATTCATTTTTGGTGTTTGGGAGGACGATGTCGGGGGAGCTGGAGTGCCATTACGGGCGGCATCGGTGAGTTGGCTGTCGCGTCGGGATCCGGGGGGATCTGCAGGGTCAGAGTAAGGGTGGATATGTGGCAGTGTTGTGGCGCTGTGGCTGGTGCGGTGGTTCTATGAGTTGGAAGACATTGTTTCTCGTCGGGTTTCTCGTCCGGTTTCTCGTCCTCCTGCTTCTGCGCTAGGCTTCTCCGTCAGCATTACATGTATCTACTCTCGGTCATCTGCAATCTCCTATTAGTATTGAATAACATATGTATACATATATGTAAGGGGGTGGGATTATTAGGGCGAGTAAGCATACATGTACATATGTAGGCTAAGGAAGCACCTGGAGATCCTGAGTTTTTTGGTTTTTAATTTTACATGATGTGTTAGTTTTGCGGCACGGGAGATCCTTTCCCCCCCTCGCCTTATTTGCCCTTAGTCTGTTGGTGGACAGGGATTCATAGGTGGTCACTCGGCTGAGTTCCGCAACCGAGAGGAGCAACTGGATCTAGCAGGTGCTTAGATGTGGGGCATTTTTCTAAGAAATAAGAAAACAGGAACGGAGGTAGTCAAATGTAGGATAAAATCATGTGTGTAAGCAACATTCCTAAGGCTGGGTGTCATTACATATACCTGTAAGACGGTTAAATCATATTACAGGTCGGATGGGAGTATTTGGGTTTAGGTTTAGGCTCGGTAGAGCCTACTGGCCAATAGTGGAGGTTTTTTTTTTAGCCGTACACTTCCACTTCGGCTCCTTGGAATTAAAGGTAACGTCGTACTTGACGGGGTTGTGGGTCAGACCGACCTTTGGGTCGCCTGGCAACACAGCAAAACCCCAAGGTTCCCCCCCAATCTATTGAACGCTATGGTAGAATAGGAGCGATTTTCTTCTAGGAGAAGTATTTAGAGGGACTATTTAGATTCCAAAAGTCTGGAGGGGGTTTGTCTAATATTTTGTTGTTTTTAGCTGTTCTTTAGACTACAAAGATTTATATGGGGCCTTAAGTCAGGAGGGTTTCTCATCAACCTACAGGTCAAATCTTTCCCTAAATGTTGGTGAAGGATCCTCTAAGACAAAATAAATTAACTATTAAATAATATTACTAGATTAGAGTGGCTGAGGTGCACGCTATATAGCTTGTAACTCTTGTTTTGTGATTTTCGCTGCGTTGCTGGGCGACCCAAGGTCGTCTGACCCATAGCCTCGTCAAATACGTTACATGTAGCTTTGTGGTGTGGTTGTGGTGGGGTTTTCATTGGCTAGTAGTTTCCCATAAATAAACAGAATATAGTAGGGTTTTTTAGATATAAGTACCACATATCCTATAAAGAAACAGCTAATCGACTTTCACTCGAAATTTCTAAAGTACCACATATCCTATAAAGAAACAGCTAATCGACTTTCACTCGAAATTTCTAAAGTATCAAATATCAGAATGGCCGCACTCCATGATCGAAGCCTCGCAGCCAACAACAACGGCGAATATCATGGAACCGAGGGCCAATACCCCATGCCCCATAACGTCACTGAACTCGCACGCCTAGCCCGCCAACACGAATTCTACAAATCAAACACTGAGAAAAAAATACTCACAATCCCTATATCCGATGAGCAGACTTCACTCCGGATCCTTGACGCTGGTTGCGCTAATGGTTCCTCTCCCCACACACCCTACCCCACTACCGCATATACACTAAACCTCGCACAGGCCACTGGCTTTCAGACCTCCCAAACCACTTACCCGGAAGGAATCTGAGCCTCCATGGTATCGACATCGGCTCCAACCTCTTCGAATTCGCGTCTAAAAATGTCCCTCTTGACCTCCGCTACCACAACCTCACAGAACCCATCCCTACCTCCTGGGGCTGGGATGGCACCTTCGACATCATCCACCAACGTCTCCTTGTCTACGGTTTTAAAACTACCGAGTGGCCTGTCGTTCTCCGTAACCTCTTCAAGCTCTTAAAGCCCGGTGGCTACATCCAGCTCGTGGAAGGCGAGTGGATCCCTCCTCCCGCTGAATTAGCTACACGCTCCCCGCTGCTGAAGAGGCAGGCGGCACTGCAAAGGGCTAAGTCAGATAAGGCGGGGATGGATATCGATGTTGGGTATAAGCTTGTTGATCTACTGGAAGGGGCAGGGTACGAAGATGTGCAGAAGACGGTGTGGAAACATGGGTTTGGTGTGTTTGCAAAAGAGGGGTGGGAGGAAGTGAGTGCACAGTTAATGGTGCAACTGTATCGGACTTGGGATGGTGAGTTTCGCCCGACTGGTTACTGGGGTGGATAGGGCTGACTGAGAGTAGGGGAGGCGATGGAGGGGATAGAGGGTGGGTTCCAGGGGTTTTTGGATGCGTTGGAGGTGGAGATCAGGGAGAAGGGGTATATGGTTAATTTGAACTTTGTGGTTGGGAGGAAGCCAGTAGGTGAGGAACTCTAGTCAGGGGCATTTTTATATGCAAGGATATGGATTTGGGGGTTTAGTCTATATCTGAGGTATGAGCTGGGTGATATTGCTTCTTAGTGTATGGGTCTGGTAGACCAATGTGTATTTACCTGCACCAAATCTCCGTTCTCATGATTTAAAACTAGGTTTCTTCGGCAGTATGCTCACCTCGAGTCATTTATCCCCAATTACCATTGAATAAGAGGCATATACGCGGTAGGGTAGTGGGTGCCTAGTTAATTGTAAACGGTAAATTTTAGGCACCCGTTAATTAGGTAAAAACATCTCTAGGGCATAAGTTTAATATTGGTAATGATTATGTGTTCTAGAGTCGGGAGAAAGGCTGGACTCTTTTGTTCTAGCCTCTACGTCTTTTATCATTGGAATTCTATTTTGGTCTCCTTCCCTATTTTGGCTTTGGTGGTCGGTACTTTGAACTTGGCTGAGGATAATAGAGAGGTTCACAGATAGTCACTCGGTTTGACTAACTAAATAATATGAATGAATTAATCATGAATACATAAAATAATAATTTTTAAGTTATAATTTTATTGACCCTAGGTACAAGAGGTGGAATTCTTTGTTAAAAAGCTCTTCTTCAATTAACAGAATCAATTAAAGACCACACGCAATACTGAAATGTGGGGTTTTCTTTAGGGTCTGCGGAGCAACCAAGTGCTGTATGAGTATAGCCGCGTATAAGCAGGAGTTTCCGGAGATACGCGCCGTTAACCAATTCTGACCATGTCAAAGCGGACCTGATGCGTTTAAGAATATACCTTTCTTTTCTTTCGCTGAGGTCTAGTATCGTATGGAATCGGTACATGTAGTATATACTCGTGGCAGACAAAAAGGGCTAAAAAATGTCCTTTCTTGGCAGCGGTCTCGGTGACTCGGGGCTTGCGTTCTCGGGTACTTTCTGCCTGCGCCGAGTAACAAACTGGACCAGGCTGAGACCGCAGGATAGTGCCGAAATATTACTGGGCGGTTGTAGCAGAGCTTTTTACTATTCGAGCTGGATTTGAGGATAGCTTTGATCTTGCATACTTATCAGCTGTGTATGGACAATTATACACGTAGATCATCATCTTGGTTTGGTATGGATAGACAGTACAGTGAGCTATATACTACTAAAGGCACCTATGGGAAATCAAGGACGTCTCTAATACAAGCAAGCCTACGAAAATACGTTCACATAGCGTCATAAGATATAAGCCTGGAAGCAAGCCGAGACAGCGTTCTTAGTCTTATTCGTTACTGCTATTTCTTATCAGAAGAAAGAATTCTGTTGGAAGAATTGTCGAGAGATGGAGCTAAGCGGGGTATTGCAATTGATAAGGGGTGCTCGAGTATAAATACCATATATTCCTACGATTGAGCATAATTATATACTTCCACTATTCAACACAACCCCTAAAAGTACCAGAATGGCTACTACTACCCTCCCGCTCAATGATCCAAGCCTGGCAGCAAATCACAACGGAAAATATAATGGTTCCGAAGGCCAATATATCCTCCCTCATAACACTACCGAACTCGCGCGCCTAACCCGCCAGCACGAATTTTACAAAACTACCACTTCAGACCAACTTCTCTCAATCCCCATACCTGAAGACAAGACCTCCCTCCGCATTCTTGACTCTGGCTGCTCCAATGGTTCATCACCATTTCTCTTACTCTATTGCGTATATACTAAAACTCCACAGGTCTCTGGCTCTCTGACCTCCCCGCCCAATTTCCCGGGAAAGAATTAAGTCTCCACGGAATTGACCTTGCCTCCAACCTCTTCCCATTTGCACCAAAAAACCACCCTCTCGACCTTCGTACCCATAACCTCCTTACCCCAGTCCCCGCCTCCTGGGGATGGGATAACACCTTCGACGTGATCCACCAACGCCATCTTGTCTGGGGTTTCAAGACACCCGAATGGCCCATCGTCCTTCGCAATCACTTAAAACTTCTCAAGCCTGGCGGCTATATCCAACTTGTAGAAGTTGAATGGATCCCCCCCGCTGCTGAACTCGCCACTCGCTCTCTGTTGCTACGGAAACTAGCGGAACTAGACATTGTTACGGCGGAAAAGGCGGAGATGGATATTGATGTTGCATATAGGCTTACTGATCTGTTAGAGGAGGCAGGGTTTGAGGGTGTTGAGAAGAAGACGTGGGAGAATGGCTATGGGGCTTTTGCAAAGAAGGAGGAGTGGAGGGCGGGAAGTGCGCAGTTGGCTGTGCAGTCGTATCGGATATTGGAAGGTGAGTTCCCTTTTTTTTTTTGATGACTGAAGGTGGAGTAGGGCTGACTATGAGGGTAGAGCAAGGTGTGGAGGGAGTAGAGGGGGTGGAAGGAGGGTTTGGGGGGTTCATGGATGCGTTGGAGGTAGAGATTAGGGAGAAAGGGTATATGACGACAATGAACTATGTTATTGGGAGGAAGCCACTCTTGTGATATAAAAGCTGGGTATTGAAATTATAGGTCCCTCTATAACTTGGTAATTCTAGGACAAAATTCTCGTGGTTGAATATACTCGGGAATTTCCAGCCCGTCTCGTTCTCATAATGTTTGAGTAATAAGATCCTATAACTTGTTAGTTGTTTATATACCATCCATGGAACTAGAAAGCTTGTGTGATATGAAGAATATAGATTTAGATGGCCTAGGTTAGGTAGATTTAATCCTTGTTTGTTTTTTATAAGTATAAAATTTAATAGCCTAACTGACTGAATAATCTACTGGGATCGGGCGTATTTAGTGGCTGGATGTCAAAACACCATTTAGCATTTACTAAGTGCTGGAGCTATCACTAACCTGTATACTCGGGGTCCTCAAGATCCCTAGGGGTAGTAAGATATTAGATCTGGAGCCAGCTTTAGGGGTTCATGGAGTCATCAAGAACGGCTAAGAACTTAGCTAAACCAATGTTTTTTAGGACTTTAGTAAGACTATAAAGCTCATCCGGGAGTTCCACGATCTTTGAACTGTCTGCCTAAATATAGTAGACTGATAGTAATTCCTAAGTGTTTTTGACCTCCGCTCGATAAACTGTATAACTAGATACTTCTGCCTTTAATTGGCATGGGGTTATATTATATATATAACCTAAGTGTTGTTTAAATCTAGCTGGTATCGGGAACGTGCATGAGGACATATATCAACGCCGTAAGTTTTTCCGTAGCTCACATCTGTCGGTACTATTTTTAGTATGGATAAATATAAATAATATAGACATAGATTTAAGATTTTAGTTAATGATTCCCGTAGGCAAGTTTTTTTAGATCTGAAATCAAGCTTAATAATTAATGCCCTTGGGCTTAATCTTTGCTTAATAGACGTGGTTTTCTTGGGTCGACTTAAGTTTACCCTCTCTCGACAGGGGTGGGGTTTGGTAGCCTAAACCGAAAGCCTGGAGAAAAACGGCCACTACGGACATGATCATCTGTTTCTGACGGTTGTACTCATGTTCTATTTGAAAGATGCATGTCAAGTTATACATATAAATAATTCTAATACCTAGATTTTGCAAACACGTACCACTAGAAAAGATTTGTATTTAGTTAGTGGTTAGAGCCTTCCGAAAACTACATCAAACATATCCTACTCGTGAAGTCTATGAAAAAGGCAGCTGCCTTCTTTCATTGGCTAATTTTTAAACCAAACAGAATACACTGCGCATTATGATAGTTACACAACTACAATTAGCCCCGCAACTAAGCCTTTGCATCCTCAGCTGCAGCCTTCGACTAGCCAAAAATCTCATCAATTGCAACAACACACTGCTAGTTACTAGCTAATAGCTTGATCTACAGGTCACAGTATTCACAGGCCCGGGATGGAAGGACTGGGAGTTGCCGCGAGCGTTATCGCAGTCATCCAGGTTACGACAAAGGTAGCTTCTTTAACTTACGAATACATCAGCAGTGCCAAACGGGCGCCAGCAAATATTCAAAAACTTGCCAGTGAGCTCAAAGCACTCACCGGCATCCTCACCACTTTGCAGACAAGCGTACAGGACCCCGAGTCGGTAGCGCTACAGGGGCTTGATGCTCCGCTTCAGAGATACAATTTGGAGATAGTGAAGTTGTATAAAAGGCTGGAGTCTAAGCAGAAGGGGTCGAGTTGCTGGGGAGCGACGCTATTCCGGCTTCAATGGCCATTTAAGGAGGCAGAGACCTTGGGATTTATCCTGGAAGTCGAAAGGTTTAAGCTTAGCTTGGTACTTGCTATGAATGCCGATCAACTGTGAGTTAATCCCTATAAAATACTCACAACCTTAAAGAATTATACGAATGGATTTGAGAACTGCGATAAAGAAGTACCTAAGTTACTATGTATTGAGACGCTTAATGTATCCAGCCATACTGACTTAAATTAAGTCCTCGTACGAAGGCCGTCGAGACAAATGTTCAGCAAATAAAAGAAAGCAGGCAGAAAGAGGACATCGAGCGAATCGGTAAGAGTAGTTTTTAGCGTTGGATAACTATTTATTGGCTAATAAGAGGTTCGTTTAAAATTAGACGAAAAGTGTATAAAGGTTCTTGACTGGCTATCTCCCGGAGCTTTTGATCAGAGACATATCGAAATTAGTGGCAGGAGAAAGAAGGAGACTGGAGAGTGGATCCTAAGAGCACCGAAGACTCAGGCCTGGCGCAAAAATTCTGGACTCCTTTGGGGCTACGGTATTCGTATGTGCCACTATACCAAAAGTCCTTCCTTTGGAGTAAACCAATGCTAATATAGTATTATAGCTGGTGCTGGCAAGACATTTTTGAGGTATTTCCCTTATGTATTTCGCGTAAACCGAATAATTTTAACTTTTGTTGTTAGTTCTCTCATGATCGATAACCTTCAAGGTCAGGCAATAGCAGCGGATTACGGGGTAGCCTATGTCTATTTCAACTACAAAGAGCGGGAAAAACAAAAGCCAACTCATGTCCTTACCAGCCTAGTGAAGCAGCTCATCCTCAAAACACGGGTCCTGCCCAAGGGGCTTGAAGATTTATATGCAAACCAACGGACGCCCACACTCCAGGAGCTGTACGACATTCTCCTTGGGGTCACAAAGCTATCCACTCAGACATTTTTCGTTTTTGACGCCCTTGACGAGTGTGACCAGATATCGCAAAGAAATGAACTCCTACCGTTGTTCCACCAGATGGGAAGTGACGGGATGCACGTGTTTTTAACTAGTCGGGAGCACCCAGAAGATATCCAAGACTCCTTCAAAAACACAGCAAAGGTTAGGCTTTGGGCAAAGGATGAGGATATCACAAGCTATATTGAACAAAAAATTTCCGAAAATCCTCGGGCGAAACGTCTAGTTGGGCAGGGCAAGCATAAAGACAAGATAATTTCCGAGCTTATTGACTGTGCCAAGGGAATGTAAGTTTTAGAGTAATCTTAAGAGATAGCTAAGTAATAGTGTTAATAAATTCTCTACTATAGGTTTCTTCTTGTCCATTTCCACATCGAGTACCTGTGCCAGCAGACGACCATAAGACAGATTCTAGAAGAACTTGAAAAGCTTAAGAATTCTGCAAGTTCCAATACAAAAGGCCCCCTAGACCCTACCTATGATAGAGCTATAGAAACTGTCAAAGCGCAACCCCCGAACTGCATCAAACTCGCAATAAGGATCCTTTCATGGCTTGTGAAGGCTACACGGGTACTTACAATTCGCGAACTCCAATTAGCAGTATCAGTCGAGCAGGACCGCACCGCCTTCGAGGAGTCAGACCTGCCTGATATAAAGACAATGCTTGATGTCTGCGGTAGCCTGGTAGCAATAGATGAAACCAGTGACAAAGTACGACTGGTTCATTATACCGTCCAGGAGTACCTTCTCCAGAATCCATTGATCCTCGAGCACGCAAATACCGAGGTTGCCATAGCCTGCATGGGATTTCTCCTTAGCGAAGTATTTGTTAAAGGTGCCTGTAAAAAGGCAGGCTCTCTCAAGAATCGAATGAAGCTGTATCCTTTCCTATTATATGCTAGCTGGAACGTATCATTCCATCTTAGCACCTGCGAAGAGAATTTGTCAAGGGGGCTTGTTCTAAGGTTTATCACAAGTTCAGGTAGCATTTCCTCGTACCTACAAGTTCTTCAGGTTGGTCCAGAGGACAGATACTGTGACAATTTTAATAAATACCCAACGCAGTGGACACCACTACAAATAGCATGTAGACTGGAGCACCGCTCTATTATCCAGGAATTTTTAGAAAACGGTGCCGACATCTCAGCTTCCGACAGTAGTGGAAAGACAGCGCTCCACATTATTGCTTCAAATACCGTACCGATATCTGAATCGAGCAATACTGTCCCTATCATCAATCTACTATTTGAGAGAGGGGCTGATCTTTCTATCGTGGATAAAGATGGGAAAACAGCATTGCATCTGGCAGCAGCAAGTGGGCGTGGGGAGGTGATCGAGCTACTACTTCGGAAAAACGCCGATATTTTCGCTGTAGATGCAGATAGGAAGTCAGCACTCCATGATGCAGTAATTTACAAGAGAGAGAACTCTGTAGTCTATCTTGTTGAAAAGGGCGCCGGTATCTTAGGTGTAGATATCAATGGGAAGACGGCACTCCACTATGCTGTTACAGCAGGAAGGGACTTAGTAGTTCATCTTGTTGAAAAAGGCGCCGATATCTCAGCTGCAGATAACGAAGGGAAGACAATACTCCACTATGCAGCAAAATATAACAGGGGGGGCTCGTTAGTCTACCTTGTTAAAAAAGGCGCCGATATCTCAGCTACAGATAACGAAGGGAAGACAGCACTCCACTATGCAGCAAGATACAGCAGGAAGGACTTGTTAGTCTACCTTGTTAAAAAAGGCGCCGATATCTCAGCTGTAGATAACGAAGGGAAGACAGTACTCCACTATACAGCAATATACAGCAGGAGGGGCTCGTTAGTCTACCTTGTTAAAAAAGGCGCCGATATCTCAGCTGCAGATAACGAAGCGAAGACAGCACTCCACTATGCAGCAATGCATATTAGGAAGGACTCGTTAGTCTACCTTGTTGAAAAAGGCGCCGATATCTCAGCTGTAGATAACGAAGGGAAGACAGCACTCCACCATGCATCAAGATACAGCAATAGAGGCTCGTTAGTCTACCTTGTTGAAAAAGGCGCCGATATTTCAGCTGCAGATAACGAAGGGAAGACAGTACTCCACCATGCAGCAAGATACAGCAATAGAGGCTCGTTAGTCTACCTTGTTGAAAAAGGCGCCGATATTTCAGCTGCAGATAACGAAGGGAAGACAGTACTCCACCATGCAGCAATACACAGCAGGGGGGGCTCGTTAGTCTACCTTGTTGAAAAAGGCGCCGATATCTCAGCTACAGATAACGAATGGAAGACAGCACTCCACTATGCAGCAATGCACAGTAGGAAGGACTCGTTAGTCTACCTTGTTGAAAAAGGCGCCGATATTTCGGCTGCAGATAACGAAGGGAAGACAGCACTCCACCATGCAGCAAGATACAGAAACATATTTGACTCGTTGTTATTCATTAATGAGGAATTCGACGGTATCTCAGCTGTATATGACCAAGGGAAGGAATTGGTAGCCTACCTTGTTGAAAAAGGCGCCGATATTTCAGCTATAGATAATGAAGGGAAGACACCATTGAACTGGGCAGAAGAGAATAACCTGGAAAGCGCCCAACTTATACGTAGGAAAATCGCCGAGCTTTCCTCAACGGATCCACCAAAGACAGAAGCCCCTAAGCAGACTGTGCAAACGATAGAAAATACCGCTACCTCCTGAAACCTCTAGGTTAGTTCATATTTTGCGATCAACCCTAAGAATTCTCATCTAACGTCATTAGATCCTCCTTTGTCACAATCTAGGATCACCTAAGAGTAATTTTGGCCGTCTTTGGGATAGTAGAGCTAGAGGTTTTGAAAAAAGTCACGATTTTTCATTTAGGTTCTCAAGTTCTTTATTTTTGGTTCCCAAGGGTTATATTTTTCCTATATTATGCGGGTGACGGCTTTTTTTTTGTTTAATTTTCTTACCTATAGCTAGGGACAGCGATTCTTGGAGGGTTAAATGAAGGAAGTGTAAGGAGATTGATGTGAGGATGTATGGGTTTTCGTTATGTTTTTTTTCTAGCTGTGAAATTTTTAAACACAATAGTTGACGCAGGCAATACCCAATGAGCCAAAAGTGACTTTATAGGAGCTAGTGAGGTCGTTAAGCAAGATAATAAGGAGTTAGGAAAGTTAGGCTAGGCGATGAGTGCCCAGAAAAAGAGGAAGAGGAAGAATTGTTCGTGTTTAAAGTATATCTGTACGGGAGAACCTTAAGTTATTCTATAAGTCTTATGAGTACTTAGGTTTAGAGCTCTAACCTAATGATTGGGGATCATCGATAATTACTCGTTAGACTTTTGCCTAAACTCAAGTTAATACTAAAAACCAGTATAAACATAATTGATTTATTAAATTTTCAACTTTCATAGGTGTAATATTAAATAGTAGAACACTCTCAAATTCCCTAGTCTCTAAGTGTGGAGCTAAACTTTAGGTTCCGCGCCACGGGTGCGGATCCTATTGTGTAACCGTTGTGTCTTAAGGTTGTTTTATAGCGAAAGAGATCATGATGAAAACCACTGACCGCGGCGCGAGTGATTGCCTATGACTAGCTATTTCTGCACAGGTGGGATATTACTAGGCTAGTGTCTGGGTATATTTGAGGCGATATATACCCTATACTCTACAGATATTGAATTATAAGCGGCACTTGGAGTAGTGAGTAGTGAGTGCGAGTAATCACCCGTGGGCGGTGGGCCTGTAATTCCCCATACTCACGTGACCTATTGACCGAGGATAGGCTATTTTCTATATAGTACAGAGTAGAGCCTTGTTTCCTACCCCTACACACCTTCACGAATCTCTGTTTTCCCCGCAATCTATCTCGGTAGCTCGACACCCCGAGATCTTGCCCTAGCTAGACTTTCATATAGGGCGGTGATGTTACCGGAGCCTCAGGGCCACCCTTTCGGCCTCGTGGCGCTATAGTTTAGTAACGCATAAGTAGTGATTTGAGTATTATTCTATTAGTAAACTCAAAGAACTCCTACAAAGCTTCTGTGTTGACCAAAACAAAGGCAACACCCAGTATCACGAGCACAGCTGATGTATGAGTTTTTTTTCCTTCTGTATTCTCCGGGCACATGGATAAAAGCTCTACAGCCGATTCGATACTCACATCTCAGATGAATTATATTCACTGCTGTTGCCATTGGATATAAGGCTACGGCAACCGAGATGCCTCGGTAAAGCAGATGACGTACCTGGCAACAACCGATCCGCGAGTCCGTCTATCACAAGCTTACGGCCCCCAACCAAGATTCAGACCTCACGATCACGGGTCTCTCTCAATCTCACTCCCACTCTACTCTTACCCTTACTCTCACCGTTGGCTATATACACCCCTCAGTTCCCCCAGCCTGAATTCTAGCCTCTGCTCTTCATCTTCTAGCACTCCCGTAGATACCTATAGCTCTCCACAAAAGTCCCTATCTACAACTCCCACCATGGCCGTTATAACCTCCCAAGGGTAAGCCTGATGTCCCTACCCCCCACAACGCGTCAACTAACACTCCAGCAGCCCTCCTAAAGGCGACAACTCCATCACAGTAACCGACAACCGTACTGGTAAAACTATCGTCATCCCAATAACCCACAACTCGATCCCCGCAACAGCCTTCAAAGCCCTCAAAGCTGAGGTCCCAAAAACCGAAGATGGAATCGACACGGAAGACACCGCAAACGGTATCCGTATATTTGACCCCGCATACCTAAACACCGCGGCGATCTCGTCAAAAATCACATTCATAGATGGTGATAAAGGCTTTCTCATGCACCGCGGATACCCGATTGAACAGCTCGCGGAGAAGAGTGACTTTTTGGAGACGGCGTATCTACTCATCTATGGGGAGCTCCCGGCAAAGAAGCAGTACGATTTGTGGAAATATGAGGTTATGCACCATACATTCCTCGCAGACGACCTGACGAAGTTGATTGGGTCTATGCGTTATGGTAAGGAAGTATCCTCCTTGATCTCCCGAACCAATTCTAACACGTATAGATTCCCATCCCATGTCTGTCTTCATCTCCGCATTCGCAGCTATGGGTGCCTTCGCTCCAGAAGCGAATCCAGCACTCCAGGGTCGTAACCTCTACATCAACAACAAGGATATCATGAACAAGAACATCATCCGCATCCTCGGAAAAGCGGCCACCGTTGCCGCGTTCTCGATGCGTGTGCGAATGAACCGTCCGTTTATATCACCCCGTGCGGATCTAGGATACGCGGAAAATATGCTCTACATGATGGACTCCATGTCCGAGGGAGAAAATTACAAGCCTGATGCGCGCCTTGCGAGGGCTCTCGAGATTTTGTTTATTCTACATGCAGATCATGAAATGAACTGTTCTACATCCACCATGACACATGTCGGGAGCTCTCTCGTCGACCCATACTCTGCCGTCGCCGCCTCGGCGGCAGCACTCTACGGCCCGCTCCACGGAGGTGCCAATGAAGCAGTCATCAGGATGATTGAGAAGATCGGGACCGTCGAGAACGTACCGACCTTCCTGGCAGCCGTGAAGGAGAAGAAAGAGCTCCTCTTCGGCTTTGGTCACAGAGTATATAAAAACACTGATCCACGATCTAAGATTATCAAGGAAGTATCAGAAACGGTATTCGAAGCATGCGGCCGTGAGCCACTGATCGAGGTCGCAATCGCGCTCAAGGACGCCGCGTTAGCGGACCCTTGGTTTGTTGAGAAGAAGCTATACCCGAATGTGGACTACTGGTCAGGACTGATCTACAAAGCCATGGGTTTCCCACTTGACTTTTATCCGATCCTATTTGCGGTGCCGAGAGTTGCTGGTTGGCGTAAGTTGCTCCTTCTACCCGGGTGAAGCCGAAATACTAATGTTTGATAGTGGCGCATTGGAAACAAGCACTTGATTCATCGGGTGCGAAGATCTGGAGACCGAGACAGGTATATGTAGGCGATAGATTGAGAGATTATGTACCTATGGAGAAAAGGGATGAGAAGGAGGTACTAGACAGTAAGGACGGAGTAAAGGAGCTGCCACATTACCAGAGCAAGAGGCGATTGGGTGCTAAACTATAGATATGAGGTAGATGTGTATTTCTAATAAGACTGCTCGGGTGGCGCGGGTTTGTGTTTTTTTAATACCAGCGCATTTTTTCTGGCTGGTTCTTTGATTGCTTTCTATTGTGAATATATAGCTATATTTGTGGTATAGAAATCATGATTCGTCACTCGTACATGTTTGATCCTGGTACTAGTGAACCCACTGTCTAGTGGTACCCTAGATGTTTTTATCAACCTGGGACCCTACCTTCCATCATATAGGAATAAACACTAAAAGGTTTCTGACTACCTCGACTCGTCTTAGGGTAAAGGGAATAAAATTAAAAATAGGAAAGGAGATATGCGCTGTAGCTAAACCCTATCATGTCCCCACTACACAGGTAACTCCTAACCCCAGGGCCACGACCATCAAGTGGATTAGTGGCGGGTAGGTCATAAAGGCTGAGTTTTTTCAACTGTATTCTACATAGACGAACACGTGATTGGGAGCCACAAGATGTAGTTTTCACATGTTCTGTGGGGGGGGGCAGCTATTTGACTTACTCGGGGGGTATCGGTAAGGCTTGGGTTCTTACTCTCAAGTACGTGCATAGGGTGTAGATATATTGATGGCATCATTACCAGTCGAAGATTACTTATCTCGGAATATAGGCAATACTAGCACCAAACCCCCCTCCCATCCATCCCCCAAGACCCGGGACTCGGAATACAAGAAATTATAGTACGTGGGTTCCCGTGGTTTCCCCGACCCCACATGTGGCTGCAGCCGCATCCAGTCCTGCCCCTGTCTAGTGAGGCTGGCGCACCCATCGCCGCTTGGCAGGGGGTCCCGGCAAGGAAGGTTCTAGGAAGGAAACGTAAGGGAATCAATTGGAGTAGCAAGGGTTTCTTTGGTATTCTTTTTTTTGGGGGGATGTCTGTGTTTCTCTCCTCTCTCGAGGGGGGGGTTATTTCTATTTTGTTTAGTAGGGTATACGAAGGGAAAAGAAAGAGGTTTATCATCATTATTATTATTATACAGTATACAATATTTGTTCTACCACAGTGGCCTCTTTCTCCCTCTCTCTCTCTCTCTGAGTGGAGAATATTCTCCGCTTCTCTGCATTAGTTATTGGTCTATCTGTTCATTCGCTCCACGGGCTGACAACTCTGCCACTCTGCCACTCTGCCACTCCTGTCTGATATCCTGGCACCCCCTTGCGCTGCATTACGTTGTCGCTTCCCCCCGTGATACTTTCAGGAGACTGATTGCGCAGGCGCAGCATCTCTCTCTTTGTTTCTTATCGAATATCAGCTCTGTGCTCTACTCTCCCTGCACTGCACCACTCACGCACACACGCACACACACATAGTACTCAACCAGAGTCGACATCCTTACTGCTGCTACTGCTACTGCTTGAAACCCTGAATTCCTCACCCTACCCGGGCATTGCGTTGGATCTGTCGGTTGGTTGATTTGCAGGTATAGATAACGGAGCAGAGTGCTCGGAGGAGGAGTTGCTATTGGTAGGAGGACAACCAAGAGAATGCCCTCATTGTCACTGTCATCATGTTCGTTTAGCCTAACGCCGCTACAATCAAAATTCCTCGCGTCTCTCTTCGCTACCACAGTATTAGTGCTCGTACTGTTCTTCATCTCAAATCCGAGGTCTGCGTACTCTTTCGACACCGGTGCCAGCGTTCGACTTCCGGGGGTCGAGTTGAATGGGGGGTTTTCTGTGGAGTTGGAAGATTGCCAGGAACAAGATGGCGCCTCTACCGACGATTGGGAAGATGGTATGCTAGAGCTGGAGGACTTGCAGGAATTGAGGAGGAGGGATAATGAGATTATACGGGGGCTTGGGAATGGTGTTCCCGGACGGTATAATCTACAGTTTGGGGAAATAAACTACTGGCTTCTCGAGCCAAGTGATTTGTATGACGGCACTACAACCAAGAGAAGAGATACTGGCCAAAGGGATGAGTTACGGCGGAGGGACGAAGAGCATGAGAATTTCAAACGACAAGACGACTCGGTCGAGCTCTACATCACCTTCAATACCTGTCTCCAGCCCCAGCCTAATAGTACCCTCCCGGAGTCTCAGCGCCCCACGGGATCACCCCCGGCGCTTGAGGTCTACATGTCAAACACTACCGACAACCAAGCCCCTGGTCCCTCAGTCACAGATAAAGCCCAGACTATAATTCCCATCATCGGCGGCTTCGGTAATCTCACTATCAGCGCATCAAGCTCAATCTGGATCGGGATCTATGCCCCCACTGTCGACAACAAAGAACAATGGGTGGATATCTACAACTACGAAATTGTTCTATCGACCGCCAAACCCTACCATCGCTATATCGAAGACCAGTTTCTATATCTTGTCGATACAGACCATTCTGCTGCGTTGCTGATCACGGGGAACATGACCACCACATCGTCCAAAGATGGCGGGCTCGACGAGGACGTGGATGGGGATGAGCTCATGGCCCGGACACCGCCATATACAATGTATGCGCAGAATTCTGATGTCCAATCCCGCTTTGAAGGACTGGAGCGCTCTTACTGTGCTGTAACCAAGCTTGCCCAAGTCCGTCCTAGCACCCTTGACGTATCCATGACTCGACGGGGACTGGGAAATATGCCGAAGGAGCAATTCCATCTCAAGGAACTCAACAGCTCGTCCAGCTACCTTGGCTTCTTAACCCGCCCTGGGGGCAACGGTACAGATGCTGATGACACATCCGGCACGGTATGGCGGGCAATGCGTATCAACACGAAAAGTGACGGTAACTGCCAAATTATCTATAATCTCCCGTTCTGCAGCGAGGTTGCATACGCTGTTCCGAGCAATCCAACGCAGTTCTCAATGGAGCAGCTCACGAAATTCTATGACGATATCGCGGCGGGATGGTATAAGAACTTTACGTACTCGCTGCAACAGATCCCTTGCAACGCGAGTAAGTCTGCCGCCTACTCACTCTCAAGGAGCTGTACGGATTGTGATGCGGCTTATAAGAACTGGTTGTGTGCGGTTACCATCCCGCGGTGTATGGACTTTTCCTCAAATTTGCCATACCTTGCTGAACGTGCGTCGAGTGAGCTATTTTATAACGCCTCCGACAATGCGCTGCAGGCTCGTCCATTCACGCCGGCACTCTCATCAACTGAAATTGCAGCGCATCAGAATACGACAAGTGGGGTGGCGAGCAGAAATAAGGAGATAGATATTGTGGTGCGGCCAGGGCCATATAAGGAGGTGAAGCCATGTATGGATTTATGCTGGTCACTTGTACAGAGCTGCCCTAGCGCATTTGGGTTCTCATGCCCGAGCATAGAACAGGTGGGTGGGGAGAGGAGTTACGGGCAGAGAGATTCGAATGGGGATATTACATGTAGTTACTTGGGGGCGATTTATTTCTTGAGCGCTGCGGGGAGAAGTTGGGGTATAGGATGGTGGGGCGGTGGAGGTGTGTGGGTAGGATTTGTAGCAGTGTGGTTATTGGTATGGGAAGGGTTTTAGATAAAGATTTCCTTTGTAGCGGCTTTTTCCCTTTCTTTTTGTGCTATTCCCTTGCACTTTCTAGCGGTAACGGTTTGGTTATTTGGAATGGGGGTGCTAAGGCAGACAGGCTGAAACGTTACGATACGATGGGGTGGGGGACCGGGCTGGCGTTTTGTATCCTGATTTTTTTTATATCCTTATTCCCTTTTTTCCCCCTCCACTTTAATGGACATTTTTCATGTGTAGTGGGGCTTTTCTGCTGGCTGGCTATTTTTATTTGTAATTCCTTTTTTTTGTTAAATTAGAGCTAGATGGGGCCAATTTAAAGAGTGCATTTGGGCGGTATCAAGTCATGCTTTCAACCGTTGTATGAGTGACTTTTTGACTATTGTGATTTATAACTTGGGTAGTGTCTGGGTGAGTGAGGTAACCGTTCGTCTACGGCAAAGGTGGTCTTTTGGATAATATAGCTACTGTTAGTCTAAGTACAAGATCCTTTTTTCCTTTTTATTACTACAACTTAGGTAGTTTTAATACAGACTCAGACTAGAGCACTTCTATAACACAGTATCCATACTAAAGTGAACCTGTCGTACTTAAGCATTTACCTAGTAAGACTAAACACCCATTCATAAATGCAAGCTTTTTAGCTAGAGGTAATAGGCAGTAAAGAGGAACAAAGATGTGCACAGTTAGGGGCTTTTATAATTGACTCTGGTAACTAAAGAGCCTTTACAATAATTCTTTTAGCTGTAGAAAGACTATAACTAGTAGTAGCTTAGGTTTCGTATATTGGTTTTTAAGTACAGTATAGGGAAGGTTTGGTGTTTTATTGTAGTATAGGGTAGTACATAGTTCCATCTCGGAGGTGTGGATTTAGTGTTGGTGTGTACTCTACGCTAGGTGACTTTTTTTTTAAAAAAAAAAAAAACTAGGGACTGGGAGATTAAGGCTATGAATGACTAGTGAATACCTAAGTGAGGATATGGTCAACTACTAATAGTGCCTAAAGCTCAACATATAATTAAAAAAAAAGCTCTCTTAGTGATATATCGGTTGAAAATTATTAACCGGAAATGATAAATATGCAGCAATCATGAAAAATCACGCTCAGTATAGTTTTTTTTCTTTTTGGAGAAAGAAAGAAAAAAAAAAGGTACTCTCCATATCCAAGTAATGATATACACAAATCCAATCCAACACTTCGGTTCTTCTCCATGTAGCAATATATATATATATATACCCTCAATCAAACCCCCACCCATCATAAGCTCTCTAATCTCAATGGTGCTCCTCTTTATGGTGTGCATGTGTATCCTTCATAAACATCGCTTCATACACACAGTACCCCGCAAACACAACCGATGCGATCCCAAGTCCCGGGAACGCACCCTTGAACCGATTCCAGCGTGTGAAAGGGCCCGTGTAGCGCCAGGTCTCACTACAACAATTAGCAATCTACTGTCCAGCGGTAGGGTGATTCGAGAGAGAGGTGTCAAACGAACCCTCTGGCCCAGGGGTCGGCTCGAGATGGCTTCTTGAGTAGCGATTGGGGTGAGAATGGGGCGCGAGGATCCATGGCTATTTAGTTTGATTTTGTTTCGTTTCGTTGGGGGGGGATGCCTGAGTGGGGGAGAGGTTACAGAGGTTGGTGGTGGTAGTAGGGATTACCCGGATGAAGCTGATGTAGCCTTCTTGAGAGAGCTTCCTGGAGCTTTTGTTGAGTATACCCACAACGATACAATACAGAAATGTCGAAATCAAAACCACTCAAGATGCTCCCCGGTGAGGAGGAGGAGGAAGGGGAGTACAGGGATGTTACAGTTGAGGGTCCGGATCTCAGCGCTGACGACCCAATGCGCGCGTTCCTTCCAGCCTCGTTCGGGAAACAGAAGGTCGCGACGAATGTTCAGGTCCAGTTCGACAAGACTCGACGAGAGCCTCTCGATGCGCCTAGCAGTAAGGGGAAAGGAAAGGGGAAACAGATCTACGTTGCGCAACGGCGGGTTGAGGACTCATCGGAAGAGGAAGATGATGATGACGATGACAACAGCGACGATGACGAGGAGGAGTATCCGATTTCTCATGAGCTTGTGCTGAAAGACCACACGAAACCAGTCTCGTCAATATCATTGGATCCATCGGGGACGAGAATGGTGACGGGTGGTCATGATTACTTGGTTAAATTCTACGATTTCCCGTCAATGTCTAGTGACTACCTCCGTGCATTCAAATCGCTAGAGCCGTCAGAGTCACATCATGTTCATTCCGCAACATTCTCGCATGTCGATTCGGGCCAAAGCATCCTTGTTGTTCCTGCAGCATCTCAGGCTAAGGTCCTCTCACGGGATGGGGACACGGTGGTGGAATTCGTGAAGGGTGATATGTACCTTCGGGATATGCACAACACTAAAGGGCACGTTTCTGAGATCACAGCGGGGGCATGGCATCCGACGGATAAGAATGTTGTTGTGACGGCGGGGACAGACTCTACATTGCGGATATGGGATGTGAATTCGAAGAGACAGCATAGGGATATCATGGTCCATAAAAGCCGTACTGGAAAGGGTGGGAGGAGCCGGATGTGTTGTCTCGCATGGGCAGGGAAGGGTGGAGAAGGTGCACAGAATATGATTGGGACTGTGGCGCTGGATGGGGTGTTGGCTATATATGCTGGGAATGGACCTTATACAAGGCCAGTTATGGAAGTGCGAGATGCCCATAAGGGAGATACATGGACTGGGGGCATTGCCTTCTCCCACGATGGGCGAATGGTAGTCACTAGAGGCCAGGACCAGGACATAAAACGTAACACTCCTTTCTCTTTCTTCATACATCATCACTCATTCCCCTGCTAACCCTTACCCACAGTCTGGGACACTCGTAAGCTCAAAACACCCATCACAACCCGCTCCGCCTTCCCTACCCCGATTCACCCCGAATCTAATATCGTCTTCTCCCCCAATTCCACCAACCTCATTACCGGTGACTCCCTCGGGAATCTCCACATCCTCTCTCCCGCCACCCTACGCACTGAACACACCCTCCCCGTCTCCCCCGGCTCCGCGCTCATCAGCGTAAACTGGCACTCTAAAATCAACCACATCCTCACCGGCTCCGCTAACGGTAACGTCCACGTCCTATACTCCCCCAACATCTCCACAAAGGGTGCCTGCCTCGTCGTCGCCAAGGCTCCACGGAAACGCCATATCGATGATGATCCATCACTCACCACCGATGCCAGTGCCGTATCCGGGGACGCCGTGATCCTCCCAAATGCCATCCTCGGGAACCAGCGTGTTGCTGCCGCTGCGGCACTCAAGCGCGGAGACCCAAGAAGACCAAATATGCCCGCTATTACACCGTGGGGTAAGTCACAGCCGGATCAGGGCCATATCAATAGTAGTATCCCATTGTCGAGTATGCGTGACGAGGACCCTAGGGAGGCGTTGTTGAAGTATGCGGATGCCGCGGAGAAGGATCCAATTTTTACGGCGGCCTGGAGGGAGACACAGCCAAAGACGATTTATGCAGAGGTTGAGGATGAAGAGGAGGAGGAAGAGAAAAAGAAAGGAGGGGATCGGAAGAGGTTTAGGAAATATTAAGGGTGGGGTGGTGTAAGATAATATGATACCATGTGGTTTAATTTGTATAAGGTTTGGAGTGGGAGTAGGCAAAATTGGGATTAGGGATGATGTATATTACAAAAAGTAGACTTTTAACGGATTGCTACAAACATCTTTCTTCAGACGTAAATAGTAGAAATTGAGGGCTAGGGTTGATAGTATTATTTCCTCTACTAGGTCTAATAAAGCCTTGCAAAAAAGACATTGTGTTTAGTAAACTTTAATATCAGTTATTATACCTAGGAAATCTTACTAAGTATCTACACGCCACCCGTCATAACATCCCGTATATAATCCAAGTGAGACACTATGGTCAGTGCGCCTCCATGAGTGAGAGGCGGTGATCAACACCCGTAGCTAAAACCACCAATAAAAGTCCTTAAAAAAAACTCTTACTTCAATTACGATTACGAACTATTATCACAAAGTAAACCTAGAACTCACCACTCACTATTACTAGTAACTAGATATACAAATTCCACCCACATCCAGCAACAACCAATCAAAGTACAATAAAAACAAAGTAAATAACAAAATAACAAATGTATCATAATTACATAGCTGGTTGCTGAGCGCGCGATCAATCCAATAACACCAACCGCCCAACCCACCAGAAACGAAATGCAATTGTGACACCGCAGACAAAATTAAGGAAAGGAAAGAGAAAAAAGGTACTAAAAAACAAGGGGTATTCAAAAACATCCAAGTGTAACAATATGGGTATTCTGAGTAATGAAGGTATGAATAGGAATGAAAAAGGAGGGGGGAAAGAAAAAACCCTAAAGCACAAATAGGTTCTCAAACACCTGTCAAACCTTGTGCCCACCCGCCAAAGAAAGTTGACTCCATGATTCCCCCACCTAACGCTGTGCTCGCTTTCCGAAAAGAATAAGAAGAAAAAATGGACAGAACTAGAATTCTGGCTACTCAAACAATTTTCCGCCACCCCACTACTTACCCTAGCGATGTCCAGCCCCATTTGTCCCCGTCCCCTTGCCTGTCAAAACCTCCATATACTTTTCATAATCAAATCCCTCTTCCTCCCTCTCTTCATCGCCATCCTCAACCTTAACACGCACCTTTGGCATCGTTTTCACAAGCTGCTCGATCATCCCATCCGGTATTAAAGAGTGTCGCAGGTCCACCTCTGTTACGTAAGGCTTCCCATCTGCGACTTCCCTAAAACTTTGCCATACTTGTTCCGCAGAATTCTGATCCTCCGTTACGTCTACCATGAAACGAATAAACTGTTCGAAGGTCACTGAGCGGCCACCGCATGACACTGTTGCAAAGACCTCGTGCATCTCATCTTCATCATAGACTAGACCAAGCGATGCAAGGGCAGCGGAGAACTCAAGCTCGTGGAGAGAATTAGAAAGGTCACGGTCGAAATGGCGGAACACAGACTCAAATTCTTCGAGTTGGATAGGGGTGAGGTTCGTCATGTTCCGAGCGACGATCTGATTGTCTAAGAAGGATAACTTCTTGGCAACGCTTTCTTTTGCAAGGCCGTATTCATATTCGAGTTCATCGTAGGAGTAAACAGTGTAGTCGTTCTCCTCGATGTTGGCTTCTTCGCAATCCTCAGTTAATTTCTCGATGCGATCCAGTTCAAGTTCGAGGGGGATAATGTTATTGTGGAGTGTGCGGACTATTCGAAGTTGATGCTGTTGTCATCACACCTTATTAGTAACCGACCCGAGTGAGTATCCATGAAAAGGATTGCTGTAACCTACCTCGGGTTCTCCCTCAAGCTCACTAATTTGCAGCGATACAGTATTTAAGCATAACGCGAACTCATTCGCAGCGTTGGCGAATGCTCGACGTAGTCCCTCTTTGATATCCCTAATCTTCTCATTGATCTGCATACCCCTCTTACTCTCATACTGGAGTAGAATCTTCCACTCTTTATCAAGATTTGCCAGACTCAACCCAGCAGGTGGATCATAATCCTTTAATCGATACGTACTTAGTTTCGTCTTAATATTCCCCAACAGACTCACTAAATCCGCTTTCTCCGCTACCCATGCACGTTTTAGTGTTCGTTTATATGAGCTGAAATTCGCATGCTGACTCTTCGCATCCGCGTACGTGCCCAAGAATTTTGCGTTGGTCCACGTGTTGCGGACTTCATGTATCTGTTTAAGCAGCTCGGTCATTCGCTGCTCAAAATTATGCTGCATGCTCCATGCTCCTTGCATGACTTCTACAAATTTCTCAACTCTTCGCCCTGCAGTCTCGATCCTATCAAGTTGTGAAAATGCATGAAACCAGTAAGCGATGTAGGTCATCAGGGAACGTTCATCGGGCTTAGCGACATCGCAAACATCCTCCACATCGAGAAGGGCGGGGATGCCAATCTCCTCGGTTGCAATACGGAAAGCGAGGGCAGTGTTTCCTTTGTGATCTGATT
The DNA here is from genome assembly GCA_033030425.1 of Verpa conica. Lineage (NCBI taxonomy): Eukaryota > Fungi > Ascomycota > Pezizomycetes > Pezizales > Morchellaceae > Verpa > Verpa conica. The sequence continues at coordinate 507,561 of JAUFSD010000004.1, forward strand.
TGTCAAGGGCATCATAGTCGATCAGGTCCGGTCTATGGATATCGAGGAGGGCGCAGCTATTGTTTATTTATCTGGTTAGTTTAACTCACCGGAGTTAGGAAGGGGGCGGGAATGCTTACAAAGCGAGGCCATTATTCCATGAACTTGAGAAATCACGGATCTCAACCTCCTCGTAGCAAGCCGTCTTACGCTGACACCAGAGTAATAGACCCTCCTTCGCTGTTAATCCCTCCTCGTTGATGTCCGTAATCGTAAACCGCAGAATTAACATCCATAGTAGACCCAAGATAAGCTTGAGATTCCCGTCCACAATGTCCTCAGCGCCGATGTTGAAGAGCTGGATCCCTCGGCCACGGATGTACTCAAGCGCTTTGTGAACATTCTCGCACTTTTGCACTCGTAGTCGAGGATTTGAGGCATATTTCCCGAGTGATTCATTACCGAGAATTTCGAGGAGGTGGATAAGTAGTACCTATAGTGTTGAGCCGCTAGTCAGTCACCCCACCATTGTTTGTTTGTTTATCATAGGTAGGACAAAGGGCGCAATACCCCTGTGGCAAGATCCTTCTGCAGAGAATTCGCAGGAGGAATGTTGCGTGTTGCGAGTTTTGTGTTCAGCCTGGTTCCCGTGAAATTGAATCGATCCAGCGTCAGTCATTCTCAGTTCGTATCTATCTCATCTCAGGGGGGGTGACAGAGATGATGGTGGGGGGGAAACGCCAGCCAAGCGGGGCGACGACGGACGGGGAACAGGGGAGGGGCATACCATTTTCTGAAGGTCTTGTCCTGGGTGACGATCCACTGCTGAGCCATCTTTGTAGAGAGTGAAGAGGAATGAGTAGTGAGAGAATAGGGGAAGAAAGAGAATTGTAAATATCGACTTCTCACTTCACAGCGGAAATAAAGCCGTGGAGCTTGTTGTGGGATGGACGGGGGTGAGCTTTTGGGGGGGGGATGTGTGGTTGGACAGGCAAGATTGCCGCCTGGAGTTGCCTGATGGTGAACCCTAACCCTTTAATCAATTTACTCGCGTTTCGTCCCCGGGTTTTTATGCATGATATTTCCTAACCGCTGTTCTCCCGGGGCAGTATAGATGGATCTCCATGACTGCTGAGAGCCGCATTCCTTCTATTTAATTGGCATAAGCACTTTACCCTTCCGCAGATTCAGCCGAGTCGTTATTGGTTCTAAGAGGCTGCACTCGCTGATGAGGCTTATCCTTACAGGAACTTCCAATTCACCAATAGAGAAACATAACCAAAGAGACACATCTTCTATTCTATTCTTCCCAAATCAAATCTATTGACTCCTCTCTTGTACGCGAGCAGCTTTTACTAAACCCCATAGTTACAGCCTTCAGGATAAACCACCGAGAAGTTTACTTACTCGAATTTGTCAGCTTTCTAGGCTGTGTTGATTGAGCATAAAATAGGAACTATATATGTATACTATGGTTTCACTGTGAGTCTTGGGCAAAGATATTACGGACCTTCAACCCTAGGAAAAGTTCACACAATCTAGATGTGCCAACCGGCTCCATGTACTTATGATTAATTCATTCATAGATGTGCCAACCGCTATGGTTTAGAGAATCACCTGATATTGTTGGTAGAGCTATACCCTCCATCTAAAGGCTTACTTGTAGATGGGGCTCCTACTTTCGCCGACTGCCTAGCTACAGCATATAATAGCTCATTCTGAACCCCCTAGACCATGATATCTGATACATTGCGTTGCAGATCAAACCAATGGGCACGAAAAAAAAGCCTCCCGAGTACATTAGGTTTCCATCTATGTTTGAGCCTAGGATTCCCCGTAGAGAATATAGATGGGGTAACTCTTTGACTATTTCGTACCTCGCTCATGGATACGAGGTGGCTGTACGCGCGTTGAGTACCAGGGGTTCTTCTGCAGCTACGTAGGCTAACACTCCGAGTCTCCCCCCACTAAACTTAGCCTTAAGTTGCCAAACTATACGCTTTATCACATAACAAAGGTGCCATAAAGTATTACTAGGAGCCAAAGGGCCAACAGTATCATGTGCATGGTAGATATAATACTAAGGAAGTTTAGCTCCTTGACTCCATGAAATATACATATATGTCACATTAAAATTTAATGACTCCCTAATATATTAATATCATCTTATATTGTGTTCCCCTATTCCGTGAAAATTGATAAACAAAACTACTTATTTTTTGCTCCAATACATGTAGCTCCATATAGATACAAATGTATTCTCTAGGATAATTTTACTAGATACTATTTATTTCCCAGCGAGTAACGTCTAGCAACAAATGCTAGAAACTACAACAATAAACCGCCTAGTCTAGTTTATGAATAGAGGGTAGAAATTTTGGGACAAACATCATGTGATCTACTATAAGGTTTACTAGGTAAGACGTGCAATATTCATACAGCGCCAACCCCCAAATACTTAGATCACTCCCTATATTTCTGGGTATAGATCAGTTTATAATTCATTTAAAGGTAGCGGAGGGGGATACTGACTATTTACTTTAATTATTTTTTTCTTAGACCACCATAATTACTCAGCATTGTGACCTTGAGAAGTGCGCGCATCCTTGTTAAGTCTTGGATGAAACTCGTTTCCAATAAGACTAGAGTTATAGTTATCATCCTCAGAGTCTTGTCCTCTATAAAAATTAAACAATACCCACGCTATTTTCTGGCTATGATATTAATAAAGTATTCTTGGAGTTATTATTGAAGTGCTTAAAAATACCTGTGATCATCGAGACACCATGCCCTGGGATAATTCTTATTTTATTTTAGCTAGAGCAGTACTACGTACGAAGCTTTATATTTCGTAACCTACCTAAGTTTAGCCACGTAATTTCTCCCTTAAAACCCAAAAAAACACAAAATATCAAGTATCGAGGTATTTGGGCGGCTACGCAAATAGAAATCTCCTCTACCCCGATCCCCTCTTGTATTGAAGTAAGGTGTGAATAGGCAGGAACTTCCGCGAGAAATACATACGGAGTCTCGGTATATCGAACCGACTAAAGGACTACCGAAGGTAGGACCAAATCCCCATGACGGTTCGGATATAATTAATTACCCCTAAATAAAGTGCTTATCGGTAAAATTAGCCATAGGTTGACGATTTGTATTTATCGAATTCGTAGAGCCATCTAAAACCGCGCCCCTACCACTCTGTTAGCCACCGCCTCTTCAATTACATGCACTAGGCAGAGCCATACTTTAGTGGCCTGTTGAACGACATTTGACTCGGGACTTTTCAATGATCTCCGGCAGTTGGTTAATCTTTGGTATCTATTGCTACCTTTAACTCGTGATACAAAAGCTAGCACCCCCCCCCCCCAGAGAATGAATTTCCGACTAGAAACCCGTTCCCTATGATGTAGACAAAATAAATACACTCTCTGGTATTGGATATTAGGGATAAAACCAGCTCTAGTGGGCAGTATGTCTGCGGTTTGGACCTTAGCTCCGCTGTTCGTAGGTATGTGATGGGCGGACTTGAGATGGAATTAAACTAAGGGTGTTTGCTGGCTTTGAATATGTTAGAGAATCACACATCGGCTGGTGTAAAACCATGCAAGAATTACTAGTAGGCTCTTCATCATAAACAGAGGGTCCCATATATACGGGTATAAGTTAAAAAAGCTGAAAGATTTAATTCACAAAATATCACTCGCAATGACCTGCCGAAAATATTCTCACAACCCAACACATGTTTAAATCCTACCCAATAGCAAATAGATAGACTTTAGTGATAATCAATCTATATATCTATGATATTTTTATTAAATTTTGCCTAACAGAGTGCTAGTAACCTACCCTTCTCCCTAAAAAGAGACCGGATATAAGCCAACTGAAGTCTTGCGTGATAACCTAATACTCGATCAATCTAGGCAAAAAAAAAACAAAGCCTTAACTTTTAATCATTACGATACACCTATAAATTACTGGACTGGGGTTATCTAACATTTTTATATCATATTTTTAGACACGTAGGTAGCGGTGGGTGAAGCCATTACTATCTCTAATTATCTCCTTTGTTTTATTATCGACATTACATTGGACTTTGGTTTCAATATTGTGGTCTCGAGTATCTGATATTAGATCTTACTGTAAACTCATATCTTAGATACTTATATACATTTTAGAGCTCCATTACCCCTGTATTACTCTTTGTGTTACACCCACTCCCCTCAATATAACTTACACATCGGTTGCGCCCTTACACAACTGAAACAGTGACAGTAACATTATTAGTCTGATCAGTCCTAGGCCAGAACTCAACTATAATCCCACCCCATTAGTACAACCCTAGAAATACACGTCCAGTTAAGGGAATCTTACAAGTAAAATCAACAGCCTGCCCAGCGCTCTTAACAGTACTTAGAAGAGAGGAGTAAAGGACAATATTGTCGCCGCTAGTAGCAAAGTCGCCCCAATTGATGCGACTATACTATGTTAGTAATACTCTCTCGCATACCTATACTTCTAAGGGAGGGTTACGCTTTCTGTAGATCTCCAAGAGATTGAGTCCAATCGTCTTTGAGATATGTGCCATCCTTCTTAACTGCCTTAATTGTAGCAAGCTTGGAACCGTTCCACTGAATCGGGATGCTCAAGTCCGCAGTGCTGGTGAGTTCATAGACACTTTGAGAAACAGTAGGAGTATCATAGACGGCGACCTCAAGCGGAAGCTGAATACCACTTGAGCTCTTGACTGTTAAAGTATCCTTCACACCAACAGTAGCGCCCTTAATAACCTTATTAAAGTAGGCATCCGTAAGATTGAAACCAGTAGCAGAAGCAATATAGTCAGTCCCTTGCTTAAGTGTGCTACCTTGATTATTTACAACACTCCTGAGAATGTTCCCATTGAACTCGAGTTTTACTACTGCGGCAGCTCCGGCAGATTGACCCTTGCGGACCCAGATGGTGGAGAGCTGACCGTATGAAGGGAGGGTGTTTGGGATATCTTTAACCGCATTTTGGATGATCGCAAGTTTAACCGGATCGCGCCATTTCTTATTAACCCGATCATAATGATCCTGTCCGTTATCCCACAACTGCGCGCCAAGTTGATACTTCTTGGATGTACGGACAAAGAAGTCAAAGTAATTCCAGGCAGCGCCATTCTCGACAGATAGACCGGTAAGACCCCATTCACCAACCATTGCGGGGGCTTGGAACTTAGTCTTTAGTGCGATAAAAGTATCTTCAATCTGCTGTTTATCATCGGCAGTACCCCAGAAGGTGCGACCCCATGAAGTGGAAACGAAGTCCCATGGATCATAGTCGTGGACATGGAGGATGTAGTTTGATGCGTTTGCAGGCTCAACGAACCAGTCGACTGTCCGTTGGATGTTTGTGTTGAGGCCAGGGAGAGTGAGGAGACGGTTTTTGTTGTAGCCACCGGAGGAGCGGACGATGTTGACGAAGCGTTGATTAGCGTCGTTATACCTAGTTTTACTTATCAGACCCTACAATCATCCGTAATAATAGTATGTAACCTACTGCTCCGCATTCTCCTGGCTACTGCCACCAGCAGGCTCGTTCAAAGGTTCAAGAATGAGTTTCTCGGATTTCAACTTAAATCGGTCTGCGATTTGAATCCAGAGCTTCTCGAACTTGGTCTTGCGCGCTTCGAGAGTTTCAGGCTCGACCGTAAAATCGGCCCATTGCCAGCTGTCATGATGGACATTGAGGACGACCCAGAAACCTTTCTTGAGGGACCAGTCAACAACGGTTTCAACGCGGTCCATCCATGTTGCGTTGACGGTGTCTATGTTTTATTAGTACATCGCTTAGAATACAGGTATAAAAGCGAAGAACATACAGTCTGGAGCCTGGGATGAAAAGTGGTCGGTCCAGGTAACAGGAATGCGGACAGACTTGAAACCAGATCTTTTTATTTCGTCGAATGTGGCCTCAATCACTGGGGCGTTGCCCCAGCTGCCCTCATCTGGGACGGCATCAAGTGTGTTTCCAAGCTGTAAACCAGTTTAGAGAGAAGCCTTGAGTTACCAGTAAAAGACTATACGTACATTCCATCCGGGGTTAATTGCAGACCATGCTTCTTCAGCAGTAACCGTCCTAAATGCGACTGCAAACTGGACTCCGCCAACAGCAAGAAACGCAAGTCCTTTCAAAAACATAGCGGGAAAAGTCTCAACTATCGTAAGAAAGACTAAATCAAGGCTGCGTTGACAGTGGGGGATTATTTCTGCGCATTCCTTCACTTATATAACAACTGCCCAGAACTCTTATATTGCCCATCGGGTCTCAATATGCGATATTCCGAAGTCTTCTCGACATTAGGAAACTACGTTAGGGGTCCCAAAGCCTCATTCTCATATAGTTCGCCCTAATTAGGCTCGTGGCGCCCTCAATGGTAAGATTTGTACTCTGAATGATGTTTTTATGGTAGGAGGAGCGCAGAATTTTCCCGGCACTGTCAGGCTATTAGATGAATTTGTACCTGAGTAAATGCGGGGAATAGAGGCATGTCAGGGACGATAGCTTCGGGGTTTCGAACCGGTGGGCCCGCTGGTGAGTGCATGGATGTGTATTTCCGGGCTTGGCAGACATTCTATAGATTGATCTTACTACCATAGGAAGAACCGGGGAATGTAGGCTGTTGTACTCGTAGAGGAAAGGATTAGATCTTGGAAAGTGAAATAGATGGTTGTGTTCCCCGAGGATCCTCCCATATGGTGATGTCGGAGAAACGGGTTGATGTTGAGGGTGCCGAGCATTCGAAACATCTTGGTCCTTGGCATATTTTTCCGCGCGTCGTCTGTATTCATCATGTTGGAGTTAAACTTAACTTGAGTTTTACCTAGGTCTACATATGTCGGAAACCTGTGATAGGTAGGCCTCAAGAGAATTATCTCTACCATCACGAGTGCAAAGAGGCGGTGAAACATCACATAATATCACCCGATGGTCCTTAACACTACATGTATTTCTCCGAGCGCCCCTTAACCCTGCTCTAAAATAGTCAATACAATATAATCAAACATGCTTTACCAACCCGCTATAAGACATTCCAACTATCGAGCGCATTTCCAACTATCACGTCCTCGAGATTATATAACTGGCCCACTGGATCTAACTAACTAAGCAAAGAATCTTTAAGCTAACGGCCCACGCAGGCTTTGGTGATCAAGATTGGGCTTGTGAGTGTTGGACTCTCATCTTGTCTGAGTGCAATATTAATGTAAGTTCTCTAATATCAGGGGCGCGTCTTCTTTGGGACATCTATGTATCTACCCTTAAGTCACGTTTACAGTCGGAAATTCAGAGAACGGGAGACTCCAGAGCGCACAAATTACAAAGATAAGTTATTCTATGTAATACAATTAACCGTCCACCCCTAATTACGTATACACTTCTCAACAACCCATAGCCCATAATAATACATTAAGCCAATCTAATAAATCCTCTCTATGAACTCGAAAGATAACTCGAAAGAACAAGTGAGATTAGAGAAAGAAAGGAAGTTTGATTAAAACAGAAACGCAGCAGCGAGAGCACCGGCAGCCACAAGACCAAATGAGACACCATTCTTAATCGCATCACCGGTATCGTCGCTTGGCGCAGTAGAAGAAGCAGAAGCAGAAGAGGCGGTTGGGGTCCTGGTAGTGCTAGTCGTGACGTTGCTCCCGCTTGTCGCAGTAGTGGACCTGACAGTAGCAGAGCTCGTGGTTGCGGTTGTTCCATTCAGTGAAGGGAGGGTAGTTGTCACTGAAACACGACTGGAGACACGACTGGTGGTTATAGCGGTAGTATTATTTTGGGCCGCAACAGACGGGGTGAAGAGCGCAAGGAACGCAAAGAGGGCGAGAATCGCAAGGTAGTAGCTAGGAGCGGTCTTCATGGCTGCGTTTGTGGATGCGGTAGTTACGTTCGCGGAGTTTGAGGTTATGGAAGAAGGGGTAGAGGCGACGCTGGTAGCAGTAGCAGGTGTAGAGGCAGAGGATGCAGTATTTGTAGAGAGCGATTTTCCTGGCCAGGCTGTTGCTTGTGGGACTCCTGTAATTGTAGTTGGAACGATGGCACCAGAGGGGACTGTGATGTCGAGGAGCTTTACGACCTCTTTATATCATTTGCTTTCGATTAGCATGGTTCTAAAATAGGAGTTCAAATACGCGGCTGTGTTACTAGCTGACGAGTTTCTAGAAAAAATATCGCACAGGGCGGTCAAATGGGGAACCCCGGTGAGGCCACCCCCTTGTAAGGGGTGATTGTGCAATGTGCTTACCTGTAGGAGCCGGGAAGGTGACATTGTATAGATAACCGCAGAGTTTATACCCGATGCTAATCGCATCGTAGCTGCAGATCAAGGTAAGCATTGTCCAAGTACGAAATAATTTATGAAAATCGTGCCAAAGGAAATTTAAACTGATCGACCTACATTGCGGTGTTGTTGCTACCACACTATTAATAGGAATATATGTTAGCGATAATTGGTAAGGGTAGACAGGGTGTGTGGCTTTCGCTTACTTCATCCCCAAATACACAATCGGCCAGTCCCTTAATGAAATCGACATCCGTGCAAACGCAGCCCAACATATTCTGTATCATTTGGCTGCTAGCCTCATCGAGATCAAACCAGGAACCGCCTGCAACAATGTCGGCATATTTAGGATCCGTGAGCTGAGTTGTGACACACTAAACTCCAAACACCGAATATCAGGACCAAAGATTATGTGACGTTCCAACAGATTGTCGTTAGGTAATGCACCTTAGGAAGTGCCCCTTGGCCATATTTGTTCAGTGCATCACACTCATAGAGGCATTCTGGTGCCTGGTCCGCATTAGTCAACGAGATCCCATTAACCCTATCATCGTTTTCTCCAGAGTCATTGTTGTTAACCGCCGCGGCTACGCTTAGGTTGAGGAGCAAGATAAAGGAGAGAGCAAAAACTGCAAATAAGCGCGGTGCGCCACTGAGTAAGGAGCGTTGGGAGACCATCTTGGCGAGTTGTTGATATTAAAGAATGAATACCAGCCAATGAAATGATCGTGTGTAATGTTGAAAAAGGAATTTAGGATAGGCGAAGTCCATGGCTTCTTATGCTTTTCCAAGCAAGACACACAGAGCTTAAAGCTTTCGCCCCTCAATCTAGAGAGAGGGAGACTGAGGTCGTACAAATGCCATAAAAGGCAGTTGAGGTATCGTGCAAAAACATTTCCCTTGGCCCTGCAAATGACTGGACCGTTAGAGTGTATTGATTTAGCCTAGTTATTGAGAAATTTAATTATCTATGGCATGCCTATACGCTACCGAGGGGTCGAGAGTCATACTCTAAACCTTCCGCGGCCATGTAATTAAGAATTCCACGGCCGTGGAAGAAATCCTAATGGTTCCGGTTAGATCCGAGTGCCCTGAACTGATTCGGCGTTCTGATATCCGGCTTGCCGTCTCTATTCGTTTCTTTGATTGATGCGTGCCAAGTATTGGGAACGGTAAGTACGGGTTGGACTCTTAGGGGCCGGGGATTGTGTAGGCATAGGTTGTGCTAGATAACAACGCAAACATATAAGGATATTTTTTTAAAGGACACGTTAGATAAGACGATTTTATTAGAGATACGTCTAGCCATACATAAACGAGGCTTTCCAATGGGAAAACCCTATTCATTGTCTTTGATTGCTGTGAAGTGGTTCCAGGAGCGGTTGGCTGATTGCGTAAATCCTTGGTACTCAACCTCCAATACCAACCTTCTACGAACAACATTGAACAAAAATAAAGAGTATATGGAGGCCATACTTGTGAAATACTATGAATCTATTTGCTATTCTGGAACCCTCGCGCCAAGAGTATTGTATTATACGAGTAAAAGTAGGGACGTTCATGACCATCTTTACGGATGATTTCAATCTGGGCTGATCAAGGTATGCTGTAACCTAATTCGAAAAGCTCCAAGAGTTTTTCCTACTCTAAGCATCAGTTGTTGATTGCCTTTTAACAACTTTCCCACCGTGGTCAACACTTTATCGGCCACCTTTAGTTACCTCCCCTTCCCATCTTCATTAGTCAACGTGTGAACATTCTTCTTCTTCCTATTCCTGAAGCTGTGCATTTGTTGCTACACTTTGTGTGGCGAGCCGAACTCTGTTCTTTTCATTACAGGGGAGGTCTTGTCTGGGCAACAGCTCCTAGACCATCTTCTCACCATAGTGCAAAGTACATGCACTCCTATAAACTGCTATAAGGAAACTTCTGAGCATTGATTCTACTTTTAACACCGGAAGAGGGATTAAGCAAGTATAAGGCGGTATTTCTTTATTTCTTTGGCTGTTTCTTTCGCCGGAAAACCGGAGGTTATCACCTCCGCGCATCGCCAATAATCCATCATCCCTTCCAAGCTCTTACAACAACCTTCTACCTCTACGCACAACTCATCCCAACTTCAGAGAAACATCTTAATTACTTTTGTTTTAGCGGTAACTATCCCTTCCTCTTTGACTCTACTTGTTTTCTTCATGCGTTCTTTGATAAACGCGGCGTTTCCTCGCTTTTTTTACCTACCCCCCCAACGATTGGCTGGGTATAGGTCATCACACGTTTTTTGCGCCTTTCTATCCCGCATCAGCCCCGACTCACAAAGTCAAGTCTGATAATAACTCCCAAGAGCATCTTGTAAATACACTGCTTCTGACAGTTATCATCTAGCATTTTTACCGAAACAAAGAGCTAATTATTTCCACAAGTTTATAGACTCTGTTTGCAGAGTGCTAATCTCATCACCTATTTCTCTTTCTACCAACCTCGGAAAACTGTAAGTGCCACCCCCCCAACCACCACTCTTCTTGCCTTGTCTCTCACCACAACACGTCGTTGCTATTTCCGTTCGTGGGAAAATCTCTCGCCTTTTAAAATTTTGTATCAGACTTGATACCCCTGTCGCTTAATTCATTATTCCCTCTACCCCTACCCCCCCCCTTTCTTTTCCTTACATAAACACGTTGCCGTCGTCATCGTCACCATCAATTGTTGGCGAGATGCATCACATATATCCCTCTATTATTACTTTGTTCTAACTTAATAATTTATAGCTACTTCGTAATTTTTTTCTTGTTGCACGCTTAGCGCGCCATAGTCATCATGAGAGGCCGAAGAGGTCAACGTGGTGGTCGTGGTCGGGGACGCGTTCGTGGTCAAGCTTTTCCACCTCGCAAGACCGCCGACTCGGAAAATAGTAATGAGGAGTCAAGGCCTCCAACACCTCAACCCCAAGAAGGAGAACCCCTGGAATTAGAACTAGAAGACGATTCATCTATTCCTACTCCTGCTCCAAGGACACTAGCCCGACTTCCATCAATGCCGTTGCAAGTTAGCTTGCGCGCTCGGAAAGGCTTGCATAATAACTCTGGCGACAGTGAAGTGTCTAAGGATACAATAAACAGTGCGGATGCACCTAATACTCCTGTTACAATGGAAACATCAGGTCCTGACGGCTCTTCGCCGGATGAGGATGACCGTCCGCTGAAACGGAGACGTATTCTTGAAAATGGTTCAGCTAATCTAGCTGTTGTTATTGGGGACGCCGCATCTACTCCCCCCACAAGAGCGAGGGGGAGGGGGCGGGGGAGAGCTAGAGGAAGAGCAAGAGCAGAAATTAGTAGGGGCAGAGGGAGAGGAAGGGGAAGGGGAAGAGGGTCACGTGGTGGTCCTGGCTCAAGAGGTGGCAGAGGTGCATATCGTGCACGAGGGAGAGGTCGAGGTGGTCGGGGTGGTGCGGTCAAGGCCGTTGTGGGACCTACAGCAGAAATTCCGATAGTAAAGATTCAAGAAGAAAAAGAAGAGGTCGCAACAAACGACTGGTACTCTGGTGTCACGGGTACTTCCTATCGTAACCCTTCATACACCTCAGTAAGTTTACTTCAGGAAAAGAAGGTCAAACTTGTTGCCGAATCAGCATCTCTGGAAGATCTCAAGAAGCGCCACTCTGAATTGAAAGATCGGTTCAAAAGTGTTGCAAAGCTCATGATGGCTCGAGATTATAGTCGTGCAAACAAGACTTTGAAGGAATTAAAGGCTGGTCGGGATTTAATAAGCCAGGCACCCTGGGCTAAGGAAATTTACAAGACGCTGGAGAATAGACTCCAAACCCATTTGAACCATCTTGATGGGGAAAAGGAGTTTAAAAAGATCAACGGAATACAAGTTTTCCAGAATAGCTGTAAAGTTGTACAGCGGTCCTTTGAGGTATGCATTGTTCTACTTTATCAAAATATAAAAAGAGGGATGCATGCAGTTTTTAACCACCTTATTCTTCTAGCAGATATCAATGGGTGAATGGATGGACCGTTGTGTTGTAGCATTCATCCGAGAAAGGCGTGACATCTCAGAGCTATGGAAAGTTCGAGACCCGTATCTTAATCAGTGGGTTCTCCGCAGATGTGGCATTAACAGAGCCGAGAACGTTACGATGACCGATTTGATCGAGACATTTATGACTCGCGAGGGCCGGGATCGTTGTAGATATGACCGTCCACAGTTGGCTACCCGGACTAACGAAGGTCTATTTGATCGTAAAGTTAGCGAGACATGGACCGCAAGGGCGAGAAGAATCTTCGGCGATCTCATTAGAACTGAAAAAGATTCGTTGATGACGCCCCCACAATCCCCCGGATTGGAGCAAAATAACACGAGCATGGAAATTGATAGCCATGCTTTAGGCGAAATTCTAGCGAACCAATCAATACACGATATTCTTCGGGAAAACGATAAGTTAGGTGTTGGGAGGTTAAGTTTCGTTCTTGACTGTAAGTTTCCTTATTTACGTGACATTCCCTTTACTAGATCATTTACCTAACTATTACATCTATAGATAAATATGATCCGAAGAACCCTGCTCAAGTTCTTCCCCCAAGGAGATACACCACTCGCGAGGCTATGGCTGTTGACAGCTTGGCACGTTTGAAGGAGGGTATCGAGTTCGATTCTGATGACGAGTTTGATAAATATTCTGATGATGAACACTACTACGAAGTCGATGACGAAGTTATATCTGTAGATGAATATCTGCCCAATGGGAGAAATTTTGCCCAAATTGGTAGCTCTATCTCTGGGAATGATAATGGGCATCGAGACACCAGAGAGGATGATCGAGAAAGTGAAATGTGGGAGCGCCATGTTGCCAATCTCCGGAAGCAACATGGAGTAGGGCATAGGTCTTCGAACGGATCAGAGGGAGAAGAGGTCATAGCGCCAAGCCCTAAGTATCCTGTCGAGCCCAAACCTTTACGTGTGGAATCTTCTCAGGGCGAAGATCCTAGGTCGAGGTCACCATCTTCTGGACCTCTTACAAATAAACATTTCGATTTTGTGTTGACATCTGAAGCACCATCCCAAAGCCCTATTCTTGGTCTAGCTAGGATAGCAGAAGAGAAACAGGTACAAGCACCAATATTTGGTGCTGTCTATTCTGAAAACACAAATGGTAGGTCTATTGTTTTCATGATTCATTAATTTCTATAAATTTCAAGAGTCAGAGGTTAACAAGCTTCCTCTCAAGGCCATCCACAAGATAAAGTAGCAGTCAATCCATCAACACAAGGGAGTGGAATTCCAAGCAAGCCCACAAACCCCCTAACATCTGTCAAACGTCTTCGCGATGGATCTGGAAAGGGGCAACCTGATCTTAATAATCATGAATTACCTCAACCGAAGCTCTCTGATGCTGGGGTTTATGTTATTGCGAAGCCCCAAAACTCTATTACCGATAGATTAGATCCTGCGTTGCCGCCCAGTAGGCCGAAATACAGTGATGCCATCTATACTGGTGTTCTGACTGGCGCTAAGCATCCATTCTTGAACGATAGGAATTTTGACAAACCGATCAATGGAAATAATCTGACACCTGGGAGCTATGAGCAAAGGGTTACCTCGAAACCCTTCACTGATACTTCTGGATTCAACCCTGCACTGAAGTCCTCATCTTTTGTTAGCCAAAATGGTGCTCCTGTGGATAAACAACTTTTCCCGAGGACGGTGGATATGCGACCAGTTTCTGCTGGTACTTTTAGAAAAGGCAAGCCTGGACGAAAACCCAATAACTCTAATACTCCTACAGCAGGATATGCACAACCCGAATATCCTCAGCAAGGTAAGGGCAGGATCCTTTCACCAAAGCCACCAGCATCGCAAATGAACTATTCCCCAACTGGGTATCCTCCACCGAAATTCACATTGTCATCAAATTCTGCTGCACAACCCCCATATATGAAGCAATATACTACCAGCGCGACACCTTCGCCTCTTAGGAGTCAGTCGCTACATCCCTACGACTCCCGGGACTCTCCTAACCCTTCATGGACTGGAGCTAGTTATCCTTATACGGGTCCAACCCCATCTCCATCCTCTTACCGGCCACCAGGAGACTATAACTACGACCCCTCGCGCTCATCAGTGCCTCCCCAAGCCTCGTATCAACCAACTCCTACGGGATATGGGCCCTACAGCCTCCCTCCAAACAGTTCGGTCCGTAGTACCCCAGGAGCTTCCGGGAACCCGTTCCAGACAAATAATTCAACTCCGACTCCCTACAATAGTCAAACCCCTTACTTTACGCCGTCAGGATATACCCAAGCCACTCCTCATCAGGGATACTCCCGGCAGTACCCACTGCCTAATCCAACATGGGGCACACCAATGACTCCAACTGCCCCAGTTCTTCCTCATAATAGCTCGCCAGGGAAACTCTACGAGGGGAAGTCACCACAACTATATACTCGGCCGCCCGTTACTCCTGCAGGACCGCAACAAGAGCCGATTAAGTACTATGTTGGCGATGGTGTCTACAAGACTGCCCCATCAACAATTGAGAGAATACCTATACTTACACCATCACAAGGAACCGTTTTTGAGGAGGACAGCTATTCCAAGGATCTCAACCGCTTGGCTAGGAACGGTAACTGGGGGTCTGGAACCCCTGGAAATGGAAATAGTGGACCTGCCCAAGGGAGTGCACTCTAATGGTGTGGATAAGCTGGGTCTATGCAACCCGACTTAGTTAGCTATGGTAGTAAGATACTCCTAGTATTCCGAGGATGACACAGGGTATCAGACAAAAAGGGAGTGTGGTAATGGTGGGTTGCGGTCGGGGGTACATGAAAATGGGAAAGCGGTGCATTGGGTGCTGGAGTTTTTGGGTTTCATGGTGGACTTTGTGCCTCCTCTACTTTTCTCTTTCTCTTGCCTCATTCTTTTATTTACCCTTATCTCATTCATTTAGTTCATATAAATACTTAGATTGATTTTGGTGGGTGTCAAACCAGCATATGCATTGTTAGAAGTATTTTTATCTTTGCCCTTTCTATTTCTCATCACCTCTTCTTCTGTTATTGTATTGACCCATGGTCTTTTGCCCACTCCCTAATTAAACCGCTACCTATCCTAAGCGATGGGCCGGGTTCATTATGGAAGCTTTTCTACTTGACTTCAAGGACAGCAAATGAGGATAGCCGAAGTTCTTTTCTTCTATTCACTTGTATATTTAGGTAGGATCATTGCTTCTCTACATTACCATTGATTCTATATTCGGGGTTTATTTTTTCCTTTCTTTTTATTTTCTCTTTTAATTCCTACGAATAAGACAGAATGGAAATGATTGAAATTTTATACCCAAAAAGGGTAGAGTGTTTCCCAGATAATCATTTTTAGTAGCAATTCTATTGTTATTACCCTAGTAGATTTGCCAAGACGAGTGACATTTGGTGAATATTGAACTCTATTTCTAGAGGATGAAGCCCTCAAAGTAGACAGTTAGGGGGAAACACCAAATTATTACTAGCATAATCAAGTACTTAGCCAAGCATAGATAAGAATACCATAGGAGGGAAGCCTTACATTCCATCGTAGGAGGAAAGTGCTTAGACCTGAACTATTGCTGGCTCGTCCACTAGATGCATCCGGGGATCAAATAATCAAATATTTATACTCATATCCCATATAGATAGCCAAGTTCAAGAAGGAAAAACTAGAGTGGTTTCTTTATGTGACTTGACTACTTTATAAATAGTAGAAGAACAGGTTTTTACAGTTATCTCTTGATGGGTACTCATCGGAAATATACATCTCAACAGACAGACATTATGTGACCCCACCAGGGAATTAGGGTCCTAATGATCTTCTTATGTGCTCCTTAGGGTTCGTTCTAACGCTTAGGCTAAATAATCGCCTTTCTCGCACAAAATCGTCTCTGCTGTCGAGGGCGTGTCCTCCCAGCTCAGCACTTAAAGTAGCAGAGGACCAAGTGCACTCGTTAGATTTTATTCTCCTAACCAAAGAGTTTAT
Organism: Verpa conica; assembly: GCA_033030425.1. Classification (NCBI taxonomy): domain Eukaryota; kingdom Fungi; phylum Ascomycota; class Pezizomycetes; order Pezizales; family Morchellaceae; genus Verpa; species Verpa conica. The sequence goes on from JAUFSD010000004.1 coordinate 523,876, forward strand.
ACTTGTTCTATCTAAGGATATAAATAATATCTATATATTAGGTATATATACCACCGCTATTTAACAGGTCCACAGCCCCCGACTATGTTTTTTCCAAGTATATGGGCCCTTTAGCTTATGGGTACTAAGGGAAGAAAGGAAAAACACATGCTACAGCAGTGGTAGTAATAGATATTCATAGTTAAATACTCTCAATAGTATCCCTTGTATTTATCCTATAATTGCTTCAGGGCTAAGGTTCTGGAGATGCTGTAAGAACTCTATCTGCCATGATACTGATGTTGGATAAGGAGTAAAAACCGGTCATGGTGCTGTTGATTTAAGTTTCAGGATCACCCTATCTTGTATCACCTAGAGTACTCGGATAGCATTACCCTAAAAACTAGGATAAAATTTAATAAACTCTCCAAATATACACTCAGTTACCCATTTTAGAGTTTCTGTCCTGATAAAAATTGATAAATATATGGTTAATCAACTATCATCGCTTCGTTCGAGTAGGTGCTATGATATCAGATCTCCGTTGCCGTACAGAGCATCGGTTTTTATTTATTTAACGAGCCTCGGTCACCGTCTATCCCATCTCATCAGGAAAGAATAAAATTGATTTTAACATGATCTTCACCCAGAGGGTTACTCCTCTACCTCCATCTCTTCATCATCACCACCTTCAACCATGCTCTCCTTCGCTAGCTTCTCGGCTTCTGCAACCAGCTCTTTTGGAACCTCCTCGTGCCTTCCCCACCCTTTAGCGGTAGCACCATCCTCTAGCTCTTCAGAAGAACCCCCCTCGAGCCTAACCCATGTCATTTCTAACTCAAAGTCTTTATCCTTAGAGTTGTCGTCGTGCGCAAAATAAATGATCCGCGCAGCATGTTTAACAGCCTCTTTAACAGTGATGTTCGGCAACGGCAATTTCTCGAGCTCGGCTTTGGCTGCTTGACGCCCACGACCAGTAGCAGCACCGAAATAACCCTATGTTTAGAGCTTTAGTAAATAATTAAACTCTCTATGGCTGATGTGCCTAGTAAGAACTTTAGGAGGCAAAGTGCGTACCCAACCAACACCACTTGGCTCGACCATCCACAGACCCGGGCCACCCTCCTCGTCCATCCCTCCAATGATTGCAGTAACCCCAAATGGTCTCACGCTGGAGTATAGAGTATATGCCTGGGCGTACCCGCCCATCCTGTCTGCCAAACTAGAAACTGGAATCGGGGTATGGTAGAACTTGCGCCACGACGCTGCCTCACTGCGAGCACGGGAGGTAAAATGGCGAGCATCGGGGACAAGACCGGAGCAGGCCTAAAAGGAGAAAGTTAAAATAATTCCAGCCTATCTACCACTAGTAACGAGAAAAGCGCTACCGGTGAAACGTGGGAATGGTGAGACTTACGATTCCAACATGTCTATCGACGGTAGCAATCCTTTTATTGCTTCCTGGCACCAATAGCTTACTTCCTATCAACTTCTCCACGGCGAGGACAACACCGTCTTTACACCGTATTCCGATAGCGGTTCCACCGTTCTCGACAGCTTTCGTGGCATATTCTACCTACACATTGACCCATCCTTAATCAGCAGACAACTTCCATCTACCATAGACCAATAATAATAATGATAATAATAGAGCAAGAATTATAGACTCACCTGAAAATTCCTCCCATCAGGACTGAAGACGGAATTCGAAAGATCGTATCCTGTTCCGATCGATGTCTAAGTTGAAGCCTCAATCAGCAACCACCCCGCAATGACCCCACAATCTATCGTGAAACAACTGATAAACAACGCTGGGGGAGTAGCTACCATAACGGATAGAGGTTCGGATTACCGAGAGATGGATGAGAGATGATGAGAATGATGACAGTTTGCTGAGTTGGAGGGGGCTAATTCGTGATGCTCGATATTCTCTACGACATCAGACAGTAGGAGGGGAGGTGAGAGCTACTGCACGCGTTGCACTAGGCCGTTTTAGGAGGCGACTCTCAGGGCTCAGGGCAATACAGTCCGGGTAATGTCTACTGTGTATCTAGATTGTGAGCAAATCCCAAAGTCGAACGAGCAAAAACGATGCCTCCTCCGTCAGCCCTCGCTATTAAGACCTCCTCCGTCATCCGACTCGTAAAAGAGGAGGCTTCATACCATAAAGAAGCTGCTCAACAGAAAGCCCAAGTTGAGAAACTAGAAGCTGAGGGCGCTGACGAATATGAGTTAAGGCAACCGGTTCGTCTTCCTTTAATGTGTTTTTTTTTTGTTATAGTGAATTACGTATTTAACTCTTTTGTTATTTTTATTTTTAGAGAAAAGCTCTGGAAGAGACAATTGTGATGGCGCCCGCCGTTAGAAAGCGACTAGCTTCATCTCTTGAGATTCTTGAAACGGCCCTTGTTAGTGCTACCCCTTATCTATCCACTCTCTAGAAGCATTAATTAAAATATTTGTCTAATCCAACGGTAATAGGAAAACGCCTCCGATACTGAGTCTGCTGAATCTAAAGAGAAGGCTGCAAAAGCTATCGAAGATGGAAAGAACGTACTTAAGGAGCACGGCGAATACGAGTAGAAGCAAGAATAGAAGGCTCAAGGAACTATCGATAAATAAACACCCCTCATAGCAGAGTATTGTAGGGGAAATCTAAACGTCTACCTTAAATGTTCTAGATATCCGCTGGGCTTGTAGATCTATGAGAAGCTGACACAAAAAAGACATACGTTGTGACCAGAGGATAACCTAATAGCCCAATAATATTTATGTAGAAAAATAAGATAAAATAGTCGGAACCAGTGAGAAAATTAGAGATGTGTAGTTTTCACATTAAATATAGCTGAGTGGTCATTAATGATGAGCTCACTACCACTTCTATTGCATGGAATCATATCGCATGGTCAGTGAACCTTCCATTATGCCCTATCATAAATATTTAGACCTCGTTAAATACTATTATAAATTGCCTATGTATCATGAAATAACTCAATAGATCCTTTAGACCTTTTGCCAGCAAACTATGCCTTAGATAGTAAAACATCTTCTACATAGAAATACAATAAATAAGCCTATTTTACCCGAAACTTTTCTGAGATCCATGAATATGGTGATGTGAATTTTTCTAAAGCTAAAGGTCATGTAGATGTAGGGTTGGTAGGCGAGAGCAGTGTGTATCCGTGAAGGCTTCTAAACCCCTTCATTCCACATTAGCCACGTCACCACCAATACCTAAACTAATATCAGCCAGAATCGATAAACACGTACAACCTCTTTCCTCTGCCATATACTACTGCTTCCTTCTTCTCTAGGTCGATATAGACCACTACATTGACTCTGTTAAGCACTTGAGAGACTATTCTCTTCAACCCTACTACCCCAGTGCCCAACATTTTTTGGAGAAATGGGCGGGCAACCTTTACATATTCCCTATCCCTATTGTGAATACAAATACCAATGTCCAAATTGTGTATATCAGTTCAAGACGCATGAAGATTTAATCCACCACTTCAATCACGATGAATATCATGCTTTTAATGCAGGACTATGGAACCTTAAACGCCAGAATTATACAGATACCCCCATTTTCTGCTTTCGTTGCTCGAAAGTCGTAAAGAATCTTTTACACCATTGGGGATTCACCGCAAAACACCACGTCTGCTGGGCTTGTGGGCTGGATTACAGCACTGCTGAGGATCTCGCCGAACATGTCCGTGGCCGTGGGGCCTCGGGTTGTTACCATCTAGAAAATTACCTGAGATTTGATTTAGAGCAGTGCTACCACTGTAAGGTTTGTTACATGATATTTCCATCCCTCTCTATACGCCGGCGTCACGAATCTGAAGACTTGATTCACGGTGACCGGAAAATCTTGAAGTACGCGAGTTCGGTTTGTTATGATCCGTCTCTCTTAATAATACAGGATAGGTCGGGTTGGATGTATTGTCATCGGTGCAAGACAGTTATCAGTGAGAAAGGCCCCTCACATGATACTTTAGACCTTTGGCAGAAGCACAAAGATTTAAGCACAAATCACAATACTTGCCTTGACTGCAGGCTTGACTTCCCCAAAGACAAAGCTCTAGGGCTACATATCGATGAACACCATATACTTGATTTTGCATGCCCAAGGGAGAATTGCCGAAGGGTCTACAAGACTTTAGAGAAAATGCAGGACCATTGCTCTAAAAAAACGGTCCTCATCTACCCTTGGGATGAACATGTGGATTTTCAATGCGATCATTGCGGGAATCTTCTTGGTTCGCTGGAGGCTTGGCAGGAGCATATGAAGAGTGATCCTTTCCACCTTGCTATACTCGAAGATTATGAACTTAATCCATCTCTGAAAAGAAATAAGCAAGGCAAAGAATAAAACGGTATTGGAGGAAATAAAGAGAGTGTAAAAGAAAATAGGGGACTTGTGGGGTATATGGAAAGCATGCAAGTGAAGCAGACGAATTAGGAGATGGATTTGTTATATACAAAGATCGATCACCCGGTGAAACTAGAGGTACTAATCACATTCTTACATGATATCCGTTTTTCTTTCCCTTCTCCTAGAGTCCTATTCCAGGACTACTACTAGTTACGTCTAAAAAATATCCAAATATCCAAATACCTATCTTTGGTTAATACTGCTATAGGACTCCTATGTAACGTTACCATAAAGTACCTATTCTAAAGTTAATGGAGTGACAGCTTGTGATCCTGTGCCACATCACCTTCTAAGCCACAAAGCTCGGCCACCCCACAAAAGTTAAGTCAGAGGTGATGAATCCTGAGCATACTTCCTCGCTAATTCCAGTTCGTTTATATCACCCGAAACACCCAAATACCCAGAAACTTTGTCGAGGTTAGTTTAAGTCTAGTCGGTTCACAATCTCGTAAATCAACACACAAAAATCCTCGGCATGCATCTCCTCGAGCTTGCAAATGAGCTTATTCTCCTCATATCAGAGACCCTAGATATACACGATCTCAACTCATTTCTGCAAAGTAGCCGCCATCTTGCCATACTCATACAACCGTTACTCCAAAAATATGCACTCCGACAGGAATATAGTATGGAGGTATTGTACTGGGCGGCTGCGAACGGGGACGAACTGATGGTTAGGAGACTTTTGGAGAAGGGAGTTGGCATTAGAGTAGTAGGTGACGACAGCACTATTCTTTTCCAGACACCAGACGAACCCAACAATACAATAGTCATGTTTATCCTAGAGAAAGCAACAAATCTAGTTCTTCAAGGTGAAGACTTAGATGCCTTTGAGGATGATTTCGGGACCGACCTCGAAGATCGTGGAGACATTTACGAGAGGGCAAGGAGATGGACCGCGCTTCACTGGGCAATACGCAATGAAAGAGAAAAAATGGTAGAGCGATTATTGGAGAGAGGGGCAGATCTCCACCATAGGACAAGTTCAGGTTGGGTACCACTGCATAGAGCTGCGTGGAGAGGAAATAAGAGGATCGTCAACCTACTCCTTGACAATGGTGCCGTCCCCCAAATCCACTCCAGAGAAAGAATACGTGGAAGCCCACCCCTTCATCTAGCAATACGGCGCGCAAACGAGGATATAGTTAGAATTCTTTTAGAGAATGATGCAAATATTAACCAGCAAGATCTCTACCAAGTTACGCCGCTTTTCTTAGCGGCTAGCCACAACATCGGGGCTATTGTTGAAATCCTAGTCGCAAATGGTGCAGATACCAATGCACAAAACAGTCGAGGCAATACAGCTCTTCACCTTGCGGTACGATTTGGGCACGATAGTATTACCCGGCTACTAGTCGATAGCAATGCAGATGTCACTTTGAGAAACCGCGATGGGCAAGAACCAATCCATGAAGCAGCAATATTAGGGTCCGAAGCTATTGTTGATCTATTGCTTAAAAACGGAGCGAATGTCAATTCTGACGATGCGAAGGGTAATATGCCACTACACCTAGCAGCTTCCGCCGGAAAAATTGATACCTCTGAATCATTGATTAAGAATGGTGCGAATGTTGACTTGACGAATGATCAAGGAGATACGGCACTCCACTTGGCGATAGAGGACGGCGATGGAACTGTTATTAGACTCCTAGTCGATCATGGGGCCGATGTTTCCCGGGAGAATAATAATGGGGACACACCACTGAGCTCAGCAAGAACTTTATGGGGATATGTCTCAGATGAGATGGAAATGTTACTCAGTCCTAGGGAAGGGCAAGATTGATGCTAAAAACTCGTGAAATGTAAACCTACCGTTCTACCACCACTCGATAGAACATTCCTAAAATCTCGTTTAATTCATGTAATAAAATTAATCAGTTTAGTCATAAAAACACAGCTCGGGTTATTTTTGACATTACTTAACTATCGCTTTGTGGACTTTAGACAGCTTAGTATAGAAAATACCTTGAGACTCTAGGATGTTTTATGTAGCCGTAAAACTTCAACATACCATAGTCAACACCCTACCACCCATCCAACTAGACTAATAGCTATATTTACTCCATACCTTCTCCCAAGAGTCTCTACAGAGTACAGACCCCTATTTGTCTCTACTGTTCCTATGACCAGTCAAGCAGCTATCCAACTTACTTCTCGTATATATAATCTACTAGCTATGTTATAAAACAGAAATACTTCATTATAATATAACTAGGTCTTCCTAGTCAACCACACTACGGGGAAGAGGGAGATACTTGCTCGACTGAGATAGTGACCTCAAGCATGAATTCTTGTCGTGAACATCAATTCCAGACTTACCATAGGCCCCAGCTACATACAAACCTACAAACCGGTAGGTGGGGGGGAGCTTGTACTATGTATTGAGAAATCTAGTTTTAAAAAGATGTGAAGACAGACCATCAACTTATAAGTTTTCATTACACCCTACACCCTAAATATGAGATACTCAGCTAAAAACTCTCGAAGCCATTTATATTTCACCCTGCTAATTTTTTAAAAGCAATATAAGTTCCTAATAGATAGGACTCTAGATAAAAATGGGCTTGCGGAAGATACAGGCACATATGCTACATTTTTATGTGCATATATACTCATGAATTATAAGGATACTATAAATAGGATCATATATTATCACTCGCAAAATACGGTCTACCGAGCTTCATAAATCGAAAAATCACTATATAGCAGAAGACTTTATAAAATAAAATTTAATAATATAAAGACCAAGAGCTTTTCTGTAAAAATAAAAGGAAATATGCCATCAAAAGTCCCAGCCCGATCATATCCCACCCCATCAGACCCAAAAGAACAATACCCATGTAAGTACATTCAAACCGATCCACAAGCATTAAATAAAACCCATAATACAACATTAGATGTCACCTTTCACAACTGACGAAAGAAAAATAAACTAGTACTTGAAGTCGGTAGATTGGCAGCTTCCCCACCCACACTTTGTACAGAATTTTTCGAGTTTGTCGCACACTGATTTTCCATAGCTAGTGCAAGGACCCTTATTTGACCTATTTCTGAGTATACAGCTCGCCACATCGGCGTAACAGTCAGCATAAGCTCCCCAGCATCCAGATGCTTTTGTAAATTTGCCGAGTGGCCTTGCGCACCACGACCCAACACAGGTAGAGGTTGGGGACGGGGCTGAGGGGGTAGTGCTAGAAGAAATATAAACGGAAGACTTTGAGGTACTGGAAGTTGGTTTTGTTGAAGTGGTGCTCGAAGACACTGAGCTTGAAGAAGAGAGAGAAGCAGAGGTAGAGCTGGTAGGAGCCGCGGAAGTCGAGGAGGTAGTTGAAGATACGGAGCTTGATGTGCTGGAAGGAATCGTGGAAGTCGAACTCGAAGAAATGATTGAAGAGGTGGTAGTGGTAGATGAAGACAAGGAAACAGAAGAAGAGACAGTAGAAGAGACAGAAGAGACAGTAGAAGAGCTAGAAATAGAAGAGGAACTAACCGAAGAGGTACCAGAGGCATCTCTATACCAGTTTGCTTCAGGATCTTGTAGACATGCACCAGCAGTTACACCTATTGGCAAGCAATTAGTATTTATCATAAAAACTGTTAGGATCAGATAAGAACATACCCTTGAACCCATATGCAACCATCTGATCAAACATATAAGTGGTCAAGTTGTGAACGGTCTGGTCGTGAATGTCATGAGCAATAGACAAGAAATCAGTATTGGCCGGGTTGGCATTGACCAAGTAATTGTGGACAACATCCTTGGAGATCTGGTTGGTCTCGGGGGTAGTATGAAGATAATCCTGGGTATCCATATCGAAGTAGGTAATGTGGTACCCAAGGTCAACCATGGCGGCCTTGCAAACGTCACGGCATTCTGAGTAAGGAGGACGCATATAAGTGGGAATCTTTCCGACGATGTTGCGAAGAGCCATCTCGTTCTTAATCATCTCTGTCTTTACATCAGCAGAAGACAAGGATGACAAATTGGCGTGAGACCAGGTGTGAGAAGCGATTTGGTGACCCTCAGCGAGCATTCTCTGGATAACAGAGGACCATGCGGCAGTGGTGTCGATAGAGCCCTTTCCGTTGTTGTTACCAGTGATAAAGAAAGTTGCCTTGAAGCCGTAAGCTGCGAGTTTGTCAAGAAGATCGCCGGTGTAAAGATAAGGGCCATCATCGTAAGTCAAAGCAACATTTCCTGGGTCATTGCAGTCATAGATATCTTGTCCATAGGGAACACTTCCAAGGGCCGGGCGGGCAATGCTGGCAGTAGAATCTCCAGCAGGAGTAAGACTGGCGTCACAAGTACCGTACCCAACAAGGCAGTCTGGGGACCTGCAGTAGTCCTCGGTGGTACCGCAGTAACCGGCGGGACTGCAGCACTTACCGTCACCGCAGACAGCACCGTTGTTCATAGGACCACAGAGGGTATCGTCGCCAGTGTCTTCACCACCGTCACAGATTCCGTAGGCTGACTGGCATCCATTTCCGGCTGCACAGTAGTCCGTGGTGTTTCCACAGTATCCGTATTGCGAGCAGCAAAGGCCAGAGTCACAAGACAGGCCACTGTTGCTTGGACCGCAGATATAAGGGTCTGTGGTTGGTGTGGTTGGTGTGGTAGTATCTCCCCCACCAGTGCAAGCTCCGAAGTCCGACTGGCACCCGGTTCCGCAGTAGTCGGTAGTAGCACCGCAGTAGCCCTATGAAAACAACCGCAATCAGAAAATAGTCAAACAATATATATTGAACTGAATCATATTGGTATACTAACATATTGAGAGCAGCATGTTCCCTGGTTTGATGCACCACAGGTATAGTTATTACCATTTCCAGCGTATGCAGAACCGCAAGTATTGTCTGGGGACACGGCGCGCTTGAAAAGGTTCTCCATTACAGCATCGGTGTAAGGGTGGGCTGCCACCAAACCGCTGAAAGCAGCCAGGGCACCCATAAGGGTTACTGTACTGGTACGCATTTTGTTGAGTTTCTCTGAAAATATCTAGCAAAGGAAGGATTAAAGTTGAATTAAGTAGTAGAGGGGAGCGAGGAGCGAGAGGATAGGCGCGCAAAGACACCAAAAACAAAGCACTTGAAACGAGTGAAAGAGCTGAGAGCCAACTAAGGAACTTGTGATGTTGAACCTTGGTATGGATTTTTGCAAAGACAGAAGGATCTCAGGGTATATATAGTAATATCAGCCCCTACTGCCTGAAGAGCGCGGACTTGGGAAACACCGAACGATTCACCAAAATGGTGGCTTCAGAATCCAAACAAGCCCACATCACAGAGCACAGACGTCTAAGCTGCTGTCGGATAGCGGCACCTCTAGTCGATACGATACAAAACCTTAGCATTGGTACTTTGCTTTTTTTTGTTATCAATTGGTAAACCTGTATGTACTCTATTTTCCGAATCCATGTTGGATTTACCAGTCATAACCTTGGAGAACAAAGAGAAGACCCAAAGAAATATTTGTTGGTCAATGGAAACCTCTCCGGAGACCCTTTCAAGTTAAGACAGGGGTAAAAAATGCTATAGGTTGAGCGTAACTTATTGCACTCCCCCCCCCCCCGGATAAATACCAGGCGAGAATTACATAGTATATAACTAGGTACGAACATGTCCTAGTATTCGAGAACAGAGGCTTGCGTAGCAACACAACCCCTGTGTTGCCTTGTACTTCCAGGGGAATCAAAAAGATAACTAGAGCCTACTATGAAGGTTTCCCAAAAGGAATAAGCGCGCAAAAACAATACCCACGCGATATCCATGATAGGAGAGCAAGGGACGGGAAGGGATCCAGTTGCGGGGGGATACTTTCTGGCAAGGAACTCGGTACTGTAGTTTGCCGGAACGAAAATACCTCCCATGTGCGTAAAACGCCGTGAGACCATGATGATCAAGAAAGCTTCTTTACGGTTTTTGCTTCTTTCACCGTTCATGTCTCAAGTGCCGGTGTCCCGAGGCAAGAGAGCGAGACAGCAAAAACTCACAAATCTCATCGGGCGCCTCTCAAAGAGGAGGTTTACCATATCCCCAGTATATACCGTATACGTGCAGTCGAGGCTCTCTAGTGTTGGTACCTCTATATGGCCTAGAGCTGGTCTCCTATTCGGTAAAGCCCGAACAGCCAATACGAAACCCTACCCGCGCAGACTCCCACCTGGAACAAAATAATGTCTCTCCACCTACATATAGATGGTTTCACGCGTGGTCCTCATCTGACATGCAACCTACGTACATATACGTACTTTATCGCTTCTCGTAAGTTTTCCAGCAGCGATTAATCAGTTATGTACTCTACGATACCCCTGGCCATCCCTCTTTCTACCTCCTACCGAATTATTGCGCTTGTAGGGAACAATTGTCCCCTTATATTAGAGATCGCCAGGATTGGGTTTCATGGTTGGCTTCCTATGTTTAGCAACCCTCCCGTCGCGTAGGAGGTTGCTTGGCCTTTAATGTTCCGAATACCAGCCCAAAAGAACGAGAACTATGTTGTAAAACCCAAGAAGTGTACTGGGCCAAGACTCCCTCCCGACGCTAGAATCGTAAACCCGAAGAATTGGGATACCGGCCCAAAAACCTCCGCACGCCGTGCTCTAAAGAAAATTTAATGGCTCTCTGGGCTAGCCAAGGGGCGTTCAGCCGTGTTGTCTCTCCTTATGCTTTTTCCGTGCCTGGCAACGCGAATGCCGAGGTAACGAATTAAACCAAGGATCGCTTAAACGATCGCCGGATTCCCCGTTAACGACAGACGTCACGACCAAAATAGTGAAGAAAGAGACACATTCGGACAGAAAAAGAAAGGAAAGAAAAAGAAAAAGAAAAAGGGGGGTGAAGTCACCTCACAGCCAGCCTTAGCCTTCTGATCAATTACAATGTCTTCAATCGCACCAGACGGCTCTCCGGCACAGTCAACGCAGGAGCAATCTACCTTATCCGTGAGAGAGCAAAAGCTGGTTCGTACCGCAACTCCTACATATCTACCCCGATGCAATCATAGAGTGTCATTTGCGCTTGCTCTATGTTGTTTTTAGGCATCGGCCAAACATTGGCTGACGTCTTACGACCCCGCAAAAGGAATCCCTCAGGGCCAGTAACCTTGCACTTGAGAAACAGATCGCGCAGGTACAGGCTAAGCATGATGAAAGTGTCGAAAAGCTCAAGTAAGAATTATCAAAAGCTCTTAACTTAGGCAAATAACTCGTGTCAAAAGAACAAGGCAAAAAATTCTACAGGTATCTCGCTTATACAGATATCGTTAGAAATCCCTCCCCAGAAGAAACCGTAAAACAACATATCAAACTTCTCCACGACTTCAATGAGATACGTGATGTAGGCTTAGGCCTAATTGGTATTACAAGCCCTAACTCTCTTTTAACTTTTAATCTATTTAAGCTTACTCGAAAAATTCGCACAGGGATGGTTGCGGAAAACCGGCAATTGAGGGTTCAAGAAATTATGTCTGGTATGTTTACTTTTGATCTATCTACGTTCATCTATTGTTCGATTTTGAGACCTCAAATTGGTGGCTTGAAAAGCGTACGCGTACTTACAACCGATCCCTCTAGAGTTCGGTGTATCCCCAAGTGACTGATCGATATTAGTTGAAGCCGCTGGCGTTAGGGGAAAAAAAGAATGAGTTATGTTGAGTAATAGGGCTGTAAAAAGCAGTGGGCAAAATCAATCGATCCCGCCCCCGACTAGACCACATTATCTCTAACTTACGGGCTGTTCTCATCTCCCAGCGCATGTGTAGTGACAGAGTAATAAAATTTAGTAAAAACTAGGCATTTTTCTAGGCTTGTCGAACCCCTTGGGTTAGCCAATACGTCGGAGAGATTTTTATAGATATCCTTCCCGAACCAAAGTGACAATACGATCATTTACTACATATATACCTACTCCTTTGGCAGTAGAGTCCATTACGCTTGATGATCAGTCCTTTTTAAAACTCTCCAGGTGATGTATCTAATATATGGTTACATAAAAAAGGGCCGCTTTCCAACTTCATCTCTCACAAGACCAATCGAATTATATCAACGATATGAATGGTGTTCTAAAAGCGGAATTTGTACCATGGCACCTGGAGTTGCGTGGGGTGGCGCACTAGTGGGATGCTGTAAATCAGACGGGTTTTGATTGGCTACAAGAACCGAAGGAGATAGCCTGGGGTACAAGTCACACATTGTAGTACTGTCTTCTTTGTTTTAACCACCTTGGATCCAAAGATTAGTTATTCGGATCTTCGGCCAGGAACCAAAACATTATTTTAGCCCACGGCCCGCGGTCTGGTTCTCGCAGAGGCGAGCTCAGTATTCGCAACAAGCCGAGCCGAGCCGACTCTGGCTGATCGGCACCATTGCACAATCTATGCGTACGGGAAATTGGAGAAATTCATATTACTCTACATGCGTGCGGTCTGAAGCCCGGATTTCTTGTTGGCTCCTGGCAGGATCCCTGCATCTTGTTCCAAAGAAAGAAACATCTTCCCGTTTTGAAGTGGATCACCAAACCATGCAATTTCCTCTTCTGACCCACACTCAAATTTCAACCATAGGCAGGGGCATGGCTTGGGTACACGTAGTTTGATAAAATCGCGATTCGCCGATCCTCGAAACCATAACAGAAATACCTACAGCATTGTTGTAGTTGCCTGTAACATAAAAAGACTAGCGAAACTGCGGAGAGCTAGAAGGGAGGAGGAGGTCGCCTTCCCTTCCACAAGCTAGTGACAACTCATAAGTGATACTGTCCAAAATTAATACTCGCCAATACACTCTCGCAGAGGCCAACCTTATTTTAATCACCGCAACGTAATCTCAACCTCGCTTCTACCCAAGCGAAGAGAGCTGAGTTTAGGTGCCTATGACAAATTAGCCCTATAAACCCAGAAAGTACGATATGTACTATTGATCCCTATTCTTTTTTCAGAATTGTTTTTGCCACTACTTATCAGGTGCCCCTTTATCTGATGCCAGGCAAGTACTTCTAGCTAGTACAAGCGCAGAAGGTTTAAGCCAAGACAAAAGCATAAAAGCTTGTAAGTGAAATAACCAATTTAACGGCCGCCTACTTCTCATTCCCTAATTATATGGTAGTATGAGGCTTGGCGCTTGGCGGTGGGACCTGAAGTAGGGATATAAGGGTTAGGGCTATACATACTGTCCTTTATTGACTTGTGCATCTCAATAATTATAAGTTATAGACAAGAAGCGAGTTTGCATAAAACAGAAATCAAGCACAAACTTGGGGGCGCTGGAAACTGGGGGGGATTCGTTTTAGAAAAGAGGCGGTGCCTATAACGGCACTAAGACATAGGCTGCATGGCTAAACAATCCTACCCTTGGTAAATAGCTTAAACTACCATATATACGTAGCACATGATAAATAGTAACTGACCCTAGTAAGGTCTACTATATGACGGTAGAACTACAAGCGCCAGTAGCTAGACCTCAACATAATATTAGGCCCACCCTGCTACTGATGGGAGGGGCCCCGCGATATCTTAGCAATATCGAGTGATATACAGTGGATGGGTTTAACCACCATCAGTCTTAGCCAAGAGATGTCTCACATGCACGGATTAATACATGCCGCGCGCGTACGTAACCCTATCTTCCCACTGATCCAGATAACGTTCTTCTACGGCTCCTGGGGAAACCCCTTACCGATTCCTCGGGATCAGTGGCAGTCACCCGGTTCCGTCGCCGAGCTTTTGACCAAGCGGGACCTGCATAGAATCTCATATCGTCTCATACCAAGTAACGGCCTGTAGTTTCAATCTTGACTCTAGCAGCAAGCCCTTTTTCTTGGCCCAAGGCCTGAAAAGGGGTTCACTCTCCTTCGCGCCGCTATAGTGACAAATCTATGCAAATTCACCATGGCAGCTTCCTAGTTGTTGGTTAACAAGGCGCTAAATATATGTTTCTCTCTAAGATGAAGTACCATAGCTTGTTACATATAATGGGTAAAATGGATATTTAGAATTCCATGAGAACCGCCCGTTTATCGACTGTAGACTGTCTCAAACTAAACGCTGTAGTCTGCGCTTAGCGACCAAGAGTCTGGAAGACTCCGATTATAATGAAGGTTTGTCAAATTTTATTAGCGTTAGGGAAATTGGTTCCTTTATTCTAGGTGTTACGACATATATTCGTGGCTTGAATATATCTGGGCACGGAATCTCTGCATCTACAAATCCGTTGAAAGTTAAATTATACATGCATGGCACCCAATTAGGCAGACACTTCCAACAAGTGGGAACCTCCAAAGCAAATATATATATATAATATGGTTTATTGGGTAGCTCAGCCTCCGGGGAAATTTTATATTTAGGCTAGCAATCTTGTTGTAAGAATGCGCTGTACGTATGGCTGCTAAACGAGCTGGCGGGATATATAAACGGTTCACTACGTGCATAACATCCTGTTCAGGTTGGAAACCATCTTAAGATTGCTATAATATTTTTAGGAGGTTTAGTAGATAAGAATTAGGGGAAACAATGGGCCACCATAATCTATTATGGTCACGAGATCATCACAGGCGGGTAAAGAGCATGGTCGAATATGTCTCGATTGTGGGAGTCTTAATTCGGGCTATTTAGGTTCATGGAATGTCTGATCAATTTTTTGAATAGTGAATAAATCTAGTTAGGTGGATTTTACTAGTAGGTAATAAGACAATTTAAGTTCAACTGACCATGGGACAGCATAAGCTTACTTGAATACAGGTATATGATTTCGACTCGATTAAAGATACCAATAGCTGTTTTGGAGGAGCTAGTCGACCTCGAGTAACCTCGGGTATCAATATAGACGTACTCGAGAATACTTAGTTTGTGATGGATGGCTAAAAAGTGCCTATGTAAGCACTTTCATCCCGTGGCTATATGTAGCTGCTGCGTATAAGTATATAGATAGGGATCAACTCTTAGCAATATTAGCTATACCTAACTTGTAGTTAATGCATTCTAACATTTGAAGTTAGGATTATAATTATATATAATAAGGGATCGATATTATATGTATATACGCTATGCATATTTCTAGAGCGAAAGTTTTCTAGGAAATTTGTTGATTGAATTTGCCTCTAGGATACAATTTTTCAATGGTGTGAACGAAATAAGAAATTCACACTAGACGGATTTAATAATGATCTTACGCTTATAAGAACACGTATATATATACTGAAACAAATAAATAGTGTCTCGGTAGATATCTCGGGGGTTCTTAACGTACAGGGGAAGAATCTTTTCTTTTCTTTAGTACTCTTAGTTAGACTCTCTCTACCATTTATAGGTATTTGCTCTTGTACCCATAGCCTTTTTAGAGGCCACTCTAGTGTTCTTTTATACCCGTTCATTAAAGTACCTAAAGTTACTCTCTTTATTAACCACATACGCTACCACACACACACATATATATATAGCAATATGATTTATATAGTCGTAGAGAATATTCCCTACTGTAGGGGCAATGAAGACAAACCTATCCCTCCTACAAAATCAATATAGTAATGTAGTATTATATCATAGCTAGTACTAAGAGATTGACATGTCCCTTAGACTAAGTACTTATATATTGATGAATTGGTAACATCGTGTGTACGCGGTGAGTTATGTAGTAAAAAACCTCTTCTATCTAGGTAGGTTAATATATATGTACCTATTATTTTAGCTGAAGACCTTATCACACCACGGGCATTGTATAGGAATTATATTTAGTACTATCTATAATTATCACATCCCACAACTACATCAGACCTATAGTAAAGTCACCTTATTCACCCACAAGGGGACTGCATATATACTTACTGGAGAATAAGATGAGGCTTATGAGGGTACATAAACTAGATGCATTCATAATGGCAATGGTGGTGTCGTAAATTATAAAGGGTAAATAGGGCTAGCTTGGTATTACAACGTAGCCGAATAATAGTGAGGTCATTAGGCTGTGGAGGTAAAGGGCCATAATTCTATGAAGAGATGTTAGGTACCACCCACAAGACTTCAAAATCGTTGAGGAACTGTAGGGTTACCCTTAATCATGGTTGATCACCCGTTTTTTTTTTTGAGTAGGGACCAACTAAAAGTTGAGGCGAAGGGTTTTACGGCCCGAGGGATGTTCACTCTTACAAGACTGATAATACAAGAGACTGGTTTAGTAAGATTTATTTTTGATTGATTAAATACAAGAATTTAATGAGACTGGTAGGTCAACCACAATTACTTCATAAGAAACACTATGCTATGGCTGGTTCGGAAGCGCTCGTGTAAATAGACAGAAGGCTACTGAAAAAAATGCTGAATGTATAACCTGATCAAGAGAGGGTGGGAAGATGCTTGCTCCAATCTATACGACACCTAGAACTACTCCTATTCGCCGACCGCGGCTTCGTCTTGCAAACACAGTCAACTCTCATCCATGTAAGTAGGGAGGGGGAAAAGAGATGACCAACAACACCTGTTCCGGCAGTACCAATCATCCAAGTATTTAGTAAACGGAGGATCTCGACCCTCTCTGGTTGTAGTAAGCGTATCGGCATCCTCCCGTTACTATCTCTCGCGTTTGCATTCGCTCCGCTCTTGAGCAAGGTTTCAACTACTTTTAATTGACCCGCTCGCGTCGCAACATGCAGCGCTGTTCTTCCTCTCCAATCTCGATAGTCGATGGAGGCTCTACCAGAGGGGTGGTCAAGGAGTAGTTGCACGACCGTTTCGTGACCCTGAGTAGCAGCGTAGTGGATAGGTGTTCGATCGGCTTTGTCAGCTGGGAATATGTCGGCTCCCATTTCGAGTAGTATTATGGTCATAGCTTTATCGCCTATCTTTGCGGCGCGGGAGAGTGCAGTCCGGCCTTTGAGATCTTGTGCGGAAATTGCGGCACCCTTGGAGAGTAGGAAACGGACCATATCGTGTTTACGCCATATTACGGCCGAGTGTAGAGCCATGTGGTCCGTGTAAAGGCCGTTAATATCAACACCATTCCTCAGCAACTGCTCTACTGCCATCCTGTTGCTTCTTGATACTGCAAGATGGAGTACACGGGAACCGAGAGTGAAGCCGAGAGGGGTAGTATCATTCCGGTCATGTCCCCTCTTGGCTCTTCTTGTGATGAGCTTAGTGACGAGTTCAGAACGACCACCAGATGCAAGTTTATAAAGAACTCGAATGGCGTGAAAATCGTTAGCGTCGGGGCGCACTGCAAAATCGAAGAGAAGGTCGGAAAGGAGCAAGGAGAGGTGTCGTGAGGTGAGAAGAAAGTAATATACGTCAAGGGGATTTTGAAGGTGCTTGGCGATTTCGAGGAGAAGCTCGTTGGGGAGGTTCAGAAGGTGGCTCATGATGGAAGACAGTGAAGACGTTATAGCTCACTATCAGCGCCGCCAGGATGTGGTGCTGGTTTCCTGATTATGGTAGATGATCGTTGTTAATGCCGAGCCGGGCTGTGATTGGTAGTGTTTTACATAGCTCTAAAGAAGAGTTTTTTGACAACTCTAGACCAAGATACCCAATGTCAATGATTTCAACAACTGTTTTTGCTTGTGTACCTTACAGAAGTGGGGGAAAGTATGGCTACCCGAGTACTTGGTGACTCTAAATTCATACTTCATGACTCCCAGCAGAAAATCTGTACAGGAACTCAGGATAACAGCTGAATAGTAATAACAAGTTACTGAATGTGTCTCGTTGTCAGGAATGCTATAATAATATAATATGCCGACCTTGGACATCTTGCAGTTTTCTACTATATCTTAGTAACTAGGCCCTGTAACGCGACGCGGAGACTTTGATTTATTTTCAGTCCATCCTATGAGTCTTATAGACTTGGCCTCCAGGGTGGAAAGATTTGGTTAGCACTGTAATCATCAATGAAGAAGTGAATAATTCTTCATCTCACCTAGGAAAAATACATAAACCCATCATTCAACGCTTCCGCTAAATTAACCGGATAATGTATGTAGTCCTTCTAACACGAGTTCATGAACCATGAACCAATACCACTCCTGGGAATTTCCTATTCACTGGTACTTTTCGGAACATGAAGGGAAGATTAAACACAAACCACAGAATGCCGGGTCCCATAAATCCCTTAACCCCGATAACCCCGAGATTCAACAAACTATAGTACTCGCACCAGGCTGTCCCAGCTTAGGAAAAAGTTTGCTAAAATCTTACATGTAAATTGCCTCCAAGGCCATTCGTATTTGCTCTCTATGAATAGTCCTGATAAATCTTTATTGTAGTACTATCTTCGGGTAAAACTGGAGGGGACCGAGAGATAAGGTAATTCTCGGTAGCTAGTGTCAGTAATTTTATCTATTCAGGTCGCCTACATGATCAGCAAAGAACGGAGGGGAGATTTTAATTCTAAACTAATCGAATAATGCTCTCCAGTTAGTAATTTTAGAATAGGGAGGTTTAGTCGACTCGTGTTCGTATCTGTGTTCGAGATGTGGATTGTTATTAGTGCCGAGCCTAGTTACCACTTCAGTTCCCATATATCGGTGCTGGTGTTTCCACCCCCTAGAATTTAGGGGTTTTGAAAGTTCGGGGCCCTTGGGACCTAAGTTGCACTAATGAACCCTTTCAGAACCACAGGAGCCTCACTTTTTATTAGGTTGAGATTAATTAGCTGCCCCATCTCTGAATTTAGTAAAACCCACCTCCCCCCCTAATACGAGTCCTTTCAGTGGAGCCAGATTTTTTGATGAATCTGAGACCACCAAGTGTTGGTTCGTATGATCAATTGCCTAAGCCCAGTGGGGGGGGTTCGGCTTGTGGGTGAGCGGGCCAGACAGAGATACCGGATCCTCTCGTATCCGCTCTAAGGGCCTAGGGTATACTATTTCACACCTATCTGAGAAATAAACCCCTGAATTCCATAGGTTTCTTTTTAAGGTTGCGCACAGGCTTTCTAAATAGCACAAACTAGGCCCCCACCATAGCTAGTTCCGTCAATGAGACTTCATCAATGGTTAGTGAAGATTAACTTGTGCCAGTGAATTAAGTTTCCATAGATTTATTATTACCTTTTAGCTCTAGGCTCAGCAGCCCTTGGATCTCACTATAAGACTAGTACGAAGAAGGCTGTGAACGGAAAAACATCTAGAGAACCATAAAACCACCAAACACACAAGGTGTGGACCTTTATGACTAAAAGAACTTGATGCCAAAATGAATAAAGTAGTTTATTTAATTGGTCTACCTCTTAAGAGTTTGATCGGCAATGATCAACTGTTGTATCGAGTGGATTTTTGTAATCAGGCCACTTTACAATATTTGACCTTGAGTCTCTGCAGCGAACAACGCACACATAATTCCAATAGTTACGGCTTAAGTGTGCAAAAACTGCTCTATATAGCACTCATATCCAGAAGAAGGAAAGCCGTGCACCAGCAGCCACCCAGTTTGCAACTGCTCGTGAGTCATCGCCAGTCATAACGAGTGACATACTATGATTCAACCAATCGTCTTCTACGAGTCGGTACCACTAGGCGCTCGTACCTTTGGTTTACTAAACCGCCAATCCGTGTGGTAATGGTTTCCCGTCCCTCAGGAAAGGTTGGGGTGTAGTACAGAGAATACGACCATTGTGTAACAATTCTTTCCGCTATCCCGAGGCAGCCTATAAGCGAGGGTGCAGAAAGTGCAAGAAAAAAATGCGTAGACATATCTGATATCAGATCAGCCTTTGCAGTCATCTTTAGGGTTATAATTGATCAGAGACAAAAAGTGCAAATGCTTGTTCCGAACCGCATACCAGGGTGAGTAACAGTTTTTGAGAATATACATGTATGTATTTGGCAATGGGGCAGGTCGATGATTACGTGTATATTTCTTTAGGGAATATTCTCTGGGAAATTCTAGAGTCATAGGAGCGGGTAGGTAATATGCGGATCAAAGCTAGGCTATGACTCCACCAGCGGAAAACATTTACCTACTAGACATAGCTTGCATTATATAATTTGCATCTTAAAGCAGCTGCCATGGAATAAGGACTTGAATTAACGTTCTTCTTGTCTGACATCATACGAATAAATGCATGACGATCAACGGTTGTCCGTAAAAAGTTTGTGGAGCCGCACGTTGCTGCCCAGCAAGTGAATAGGAAAAAGCTTGCCCACCACTTTACGCGTTATCGGGTTGTGTAGGTACTCGGCCGGGAAAGCTTATTTTATTGGGCCAGGGCTTGAGTCAGGGCCAGGCTAATGTCTCGCCGAATCCCGCGCGACGGTCTTTCAAATTTCCACCCATGTTGAATTAGGAATGGGAATTATGTAGTTACTAGCCATAATAGGCAAAAAGAGCCTTTAAAGGTTTGCATTCTTGCTATGCATAGATGTATCTCTGACTCGCTCTCAAGAGTTATCTTTGTTTCAAGCTGGGAGTATTGAGATGAGGCTTCATTTATTGAAGGTTTTCTAGGGGTGGCAAAATGCTAGTATATGTAGTATAGGGGGGGTTTAGATGTAAAATAGCCCCCACTGGCGCCCTGGCCATCCCGATATTCTATTGTATGCTAGTAGGATCCTGCACCGCGCGTCTGGTCGGTCTAGTTTCATTAGATTTCCCGTGCGTGAGCATCGGTACTCCGCAGCAATCCGGATCAGGTAGCCACCAGTCCAAACAACACCTTGTGGGGGCGTTATTCCTTGTATCACACGGAAGTTGGTCGTTCCGAGATTTCAACGAGATTGGAGATATAGAACACAAGGCGAAGTATCTATTTAACGACTTCCCTCAAGCTCGATTCTTCTCCCATTAGCAGAGTAGACGTTCTTTAATCCTACCTCAACTTGCTCGGTTTAGGTGTTTTCCGTAAAGTGAGTACATAATCCGCCTGTCCTTAGCAAATAGTTCCCTATATGCAAAACGACATATCCTCTATTCCTTATTGAGTTTTTATCCGCACCGGCTGCGTGCCGAGGCCGCCGAAGCCCAACTAGCAAATCCATTACTGACTTACGGCCCCGTAACCGGTAGAATAAAAGGAGCGGCAATATCTGGGGATCTATTTAATAGTAATAGCAAGGAGCCGTCAAATTCACATTACGAACAAAGAAGACTCTTCAACGTTTCCATCCGTTTCTGGCCATCGTGCCTCTACAATCAACCACCGCGCCATCATCCTCCGTGCCGACAATGACATCCTCAAACTCGGGCATTCCCGAGCTCTCGGAGAAAGTTGAGGCTGCATCTAAAGCTTCATCCACCGTCCACTCACCTAGTATCACAAGGCTCGACTCCCATATCGTCAAAGTCGAGAAGGATAGTTCTGAAGCGGAAGATCCGCTTAAGCATCTGCCTGCTGCAGAGGCATCAATTATTCGTCGACAGCTTGAAATACCGGATGTGAAATTATCATATATTTCTCTATTCAGATACGCAACCACCAATGATAAGATTATTATTGCCGTGGCTGCGCTGTGTAGTATTGTCGGCGGTGCTATCATGCCACTTATGACAATTTTATTTGGCCAACTTGCAGGTGTATTTCAAGGTTTTGCACTGGGTACACTCTCACCGGATGATCTGCAAAGTGAGGTGAACAAATTTACGCTGTAAGTATTATTTATCCTTAGAACCTAGGGGGGCATACTCTAACATGTTATCTGTAAACAGCTATTTTGTATACATGGCTATCGGCGAATTCGTGGTAGTCTATATCGCCACCGTCTCATTCATCTACACTGGAGAGCACATGAGTCAAAAGATCCGTGAACAATACCTCGCTGCTATCCTCCGCCAAAATATTGCCTTTTTTGATAAACTTGGCGCTGGAGAAATCACAACCCGCATTACCGCTGATACCAATCTTATCCAGGAAGGTATCTCCGAGAAAATAGGGCTCACGCTTACTGCACTGGCTACTTTCTTCACCGCCTTCATCATTGGGTTTATCAAGTCATGGAAGCTCACTCTAATTCTATTCTCCACTGTCATTGCGATTACACTTATCATGGGACTTGGTTCCACTTTCATGGTGAAGTATAACAAACAGTCTCTCGCATCCTACGCAGAAGGTGGTACTGTCGTTGAGGAAGTCATCTCGTCAATTCGCAATACAACCGCATTCAGCACCCAGGAAAAGCTAGCGAAGCAATACGATAATCATCTTCAGGTTGCTCAGACATGGGGCGTAAAGATGAGGTTTTCTCTCGCGATTATGTTGAGTTTCATGATGTGTATTGTTTACCTCAACTACGGGCTCGCATTCTGGCAGGGTAGTCGCTTCATCGTCAGTGGAGATATAAATCTCTCTGCTATCCTTACTGTCTTGCTTGCTGTTCTTATTGGAGGTACTATTCCCATAATTTATCTTTTTGTTTGAAAACATGAAGTACTGATCGTTGATATGTATAGCTTTCTCCCTTGGTAACGTTGCACCAAACATTCAAGCCTTCGGCACCGCTGTCGCTGCTGCTGCTAAGATTTTCTCTACTATCGACCGTGTCTCACCTCTCGACCCTGCATCCGAGGAGGGTGATAAGTTGCCACAAGTGCAAGGAACTATTGAGCTGAGGAACATTAAGCATATTTATCCGTCACGTCCTGAGGTTGAAGTTATCAAGAACATGAACATCATTATTCCAGCTGGGAAAGTCACAGCTCTTGTGGGTGCCTCCGGTTCTGGGAAGTCAACTATCATTGGTCTCGTCGAGCGCTTTTACGATCCCGTTGGAGGGCAAGTGCTACTTGATGGTCACGATATCTCTACTCTGAACCTTCGTTGGCTACGTGAGAATATCTCTCTTGTATCCCAAGAGCCCGTCCTATTCGGGACAACAATCTTCGGTAATGTCTGCCATGGTCTCATCGGTACTAGGCATGAAAATGCTACCGAAGAGGAGAAGCGCAAACTCGTCGTCAACGCTTGCATCATGTCCAACGCCGACGGCTTTATCCGCTCACTCCCTGAAGGTTACGAGACCAATGTTGGTGAACGTGGATTCCTCATGTCTGGTGGTCAAAAGCAGCGTATTGCAATTGCCCGCGCCATTGTCTCCGACCCGAAGGTTCTCCTCCTCGATGAAGCCACCTCCGCACTTGACACGCGCTCAGAAGGTGTCGTCCAAGCTGCTCTTGATGCTGCCTCACAGGGACGTACTACGATTGTTATCGCGCATAGGTTATCGACTATTAAAACTGCCGACAATATTATTGTCATGCAGAATGGAGAGATTGTTGAATCTGGTACCCATGATAAACTCCTTGAGCGTAGGGGCGCTTACTATAACCTTGTTGAGGCCCAACGTATCTCCGCAGAGAAAGAACAGCATGCATCTAAAACTGATGGGGGTGAAATCGACGATGATGAGAAACTGAAATTGACGCTCTCCCACACCAACACAAAGGGTGGCGCACCAGTCGATCCTGAAGACCTCGAATTGGGAAATAAGCTCAACCGCACTGGCACTAGTAAATCAAAGAGCTCTGTAGCACTCGCCAATCGCACTGCTGAGAAAAAGCAAGAGTACTCGTTGTGGACACTCATTAAGCTTACCGCCGGCTTTAATAGGACTGAAAAATTGTACATGTGTACTGGCCTCTTCTTTTCGATCATTGCGGGTGGAGGATATCCTACTCAAGCCATCTTCTTCTCGAAATCTATCGTTGCGCTATCACAGCCACCTTCAGGCTATGACCAACTCCGCAAAGACGCCAGTTTCTGGTCGCTTATGTACCTCATGCTTGCGATTGTTCAGTTTATTGCGTACTTTGCACAGGGTATCACTTTCGCTATCTGCTCTGAGCGTCTTGTCCGTCGCGTTAGGAATCGTGCATTCCGCACTATACTCCGTCAAGAAATCGGTTACTTTGATCGTGAGGAGAATAGTACTGGTGCTCTTACTTCTTTCCTCTCTACCGAGACTACTCACATGAGCGGTATCTCTGGTGTTACTCTTGGAACCCTCCTTATCGTGTCAACAACCCTCATTGCAGCGATCGCAGTCTCCTGTGCGATTGGGTGGAAGCTCGCACTTGTGTGTACCGCCACCATTCCCGTTCTCCTTGCTTGCGGTTTCTTGCGCTTCTTTATGTTGTTGAGATTCCAGCAGCGGAGTAAGAAGGCGTATGAAAGTTCTGCATCATTCGCTTGCGAGGCTACTGCGGCAATTAGGACTGTTGCGAGTTTAACGAGGGAAAAGGATGTGTGGGATGT
This sequence comes from Verpa conica, assembly GCA_033030425.1. NCBI lineage: Eukaryota > Fungi > Ascomycota > Pezizomycetes > Pezizales > Morchellaceae > Verpa > Verpa conica. Next base: position 548,464 of record JAUFSD010000004.1, read on the forward strand.
CTACCATAAGCAACTTAGGGCCCAAGCGAAGAAGAGTATTGTTTCTATTCTCAAATCCTCCTCCTTGTATGCGGCCTCTCAGTCTCTTATGCTACTCTGCTTCGCTATCGGGTTTTGGTATGGCGGAACCTTGATGAAAACACATGAATACGACATGATGCAGTTCTTCACTGTTTTTGCAGCCATCATCTTTGGAGCTCAGTCAGCCGGTACTATCTTTTCTTTCGCGCCTGATATGGGTAAGGCTCGTGCTGCGGCTTCGGAGTTGAAGGCGCTATTTGACCGCGTCCCGGAAATCGACACATGGAGCAATGAGGGAGCGCCGGTTGAGAATATGGAGGGTGCCATTGAATTCAGAGATGTACACTTCCGTTATCCGACCAGACCTGAACAGCCTGTACTCCGTGGACTCGACTTGGTGGTAAAACCTGGGCAATATGTAGCTCTCGTTGGTCCTTCTGGATGTGGAAAGAGTACGACAATTGCACTCATTGAAAGATTTTATAACCCCCTCTCTGGAGGTGTCTTCGTGGACGGCCAAGAGATCTCGACACTCAAGATCAACGAATACCGGAAGCATCTCGCGCTTGTGTCCCAAGAACCGACTCTATATCAAGGTACAATTAGGGAGAACATCCTCCTTGGTGGTGATCGTGAAAGTATTCCGGATGAGGAAGTTATCGCAGCTTGTAAAGCCGCAAACATCTACGATTTCATTGTAAGCTCAACCTTCTTCATAGATAAAACATAAACTAATAACCTATAGATGTCACTCCCCGAAGGTTTCTCTACTGTCTGTGGTTCAAAGGGTGCTCTTCTCTCAGGTGGTCAGAAACAACGTATCGCCATCGCACGTGCCTTGATCCGTAACCCCAAGATCCTCCTTCTCGACGAGGCCACCTCGGCGCTTGATTCAGAGTCGGAGAAGATTGTACAAGACGCACTCGATGCTGCCGCAAAGGGAAGGACAACAATTGCCGTTGCGCATAGGTTGAGCACTATCCAGAAGGCAGATGTTATCTACGTTTTTGATGCTGGGAGGATTGTGGAAGCTGGAACGCATAACGAATTGCTCGGGAAGAGGGGCAAGTATCACGAGTTGGTTAATATGCAAAGTTTGGGAAAGAGCGAGTAGGAGGTGCATTTTTAATGGTATAGTTATGAGCTGGCTGATGTGGTAATGAGCTTGTAAAAATGGCAGGACCTTTTGTTTGCCTGTGCCTTTTGGTATAGTATCAGGTGGTAGGGAATGATTTTCTTTTGGTAGGCGAGTGGGATTTTTTATATACTTTGTTAATTGGTATCGTGGCGCAAGAGTTTTTTTATGTTACAGATCTCTTGGGTTTTTTTTAAATCTGTATATTATCATATTTTCCCCCTCTTTACTCTTATTTGGGTGGTGTTGTCTTAAAGTTTGTTTAAACGGATATAGATTTTACTGGATTTTACGATATCACTCGTGATGTCTGTATGGAGTGGATACTCTATAAAAGTAGTTTTAATGAAATTGAAGGTCTCCAGAAGTCTCAATATAAGTAGGAACGAAGGAAGTATAGGAAGCTACTCGCCTATAAATAAAGTCTAACGATCAGTGATGTACCAGTACTACATAACGGGGCGAGACTAATGCTCAAAACCTTGTTAAGGTGATACTTGAACAACTACTACCCTTTTCACTGAGGAGCCTGACATAACCTTTGGTAGTTCTTTAATTTGTTTGATAATTTCCTCTCAAACGATCTTTTCCTAGTATATAGCTATATAAGCGATCGTCAGAATTTATTTTTGGGCGAGTATGTGTACCCAGTTAGCGATATAGTCATGATATATCACTCGATAAACTACCAATGCCAAATGTTGGGATATGGCTACTTAATCAGGTATAGCGTGGGTATCTAAGCAGGTATTGCTGTGGTGACGCTTACATATTGAGTAAGCCTATGGAGGGCTTGGAATAGGGTTTCTCTAGGTTTTAGGGCATCGTCAATCGGTCTATATATATATGGGGTATGGAAGCGCTTCTCTAGAGACTCTCCTAGTCTGCTAAGTTGCTGAGATACTCTATATCAACTCCATAACCTTTTCACCAAACACTGAGTATCGTAAATGGATGAATTAATCATAGATACATGGACACTGAGTGTCGTTACTGAAATACATGTAGATGGGCTTTATTCAACCATTTGAATTTTTGATAACAAAAATAAGTCCTACTACACCCTCGCTACCCCAGCTACATCTACATACCATAGCCACTTCATAGCTAGGTTCACTCCACCACAGAGTTCACTCCTATCGCCACATAGAATGTCCCCAGACCCCCAAATACACTCCTCCCATTCCAAACATGGGCCCAGGAGGGATGCAAGGCTGTCTTCAATATTCTCTCGGCAAGCCTTCTAAAATCTCCTATGCTTGCACGTCTCCTTATCCCCCACGAATTTGCCCAGATCCGTGTAGCAGATATGTGGACGCGCCGACACTACTTCTTCGAAGAAAAATGGTATGCTCGGGCTGAGTTGGCCACCACCTTTATCACATGGTGCTCGGGTCCTCGAAAACGTAGATATGAAGCACAGGGTACGCTACGTGCTCTTATGTAAAGCCAATCTTGAGCTTTCTCGGTCGCTGTAATTATTCGTGGGTGAAGAGGAGAGTGTATGTACGCTAAAACCTAAACTACCATTGGCTCTGGGTAATGAAGAGAGTGGATTGAGTAAGGGTTTGATAGGATTGGTTGTTGGATGTTGAAGAGTTTGCTATGTACAAGTAAGAGGGTAGCCGAGAATCTGGCATAGGAGGAGAATATGCGATTTGACCAACATCTACAGGAGGATGTAGAGATGAGGAGGGAAATAGAGAAGAGGGGTTTTGAAGCGGGGAGTGAAAGGGAAATAGAGAAAGGGAAGGTACTTTGTGATTTTTGTGCGGCGTTCTTTGTTTCCTTATTGATATAAGGTATCTATTGATGCTGTATCCTGGCGTTTTTTCTGATTCAGGTGTGTTCTTTTATTATAGTGTAGTCTACGAATTAAACTCTATATGTATTGTGGACTGGTATAACTTAAGTACTTATTATATGCGGAGTTTCCTTCTACAGTAGGTGGAAAGCAACCAAGAGAATTTAAGACTGTATTCCGGTGCGGTCAAACTTTAGTCAGAATAGAGTAGAAGATAGGATGCGAGTGATTACTTATCTAATGGTAGAACGGGAGATAGTTATGAATAGAAGATGAAGACAGAGCTATAACCAGAAAAGACTAAGATGTTTGAAGAGTGGAGGGGGAGGGGGGGGTTATACTTCATCTAAATTCGCTGAGTACGTGTATAATAAATCCCTAATCCTCATAAAGCCAGATAATATTTTTAAATCGTCACAAACTATCACTCGCTTACAAAATAACCAAGGTACTGAGTCTTCTGGATTTGGTATCGTATCGTTAGTGTACCAGGAATGACACTTGAGGAAGTTATCTTAGCGGAAAGACGTACTAATTTTATTGCTTTTACCGTCGATTTACCAAACCACATAAACATTACTAAATATTTATCTGAAAGCCAGATTTACAACACTTTTAAGCATATAACACTATCTTAATATTTATAAAGGCCTTAAACATATTTTAGCCGGGGTTGACAAGTAAAAAAAGGCTGCTGTAATTCTATACTTTGAGTAAAGGTTATGATAACAAGGGGGTACCTGACCTATTCTAGCGAGGTAGAATACCTGATATATGGCGCTTAGATACGCCAATTTGTAAAATCCTAGCAAGGCCGTAGTTGAGATAGGAAAGAACTGTTTCTAAAGTTTCCGTATTTGACGCTGCTCCTTGTTATATGTTTAGCCAGTCATTAGAGGCGGACTACACTAAGTCACCAGTCTGGCAAGCCCCTACAAAGGCAGCTATAGGATTAGTCTAGGTATAGAACAAGAAAAAGGTGGATTCTCTTGATTCTCTTGATTCTCTTCAAATCACTATATCTGGTGGATTACTAGCGGAAAAAGAAAAAAAGCTATATCGGGTGGTATGAGAAACTAGGGTGTTTAATTTATGCTCATGGCGGATCACTCGGTGACTGGTTAGGTACTCTTTAGCTGATTATCCATATGACCCCAACCACCTACAGTTATTACTTGGGTTGATCCCAACCTCGTCACGTTAGCCTATCGCCATCAGCACGCGGGGTTGTACTGTTGAGTTTATTGCTTGGCGCCCACCTGGCTCCTGAGGGACGTGAGGTGTGATCTAATAAACTATCACTCGGCCTTCTCCATCATGGTTAAAAACTCGACATCAGAAGTTCTCCCAAGATGGGCTATATGTACTCGTTTTTATCACTAGTGGCATCCCCTCAAGGGCTGGCTTACCCAAAAACTAAACTTGATGAATTAGCTTACTAGGTAACCTCCAGAGATTATAAATTTCAGTACTATACTCGATCTGCGACAATAATCTCCAGCCTTCCCATTAAGCCACCTTTACTAGTATAGCAGTACTACCTCCCAAATCTACCCCAACCTACCCCAACCTTCCCCACCTCCATTTATACCAACCCCCCCCCCCCAAAAAAAAAAAAAAAAAGCCAAAATACCCACTAGCCCCTCCCCACTGCAAGCTTTAAATTATCCTATCGGCCCACTTACGAGTCGGTCCGATCTCCGGTCTCAACATCGATCCCCACTCTGACAACACCAGCCAAGACAGAAAAGCTTGTACAATCAGTATATATAATGCTTCTTTACCCCGCAGGACCAGAAAGAAAAAATGGCCCGCGCCTTTGGGCTGCATCTGCATCCCTTGCCTTGTACCTGCCACCCGTGTAACCACCGATCAAGAAAAATATTAGCTCACCGGTACCGATACCTTGGCATTTCGGCCGGCCGCGGTCGGTTCATCCTTCTTCCCCCGCAAGACCAATTGAAAAAAACAAAAAAGCCAAAAAGCAGCTACTCAAATAACCGGTAAAAAAAAAAAACAAGCACCACTTCTGCCTTAGTATCCGGTAAGCGCTGGATAATCAAATCGTGAATGCCTAGTACAAAGACACCCCTACAAAAAACCAATTAAAAGTCTCATCGAGGATCTATTACAGTGGTAACCAAATAATTAATCATTGGCCTTTAATGTTTAATTCACCTTTAGCCGTATGCTATTCTACTCCCATCCCTCAAACCTACGAATAACTCAACCAAGCCCCTACTGATTTCTATCCTACCCACCTAAAGTAAAGGAATAAACACTGGAGAGAAGAAAAAAAAAACTACAATCGAAAAAAAAAAAGCGTTGTTACCCCTACGCTACCCCCACACTACAGCCCTATACAACAATATAAATGGGCCACCTCCCTATTTTTTGCCCCCCATTCAAATACTTTCCCACCACCGGCTGCCACATCCTTTCGGACGGGTTGAGATCAAAGAAGCTCTTTATTCCTCTGGTAGAAAGGAACTCGTAAAGCACTAGTTAAGGATAGAAGGAAAACAGAAAGCAATAAGGAAATAACGTCATAATTTTTAGTCGGTATTCATAGTTGCCAACGCCGACCTTTTCATCGGAGGTGGTGGCGGGGGTTTCTTCAACCCTCTGCTCACCGGAGGCGGAGGCGGTGGCTGCTTCCTCGCACTACTTGTATTCGGTATATTGTTACTCGAGGTTCGGCTATTCACCTTTCCAGCACCGCCAATTGACGACGTGTTGGATCTCGCTGGAGAAGCAGAGCGGTCGTCATATGTGTACCTATCCGGAGAACTGTGATTCGAAGAATTTGTGCTGTCAGCGAATACGTCCGTATTAACGGGTCTCAAGCTGCGTTGTGTGGGTAATGGCGGTGGTGCTCCTTGGTCTGACCTGGTTCTTCCCATCCTCTCAGATACTGGGGAGTCATAACTACGCGATACGGGCGCAGTGTTTGTCCTCTGAAACACCGGCTTCTGTGTAAGTCTGTCATCGCGGTAATCGGGTGTTGGGAGGCGGTAGGGACTAGATTTCTCTGCTGACTCTGGGGATCCGCCGGCGTTGACACGGGAACGGATTGATGGACGTTCTACCGGTGGAGGAGGGGATTCCTCACGGATGCCGTTTCCAGAGAAAGAATGGGCCGTATCGGAGCGAGAGCGGGTTCGCTTGACCTTAGTCGTTGTTGATCTAATTATAAACGTTAGCTTCCTAGGTTACCGAAAGAGGTAGTAGCGAGATAATACCCAGCCGGCCATTTCCGTCTAACGTTCATCAAGATGTCTCTACACCTATCATGATACTCTAGCTCCGCATCCAGAAATGCGCTCAAGTCTCCCATTGACTCGGCTTCAGATTCCTGGATATCACCCATACGGCGGAGAACATCTTCGCTAGACTCCTCGTATTTGATGCGCTGGGCCCGCAGCTCTTCCTCAACACGGAAGTCTTCACGCTTTTGTTTCTGCATCTTGGATAGGGTTGCATCATAAGCAAGTCTTCGAGACTCGAGCTTCTTGCGAGCGGCCTAGAAGAAATATACTATTAGTAATGCATTGGCTAGGCATAGACCATGAGCTTAATTACCTGATATTCCTTCAACTGGGCCAAAGATCGTTCCAGCGACTCGAGCCAGTTCTCACTGGCCGATGCAACGTACGCATCCTGTACCCTAGCGATTTTCTCATTTGCCTGTCCCATTTCTTCGAGTCGTCAGCGGAGATCAATGAGCTAGTGTTTTTAGAGGAATATATACTGATAAGACAATTCCCGAACAAGCTGTCAGGTTCGAACTCCTCTCCATGTGTGATCATTGTCTGGGCCAAGACGTCCACAGGCAACATCTTCTCCTTAGCTTCGCCTTCCTTCTTTGCGGAAACCGATTGGATATAGACATTCATAGATTTATGAAGCTTCTCCATTCCTATAACAGTGGCAATTTGTTAGACCAGAATAGTTTCCTAGAAATAAGGATGCGAGATAGTACCTTCATGCCGGAGATTCATCTCCATCTCCAAGTTCTTGAACTCATCGGATGCACCAGTTTTTACTTCGCCTCCCATACGCTCCCCTGCCCATTGCTTGAGCCTGTCGAGCTTCTGGATTTTCCACGAGCATCAGAATTATCGACTTCTGATAGTGCTGGTAGGAAATGGATACTAGCTTACCTTGTTCATCATTTTTGCTGGTGGTTGTTTGAGTATCGTGTGATGGTGTTGGGAGATTTGCTCGATAGGTCGATTGGGTCTGTGGTCAGATGCTGGGGATGGAGCTGACGACGACTGATGTAGTAGTGTTCCGTCGGTGGGCAATAAATAAACAATTGACGGTTGACACTTTAGCTTTCAACGTCTGTCTGACTTTCCTTTCTATCTTTAGTGGAGGGGTGTGCAAGAAAGTGCGACTGGCAACGGTGGTAACAACAAAGACGAGTAAATGATTCTCTTGTGCTCTTGGAACAGAGGGCCGATAGTAACAAAATCCGGAACACAAGGTGCAGCCTGTGCAATTAAACTGAAGGTATCCGTAAGTATATAGTATGTATGTACGACGCTATTTAAATTAACGAGAGAAGAAGACAGGTATTTTAGAATGTAAAGAGAGAGAGGAAAGAAAGGAGAGAGGCGGGGAAGAAAGTGTAGACGACAGCTTCAATTTAGCGACGACGAGGGTAGAGTAGATATTTCATGGATGGCAAAATGGGCGGGGGAAGGGGGGCGACGCGTGCTGTTCTATCTACTCTAGCCTGCTGCTCTTCTCATCCCTGGTGGCTTCTACCGTCTCTCACAGACTCGACTCCTCGTTCCAAGCTCAGGTCTTCTTTCTCCATGGCCGCATGGGCAGGCGCTGGGGCGTTCCAAAACATCCCTGTCGATCCCCAGCCGGTGGGTGGCCATCCACCCACAACTGCCACAACTCAGGCTGCTTCCCTCCTTCCATATTTCCATCCACACGGACGCACCTCCGCCTGCATATCCAACCCGTCCCGGAAACATTGAAATTATTCCATGCAATTATGAGCTCCCTATGGTAGCGATGCAAGAATAGCCTCATCTCAATAGTCTACCACTCCATCGAACATGAGATTTAGTACATTCAAAGCGCTGGGAGTTTTCTCGCCCGCGCTATTGGCGCCTATCAATCCCTGACAAGAAAGCACACCTGTTTCATTTTTTTAAAAAAAAAAACTCCAGCTTCAGATGCGCGCCCAGCTTTATGTTACTGTACCAACTTACTGGGTCGCAAAGTAGGCCGATCCCGTTTGACCAAGAATACCCGCCAGTAACGTCAGCGTTGCAGCAGTCGGTGGCATCGGGTTATTGCTTTTTTGGTTGGGCAATAGCCCTACCGGTGGCTATTTCTATACACATATCAAACCATATTCTTCTCATCTAACATTAGAAACTACTAAAGCAAACCACATTTAGTGGGAGCATATATAGGATAACCCTTAGTTGGAATCTAGGTAGTAAAAGAGCTTATTTCTTACAACTTCCTAGACCGGATTCTTGTGCGACAGTGGAGTTTACCGTAATCGTAATCTCATCGAGATTCACGATTCAGCACTTCACATGTCTTTAGATCCTACCATCAATGACATAATATGATACTTGATTAACCCACTGCCATGTAATCTTTCGTAGAAATTATGTCTAGTAGTCTTGTATATACCACCCCCCCCCCTTCCATCCATCAACTACACCGTACCTAAAATTTCTTCTTGCGCTGTGGCCTTGCATTCTTCTCCCTCCTCCTTTGCTTTAATTTCAGATCTTTCCCGATCTGATCCCTACTCTTCAACTCATTCCTCACCGAGCTCTTAACCAAGCCTTTCTCCTTCGCCTCCGAGAACCTCTTTTTCCGAATTTCATAATCATCCCTTGCTTTGTCCGCCGGCTTCGGCGCCTTGACGCTCTTATGAAACATCCTGCCGCCACGTCTCCCCCCGACCCCTCCACCGCCACCCCCAGGTGCACCCGGGGCAGCAAATCGGTTCCCTGATGATCCTGGAGCTTCAGTCTCTCCGACTCTCGGTAACCTCCCGACTTTATGCGCACTCTTCCATGCCGAAAATCGCCCGGACTTGAAGGATGCGGCGATCTTTTGCCCAGATTCACCGATAATCATCTTTGCACCCTTAGATCCGTCCTCATCGTTGGCGCGCTGGACAAACTTCTTGGCTTTTTTATCCCAGCGCATACCCTTCGCTTTATGCGCTTCCGCGAATCCCTTACCTCCATCATCATTCGTCAAATCAAATGTGGCGCCTCTCGCAGCCTCAGCAAAGGAGCCACCGGTGACTGAATAGCCTCGTTCCTCCGCCAATGAGGATGTTGGTGCATAGGACATGAAATGCTCTTTATCTTCGTAGCTTTGTACCTTCTTCATCTTCTTGTTCACTCTCCTACTCGCCGGTGTTGAAAACGCTGTCGCAATCTCAGTATCAGAAGCTGCATCCATATCAACATCCTCCTCTGCACCATCAACATCACTTCCTGCATCACCATTGAAGGTAACCTCTTCCATCTCTGCATCTGAATCTGAATCTTCCGCAGCGGCATCCTCGGTGGCACCCCGCTTTTTGGCTGGATTAATTTTAATCTTCTCCCGACGATTCCTCATGATATTCGCCGCTTCAGAACGATTTAACCCCCGCTGACCAATCTCAAAGATAGTCTCGCTGGGTCTGAAGTTTGCTACACGGGCTAACATTCTAACTCTCTCTAGCTCTGTATCTGCTACATCGTCACTAAAGAGTGGATGTGCTGCGCTCCAGCCCTTTTGCGCAACGGTACCTTTCGCACGCTTCACGCTCTCTGCCGAGGCTGTAACCTTTGTCTTCTGGTATAGTTTCTCACCCTTTATCATGACGTTGCGAAGAGATGCGAGTTCACTGTCTTCATCGAGGAGTTTATTAATGTGTTCCATGCACCGCTCCACACTATCGCGGACCAACCCGCCCGTGACGACGTCGGTAGTGTAGTCGAAATCACTTTTTGAGCGGTGTTCGCTATCTTTCCCAAGTACAAGTTTCTTCCCAAGGAAGAGTTGCAAGTCGAGGAGATAGGCTGCATCTTCGCCTCGGACAAGGGAGTATGCCCACCCCTTCTTACCCGCACGGGCGGTACGACCGACACGATGGATGTAAACCTTTGGCTGTGGTGGGAAATCGTAGTTGATGACGTTGGATAGGAGTGGGATATCGATACCTCTCGCTGCAACATCAGTGACAACAAGAATACTCGTCTCGCCGGCCCTAAACCTTGCAACCTGATTTCGTCGTGCAGTTTGGTCAAGGGTACCGTAGACGTAGGATACTGGGTAGCCACTTGTTGAGATGAGGTGGGAGAGGTACTCAACATGATGCTTTGTGGCGGCGAAAATAATTGTTGAGTGCGGGGATGCGGCTTCATGAGATGATGTGCCTTCAGGGCGTTTCCGCTTTTTTGCGTTGGCACCGGTTGCTGGGGGTTCAGTGGAGGTAATAGGGCCTTGGGGGATTTTAATGACGTCTTGGAGGAGGTGGAGGAGTGCACCTTCTTTTTCAGAGGATTTGACGGTAAAGAAAGCAGATTCGAGGTCCTGGGAAATTTTAGAATCTGCATCGAGACGAACCAGCGCGGGTTCTTGGAGGCCGGCCTTTGCAAATTCTACTAGACTCTTTGGTAAGGTGGCTGAAAAGAGGAGTGTTTGGCGGTTTGAAGGGAGGGCGTGGAGGATCTCAGTTAGCTGCGCTGAAAACCCCATTTCGAAGAGGCGGTCAGCTTCGTCGAAAACGATGTATTGGACCGATTTTAGGTCGAGTTCCATCTCAACTTTCAAGTGAAGAAAACGTCCAGGAGTGGCAATTATGATGTCAGGGTTGGAGGCCATGAAGCCGAATTGGTCTTCGAGGCTGTCGCCACCAACAAGGAGACATGGTTTGAGATCGGTGCCGCGGGAGAGCTCTTTTACGACTTTGAGGGTTTGGAGGGCGAGTTCGCGGGAGGGGGAGAGTATTATTGCTCTTGCACCAACCTAGGGACCAGAGGATTTAGAATATAGTCCAATTGAAATACATTTGTAAATTTAAGAGCCTTGGAACATACCTTTACACTATGGGCCTTTAATTTCTCGATCATGGGAATAACGAAAGCCGCAGTCTTTCCAGACCCAGTTCTTGCCATCCCGACGACATCAAGACCCTCTATTACAAGTGGAATTGTTTTCCTCTGGATAGGTGTCGGCACTGAGAACCCCTTCCTAGTAATCGCCTTCAAAAGTCCCAAATTCAGCCCTTTCCTCCATATCAATTAGTTATTATATCTACCCTCTAGAGAAAAAGACTAACCCATCTGCTGGAACCCTCCTCCCTTCTTAACAGTCTTCCCCTTCAAATTACTCCCCTTTCTATTGCTCGCTGCCTGCTGCGCCGCAATAAAGGCTTCATCCCCATCATCCTCATCCTCGAGAATGTCATTCACACTCTTCTGGGTATGTAGCCGTCGAGGATTGTATTCTTCAGTATCGCTATCGACACCGAGGGCATTTGATATGTCGAGCTCGAATTCACTCCCCGCGGGAGATGATTCACGCGCTGACATTATATAGCTGGTGGTTGCTGGTAGAGCTTAGGATTTTGAAAATTTGGCAAATATTTTCAGTGGAGGATTGCAGGGTGGTGGGGGAACCCTGGCCCTGAGGCTGAGAAAGTAGGGTAATAGACGGAATTTACCGAGGTCTGCTAATTGATTTTTAAAGGCTAGATTTGGACATGCTGTTAGATGGGTGAGAATTTACTATGAGTAGTACGGCTAATGAGCCACTCAATAGTTTTATCGTATTCAAATACCAAAGATAGCAATGTACCACTCCTACCTAGTTAAGGCTCGCAGCTCTTTCTAAAAAACCGCGGACTTCAGCCAGTTACAAACTATATATAGCCTTAATTTAATTTATTTCTAGTAGCCACTTCTCTGCGTTAGGCCCGCGCCCGCGGCCTCTCTTCAAAATCTCCATTATCTATCGCGTACTAAATAATGCTTCTAATTAGTGATCATTTCCCCACTAGGTATAATCCCTATATTGGTTTCCCTTCGTGTGCTGTTTTTTCTAGGATTATTTTACCTTATGAAAGGCATCAGTGTTCTTTATAACACCTATGGCGGCGATTCTTGTAGTTAGAGTGCTAGGATCATGTCGAACTGCTTAGGGTTAATGGAGGGGGGGTTGATCTATACTAGTCGAGAATAGAGAGGTGTATGTTTACGTTGGGATAATGCTTGTATTAGGGTAGATCACTATGATAGATGAGGCTACTAGTTCTTTGCGAGATTGCACTATACTCTGATCTTTTGAATCACTAGTACTTGTAGAGATTTACATGTAGTAAAAGCAAAAACATCGCCAATAGTATATATAGTGCATAGCGTTTATGGATATTATGGGGAAACTACCAGTCCCCCAGAAAGGTAGGTTATTAATTGTAGTCGTTATGCATTCTGTGAAACTGTTACTCCGGCCTGGCCCTCTATGTACTTATGATCAATTCATTTATACTCTGGCTTGGCCTGGCCTTAATAGTCAATAACTCTAACTTCTATGACTTATTACCACCTACATTTCCCTCCACCCCTGTACCCTAACTATCAACAATATCATAATCACCACTATAGCCACAGGAAGCCAAATAAAGACCAACCATTTCACCCATTAAGAATATTCTAGCTGGGTTATCTCGTGTGGATTATCTGAGATGTTACGCCTAATTTTCGGGGTAGTTAAATACACCTGGGTCTTATTAGGTCCTGGACGAGTGATATATATACTGGTAATTATACTGGCTAGAATGAATCCTACATAGTTGTGAACTCACTCCAAACCTGCACCTATGACTTGTTACTAGTAAACTCATACCAAAAAAAAATAGGAGAAAAGTCTGAATTCTATTCGTTCTTTTTGATCTCCAACAGCTAAGAAAAAAAGGACCAAGAGCACTAAAACATCTACGCCAGAGAGGTATGTATGTAAAAAATAAACCAATGTCCCCTTTCCATCCATCCACCCATATTCAGTGTATTACACCAGCCTAAACCTAGCTGCGAGGTAAAATAATATAGCATCTTGATCCAACTATATATATACTCTATGATAGTTGGATCGCTGATCGCTGTCGACTGTGAAGCCATGCCTGGCCTGAACAGAATACAAGGAACCCCTAGATTTATCGATTACGGTCAGCTTATATATATCGTAGACCCGAGGGGGGGGGGGGGCACAAACAATGTATACAACGACAGCACCGAATATAGTAGCAGCAACGCTCTTACCATCCTCCGGGTCGCCCGTGGAACCCATCATTGATTCATGTCTGTTATCCAGGTCGTGTTAGTAAACCTTGCTTTGGTTTTCGTCCGGTGAATTGGCTTAGAAGCAAGGGGGTGAAATAAGCTCACCCAGACTTGAAAAGTGCCCCGAGGGCGCTGAGGATGAGGATGGCAAATACGGAAATGACAATGCTGGGGAAAAGTGGACACGTTAGTCGATCTGGGAGACACTTCAGTGGCTAGTAATGTGAGGGTGGGGTTACCATGACCAGGCAGTAAATCTAATTTAGACAGACCACGTTAGCAAGCTTCCATGAGAGGTTTTCCAGCTGGCACGAAAGAAATAGGGGAAGTACGCGGAGAAGAGGGGCTTCATAGTAGTATACTGGCGTTAGTTTTGGCTGAGGGGCGTGGAGGTGGCTGCGAAGTGACTACTCGTAAGGACTTTGCCCGTTCGTTGATGTTATTTGGTGCTGCGCGCTGGTGACGAGTGAGGTCGATACCGAAGTCTTGGCGGTCCAGAGGCGCGACATTCGGCTTACATAACCAGGGAGGCTGAGATCCTGTTTGAGTCACGTCAGTCACTCAGTCAGCGGTAAGGCAGTCTTTCCACCTCCAGTATATCATCGACATTACTCCGCTATCACGTCAAACAGCCCTTCAAACAACAACATCAACTCTCGATCAAGCCTGATACTATCGGGGAATAATCAGCTTTTGTATCATGGCTTCTCCTGCTCCTGCTGCCGCTACGGCCCCGAATGGTGCTCCTCGGCCAGTAGCTCGTAGAAGACCGGTAAACGACAATCCACTCGTCCAGCGCCAAAAACGCCCTCGTCCAGCTCCCGGTATTCGTCCTTCCGCCGCTGCTATAGCAGCTGGGGCGACCGTTACCGCCCCTCGCCATGCTTCAACGCCCCCAACCGCTCCCGTCACTGCTACTACCACCGCCGCTTCTACTGCTCCCGTTAAGGAGGAGGAAGAGGAGGTTCAATGGCTAGAGTATCAACTCACCACTACAAAAGCTTCCCTCATGAAGGGCTTTCGTCACCATGTAATGCGCATGCAGTCAAAACGCATTGTTGATCCTCTCAATCCCAAGGAATTCACGAGACCGGTAAAGCTCCATAGACGAGATCCAAGAGCGCCGCTCCAGGGCGCGAAGGAAGAGGCAGCGGCGAATGCAGTTGCTGCTGCACAACAAGCTGCGGAAGAAGAAGAAAAGGCAAAGAACCAGGCAGAGCAGGATAAGAAGGATGCGGATAAAGCTGCCGCTTTGGAAAAGATCGCGCCCTATGGTGGCGCGCAGAAGCAGAAGAAAAACGCGTTCCAGAAGAAGACACAGCAGGTTTACAAGTCCAATGATGCAGAGAAGAAGCTCCGTTATGAGGAGTTCTTCCCATGGTTTATTGAAGACTTTGACAATAAGAATACGTGGGTTGGACAGCTCGAGAGCTCACTGAGTAAAGGTGTATTTGCAATGTTTGTGCTGGACGATGGCGCGTTTAAGATGGTTCCTATTGAGAAATGGTACAAGTTCACGGAGAAGAACAAATTCAAGACTATGACGTCTGAGGAGGCGGAGGTAGTGATGAAACAAAATGCAAGACCACCACGATGGCTGATGAACCGGGCAGAAGAGAAAGAGCGGGAGCGGAGACAACTAGAGGAGAATGCGAGGGCTTCAAAAAAGCTATTCACGAGGAAAGGCGATAGACTACCAAAAGCAGAAACAGACGCAGATGATCTTGACTTTGACGATGATCAGTTCGCTGATGACGAGGAAGCCCCTATTATGGAAGGGGAAGAACATGAGAACAAGGAAATTGAGGTAATATTAAACATACACTCCTTGCTTCTTACTCGCAATTGCTCAAAAAAGCTACTCCACTGCAGAATCGTATCAAAAAGGAGCAACTGTCTGCGAATTTCTTTGACGCCCGTGGCGAGCGCGAATATGAGGAGGAAGAGAAGGAGAAGAAAAAACTTGAGGCTGTCCGACGAAAGCATGGTAAAAAGGTGAAGAAGGCGCTCATGAACCGCGAGGGTAATTACACATACGAAACGGACTCTGACGCAGATCCTTATGCTTCAACAGTAAGTCATCCTATCAAGATGCGGAATTCTAAAATCTACGTTTTCTATGGTCCTATACTAACCCTCTGCCTTGCACATAGGACGAAGAGTCCGATGATGAAGAGGAAGAAGCTCGTAAACAAGAAGAAGCCAAAAAAGCCGAGGAAGCCAAAAAGACCGAAGCAGCTGAAAAAGAAGCACTCGAGAAATTGGTCGCCGATAAGGCTGCTGAGAAGGCTGCTGCTGCAAAAGCTCCACCTCCTTCTACCTCAACCTCTATATCTACCCCCACATCTACCCCCGCCCCCTCCGACCCTAAAGCAGTAAAACCTGTTCCACCCAAGAAATCTACACAAACAGCTGGTACACCCACCCCCCTCCCCACCCCTGGGCAGAAGACAACCCAACTTAAACGTGCAGGCTCACCGAACCTCTCCGGGATCGAGTCTGGAGCTGAATCGAGAAAGAAGCCGAAGAAGAGTCAGGCACCAAAGCCGGGCACGAGTACGTTGCCAGTAGGTACAGATAAGAAGAGTATCGTGAAGCTTAAGGTCCCTCCCGAGAATCTCCAGCAAATCTCATCTTCTACACCCTCCCCATCACCTCCACCGCCAGCGGGTATGAGCCAGAAGAAACGCAAGAATGACGGCAATGCAACCGCAGATGAGAAGGCAGGGGATATGAGTGATGGGCCGGGGAGCAAGAAGCAGAGGATTAAACTCATGTCTGGAGGGCGCGCGCTGTCGCCGAGTGCAGCGGCTAGTAGACAGGGGAGCCCTGCACCGGGTGGTGCTGATGGTATATTATCCTGCTTAGTGACAATCGTTGCCATAACTATTCGAGAGTTTACTAACTTGATTATTCAACAGCATTCATAACAGATGAAGAAATCAAGAGTCTCCTGTCGAGTAACCCGGGAGGTGTGACAGTGAAGTTTATTGCAGATAAGTTTAAGGCGAGAGTTAAGAATGATGAAGTTAAGAAAAGACTTGTGGCGAGTATTAAGAGGTTGACGGTTACCAGTGATAGGAAAACTTACCATTTGAAGGAAGATGTTTAAGGCATTCATAGAGAGTGCTCTGTAGGGGTTGCTATTAATTTGCCTACTTGTTTCGTTCAGCCCCCTCATGTCCGCTCGGATTTTCAGTTGCTTATTACGATACGATGATATGGCTGAATTAATATGAGGGATGTGTATTCCTAGTTATGGGTCTTTTTTTCATTTTCCTATGGTTGATTAGTTGGTACTTGGACTGGGTCAGTAGCTTAGAGAAGTGGTTTGTGCCTGGATGCAGTATATATAATTTAGTGCCGGTTTCTATGCCATTGTTTCCTGGCGAGTGATAGGCTATGAGACTTTACTTGGCTGGATATGTCTATCAGTTTGCGTGTTAAGATTAATTGATGGTTGGCTAGAAGTGCTAGGAGAGGTTGCTTTATAAAGTTGAGCCCTGGTATTTCTCTCTATTTTATTACTTTTAAGTGATAGGAAAGAGCTAGGATTGGGTACTTAAAAGTATTCAGTGGTATATCAATCTCTCACTTTACGCACCTACGAGTGATAGTATGTGGTTAAAGGCGAATAATGAATGAATTTATCATAAATACATGAAGCCGTTAAAGGCGAATAGGCATAACAGTAGTTAGAATTTTCTCATTTCATTCTACTATTATCATATGGTAAAGAAAGCTACAAATTCAAGGAACAGTGTTTATATAGATATGCATCTATTCTAAACTAGATGTGATTTGCACAAATAAGATTACAAAAACCTATGAAAAAAAGCCCAAACCAGTTACGACTCCTCCAACAACATTTTTAGTACCATCAAGCACACTTATTCCAATGTTCTCTATAAATGTTTCAGCACCCCCCAGTCCAGTCTCAATAGTATCAATCAACTTCATCTGTAAGCTTCCAATCGACTTATCCTTTGGTGACCGATCCTGCTCTGAGAGAAAGGACCTGATTTTCGAATGTACTGTTTTCTGTCTGTTGTCTGTACCAAGCGTATACCACGTACAAGCCAGCTCAATAGCGGCTGATTGCAAAGGCTGTATGATTCCTCCCAACGATTTTCCAAGGAACTGCTGGCGATAGAAAGCACGAGCCATGACAATGATGGTATCTACCATACATAGCAAGATTAAATCCCCCGGAATTTCCGTATTCCATAGGTTCGCTGGGTGTTTATCAAGGTCGCTCCATGCTTTTCCAAGTAGGGACTGTATGAATTTACCATCACCGGGGAAGCGCATAGCAAAGCTTTCAAGGATTGGCTCCATAAGAAGCCGAGAAAGCCTTGGCTCATCTTTTGCGCTACGACGGAAGACGATCCTGTCCCCCTCGAATTTACTCTTATACCATATCGTATATGCTCGAACACTTTCGTTAGTGGCAAGGGCAACCTTAGGCTTGACCGAGGCCCTCTGGGCTTTTATTTGTGTAAGCTGAACAGTGGTGTCCTTGAGATTTCGAAAAGTCACTGAGAGGAGACTTTTGATGGTATTAAGGTCTGTAAAGCGTATCTTAGATGTTTACCATAATAACTGGGAACTTAAAACAGTGGACTTACTGCTTCCAACAGACACAAAGCCCCGGGGAGAGAGTTGCTTCAGATCTTCCTTTTTTTTTCCAATTACTTGGTTGAAGCGTTCCTCCACCTTCTGCTCATCGAGTATACGTTCCTTGGCCAGATCCTTCCGAATTCTATTTTTCAACTCATCCTCCTTCATGAGAACGACAACTACTGGGATATCCCCGAAATTTAGATTGAAAAAATTCTTCTCTGAGGCTTCTGTTTCATCCTCGGTGCAATCGAGGCAGTACCTAGTTATTACAGTTACTAAATTTTTTGCTCAAACTAATGCTTGCGACAAGAAAGCACTTACCAAATAGCATGGAGCTGACTCTCTGGATCTGTCTTTTCCCTGTACTGAGTCACAAACTTCTCTACAGACCCAAATCCGTCGCTGCCACCAGTTCCAAAGCCGTCCGAGTAGTGTATGCGCATCAAGTCATTTTCAGGTATTAACACAGGCGTACCAATATCTGGAGAAACCGATTTATCGATCTCTGAGACCTAATAATTATGAGTAAGCTAGAACTGTCATAGTATATGAATGGGCCCATACAACTGCTCCTACTAGTGGTGCCCCCCCTTTAGGGTCTCCTTTGGCCCACTTTCCAAATGTCCTGCTTATAAGAGATGATTTCCCAATACCTGGTCGACCATAAACCAAGAGACGCATATGCTCAACAGATGAGTTTTCTTTCAGAATAATTTCCACAGTCTGGTTTTCCCACCATGGTACTACCGTCTGTGTAATATTTAGATGCCGATCACGAATAAAATTAAGGAAATATCTCCACTCGTATAGTTGAATGCGGAGAGATAAACTGATATCGAAGATTAAATAGTTCGACGGATGCAAGAATACCTTAGGCTTAGCGCTTTGGAGGTATGGTGGAGTCGTAAGATACGCTGGATAATTCCGAGGCGTGTCCAGGGGTCCCCAGCTGGTTTCATTCAGGTATAGCTTGAACTTATCACCACCTTCATGGTATTCCATCATGTCGAACATTCTCATTGCCGTTTCATGAGGTGACTCGATAAAGTTGACCTTACCCGAGAATAGAATACCATATCGTTCCTTCTCATTATCAAGCACTAATCCCTTGTCCATTGCAGCGCATATCATCCATTGCAAGGGCCATAGACCCAGTCCTTGACGTTCCGAACCTCCTCCAATATCATGGTGAAACCCTAAGAACCAAGCCTCTACATAACTATAGTCGGCAGATTTCGCATCAGACTTCCAGAGAGTTGGGTTGAAAAGAGGTCTGCCCTCATTGAGTGCTAGGGCGTGACGGAAGTGGTCAACAATATGAGGTGCATCCTGCTCAAAGTCGATGATTGGGATTCCATGATTGAATGTGTTATGAACTGGAAGTTGAAATACGGCTTTGACAGTATCGAAAGCACCGATAAAGCGGACGCGAGGAGATGGTTTACAGAAAGACCTTTCCAAATTAGATAAAGTTAACTTCAAATGATAATACAATAGGCTGCTTACAGTAGATCCTTAGGATAATCAGACTACGCATATAAGCTAATGTTAGTAAATAATAAAACTAACGTGTTTCTGCAAGTTCCATTGTTGTCCTATGGGGTAAGGTTATACATAGTAAGGTCCCAACTTTACCCCGTACGCTTTTATATCACTAGTATAGGCTAGATAGGCCAAATATAAATAAATCACTTACCTGGCCCATGAGCTTAGCCTTCATTGTAACCTCTGAGTATCTTCGTAGTAGTTCGTAAAATCGATCGTCGAAACCCTTATCCGTACTCATATGTTCCCCCTTTATCAAGCCAACATACTGTAGCATGGACGCGAGTGCGCGAACTATAACTATGGGAGATGTTAGGTAGCTTTCTACAGGGGGTAGATCTATTATATCCTTACAAGCTCCACGACTAAAACCAAACATATATATTTCATCCTTCTCCCCTTGCTTCAACTCTTCGCAGCAAACCTAGCTTCCTTTGTATTAGATAATCGCTATCCGGAATTTTATTTTTAAGATCTAACCTTATAGGCTTTTTTTAGAATGTCCAAGTAGCCTATAAACCCCATGCTTAGTTCTAAAGACTTATTCATTAGGATGGTCTCATATACGCTACCTTCTCCAGTGGCGCCTTGAAAAGTCGAAGTTGCCCTCACAACCAAGTGCATTCCAGGATAGTCGATATTTGTTGGCCTTGCGCTCTCTGTTGTCCCAACTCCCTGGAAGTAATGCGCACGCTAATATAATTAAAATATTTATATTAGGCCACTCAACCCTTTTGTAAGAAAGCTAAGACTCTTTACCTGGTCAAAACCCTTTCCAGCCGAATCCTCAACACTCCCATTCTTAACCATGTCATTTATTGACTTTACCGAATCAGCAGCCCCACCCAAGGCTCCTATGATAAAACATCAATATCTATTAACAAGATCATGTCTATTAGGACTTGAGACTTACCCTTAATCGCGTCATATGAGCCCTCAGATGTATCCCAGGTTCCATCAACACATATGATTAGTCGCACAGGCAAAAGAACGGCCCCGGAAGACATAGTGGTTTTTTTAGGTTGTCTAAGTGTCCTGGGGATATAATATTGATGTAGTATATTCTCAGTTGACTTTCAGACTTGAGGTGCCGGGGCCCTTAAATATAAACTCTGTGGTTACCCTCAGTGTGCAGAAAAATGTACTTGGGCTAAAGAAAACCCACGCACCTTGAGATATACGGCAAGACTTCTTTAAAAATTGATATGAGCCATTATAATTATGCAGGTATCCAAAATTCCACGGTCATATGAGCAAATACGGATTCTAAGAGTCATGATCAGCTAGTGGAGAAACCCAAGTTGGTAATTGACTGAACACGATAGTACAAATCTACAGAAGCAGCTCTGTATCTTCTCATAATGTGAGACATTGACATCCGAATAGTTCACCGGCACAAGCTACCCCCCAATCAAGTGCTAGGCTATCAAAACTGTGAGTGACCCGTACCTGAATCCTCCTGCATCTTTCCTTCGGAGGCGCCGCGAGACATTTACTGATCTACCAAATTTAGGTTGAATTACAACTGACTTGTCACGATCGCCCATGCATGAGGTCACGTTTTCGTACGGACTGCCGTCCGTGCATCATATTCAGCTAAATCCAAGCGTCGCAGCAAACACACGTAGACTACATTGCCGGAAGCATCACATGAACTCACCAGAGCTAGGAGAATAAGAAAGCTCAAATAAAAGTGTGTTAAAAAGGATTTTCCCCTCAAAGCTATATATCGATATCTTCTAGGGCGGAATATGTGTAGTACATAATTAGAGTTAATTACTTACACACCAGTCATAATCCAGCAAGACTAAGCCCAAGCTCTCTAGGCTAGCTGCTCATGGAAAACATAGAACTGGGGGGGTTGTCTCGAACTACAAGACTATTTTCTTTTATATATTTGAGATAGGGCTTAGAGCTTCAGACTCAAAGTCCCAGATTGATAGACGAGCCAAGGCCTTTATTGGGAGTATAAATGGAGCTTATCATAACTAATCAAACACCGAGGGATAAAACTTGTTCTAGGTAAAAGGTAAATAATACTAGGGGCGAAAGAAGGGTGATTCCGAAACTATACCTACAACTCAATTCCAAAGCGGACCCTCTCTACCATATATTTTCCAAGATCCGGCCCCCGCGAGCATATAAAACATGCATTTGCATGCATTTGAACAGAGTGGGTTGCAAAATGTAGTATATACAAGCACCAATACAGCTTATACTTGCTATATCCTTTATTACGTGCGTTAGTACACTTTTTATAGTTAATCCACTAATAGAAAATTGAACCTTGAGACACTGTATTACTTGAGAAAAAACTTTCTGCTGTGTGCAGGGGTACCACGCAGAAACATGCGCTGGAGCAGCTTAAAGTCACAGAAACTGAAGATAAGACCAAAAATACTGGTACTAATACTGATATAGTGCAGATCTGCTGTGTGGAAACGATTTTTCCCAAGTAATATAGTACAGGCTTTAATTAGACTCAATCCACCTACATACCTCGAGTCTAGTGTAGTTCAACTGAACCTGTGGGCTAGTCCGCTACCACACCGTACTATACCCAAAAAACACTAGTACAATATGGGGGCAGGGTTATCTACAGTAGGTTATTGTGTACGAAATATCACCAGGCAGATAGGCCCCCACTGCTCTGAACAACGAGAGTATCACAAACCCTATTGCCATGATCATCAGCGGCTCCACTTCCAACAGCTGTTGTCTTCTATAATCATTATATATCCGCTATAGTGCCACTCACTCCAGCAAGATTTCTCACTAAAACCGTCATAATTTTCTTTTCAGTGTATCTTTAATCTTAAAGTAGGATAGGGTTTGTGGCCCTAGAAGGGCGCTATAAGCATTCTTGGGGACTTTAGCCAAGCAATGATCAATAAGATATGCACCAAACCCAGAGTTAGACAAAAAGAAAACACCAAGGTGTATACTTAGACCGAAATTAAGTATTGTCCGCCTCCCCGCTAAAAATACGATACAAACCAGGCTTCGCATCTGACAGTATTGAATTTTGCCTTAAGTATAGTAGAGTAGAATAGATAATAATAAATTAGTGGTACTATAAGCTCCTAAACTCGCTTTCACCCACATTATACCTATCTCATAGTCTATTATCCAGAAGTCACTAGTCCAACCCTTTGATTGGCCTTTATAGTATAGGGCTAGCTAGTCACCATGAATGCTTATGTGTGGTGGTGGCTTACCAAAAAGTAGCTTGCTCATGATGACTAAGAGAATTTATAGTTGTCTTCTTTCCGTGTGGCATGCTTTGAGCTCATTGGCCTACTTGCGAAAATACCCGGGGTAGGCATGAAGTACCCGAAAATACGAGTTTTATATTCACCAATTACAGGTACACTTTAATTGCTGGAGGCTAGTACATCGAGTCAAGACTCTTGTTAGAGACTTACGTTTTCGGGTACTTCTTGCCTGCCCCGAGTACTGCATGCACAGGACCGAGCACTGTAGGACTAGGCTACATTAACAAATACGGTAGTGATCTGGGAAGCGATTCGATCAAGGGTTTTACAGCCAGTTTAGGTTGGGCTAGGGTTGAAGGCTTTGTCACTTCCAATCTGACTAGCCCGTTACAACACCACCTCTCTCTCAACATTACTTATAAGCCCATGGGTGTATAGTACAGATTATTTATGCGATAATTACACAGTAAGAACCCCACTCCCATATCATATCAGGCTAGTTGATATATTATTAGACACCAAGCTTACCATTCTCTTCCCTCTATATATGTATTCAGCCAAGTTATCAAGACTCTGAATTTGCTCTTCACTCGCCTATAGCCTTTATCAGACCTTCATATAGACATCACAATCGGGCTGCCTTTAACCAAGCATTCTATAAGACAGTCTGAGTCGAAAGTTCCAGATGCTATAATTTATTATTCACCCACAAAGAGTGATGGGTCGTGTCACTAACTTCGAACGTGGCAAGCTCGATAGTATTTGAAGACCCATCCTTCCTCCGCGACCTATCACAGATGAGATGTTTCATCTAGAGAATAGGTTAATTCAGAAGATCGACCTCAGAATCATACTCGTCATCATAATTCTTTACATTCTCGGGAGTCTAGGCCATGGTATTGCCGGGAGACATAAATAAATGCTCACCTACATGGAAACCAGGAGCCCATATTAAAATAATACCTTCCCCCCACTATATAAATTAATAGTACACAAATTAACACTCGGTTTTCTCTACAGTTTAGTTTTCTGTTCTTATCAATTATTATTATAGTGCCTATTTGGGTTAGAATTGGGATATGGCTGTCATGGGTGGGTGGTTATTTTTGTCCCAAAAAATAGTGTTGGTGCTGGGAAAGTGGCTAGGCTACAAAAAATAGCTGTGTCTATCGGGCGTGTAGTTAAGCATAATTCTCGTATAAGTCCACCTTATCAGGCAAGTGATGTCTGATCCTAATATAGACGGTCATCTCCATATTTTACGTTATTCCAAGTCCTATCAAATATCTTCCTTAGTAAGATAGGAAGATCCTCACTCTATCTCCTAGGATCTGCCTTGCTTTAAGGAATAGTCTATCTTTTTCAAGTCGCTGTCCACAACTTTGGCGGTACGCCGAATCACTCCAGGATTTTTCGAAGCTACCTACCCTAGATACCTCTTCTTTATACCTTATACTCCTCAAATTTCCAGCCACGACAAAAAAGTTGCTTACAGAGCACATAGTCTTATTCTCTTACGACTAGCTCGAGGACGTCAGATTTGAAGAAAGAACGATCCCTACACACTACATAGCCCGCAATATTGTAGTAAACACAGTGAAAGCGCCAGCGCGATACACACCGTTTACGCTCATAGTAGCACTCGAGACCAGACTAGGCATCACATGGGCATGACTAGCGAGACATTACTATCACCCTCAGAGAAACGAGCTGCGGCGCTAGCGGTCCTTGACTCAATGAATAGTGCGTTTATTACTTGGATTCCATATATGTACCTTGATAGCCATTCTAAGGCATGAGGTTGTATTGGTAGTTGATATTGTGCTCTGCTATACTGTGACTTTGGCAGTAATAATACTGAGGACTAGGTTAGGCAGGTTAAAATAGAAATTTGATCAAGGAGAATGAGGGTTTTCTAGGGGAGACGAGTACAACGAGAGCATTAGATTTTAGGTTCTAGCCCCGATATTTTTACTCCTAGTGTGTATGTATCATGAGGATATTATTTTAGGCGTTTTAGGTTCACAAAATTAAGCGAATTTTTCTGTTTTATCTCTCCTTTTATTCTACAAATTGGGCATCAGTTAGTAATCTGATTCAATTTACCACATTGAAGCTATAACGACAACTGGAAATTACGTTCCAACTCTCCGCAGACAGCGGCTATCGTGATGTACTCTCTAAAGCAGTCTTACGGCCTTTGATGTGCCTAGATGATACTAAGAAGAAGTAAGACGTTACCTGGCACGTTTGTTGGTGCGCGTGTTTTATAAATATAGGACGCCAAATGTGTCAAAATTCGAATTTACCACCGGCGGCCTAACAGAAAGAAATATATCACCGGCGGAATGTCTTAGAGTGAGACATACAAATCCAACCGCCACTGATACCAGTGGTGAAATGGCCCACAGTACCCTGCCCATGCACTATCACTCGAATTTCCCATATCTCAACAATCCTGTTGATCATTGGTTATTGGTTGTAGAAAGGGCGATGATGCCTAGACCAGGGCCCAGATACAAGGGAAACATGTTCCACCTGGTGGTATATTTGTTTCTATTAGACCACCGGCGGTCTAGGCACTAGCTACACGACCTAACACCAGACTTTCCCCGACAAACTAGCCTCACCCCCATCGCTATTCCCATTCTAGCCAATCACAAACTATATGTAACCAGCTATAATCATGAATCTCTTGCAACTAAGGATTGGTGAATTGTTCCATTACGCTAATAGCGCTAATTTAATATAGTGGTCTGAGATTGTGTATTTCGTGTCTTGGTAGAAGTTAGAAAAACACCCTATATTGGTGATATAACAGGTTCCATACCTGAAATTATGAGGTGTCTAACAATTACAAGTTCCATCCCGAAGCAACAATAAAACTTACCCCAATTTTATAAACTTGAATGGCTATGTATAAGACCTTACTAATGACCATGTTAGGATGCGCTAAACGCGTCGACTTTTCTTGGTATTTTCCACAAAGAAATTAGCGAGTTTCCACACGTCTTGTATAGTGACCCTTGTCACACGAGATCACGTGTGCCTCCTTCTGAAATACATTGTGCATATCCTGAATTGTCGGGTATGAGTGTGCGATAGAGCACATTATGCGGGAGCGGCAAGAAATCATGTACTTTGCCGGAGACGGTCCCACAGACCTGCAAGCCTTCATAATGGCCTTTCGAGAGAACGCTTATTTATATATACGCTTTTTAAGCGATACCATATACTTACAGAGAGGATACATGTATTCTTGTACAAATGTCGAGTGATTTACCATGATCGCGAATTCGTCGTTACATATGTTCTTCTGTGTGCATACATACGACTGCATGTGTATTATAATAATGGTTTTTTTCACGGCACCGGTAAATAGTCATATTTTACAGGAAATTAAACTCGTAACACCTATGTTCCACTGCTTCAGCCGGAGGCTCCTACCCGATAAAATCTCCAATATCGCATTAACCCTTGTATAGTGATATATTTTTGTCCTCCCGTACAAAATATCGCTGGGTTACTATGTAGTTATATCTTAATCTCTTGTAAGGCGATTGTACTCCCTACCGCATTTACTTAGTGGGGCGTCTAATCTGTGGCTTAGTCTTAAGGCCGTTTTAATCTATTACTCTTCAATTTTTTTTAAACATCCTTAACGAGGGTTCAACCCCCCCCCTCCCTCACCCCCAACGTGATTAAAACCACCAGCTGCCCGCTGTGTAGTAAAACATTAACCCAACATTCCGATATAAGCATACGCTCCATCTTACGGAAGCCACAATGTTTCAGCAACCACCCCCCCCCCGACACAAACATTTTATAAAAACAAACAACCCGCCATCTCCCGAATATCATACCCCCCCCCACTCATCAAACGGCCAACAGTGAATTTTTTTTCACCGCTCCCCCCCCCCTCTCTGTCACCGCTCCCCCTCTCTCTGTCAACGCCGCTCAAACAGTAGCTGCTGGCGTTTGTCTCACCACTGCCGCTTGTCAAAACGGGGGGAAGCGGCACATCCACCCGGGTTGTGCAATATCTTGCATGACGGCCAATGGTTCTTGTAAATTGACAGATCATTGCTCTAGGAACACGATTGTTTATTGCCATGATCTGACTCTAGAGGTGTAGATGGATACGTTTATACCCTGGTCCTTTGAATTTTGTGTTCCCGCTTAATTTAGATCTATGTACTACACTAATCAACCATGTGGGGACCTGAGGGGCGTGTTATTATCGTGCACGGACCAGGTCAATTCCTGACGTACGCTGGCAGGATGAACGTTCATGTATGGTAGCGGCGCGTATAGGCCAAAATTCAATTTTGTTGACTTAACCGGGAGATGATTCACCACCGACTGCTTGGGTATTGAAATCAAGACTGCGCCTCTACGACTTGGAAGCTATCAAAGGAAAAATAAAGGTAACAAATAGCAAGTAATAGGACGAATTGAGGTATCATATTATATTTTCTATTTAAATATCAAATAACTTTCCCTATCATGAATACATACCGTAACCTCGGAAACCCTAGATCCCTAATATTGCACATTAGAAAGTAATAGAAGTATTATAAAGTTGAAACGCATAGTCAAAAGACAAGCGCGTGTTAAGCTTTAGAGCTGTTCCTCTGTTGCTTGAGTTTCTTATAAAATTCTTTCTTGCCACTCCTCTTCTTATCTTGTATATCATCATACTTCTTTTTGAACCTCTTACGGTTGCCATCATCAGCCATAATCTCCTCTACGATAGTTCTCTTTCTCTCTTTTCTGGTAAGCCTAGATGAGAAGAATTCCGTATTGCCCTCAATAATTGTCCCAACCTGGGAATACTCTGGGAGTGTAGAATTATCCTTCTTGTAATGACGGTGTGGGTCGAGGACATTACGCATCTTGATGAGCTGTAAGTCTCGCTTAAGCTGTGGGGTCAAGTCTGTTCGTGGCATATCGAACCAATTTGCACCGGCAGTTTTGTCCTTGTCCTGGGAGCTTGTTAATTTTTGTTGAAACGAGACCATCGAAGAGACAAGACTCGCAATAAACAAAGTGTTTCGGAACAGAGCCTCAGAGTAACTATGATGTAAAAGACATCAGGATGTGCAAGACAAGCGCCCAAGACGGGGCCTGATTTCGCTCAGGGTCTTAAAATGGGAAATTTTCCTCATAGGCAAGGCCGAAACACAAAGAGAGAAAAAAAACAAAAAATGACTACACAATGATGGACGGCGACAAACCTCTTTGGTCTTCTTTTTGGATGCAGCCCGATCCACACGCGAAATCCCCCCTGCAGCTGCTGAGGTGTCCGCCAGCTCGCGATCAGATGAGGATACAAGCATAGAAGGATCCGATATTCTAGAAATAAAACCCTGGGATTTGATGGGTGCGGTTGCCAAAGCAGAGCCAGGGTCGAGCTTGGGGAATCTGGTGCAGGTACACGTATCAGCCCGCAGTAGTTTATTTAAAGGAAACAACCAAATAGTGCATGGCTAAGGCACACCCACCCACACAAGAAAAAAAATTATTTGAAGAAAATAGTGTGGGTAGAGCAAAGAACTGCATACTTCGTCATAGAGATTTTGTTAACAACTGTGGATGAGTTTAATAATGCAGACGAGACCGTCATTCTTTCCCCGGCCTCGCGGAGAAGGCGGCTGATTGTTTCATCGGACAATTCAGCGTCATCATCCACTACCACACCACCGCCAGTAGACGGTGAGGAAAGCGAGACGGTTGAAGCCTTGACCACGTCATGGATGTTTCTCCCTTTTGCTACTCCTGCTGCTGGTACTGTTTGTAGGAAATCAAGGGGTTCTTCTGTTGGCATTGCGGGGCAGGATTGAGAAGAGTGAGAAGAGTGAGGGAAAAGGTACCAACACGAGGGGGAGGTTGAAGGAGGATGAAGGGGTTGAAAAAAAAAAAGAAAAAGCAGTCAGGAAACGGCTCGGCGGTCGGCAAAAAAATTTGTAGAAAAAAAAAAAGGGAATGTGGCTGAACGTTTCACCGCTTGGGTAGGAGGCTGAAAGTCGCGTGGGTGGGGTAGGACTGCTGGCTGCTGTTATGTTTGTGTGGTGATGATGATGATGATGGTGGCTGGGCGGTTCTGAGGCTGAGAAGAAGCCGCAGATAAACTAACCGCACATGGTGTTAGCGCGTGCACTTTCTGCAGCGACACCTCATTCCTGCCGCGAGAAGCAGACAAGATCGAGTGAGAGGCCGAGCGACAGCGTCAGAGGAACGAGAGAAGGATTGAGACCGAGCAACGGCAGCGGCAGGTACGAGCGCAGAAATAGAGAAGAGACAATTGAGAGATAGAGGGAGAGGAGAGGAGGGGGGGGGGGTGGGAGACAGAGCGGGAGAGAGATTGAGGAAAGAATAGAGAGAAAGAAACGTTTTACACGGCGGCCGTTTCTTATCCAGTAATCAGTGGGGTGCACCTGCTGCAGCTACCTGCCACTGCCACTGCCACTATCTGCTTGACTGCTTGCTTGATTGCTGCTTGCCAGCAGCTCCGGGCACTTCCACATCCATCCATATCCATATCCATCCTCTCTACCCAGTCAACGTTGTCGTCAGTCGTTGTCGTTACTGCCAACCTGGTTCTTCTTTCTCCGTTACTCCTGCCCACACCCAGTAACTGTTCCACCAACAGACCAGACCAACAATCTGGTCCTATTACCACCCACAATTCAACCCCCCCCCAGCTAATTATCAAAACACAAGGTCCCTCCCCCGAACCACTCCCCCCCCCCTCCCAAACTCTCATACGCACATACATAATACATACATCCCCTCCCCTCCCACCCCCCCCCCAGTCAACCTCTCACGTCACGGCCCGGTGTTTCGCTGCTGCAGTTGCTTTGTGTGTTTTTCCAACGGCATACAGACCTCATACATACATACTCTACTACTTACATACGCTACTACTCGTACTTTCTCAATATCTGCGAATACATATCTTCCTTCTCACTTCCCGCTTCTTCCCCAGTTTCATCTATTTCTTCCGCCATTCGTCCCGCTACTCTCCCTCACGCCACTAGACTATCGTTCAATCCTAAGACTCTTCATACTACTGTCCCAACAACCACCCCGTCATTGTTTTGTCGATAGATAGAATGGATTCGCAATTCCCCTCTGCGGGCTCGAGGCACGATCCTTCGCAGTCGCAACACCAGCAGTCCAATGTCCCTCCTTACGACATCTCCGTGATGGGCCATGTCAGTCTACCTTTTCTTTTTGAAACAATCTCCCGTTTCGATTCTCTTTCGGGAATTCTCTGGATTTTTATCTCGACCTCCCCTTAACCCCCCCTCAGATGATGTGTTGCGCCGCAGACTGCTGACTTCCGGTTCGGGATGAATTCAATAGTATGGAGCCAGCGCGGCGCTCGTAGCATCTTCATCAGTGCCTGCTCCAGATATATACAGCGGCGCATTCGCAAATGTATTCTAACTCCATCCCTCACAATCTACCGTTTTCTTCTTCATCACATTTGAACAAAATATTGATGGAACGGCAGGTTTCTCAAGGTTTGCACGGTCACTACCGCGACATCCTCACAACTTACTGGCAACAAACCATAAACCAACTGGAAAATGAGGAACACGACTACAAGCTTCACCAACTGCCATTGGCACGGATAAAGAAGGTCATGAAAGCCGACCCTGAAGTCAAAATGATTTCCGCAGAAGCACCTATACTTTTTGCCAAAGGCTGTGATATATTCATCACGGAACTCACAATGCGCGCCTGGATCCACGCTGAGGAGAATAAACGCCGCACCCTGCAACGTTCCGATATTGCATCGGCATTGGCGAAGAGCGACATGTTTGACTTCCTCATCGATATTGTCCCACGGGAGGAAGCATCGCATACTAAACGGTCCGGCGGCGCAAGTCATCAACAGCAGCAACCACAGCAACCACCACAGCAGCAACAACCCCCCCAACCACAGCAGCAACAGGTCCCACCCCAGCAGCAACCTCAAATTCCCCCTGGACAAGAGTACCTTGGCCATCCTTCGATGGCACAGCCAGACGCGGGACGGTATGGTCAGGATATGTATGGTGGAGGGGTCCCACCACAGGGAAGCTATCCACCACATATGTACCCCGAGGGATTGGAGGGGATGTATGGATATCCACCAATGCCTCATCAGCCTGTAAGACCCTCCTATCACCGGCCACCCTCCCATGTTTCCCCCGCCTTCTCATTTGTTTCACACCCTGGAGCACGGGACCATTTGCCAATGCCTAATCTTGTTCCATTGGCTCAACAGATGTATCAACTACCCAACCAGCGCGGTCATTTACAAGATCCCCAGGGTACAGGGGGTAACAACGAACAAGGCGACGTCGGTGATGCAGATGCTGAGGGCGAACGAGATTACGAGGTCCCCTAATTCAGGGACCGTTCCTTACACCCACATTCCCTTTCTTTCTTTCTCTCTTTTCTCACTATCTTTTCCCCCTGCCTTTCGCTTTCTCCCGGATTCGCTTTCAATTGGTTTGGAGCATGGGGTCATGAATTTTCCCCGTTTTCCAGGTCATTTACCAATTATTTTCATTTTTTTCCGGGTATTGTTTTGAGCTGGGACCGTTTTTTCACATTTTACGCTTTATGGGATATGTTACGACCAAGGGAAGTTGAGGAGTTGGACGTCGCTTTTTTTTTTTCACTACTTAGCCTGTTTTGCTAATGGCTCCGCATTACTTTTTTTTTATTTATTTGTTTGCGATTTTTATTTGTTGGTTGGCTATGGTGGTTTAACATGAGTGATGTCAGGATTGGGCGAGACAGGGGTGGGCCGGAGTGATGGGATACCAGACAGGATATTTTTCCGCGACTTATTATTTTCTTTGGTTATCAATTTCCTTTCAGAGCAATTGTATTAGTTACCCATTTGGTTATTATTTCCTTCTATCCCGTTTTTATCAAAATTATTTATTTTCTTGTCCTGTTCTGGTTTCGGTTATGCATGAGTATAAATATGCTTTATTTCTTCCTCTTGATAAAAAATATCGGGCACGAGGTGGGTAATTAAGATTATACTCAAATGTAGTTTTTATCTCTCTAAGTGCTTATCTTGGGTACTAATGATATAGTACTACATATATGTATGTATGTATGTGGGTAGGCCCGGGGTGATCATAGTCGGGTAGGCGGGATGGGCGAACAAGTCACGGATGAACCCACGTTGAAACTCCGAAACAGGTGATCGGACAGCATATGAACTCCAAAAATGAAAAATAAATACTAATATACTCATATCTACATATTCATGTTCTATCTGGTCTTGTGACCAGCACGGACTCATGTGAAAAAGATAAGTACGTACATGTACTCATGTTTATTCGTGCCGCGTTTTATTTATTTCTTTCTTTGTAGTTCATCCGCCTGTCGTGCCGCCAATCTGCCGACTTTATTTTTTTATTTATTTTTTTCTATTTTCCCCCCCTCCTTTCTTTTTACAGGGCCCAGGGTCTCACGATTACGTTTGTACTTACCGATAATCTCCGAAATGCCCTATTTGAGAAAGATTGGTATAGATTAGATTTTTCTTAATGTATGTATAAAGAAACTTGTAGCTTTGTACCCCAGCTGTTGTGCTACGATATATACCCCGTGTGAACTATTTTGCGTACGTTTTCTCATCTGTATGCAGCTGCTGCCGGGGACCGGGTAAGGAAGGAAGGATAGAATAGGATACAGTAAAAAACTTTCCTTTTATTTAATTTTCTCCTCTCATCGGGTCCTCGGGCACAGGAATATGTTCCTGTTCCCAGGGTGAACTGCATGTTCCGAGACCGTGATGGTTATGCCCGCTCTACCGAGAAATACTGCCTATGCATATGCGGAGGTTTCAACACAATCCCAAAACTAGAGAGTACTCTATTCACAGACATTATGACGTTTATGGAGGAGAATGGGCTCGAGCTTTGGATCATCTCTCTTCCCCTTTCCCTCTTCCCTCTGTAAAGGCGTGCGCCGAGGAAGTACCGTGACCAGGCAGGCAGACAAAACTTGCAGCAAGGCAAGGGCAAGTAGAGGACAACTCTACTCTATATTCGGAGTTTATTTATTTATTTATTTATTCTTTCCTTGATTCGATGGATGCAGAGGGCTAACTTGCTTTGTGAGGTTCTCGCTAATAGACACCTTTAATGAGAGCGATGAGCAGATGGATCATGATCCAAACCTTTTTTTCTCTCGGTACGCCGGTTAACGCGAGAGCCTGAAGAAGCTTCGATGGCAGGGACTGCAGATTTCGGAATGGCGCCGAAATAAGATGCGATGCCTTTCCACTCCTCCTTACAAACCTATCCCCCCCCCCCCATATCCATGTCTGTTGTTGGACGTCTGGGGGCCATTGGGACTTGTAGGATGGCAATCAAGGCAATCCATGGTGAACAACTTAATTCTATCGCGTGGACGTACCCCTGGAATAGGGATAGACGATAAAACCATGTTTCTAAGCACGCGTCTGCCTATGTCGAATACACTTTTTAGACGCGTTTACGCAATCAGCGTCGAAACGGCATAATAGAGAGACCTGTGTGTGTGTGGGATTGAAGTATGTCGATGGCTTGAGCTGTCGTCAGATATATGTACGAAGCAAATGCATACTCGTATCTTTGAACTTATCGGGAACCTACCAGCCGGGCCGAAGACATATTTCTTATATATTCCAGGATCCCAAATCTCTTCCGGATAAACGTTGCTAGATCTCCCGTCTTGTTGGGATTTTCTAGTTCCTCCCTTCAGTTTAGGGTGTGGTATCTTGAGCATTCCTAGTCAGATAATACCGTTGGCGCAATCTCCAAAACCCGTCACTTCCTCGTCTCCGTGGATTTTCTCATCCCACGTGCTCTCATTCTCAAGGGACCCTAGAGTACAACCCGTAAGAACTCTACCCCGCAGCGGTGCTCTCGGCTCCCCCTTGCAAATAAGCCGAGGCGGACGTCACTTACAGGATCAAGGATAGTTAACACCAGCCCGTGTCCATCCATGGGCGTGCAGGACTTAGTTATGGCATAACTACAGTGTTAGGTCTCCCCCGGGAGTCCTCTTCAGTCGGCACCATAGTCTTCGCCTTTAGGTGCTGGATATCTAGTATCGTACAACCTTGAGAAGGCAATCGCAGCCTGTCCCCACCGCGTATGGATCTATATATACGAACTATCGCTTGATATTACCTAGAGAGTTAGCATTGTACTTTTGAAGTACTGCATGACCACATCTCTGACGATGGACCCACCACACCATAGGCACTTTTTTAAGGGTATTTGAAAGAATATACGTACTTTCCAGCTCCAGCAGTGTCAATTTAGAATCGGCCGATCTCTCCCCACCACCCAAACCACTGCGCAGATTTCCCCCGACTTTCACAAGCAATATTGATGCAGTCTTGTACCTCCGGAGTGCAGTTTCATGTTGTGAGGGACAAGCAAGGCGGGCGTTCTGGAAATTGGATTCGTGTGCATCTAAGCTGACGGATTTCGTTTAGGCCACAGTATATCTCCGACGATGTCTGTAGTAGCCAGTAAGGCGCTGAGAACAGAAGGTGCACGAGCATTGGCTGCTGTCCCCTCCTGCGGTGAGGTGGATGCCTAATGAACAGAGGCTAGGAATTTTTTTTTCAAAGATTCTAGGACGAATCATATGCTGTTCATGTGCAGCGCGGTAACGGTCGTTGTCGAACCACCGCGGAGGGGGTGTGATTGGTCTGAGTATCTGGACTATATTCGAATCTTACTCACACTCCAGCCATTTCGATTTGTAGTCCTTGGGAATCACGGAAGTAATATCATGATCAACATCTTCCGATGGCTCTTTGGGCTATCGAACATTCGGAGGTTGACTCTAAATCCAGCAATAGTCATCGGGTCAAGATAAGAAGAGAAGGGCTAGTGTTTCAGTGAGAATTTTGCTCATCTCGGCTTTTCCGCTCATCTCCGAGGTAGTCCTGTGTCAACACAGAATGAGTAGCCGTTACTTGCTCATATTTCATCCCCTCTTATTATTTAGATGGCTCCCTTGTCTTTGTCTGTGCGCATATATCCCAAATCATATACTATCACTCATAATAACTAGCGTGAACAATCTGTGGTTGTAATCATCTCGCGTCACTCGGTATGATAGGAGCACTTTTTTTTTGAAAACGACCTTCTTAATAGGCTATCATCTATTTGTATTGGTAGAGGCGGGTATTGGGGTGGTGTATGAGTCTAATGGGGTGTCTAGAGCTAAATATTTTGATATAGAATATTACCTAGGGAAGTAACCAAGTAGACCCTCTTTATTTAATATCTCCGCGTTCCAATCCCCAAGAAATCCCCTAGAATATTGCTTTTCCCTAGGTTCTTACCCTATGTCAGCTACAGCAATGTTTTAGGGGCAAGCCCATTATTCTTTATTAGTAAGGTTGTATCAGTTCCCTCCCCCAGTTATCATAATTCCCCTATCTAGTATTGAAGATGAGCTTAGTAGACTATGCGTATCTTCAACAGATTTCTCTCGAGAACTTCCTCTTTCTTTCCCTCTGGCTCTTTTATACAAATGCGCTGCAACATTCTAATGGGGGCGGGTAGGCATAGGAGCTGAGAGTAGGGAAGGATAAAAGTAAAGAAATATGTAGAGAAGAGAGAGAGAGTAGAAAGAAGAACGTTCTTTCGCCAGCCAAACCATCGTGTTAGCTACAAGCTCTATGGTATCGATCATACCTGCCTATGTTTTCGTAGGTAGGAATCATAGGGCTTATATTCATCAAACACCTGCATTCACAAAATACTGTTTTCAGCAGAAAACGTAAAATGTCAGTCTTTGTATTGCCGGCATTCAGCAAAGTCGGGATAAAGCCATCAGACCCAAGATTCACTTCGAGCAACTCTGTGGACCTTAATAGGGCGAGTTAACTAGTCATATACCTAGCATAAACTGGTCAGAAAAGCCCAGAAAACATGAAACTAACGTTGGTGGTCGTTATTTAGCCTCTGTGGAGAGAAACTCATGAAGGGGAAGAAATAACGTGTTACTATGTAGGCCCATAGATGTTAGTCTCAATGATGCAACAGAAGCCGTGCCTTAGCTTCTCTTCTCCGATGAAGTTTTAACTGAAATCTTTTACTATGACAGTGATTTCTTATTAAGTGGTTTTAGGAACTATATAGAAGGGTATGATTAATCTTGAATACACCCCGCGATGTTGATGAGAACATCCAAGCGTTCAAATATTTTCCTGGTTAATTTACTCAACAGCAGCATTCACGCTGTCTTCACTTGTAACGCCACAGATAAGCTTCAACAGTTTCATACTATAGCCCTCATTCCGTTCTTTACCCTCTGTTTTACTATGTATAGCTTCGATTTCGCTAGAAACTCATCTAGCAATTTGTAGCCTTGTACGAGAGGATATAATAATACCAGTACCACCGACTTGTACGTATACCTGGGCTACGCCCTTACTAACCCTGCGTCTAGCTTCGGTAATGAAGGTGACAGATTTCGGAGGAGGATGAACTTTTTTAGGGTCAATAGCAGGGCATGTGTCTCTGGGTTGTAATAGTGAAGTTATGACTAGTGGGTAGAGGCCTTCAATGGACTTTCTAATACTTCCAGCAGGTGGGATAAGCGCCAGATTATGCCAGTCTTTGGAGGGGATAGAAATTATACTGATTATGGTTTTTTGGGGTTTGAGTTTGTATTAATGGTATTTAAAAGAATTCTAAGAGTAATAAAGTTGAACTATCAGCTACTAAAGTCTAGCGTATTACGCCTTAGCGGTTCTGAATAAGAACTTCCTGTAATTTCATAGTGGCACTCTTTCTACAATTGTTACATAGAGTATTTTTTAGGTTACCCGCACATGATATAAAGTAATCCTTTAAGGCTCCTTAGTTGGGTTATATACATGATGAAATGAGCAAAAAAATTAATGCTAGAGGAGACTTCGTAAATAGGCTATAGGTCACCTGTGTCTAAAGTCTCAAGAGTGACTCTAAGAGACCATCACCATTGAAGGGTGGCTGATATAGAGTATATAGAGCTATAGAAGCGCCTAGCTAGAGCATTAGTGAAATTCGTACGTGTCGGTAAAAATAACTAAATCTCCGATCGAGAACTACAACCGGAAACGTTTCATAGCCTATACCGAGTGACAAGACATGATATTTTTTTATTTAAAGAACCTACCTAGGCGTACCTACTCTTTTTTATACCTTAGCCACAGGGTTTCATATATTTATGATTGATTTATTCATTCCTACACTTATTTTTTCGGGAAAAAAAACTATACCAATAGTCTTTATCTATCTATCTACTTGCATAGACCTAGCTGGGGGTCTTCAATACAGGCGGCTCTGTCTATAAAAGTATGGTCAGAACTGGGAATTGTAAACAATAAAGTGAGAATATGCTTATAAGAAAGGTGTTCTAGCCGGATCTGGAAGGAATTATTCCAGATATAGTCTAGTGGGGCGTTTTGAGGGACTGTCTACTAAGAATATTCTTATAAATAATATTCTTATAGACACTAGAGTTGCCTGTAGTAATATCTATGTATGTTCCCGTGAGCAAGTCTACAGCTAGGGGTCACACTCCGGATCTCGAAACCATGCATGTACCCACGCATAAATATAGAATCATGATCGGGGCTTGCGTCTTCCACTGTGTCCTCCATAAAATATTCGCTATACTATGTGCAAATGATGACATATTTTCGCTCCCAAGGAACCTTGTCCCCAATCCGCATGTAGGCACAATAAAAAATGGCCCTTTTTGTCTTAACTAACAATATTTAGAGATTAGTGGTTTATTGCCGAATGGTACTAAATAATCCTGGTTTGTTATGTAGATCTTTTAGGTTCGTTTTTAGAGGGAACCCACACGGCCGATATGTTCCTAGGTCGACTTGGCAGGATAATTATGGATACGGTACTAGAGGCGCTCGCGGGGGTATGACGAATTCTACAGAGAGCAGAAAATGAACTTCAACCAAGCTGATTTTTAGGTTATTCTAACTATCAAAAGGGTTTTCTTGACTTCCGTAAAATTTTTGTATCTGAGCTTGGGGTTGAAGTTCAGTGTGAAGTTAAGAAGATGATTCTATTAAACGAGTGGGAAATCTGTCCCCTATTTATACAATAATATCTGTTACACAAACAATATGAGTCATTCTCGCCGGAATGCTCTTCCTTATTCCTTAAACTTCCACAACAATCTAGATAATCCCATTGTTTTAATACATGACTAATACATGACAAATGTACAATTTTAACACTTCCCCTCATTTGTTACCTCGTATTGAAATGGCATGTTGAAGGTGTGCTGGTTTTGGTAGACCTTTTGTGAGAATGTCGGCGATATTGTCAGAGGTGGAGACATATTCTATGGAGAATATTCCTGATTCGTACCATTCACGAGTGGAGTGGTATTGAATATCGATGTGTTTGGATCTATCATGAATACGTGGATTCCGAACTAGCTCAATGGAGCCAGTGTTGTCAGCGTGTATTGTATAGTTGTAATGTTGATCAAGCTCTGTTAGGCCGGATTTTAACCATACAAGTTGCTTCGCGGTTAGGTTAAGGGCCATATATTCCGCTTCGGTGGTTGACGTAGCAACTGCTCTTTGTTTGCGACTTCTCCAACTAATAGTTGAGTTTCCAAGTTGAAAGACGTATCCAGAAAAGGATTTTCGATCAGAAATGTTGGAACCGAATGAGCTATCTGAGAACCCATGTAACGTATTGTCGGAGTGTTTGGAGTAGAACAGTGTCCAGTCTTTAGTGCCTTTGAGGTATCTGAGAACTCGTTTGGCAGCAATTAAGTGTTCTGCCGTAGGGCAGGAGGAAAACTGGGAGAGAAAGGTGACTGTGTGAGAGATGTCGGGTCTGGTCCCGATACTGGCATACATAAGGGATCCGATTATGGATTGATAGAGTTTTTGATTATCTATCATGGACTCTGGTGTCCCAAGTGTGAGCAGGGTGTTGGGTTCTAGTGGCGTGCCAACTGGCCTAGATTCATGCATTTGGAACTTTTCGAGGAGTTTTTGTATGTACCCTTTTTGAGAAAGGTGTATGCCATCTGAGGTGCAGTCAATTTCTAATCCCAGGATGTATTTGGATTCGCCGAGGTCTGTGCATTCGAAATCTGTCATGAGAGACTGTTTGATGCCTTGTCGATAATTGTTGCTGGGTCCAAATATCATAATGTCGTCGACGTAGACGGCTAGGTAGATGTGTTCTGTGGAGTTAATGAACACACATGGATCGAAGTAGGATGCTTTGCATCCTTTCAGTTTGAGAGAGTCAACCAGGCAGGCGTACCACTCTCAAGGGGACTGTTTCAATCCGTAGATGTATTTGCGAAGTTTACACACTTTGTTGTCTTGTTTGTATCCTTCGGGAAGTTCTAAGTAGATTTCTTCCTTAAGGACACCGTGAAGAAAGGCGGTTTTGACGTCTAACTGAATGGGAATCCAGTTGTTGTGGGCAGCAAGAGCTAGTAGGAGTCGTAGAGAGTCATAACGGGCAACTGGTGAGAAGGTTTCATCGAAATCAAGACCTGGTATTTGTGAATAACCTTTGGCGACATATCTGGCCTTGTATCGTTCAATGGTTCCGTCTCGGTTGTGTTTTGTTTTGTACACCCATCTTCCTTTTACGACTTCTCGATTTTGAGGTCGTTCTACTATATCCCAAGTGTTATTTTTAATGAGTGCGTCGTATTCTTCCTTCATTGCTTTATTCCAAAGTTCCGTGTCTTCCCCTGAAGTGGCTTGTCAAAAGGTAACTGGATCGGTGCTGATGTATGCATAGTGAACTGGAATGTCAGTTGCAGTGTTTGCTCGGGCTTGACGAAGTTGTTTTCTTAGATCATTTCTTTGGGTTCGATGTTCTCTTAAGGATTCATCCTTTAGACGTTCATGATCTTTGGGGTCTTTGTTTTGCTCAATAACTAGGAAATCATCTTTCAGATCTCTGTCTAGTTTCTCGATTTTGGCTTGTATTCTGCGTATTTCTGTGTTCCTTTGTTCTTGTTCGATTTGGGTTGTTTTTTCGACTGGCTTCTTTTCTCTTGTTGACCGTCTAGGTGTTTGGAAAGGGGGAGGAATTGGTGCAATTGTTTCCTTTTTTGGTGGAGATAGTGGAAAGTCTCCGGGAGTGTGTGTTTCTGGTTCTGATTCTTCATCAGAGTCGGGTAGCGGAAGTATGAATTCTTTTTCTTCCCCTTCGTCTTCTAAAGGAACTGCTTCTTTTCCTTTTGGAGATGACTCTGGTACTGACGCTTCGAGTTTTGGAGTTTCTATAGGGGGGTAGGAGATATCAATTGATACTTCCCCTGAAGCTGGAGAGGGGAACGTGAGATCTCTAGTGACTACCACCTTGTGTTGAGATGGTATCCAAACTCGGTATTGTGTGTCGCTGTCTGTGTATCCAACAAATTTTCCTTCGACTGCTCTTGGTTCTAATTTGCTTCCGGCTGGCCTGGCTTCCTTGTGAATATGGATGTAGCATTTCTGACCGAAAGGGTGAGCATGTTTGATTGTTGGTTTCTTTCCATGGAGTGCTTCGTATGGGGTTTTATCCTTTAGAGCACTGTGTAGGAGCCTATTTTTAAGGTAGACAGCAGTTGAGTACGCTTCTTGCCATAGGATTCGGGGATGGTCCATTATCATGCATCGAACCATTGTGGTTACCGTCCTGTTGAATCTTTCGGCTACTCCATTTGATTCATGGGAGTATGGTGGCGTTGTCTCTTGAGTGATGCCCTCTTTTCCGAAGAAGGTCTTGGTATTTTTGTTGACATATTCGCCTCCACCATCAGCTCTGAACCTTTTTATTGTGGTGTTATGCTGATTTTTGACCTTATTGGTGAAGTGTTCGATGGCTTTACACGCATCGTCTTTATTCTTTAGGAAGTAAATCCAAGAATAGCGAGTGTAGTCGTCTATAAAAGACATATAGTACTGGCATTTGTCCTGAGACATTACTCTTTGTTTACCAGAGAGATCTGAATGGACTAGTTCGAAGGGTTGTGTAGCACGAGTACTTATTGTCTTTGGAACCGAATGAGTGCTTTTTGAAAGGGCGCATGGTCCGCAGTGGAAGTTACTTGGTTTCTTTGGGAGATTGGTACGGTCGGCATACAGGCTATGAAGACTAGACGGGTGTCCGAGTGCTTCATGCCATTCAGAGTAAGAAGAGAGACGTGCTACATTTTCAACTATTTGTACATTCCAGTGCCCGTTTACCAATTTTCCCCAGAGTAGTTCCTTTTCGCCCTTTTTAACAATTTTGTTTCCTCCTCCTGCATCAACTCTGCACCCCTTTTTATCAAGAACGGTCTCGGAGATGAGACCAACTGGTCCGAACGTGGGGACGAAGACATCGATGGTAACGACTGAAGTTCTTCCTCCGTCAGGGAGCCAACACTCGATGAGGATATCTCCAATTCCTGGAGCTCGGTGAGCGGTCCCATCAGCTGTTCTAACGATTCCGTCGTATGGTCGAATCGTGGTGAAGAGTTCTTTGTGGGGAGAGATGTGAGCAGTTGCGCCAGAGTCGAATATCCAAGGTGAGGGAGTCGAGGAATTATGGCGTACCATTAAAACGGTTACCGAATTATGTGTGCTTGTGGAGGCATTATCCTCCTTCCCTTTTCCTTTTCCTCCTTTCTTTCTCCATTCTTTTTCCTTCTTGAGCCTTCTGCAATCATCGTGGGTGTGATTTGTGATCTTTTTTCCTGTTTTCGCCAAACAGTAGGTACACCATTTCTTGGTGCCATGACTGGTGTTGAAGACAGTGTCTTCGGAGTTACCAGTCTTGTTGGCGGATAGATCGGTGAGTCTATTGTAGACGTCTTCGTAGGAGAGATTCTCCTTGGTTTGGAGATTGTCGATGATATTTACCATTGAGGTGGCAGTGTTTAGGGAAACAAGCAGTAGGGCTGCTTTGGCTCGGTTAGATTCTGCGACGGAGTGGAAGTCTTTGGATAATCCTTCTTTTGTTGTGTCCTGGCATCGTTGCTGGAACCTATTCCATTGATTTTGGAATGTGCTGGTTCTGCAAGAGAGGTGTTGTCCCGTAACGTAGGTTCAGGAGCGTCATGAGGATATTAATTGTTGTTGCTGGAGTTTCCCTATCAAAAAGGTCTTTAAGGGCTTTCCAGGCACCGTGTGCGCTGCCGGCGGCAACGACTGTGGTTTGTAGTTCTTCTGATACACCGTTGAGTAAAAGTGCGAGAGCTCGCTTAGAGATGGATTTCCAAGTCTTATGCTCTGTGGAGGTTTTGTCGGTCGGTTCTTTTTCCTCGCCATTCACATTTTCCCACCATTCAACTGAATCAAAGGTAATCTTCCAGGCTCCTGCCTGTGCTCGATAGTTTGACTGTCCCCAAGAATCTTAAGTCTATCTGTTTTGACCATGAGATTTCCCATAGGATTGGGAATGGCAGTGCTCGTAGGTTGGACTACAGTTTCATCACCGGACTTGCTTGTAGAAGCTGCTCCTGAAGACATGGTTTGGTATTGGGTGTATGTGTTTGTGAGAGAAGGTAAAGAATAGCGGGGTTTATTGTGCAGAACCCGGGCTCATAACCTGAAGTTCAGTGTAAAGTGAAGAAGATGATTTTTATTAAATGAGTGGGAAAGCTGTCTCTTATTTATACAATAATATCTGTTACACAAAAACAATATGAGTCATTCTCACCGGAATGCTCTTCCTTATTCCGTAAACTTCCACAACAATCTAGATAATTCCATTATCTTAATACATGACTAATACATGACAAATGTACAATTTTAACAGGGGTCACTTATTGACTTGTTGATTTTTGGTGGAATTCGTCACACCCGGGTTCGTCATACCCCGGGCGCCTCTACTGTTGTATTTTGTCGATCATTTCCTTACGCTCTTAGTATATAGACTAAACTGAGTAAAGTCATGTGGATCTTCCGGTAAACACTTTTGGGTAATAAGCCAATGATCCTAATGAGTGAAAGACCTCTATGGGTACCTATAAAAGCACTCACCCCTATCAACCTCGTTTCTGATAAGACTCAGACACAAATAAAAAGAAGAAATATTCCCACACTTATCCTCTTTTAATCTATATATATATACAGAATTACCGAATGATCCACTGATATAACTTTATGTCCCTTAAACATATATCTATCGTAGTCTAAATATCTCAACTACACTGTAGCAGGGGAAAGCGCCTGTAATATACTGGACCAAACTAAATGTTTGACTGATCGCACAGAAGTACATAACATAACATAGAACGTGTATAGAAAATAAAATAATTATACCACCTCAGTCCATCACTCCGTCCTTCACTCCCACAATTCCCTCACCATGTTTTATCTCCGGCCTATCAACTCCAACCTCAGTAACCACCTATTACTAAAACCTAATCTCGTAGCTCCCGGCCCTCGTCATATACCTAACCCACTTGACGCTCGAATAATTACTCTTCTCGAACACCTTCAAGTATCTCACCAGCAGACCAGATGACGTAAACATCAACAGACTGAAGCTTAATGACAATGGCGGCCGCGACCATGCCTTCTGGTTCGTCATTGATGTGAGTGTTGCGTCTGCGGAGAGGACATATTCGCTTTGACCAGTGAACCGGGGTATTCTATGGATGCTCTAGTAAGTACTTTGACAAGATAAAAGATAAAAAACTACCTAGTGAGGGCGATGCTTACTTCCAGATAATAATGTTCTCCGAAGGCTCGTATTTAGCCTTTCCTTGACTTGTCCGAGTTTGAATGCCAGCTGTATTCAAGGGGGTCGGGACACGGACGACAACATTCGTAGC
The DNA here is from genome assembly GCA_033030425.1 of Verpa conica. Classification (NCBI taxonomy): domain Eukaryota; kingdom Fungi; phylum Ascomycota; class Pezizomycetes; order Pezizales; family Morchellaceae; genus Verpa; species Verpa conica. The sequence goes on from JAUFSD010000004.1 coordinate 591,964, forward strand.
AAAAAGCTTAGTCCCGTAGTTCGCTCTAATTGCGACTTGATACTCGACTTTCGTCTTTCCAATCTCATTCACGATAGCATGTACCCTAAATGGTAAATTCACATTCTCTGTCGCACGATACCTCATCAACTCGAACTCTCCGTCCGGCGGTACAAACGAAATAATCCTATCCGTATCGAACTTCCCGAGCTTCACACATTGATGAAACTGACAGTCCTCAAGTGTAACACTTCCAGCAGCAGCTCTAGTTGCCTTAGTGCCGTTCTTATTACCAGATGGTCTAGTGAGCCCATCTCCATCGAGGAGAAGACGGTCGTTGAGTCCGAATTTACATTCGGGGGTACCAGAGAGGTAGGCACGCATTATAATCTGACCAGAAACGTCGGCCCGGAGAACGGTACCGCCGGCAGACATAAGGAGATTTACATCCTCAATTACATCAACGAAGGCTTCGTTTTTGCGGTATTTAACGTCGGCACGACGCCATGAGAGGGCACCAGTAGCTTGCATGGTGATTCGGGTTGAGTCCTCCTACGAAGAGTTAGAAGTGTGCTAAATGAGGGGTAGCTACGGGGAGATAATTGAAACTTACTACTGCTCGCTCGGATTTTACTCCTTCGGTTGTGATGTACATCTTTAGTGTATCGGTCTCTGTGTTTTGGGGATACCCAAAATCCAAGATTTCTGTTTACCCAGTAACGTTTCAGCAATCCGAATCTGAACCCCTATCTAGTTCCTACTAGCTAAATACCACCCCACTCTCAGAATACCCCACCACTACCACCACCACTTCCCCCGTCTACCCATCTCCGTCTAGTGAATGAAAGACAGTAGAAACGCACCATCAAGAAGCTCGTAGATCAATACGAAGTTGTTCTTTACAGCCTCTTCATCAAATTTCCCAAAGTAGCTCTTTCCCAACGCGATCAGCCTGTATAGGAACTCGAATACTAGCGCGGCATTGGCGTTGCTTTTCGTCACGGCAACGATGTAGATATTTTCATGCTTAACATGGGAGAAGGTAGTTGATCCGAGCGTGAGAATTGGAGAACGAACTTGGGCGTTTGAGATGACCTGGATTCGGAAGACATCTGATAGTCGCGGCCGGCCTGTATTGTTTTGGGTTAGGGGAAGATTCTTTCGGATAGATTATGAAAGGTGAAGCGCAAAGCTTACAGTCGTTTCGAAACTGACGGAAGATTAGATTCTCGCCCTTCTGGTTAAACAGAAGTATTCCTGAGAGCATATCTACTTTCCTGTGTTTGTCGCTTTCTAGACTTCCTTTTTAATGCGGCTCAAGAATTAGTCGCCCGTAGCTGTGTACAGTCCTGTTAAATGACGAGTGCGAATTAGAAGATATAGTCTGTAACTTGTGAACGGTCGTTGGTAACAGAATGTACTTTCCAGTCCTCACGGGGGGATGTAGGGAGATGCTCGGTGCTGCAGGGTGGTCGCTTCAGAGGTGCCGAGATGCCACAGCACAGATCCTAGTCTGGCTTCCAGAACATCACGGGGATGCCTCCAGGCTTGGCAGCAACCACGACCGCAACGTACAAGAGTGATCCCCACATGCCCTGCAGAAAAAGTTCTTTCGCTCAGGATTTTCCCATAGCCGGTATTGCTGGCAATTGACAGCAAGAACCATGTTACCCCTATATATACATGTATGTACCCTAAGTTTCATCTTCTGTGCATATTTTACCCTACATGTAACATACACTTACCTCCCCACAATGGTTGTGGATGTCGGCGATTGGGCCCAGAGCCCAAGCCGATCTCGTTGGGTCTGGTAATCGTCACACATTTCCCACTTCAGGAATACTTCCGCGGATGTAAACAAAAAAGCATGGTAAGAATGCATGGCGAATCTTGGGTTATCCCAACCATAGTGTATGCTGTGCGCCGTTCCCGTTCTCGCGCATATCCATTGTAGGTTGAGAGATCTTTAGCCAACAGGCTGCGCAGACGTGTGTGCTGCTGCATAAATTTAAACCTGTGATGTGCATCTATGCATGGAGGCTGTAAAGAAGGATGACTGTTAAGAAGTGGGTTAGACGGACGAACTAAGATACATGGTGTCATTGAACATAGCGAAGTGGTTAGAGTCCTGGCTGTTTGAGGAGCAGTTAAATTTGTTACTGGGCTGACGTAGAGGTAACAGGGCAGTGATTTATAGCCTATTTAAATAATGCCCTCAAGTCCCGCCCCACTTTTAATACCTTTGAGTAATCAAATCCGGCATTGGATCTTATTCCCAAGATGTTATCGGCCCGAGTGATATTCTATGGCTGTAATCATCGCCACACAGGGCCCCGAATATTATGTAGTAAATCCCCCTAGGTAGTTCCTTTGCGGGTCATAGATATGGGTCTTCCTTCATGGATGGCTAAAAAACTAAGGGCGGGTGAAATTGAGGGATAGTTCTCGTCATTTTCGGGGTATTCGTCGGCTACGCTTGAGGGAGCAAGTAACTCAATATTCGAGTGACATTTCATGATTGAAATATATTATTTATAGCCTGTATTTCTAGACGTAGTAATTAATATTGCCATATACCTCTTATCACGTGGTGTAGATTGGGTTAAAAAGGCTTCGTGAGACATTTGTAGTGCTCAGCCAAGTAGTTGACCGGGTAGTACTCGACCATCGTGAGAAACTCACCGTAAGAATTCCGACAGCCTGGTTAGGTCTGCATCTTCAAGGTGAGATTGGATTGTTATGCGATGCATGTGTCTTTGTAGATGAGATGAGAAACATGTTGCACCCCAATGCTTTTTACACCCCTTATCTTCTTCTTTCACTTTAACCCCTGGGGGTTAGTAGATGGTTGAGCTCCCAACAAGAATTTTGGCGAAATAATTTCACAATTGAGAAACTGTCTGGGGTGGTCTGCGTGGCCTGGTTCTATATGCGTATCAATAGACGCCTAGAACAGAAAATCATTCTATTAACTCGGGGTCACGAGTGCCATCGGTTTAGAATAATAGAGTTCTCAAGCTGTCCCACTCGTTGGTTGAGTGAATCCTTGGTCATTTTTTGCCGGCCCAACCGGCGTCGAGTGAGCAGCTTGTGTCTAAAACCTAAATAGGTTCAAAAAAAGAAAAAAAAGAGGCGGAAAGAAACAAATATGTCCCTACATATTTGCCGCCCTGTACGCGACGCGCCGAGGGAAGGCAAAAAAAAGGTTGGCGAAGAGGAAGTGTGGTGGGGTAAAATCATCGCGCCCTGTCACGTGCTGTTACTAAGCTCATTCCCCCGCTGTTTCCAGGGCGCAACCCTACTATAATAGTACCGATGGCCCCTCCATTCTCCAATTTTCTGCGTCCATCAACCTCCCCAACCTTCCATCGTTCCCGAACCCTTCTTTCCCTACATCCCTTCTTCCCGCTCAACTCATCTCCTAAGTCTCTCTGTATCTCTTTCTTGCGAGCGGAAGTTCCTCTCGTTTTATCATCGTAGCTGCAAAGTCCCGAGCGGAAAAAACATTCATAATTAGCCATGTCCGAACCCATCAGGAATAAGAAGCTCGACACCCTCGCTGGTGCTCCGTAAGTTAATAACTCTCCTCTTAGTTGGATTTCACTTGTTTATCTAGCTGGGAGCAACGCAACTAACCGCCATGGAAAAAAACCAGCACCCCGCAAAACACTCCTTCCGTCAATGCCCCAATCAATTCTCATGCTGTTGAGCCAAAGGTTTCGACTATCCAAGAAGGTTTGTAATCGTGTTCGCCACTTCACCCTATGAAACAACTTTTTTCTTTTCATTCCTCTATTTTTTCGCTGACCGGTGGCGGAATTCTCTTAATAGAAAAGTTTGACCGCGCTGCCGCCGCTTCAATCTTTGCCTCTGACCCCCGGTTGGTGTCGATGATTCAAGGAAAGCTCGGCTCGCTTGTCGGGCGTTCTTCCGGCTATATCGAATCTCTTCCGGCTCCCGTCCGCCGCCGTATCGCTGGCTTGAAGGGTGTTCAGAAGGAACACTCTAAGCTCGAGGCCGAGTTTCAGGAGGAGGTTTTGCAACTCGAGAAGAAGTACTTTGCTAAATTCACTCCTCTGTACGAGAAGCGTGCCAAGATCGTCAATGGTGTTGCCGAGCCCTCAGAAGAAGAGGTCAAGGCTGGAAAAGCAGATGACGAGGAGGATGATGAGGAGAAGGAGGCGGAGGTTAAAACCGAGGAAAAGAAGGATACAGAGGACCTTAAAGGTGTTCCGGAGTTCTGGTTATCTGCCATGAAGAACCATCTCTCGCTCGCTGAGACTATCACTGATAGGGATGAGGCTGCCCTTAAGCACCTTACTGATATCCGCATGACTTACCTCGACCGTCCCGGCTTCAAACTCATCTTTGAGTTTGCCGAAAACGACTTCTTCTCTAATAAAGAGATCACTAAGACCTACTATTACCAGGAGGAGAGCGGCTATGGTGGTGATTTCATCTATGACCATGCCGAGGGTGACAAGATCAACTGGAAAGAAGGCAAAGATCTTACTGTCCGTGTAGAGAGTAAGAAACAGCGCAATAAGAGTATGTGTTTCACTATCTATTCTGAGTTTCTCTCTAGGGTCTTTTCATCCTAACACCTTTAGCAGACACCAAGCAGACCCGCGTCGTAAAGAGGACAGTTCCGACCGAGAGTTTCTTCAACTTCTTCTCTCCACCAGAGGCCACTGGCGGTGATGAAGAGGACGATGATGCTTCCACTGAACTCGAGGAAAGACTAGAACTCGACTACCACCTCGGTGAGGACATCAAGGAGAAACTCATCCCTCGTGCCGTCGACTGGTACACTGGCGAAGCTCTTCAGTTCGAAGAGCTAGAAGATGACATGGATAACGAGGAGTTTGACGATGATGAGGATGATGATGATGAGCTGAGCGAAGACAGGGATGATGATGATGAAGAGTCAGAAGATGAGGTAACTTCCATATTCAATCTTTGGATTTTAATTTCTCAGACGTATGCTTACAATATATTCAGGATGATGGTACAAAGCCTAAGCAGGAGGCTGCCGACTGCAAGCAAAGCTAAATGGATTAATTGTTACCTCTCTCCCCAAGTAGTCAATTCTGACTATCATGTTCCATGAGCCTATGAGTGTATGTCTGAGTGTTCCTCGGAGGATCTTTCTAGGAACTTTGGAGTGGGCAAAATAGCAGGGGGTATATATCGGTAGGGTGCAAAGAAAGGAAAAAGTGGTCTTGTGCTAGGAAATTTGTTTCTCTTTTCATTTTCAAACCCCTTTATAAACTATTACGATCACTTAGTGGGTCACTTTTTTTTTTTTTTTTTTTCTTGTGTTCTGTCCTGTGTTCAGTCAGGACAGAAGTGTGTAGCTTTGTCCTGTCCTATTTACTCTACTGCTCTCTGTGTTTTTTTCTCTCCGGATTTTCCCTTTCCTTTTCCTTCTAAATTCTTCCTGTGGCGAATGCCTATGTGTCCTGTTCATGGATTTTTGCGTGTGATGTGGCTGGGAATGGATGTCGTGTACGTGCACTATTGGGGATGATGTTATGAATTACTGGCTTTCCATCGCAAGCTCCGAATCCCGTATATTGGTTGCCACAGCGACTATGCTGAGGTTTGTGTCCATGACGAGGAAACTTGAGTTGTATTGGGCAGGAAGGTAGGAGAACTTGTGGAATTTTCGGGTTTAGGCGGCACTACAGTGGCGTCTAGTAAAGTTGAGGAGGGATGAAATAGTTCTTACATACTACACTAAAGTTAGGAGTCTCAGGGGGGGGCGGTATCGAACTGTACATCAGTTCATTATTCATTATTATTTATCTCGTGTTTAATAGTTTAGGAATTCAAAAGACCGGATGATTCTCCAGTACATCTGGGTCAAGAAGTGAGGCTCTAGATAAACGGCCGGTCTAGGATTTTGCGCGCGGGTGCAGGGTCAGATCAGGTACATGCGCTCGATTCTGCCCAACTGCCGTTTGTGGGGGTAAGGACACGACCACCGGTATAGGCACGGTGAACATTCAAGCATTTAGGAGTAGAAATGCTCTAAGCAGCTTTTAGATACGGAATTATGATGGTTGCATAAGAACTCGGCTGTCTAGAGATAGTAAGAGATACATGTATATACTGAAGATAAGCTCAAATTCCAATGTTCTGATGAGAGGGGGAAGGCATGAGGAAGGAAGCAGCCTCTAAATGTGTCTTTCCTGAGACATCTTAACCCGCCTCGTCCTGCCCCTTTTCGCCGGGGGTTCAGTGCCAAGCAACCTCGGGGTCTCTCCCATCATATCCTCGCTCACCTTTCTCTTGTTCCGTTCAATCAGTCCTGGCTCAAATTTATTTCCTTGTGCCCACCACCGAGATTCCAGTATTTCACCGGAAAACTCGAAAAAGGGTCTTCTAGAAAGCTGTCAGCTTCTACCAGCTATTCTTCATCACTCTAAGGAACAACAACCACCCCGCCCTGAATCTAACTTCATCCCCTCCTCATCAACTACAACTGGCAACCACCTTAAACTTCATCACCACTCCCGTTTCCCGGTCCCCTCTTCATCCTTTATTATTATTTGTTCGAGTTACTTGACCTCAGGCCAACCATCTTCATCAATAACCCCCTTGGAGGAGAACTATAGTTCTACCTGCTAGCCTATAGCATTAGGGGACAGTCATGGCGCACACGTACAATATCGAGACTGGGGCGTGGATCCAGGACCCTCAAGAAGGGTGGGTCTCGTCCAAGGTTATTTCAAAGAATGTAACTGGGACAACAGCTACTTTAGTGTTTGAAATTACTCAGGGAGACCGAGTAGGAGAGGTAGGATACTTTTGAATTCTTTCCCGGGTAAAGGAATAAGGGCTGATGAAAATTCATTACAGAAAATCACCAAAACAACATCGCTTATTGTACTTGAAGGGAATGAAGAAGATAAAGATCTCCCACCGTTAATGAATCCTCCCGTTCTCGAGGCTTCAGACGATCTTACAAGTTTATCACATTTGAACGAGCCAGCAGGTACTTATCTGGAGATTGGACCCTTATTAGTAACTTGCGTTAGTTTGCTCATTCCGTATAGTTTTACAGGCCATCAAACTTCGATATGCGAAGCGCGAAATTTACACTTATTCTGGTATTGTCCTTATTGCGACAAATCCGTTTGATCGGATGGACTACCTCTACGATCCTGGCCTTGTACAGGCCTATGCTGGGAAAAGGCGAGAGGATCAGGATCCCCATCTATTCGCAATCGCTGATACTGCTTACCAGTGAGAACCCCTAGAAGTGACGGGTAGTGAGTTTCCCAGCTAATAGATGTTTCCTAGGGCAATGGTTCGAGACGACAAGAATCAAACTATCGTTGTGTCGGGAGAGTCTGGTGCTGGTAAGACAGTCAGCGCGAAGTATATCATGCGATACTTTGCTACCGTCGAAGACCCAAGCAGACCAGGTAAACGGAAAAAGAGTCCATTGGGCGAAGTCATGAGCAAGACAGAGGAACAGATCCTAGCTACCAATCCAATCATGGAAGCTTTCGGTAACGCGAAGACAACCCGTAATGATAATTCGTCTCGTTTCGGAAAGTACATTGAGATCTTGTTTGACAAGAACATTGACATTGTGGGGGCAAAGATCCGGACATACTTACTCGAGCGATCTAGGTTGGTTTACCAACCGGCAACGGAGAGAAATTACCATATCTTCTACCAGTTAATTGCGGGATCTTCGGATGAAGAGAAGAAGTCATTAGGACTTATGGCTGTAGAGGAATATAGCTATTTGAACCAGGGAGGAGACCCGAATATTCCGCATGTCGATGATGCTGCCGAGTTCAAGTATACTCGGGAAGCCCTTGGAACGATTGGTGTCCCAGAGATCACTCAAACTCGTATTTGGAAAGTTTTGGCAGCGTTACTTCATCTTGGTAACACAAATATTGAAGCTTCTCGGGGAGGGTCTATACTCTCAGCTTCAGAGCCATCGTTAGTCAAGGCTTGTGAACTTCTCGGGGTTGATGCCGAAGAATTCGCAAAGTGGACAACAAAGAAGCAATTGGTTATGCGAAACGAGAAGACTGTCTCCCCATTGAGCCAGAAGCAAGCACTTGTTGTTCGTGATTCTATCTCTAAATTCATCTATTCGAGTTTGTTTGATTGGCTCGTGGAGACTATTAATGCCGGATTGGCGACGGAGGAGGTTAGAGAGAAAGTCAAGTCCTTCATTGGAGTGTTGGATATCTATGGTTTCGAGCATTTTAAGCGCAATTCTTTCGAACAATTTTGTATAAACTACGCCAACGAAAAACTTCAACAAGAGTTCAACCAACACGTTTTCAAGCTTGAGCAGGAGGAGTATGCGAGGGAGCAAATCAACTGGGCATATATCGAGTTCTCTGATAACCGACCTTGTATCGACTTGATTGAAGGAAAGCTCGGTGTTCTCTCTCTTTTGGATGAAGAATCTCGCCTTCCTGCGGGCACTGATGATAGTTTTGTCAACAAGCTTCATCAGAACTTCGGTAGTGGCAAGCCCAAGGATTTTCCTTATCAGAAGCCCCGATTTGGGAAATCTTCGTTCACTGTGTGCCATTACGCTGTCGATGTTACCTATGATTCTGAAGGCTTTATTGAGAAGAATAGGGATACAGTGCCAGATGAACATTTAGAACTGCTGAAAGCTTCTACGAACCCGTTTCTCACGGAGGTTCTCCTAGCTGGGTCTTCCGCTAGAGACAAGGAGATAGCTGCCCCAGCCAAGGTGGGTGCTGTACCCGCTGCACCCGGCGCACCCGGCGCACCCGGAAGAAGAGCTGGTGCTACTGTACGGAAACCAACTCTGGGTGGTATTTTCAAATCTTCGCTCATTGACCTCATGGGCACCATTGGGGGCACTAACGTTCACTATATCCGTTGTATCAAACCGAACGAAGCGAAGGTGGCATGGAAATTTGAAGGACCTATGGTTCTTAGCCAACTTCAAGCTTGTGGTGTTTTGGAAACTGTAAAGATCAGTTGTGCTGGTTATCCAACCCGATGGACATATGAGGAATTTGCTAGCCGTTATTACATGTTGATTGAGTCAGATAAGTGGAAGTCTGGGAGCATTAGAGACGTTGGGCTCTGTATCCTACAGAGGACAATCCCGGCAGAGGGACATCCTAAGGATGGGCAGAAGGATGGCAAGGATAAATTCCAGTTAGGAATGTCAAAGATCTTTTTCCGAGCGGGGATGGTATGTGGTCCTTATTTAATAATCACGGATTTTTTTTTTTTTTTTGGTTGTTGCTTACTACGTTTTTAGTTGGCATATCTTGAGAATATGCGGACAAGTCGCTTGAACGAATGCGCGATCTTGATTCAGAAGAACTTGAGAAAGAAATATTATAGACGGAAGTATCTAGAGGCTCGTGCTTCAATAATGAACGTCCAGGCATGGTCTAGGGGGTATCTTGCTCGGAAGGAGGCACAAGAGATGCGGACAGTTAGAGCAGTTACTACTATTCAAAGGTTCTGGCGTGGTTCGAAAGAGCGCAAGGCTTACCACAAGATACGCAACAATGTTATTGCAATGCAAGCTCGTAAGTGTATCTTTATAAGTCGTACCAGTAATATTCCAGGCTAACGTTTTTCAAGTGGCCAAGGGTTACCTGACAAGGAAGAGTATTACCGATCGGATAATTGGAAACGCTGTGAGATATATTCAAAAGGCCTGGCGGTCAAGGTATATTGTCCTTCCTAAATTCCTTATAGGGGTGAAAACTAATGTTTTCTTACTTTAGGCGATTCCTGAAGGCCTGGAGAACTTATCGAAGGAGGTGTATCTATATTCAGAGTGTTTGGAGGGGTAAGCTTGCTCGGCGACAGTACAGGACGATGCGCGAGGAAGCACGCGACCTTAAGCAGATATCGTACAAACTCGAGAATAAGGTTGTTGAACTTACCCAAACGGTAGGCAAGCTCAAGCAGGACAATAAAGCACTACTAGAGAAAGTGGAAAGCTTCGACAACCAAGTCAAGAACTGGCGAACAAAGCATGCGACACTCGAGAATCGAAACAAGGAACTACAGCTGGAAGCAAACCAAGCCGGTATCGCTGCAGCTCGACTGTCACAAATGGACGATGAAATGAAGGTATTGCAGCGCCAATTTGATGAATCGACGGCAAACATGAAGAGACTGCAAGAAGAGGGCAAATCTTTGCGGGAGGCACTATCGAATAGGACATCGGAGCTTGACGTCATCAAGTCTCGCGATCAAGCCCACGAAGATGAAAAGATGACACTCAGACAACAGATCCAAGCCTTGGAGGACCAGCTCCAACATGCAGGTCCACCGATCGAGGAGAATGGTGTAGTAGAAAAACCAGCAGGTGGTCTTGCTAATGGGCTCATTAATTTTGTGTCGAACAAGAAGCCAAAGCGACGTAGTGCTGAGATTGGTAGGTTTGAGGGTGATGGGATGTACCGGTCTTCATATCAGACTCGTCCTGTTTCAATGATGCCTCAATCCGTACCCATTCGCAATCGGGATCTTGAAGCGTTGGCTTTCAGTCCTGTTGAGAATAATGAGTATGAGCTACACAGGATACTTGAAGATGACGAAGGACTGAGTGACGAGGTTGCCATTGGTTTAGTTAGGAATCTTAAGATTCCACAGCCTAACCCCCAGAACCCGTTGCTAGAGAAGGAAGTCTTGTTCCCAGCCTACATTATCAATGTGGTTACCTCAGAGATGTGGAACAATGGATTTGTAAAGGAGTCTGAGCGCTTTTTGGCGAATGTCATGCAATCGATACAGCATGAGGTTATGGTAGGTTGATTAAGGCTTTTAGTACGAAAAATTAAAAACTAATTAATTACGATTTAGGCTCATGATGGTGATGACGCCATCAACCAAGGCGCATTCTGGCTCTCCAACGTCCATGAGATGTTATCGTTCGTATTTCTCGCTGAAGATTGGTACGAGATCCAGAAGAAGGACGACTACGAGTATGACCGGCTATTGGAGATAGTCAAACATGATTTAGAGAGTCTCGAGTTCAATATCTACCATACATGGATGAAGGTCCTTAAGAGAAGATTGCATAAGATGATTGTCCCGGCGATCATTGAGTCGCAGTCACTTCCAGGATTCATTACCAACGACGGTAATAGGTTCTTAAACAAGTTCCTGCAGACGTCAAGTACACCTGCGTACAGCATGGATGATCTTTTGAGTCTTCTCAACAAGATCTACAAGGCACTGAGGGGATACTTTATTGAGGATTCTATTATTACTCAGGCAGTCACTGAGCTCCTGAAGCTCGTTGGTGTTACGGCATTCAACGATCTTCTGCTGAGGAGGAATTTCTTGTCGTGGAAGCGTGGATTGCAGATTAATTACAACATCACCCGTATCGAAGAGTGGTGTAAGAGTCATGATATGCCTGAGGGAACACTTCAACTCGAGCACTTAATGGTAAACATACTTCTTTCTATACATATACTATAATTTACTAACAACCTTTTAGCAAGCCACAAAACTTCTGCAACTCAAGAAGGCTACACTTAGCGATATCGAGATTATTCAAGACATCTGCTGGATGCTCTCACCAAATCAAATCCAGAAGCTCCTCAACCAGTACTTGGTGGCCGACTACGAACAGCCTATCAACGGCGAGATTATGAAAGCCGTCGCTTCAAGGGTTACCGAGAAGAGTGATGTTTTGTTGCTCCAGGCTGTTGATATGGACGATAGTGGTCCGTATGAAATTGCAGAGCCACGACAGATTACTGCACTCGAGACATACCTTCCGTCATACTTGCAAACTTCTCGTTTAAGAAGACTTGCAGACATTGTATCTGCATCTGCCCAGGCACGTGCAGACCAGGCTGCACGAGAGGAAGCGATGAAAACTGGCCTCGGGATCATTGATGTTGAGATGAAACAAGCAATAACTCCCGTGGGTGAATTAGAGCCGGTACATGAGTAATAAACAACCATTGTAAGTTCCGCACAGACATGAAATTTTTGTGGGGAGTAATTCTGACTAGAATTGTGTAGTTTCTTGACTTTATTCTGTAATGAGTTTGATGACATTGATGAAAGAAAGAAAGAAAGCCACCTGCTGGCCTGGGAAGGGAGGAGCTATTGTCAAAAAGCTGCTATAAAAATTTCTCTGGTCCAGGCTATATCCGCATTTTCTTTATTTTGGATACTTGAAAGCGAGTTTGAAACTTGAAGTATTTTATATGAGTTGTAACTTGTTTGTCGCGCGTGTGGAAGCCGGATGGGCTAGGGAACTTGGGGTCTGGGTTGGGTGTGGGTTGTGGACTGTAGAGAGCGCGCATGTTGGTCGGTTTTTTTTTCTTTTGATCTTTGGTTAATCTTTATCCTCATACCTTTTTTAGTCACTTATTTTGGAAGGATTTGTTCGCAATTCTCTAGTTTCCTTTCCATCTGTTCATTTTTTGTTTGGCATCCACCTTGACAGAAGGGGGGGGGGGTGATTATCATACCAATTTTTATCTTCCTGGAATTTGGCTGCCTTTCCTTTTTCCCATATTTTCCCCCATTTGTAAATCGCATAGAATTTTATTAGCCAGTGTTTTCGCAACATATCTAAATACAAAGCCTGTTTGTTTATTAGTATCATAAAGAGCGATATTCTCTTTCAGCCTGCATATTGTATGTAGCCCATAAGTCTTGAGATAGGGCGGCATATCACATACTATCACTCGCGAAAGAAGAAATGTTTGTCGGCAGTTGGCCAGTAGGGATCACATGGCCAGGGACTATAGTAAACACGACCAGAATGAGCAAAAAAGTCGAGATGTGAGCCCCACCTTCACCGTACCAAGGGGGGGAACAAAAACAAAAGTGGATATCTCCCCCTCACTTTACAGTATCTAGGCCTTGGCAGAGGACTCCGTGTGACTTTTGATCGACGAGGCTTAATCCTGTCCATGTCTGGAATCATCACACGGCAACCGGGCAGAGGAGTCTTTAAATACCGCAGCCTGTCCCCCTCGTCTTGCAACATTCCATCATTGTCTAGATTAGCGAGACTGTGAGTTTGATGCCCCCCCCTCGCAAAAAGTGTCTGGCTATTTAACTGACTTGTCCTTTCTCTACACAGTTTCCATCCCAACTTCTCCCTCACGCCACTCACCCACAATGCCGCTGCTCGGCCTCCCCAACGAGCTCCTTCTCCTCATCGCCGCAGAACTCGCTATACCTTCGGATATAAACTCATTCCTTAAGATAAACCATCGTCTCTTCCATCTGATCTCACCTCTCTTTCGTGACATTGCCTGCCAGAAGCCCTACGCCGTAACCGCACTCTTCTGGGCAGCAGTAACAAATAATGAACCCACCGCACGCCACATTCTCCAAAAGGGCGATAATGTCATTATCGTCCGTCGAGCAGCCGGCGAAACAGGCCGGAAGATGGTACTCCACTCAACCCCCGGCAAGTTCCGAGATGCGCTACTCAAGACCGTAATGGAAGGCGCTGGTAGCAGCGGTGAGGATATATCGATATTGGACCATTACACACAAGAGACTGCGCTGCACCGAGCTGTCAAGTCCCAACGTGTGGGGCTTGTAAAGAAGCTCCTCGAGAAAGGGGCCGACACAGCGGCGCAGGATATCGGCGGGTGGACAGCGCTCCATATGGCATCTCGACAAGGAAACGAGACGGTGGTGCAGCTACTGTTGGAAAAGGGGGCTGACGCAAATATCGAGGGTTCATATGGCGAGACTGCTCTCTGTCTAGCAGGGCAGCATGAAGCTGTTGCTCGCATACTCATTGATAATGGCGCGGATCCGTCGGTTCAGGATAGCTACGGACGTACTCCATTGCACCTCTCGACGCGGTATTGGCACGATTCATTGACTCGCCGGATTATCGATAAAGGCACATCGATCACTGTTCGTGACCATGATGGCCTCACGGCACTCCACCTTGCGGCTTTATACGGCTCCAAATCACTTCATGTTCTGCTCGAGAAGGGCGCCAACATCAATGTGCAGGACATATTCGGCCGGACACCCTTACACCTCGCTGCGAAGAGTGGTGGAGGAGCTATGGTGCAGCTTTTGCTCGATAAAGGGGCAGATGTATCAGCGGTTGATCACTACGGGAGGACTCCGCTACATCTTGCTGCGGTGAGGGATAACGAGTCTGTTGTTAAGGTATTGCTAGCAGGAGGTGCAGATGTAAAGATTAAGGATAATATTGGGAGGACTGCGTCCCAAGTTGCGATGCGGGGAGGCGGGAGAGCGAGGTGGGCTTGGATGTTGTTGGAAAGTGGATGAACGGGGGTTATCGGTAATATTATAATTATATCGTGGTGATTTTATTTATTTATCTAGGCCTCTTTTTACCTGTTTTAATTGTTTCCTTTTGATTCTTGTATGGTAGGTGGTAGGTGGGATAGAGGCGTCTTTGTTGGTTATACTACATGTATATAAGTAATTGTTTCATCGTGTTTTTTTAGCTTTTCTGCGAACTTATTAAGGGTCGGATAGATTCTGCTCGTTTTAATAACCTATTAGTTCATACAGCCGTTTGGCTCCACACCTAACTATAGAAGTCGTGTTATTGATCCGCTAAACTAGAAACAGGCCCGTAACTCTTGTTCTTATACCTATTCTAGATCATCAAAAGCCATCACTCACGTATCAGTAGCCATCATGCGATATATCAAAGTACAGCCATCTTAGTACTATACGTACTAATCAAATATAATTTTTCCTAGAGACATAGCTATACTTGAGCAAGAGGTGAGCTTGGTATTTCCGTTGACTAAGTTAGTAGTTTATAAGATAATTACCTATTGAGATTACATGGTATGGTAATCTGTACTATGAAAGTAGGCTACCCGATAACCTAATACTGTAGCCGGATATACCTGCGAAGTATATCTTAAGTGGCTAAAGATTCTCATGAGATCTTTTCCTTCTTCATTTTAACCTAAGCCGAAAATTTACCAAAGACAAACAACAGAAAATAAAAGGCTAGTCTAAATAATACACCCCACAAATCCTAAATGCCTATAAGCTACATGATAGGCTCCTACAAGCGCAGTACATTACTATACAAGCGTAGGCCAGATTCCATGCCTAAAAGTGAAGTATACCCTCCCACACCACCTCTGTAATCTCTTAAGTTACACTTAATAATCCCGTACATCACCACATAGAGTCTTCACTATTATCCTTAGTTGAAATATTAACCTCAAGTACAGCCAGATATAGGACCACCCTATTTAACCAGTAAATCTACAACCACTGTATTCCCGCTCGATACAGCCTACTGTAGGCGTGTCTACCCATAATCGTCTAGATTTAAGAAGTTTGCTCCACTTCTAAGTAAACTTTCTACAACCGCTATATTCCCACTCAAGGCCGCTAGATGTAGGGCTATTTGTCCGTAGCCGTTTCAAGCCGAAATAAACGCTCCCCACTTGAGAAGAATATCGACAACCCTTCCGTTCCTTTTGGATGCCGCTAGGTGTAGAACTGTTTTACCCTGATTATTCCGAATCAATAAGTCTACTCCCCACTCGAGTAGAAATTCCACAGCCTCTATATTCCATTCAATACCGCTAACTGTAGGGGCGTCTGTCCATAATAATCTCGGGCTAAGATATTCACTCCTCCCTCGATTAGGGGACCGGCGGCCGCTATACCCACACTAGATACTGCTAGGTATAGGGCTGTCTGCCCATAATTATTCCGGGTCGAAATATCCGCCCCACTCTCAAGCAGAAGCCCAAGAGCTGCTGTATTTCCTCTTGATGCTCCTCGATACAGGGCAGTAT
The DNA here is from genome assembly GCA_033030425.1 of Verpa conica. Taxonomy (NCBI): domain Eukaryota; kingdom Fungi; phylum Ascomycota; class Pezizomycetes; order Pezizales; family Morchellaceae; genus Verpa; species Verpa conica. The sequence continues at coordinate 607,731 of JAUFSD010000004.1, forward strand.
CCCCGTCGTAATTCTAAATCGAAATATCCACTCCCTTCTTGAGTAGAAAGTCAATAACCAGTGTGTTCCCACTTGATGCCGTGCAGTGCAGAGCTGTTTCCCCCCGGGTATCCAGTGCCAGAGTAGCCTGGAACCCGAAGATTGTTGTCCCTTTTTCCAGTCCAGAAATCTAGGCGGCTTCAGAAGACAAATTCCAGTGCAATCTTGTCTTTTGCTCTTGATTTCGTTGTCTTGCTTCAAAATCCTCGAGCCATATCCAATTAAGGATCTTCGTGCGGCTTTCAGCTATCCAGTGGGATATATTAGCGGAATACATCTACTACCTTAGACCCGATTCTACTTAACTTCAGCGGCAAGGTTTGTGTTTTCACTATATGCCTCGATCCTATGGACAAAGGTATCGACCTCTCGGACAGACACATCGATTTTTTAGACAGAAGTACCAATCCCATGGGCAGAGGCATGGGTTTCTCGGGTAGAGGCGCCTATTGTCTAAACAGAAGTATTTGTTTCATTTGACAAAGCCTTGCACTAACCTCAGTACAACCTAACCATACCTTGTCTGACATCTAATACCCACATTTGATCTGTTGTCAGAGCCAACGTAAACAAGCCCTTACACCTTTCGATCCGCGCTATATGCTGCATCGTATCCTTCTCCCTCAGTAGCCATTTCAAACTATCCACCACACCCCTAGATCCAGTTCAGGGCTCTAACTTCAACCGCAGTTTCTCCAGATCTTCGGCGCACCGCTTAAGCGGTCCATCGTCACCATGGAGTGTTTTCAAAGCTGCTGATTGTGGTGTAGTATGGATATGGCTTGATAAGGTTGATAAGACCTTCCCCAGTGAGTATGTACAGTTCGTTGACAAGGTCTTAGAGATCTTTTGGTGCCCGGCTAACTCCAGTTATATATTTATAGCCCAGGGCTGTGATTTTTCCGGTTAGTTTCACCACTGCGATGATGCCTGCGGCAAGGCCTATAGCTTCGGTCATCCTTTTTTTAAAGACTAGAAATGACGGGTTTGTTGAAGGATTTGTAGTGAGATCATCGTATCTGGTCTGAGGCTCTTGGTTGTAGGGTGATCAGTTATCATAGATCTATGCTATGTAGATCACATTACTAGAGTTAGCCATATATATTTTTATTGAATTAAAGATAACTTAAGTAACGCTCCATAATCTCCCATTTCTCTACGTCAATTACCACTTGAATATGTCCTAGCACAATTTTTCAAAGTATCATATTGATATGTTCGAGCCATCTTTGCGCATCTCAAGGGGCTAGTATTTACATTAAACCACATGAAATCCAACTACTTCTATCCTCCATGTATTACCATGTCCCATAAAAATAGGTGAAGAGCCGCCAAACCGCATCTACTCCCTCCCCAAAACATCCTCGAAAATCTTCCTACAAGGTACTCTACTCCCCAATCTTGCACACATTAGAAACGCTCCACTAAGCTTCCTATGTAAACTATAAGTCTCCTCCGGCGGTGGGGTAAGTCTCTCCCTAACCATCAACGGGATAAACTCGCGGACCCTATCTGTCACTGTCTGATTTCTAAAATCATATATTTCTGGTGCAGACCCGCTAAATGGCTCTGCAAGAGTGAGGATCGAGCCAACGTGCGCTTGTAGCATAGTCTCGGATTCGAAGCCAGTTAGATAACCAAGTTCTTTGGAGAGCGTTGTGACAGCAGCTGTGTCGTTGCGTGCGGCAGATGTGAGGAGGGAGCAGTAGGCAGATACGAAGGGTGCATCATAGGCGCGCGAAGCACCGAAGTCGAGGAGTTCAATCTAGGTGCGTCAATAGTGTAGATTAGAAGTGAAAATAATCAGAAAGGCAGAATTATAGATGGTAATCAGGATACAGACTATTCATATATGGCTATGAGGTTCTTCAAGTTATGTGGGTATGTATAAAGGTTTATTGTAAAGAAAAAAAAAATGGGAAAGGGATGGCAAAGGTAGGGCTTCTCTGAAAATAAAAGACGTCCAATGAATATCCTCACTAGTTGGTAAAGCACTAACCTTTCTATCCTCCGCATTCCACAAAAAATTCGTCCAATTCGGATCCGTCTGCATAAACCTAAATTCCTTTACCTCCCTAAAACACAGCTTCAGAACCTGCGTCCCAATCCAATCCCTCTCCTCCTGACTTAACTCTCCCATAACCTTCGTCACTCCCACCCCCCACATTCTCTCCATACACAATACCTGCGGCCCACACGCCTCATCGATCACTTTGGGTACCCGAAACACATCCGTGTCATCTTTCAGCAACTCTCCAAACCGCTTTGCACATTCACCCTCACGTATATAGTCACATTCCCACCCTAGTTCTGTGCGTGCATTCGCGATAGTTTTATCTAGGTAGAGCCCCTTTGGCAGTAATCGAGATGCAGTGAGAAGTACGGCAAGGTTAGACAGATCACTAGAGATGCTATCGGCAACGCCAGGGTATTGTATTTTTACAGCGACCGGTATGCCTGTACCCGCGAGAGTGGCAGCATGTACTTGCCCGATCGATGCAGCGGCCATAGGAATCTCGCTAAACTCACTAAACAACTCTCTCCAATTCGGACCTAGGTTCGCAACAAGTACCTGATTACGCTGCGAGGCGGGCATGTAATCAGCACTATCTTGTACCCTCGTAAGAACTTCATGAATCGCCGGCGGTAGCATTTTAGAGTCCTGGAACGACATCATCTGGCCGAGCTTGAGTGCAGCACCCCGCATACGAGAAAGTTTTTTGACAAGACGTTCGACATTAGCTGGGGAGAGCATAACACCACCGTTAGAGGAGTCACCAAGGCCGGTTGCACGCTTAATAGATTCAGTTGCGGCGCCCCAGGCCATGCCAGTTGCAAGGCCGCCGTAATGGAAGAGGCGGCCGAAGCGGGATGAGGGTACACGGGAGGCATTCATTTTAAAAGTGGTAATTTCTGGCTATTGGAGAGAGAAATGTTAACTTGATCATTTTTGTGGGGATATGGGTGTTGAGGGGCTAGAAAAGAGAATGCCACACATTTGAGATGAACTTGCCTGCTGCTCGACGACTGGTTTAATACTTTCCTCGGTATCTTTCTCTAGCTCTGCTGTAAGTTTTGCTGTTTCTGCATCTGTTGCTTTCAACTCCGGTGCAGCTGGGATAGAAGAGGTAATGGGGTTTTTGACGTAGAAGTGATCTTGGTCTTTTCCCTCTGTTAATGGGGTGTTATCTTCTGGTGTCCCCGCTGTTTTCGGTTTCAATTCATCCCTTGTATCTTGGGGTGTTTGTGATACTATTTTCTTTGCTTTCCTGCTGTGAAACAGCTCATTACTCAAGTCCTTCTCTGGGGCTGCTACACTCTCCGGAATTTTCTCCTCCTTTCCTGGTGTCTCATAAAAAACATCCCCATCAATTCCCTTCCCCGTCACTACCTGTGCACCCTCCGTCCGCCTCGGTATCTTTTTTCTCGGTAAATTACTCAACACACTCGATACTCTAGCTTGGCGGAGATAAAATACATCGTTTCCCGTATCTGGTGAGTCCGCCGTCATCTCCGGGATCGAAGACTCGGATGCATGCTGCAGCCTCTTCGCCTCTTCTGGTGAAGGTGAGGGTTTTTGTGCGGATGCTAGAAGAATATTTGAGGGTGGTATTGTTCCATCAGGAAGTGGGTATGAGTCGGCTTTACGCTGAGTTACTGGGAGGGAGTCGAGTGGTTCGGGGTCAGTGGTTGTGGATGTACCAGGGGTATAAAAGTGGTCTTGCTCAACCCCTTCCCTCTGTGACTGAGCTGCTAAAAAACCAGATTTTCGAGCAGTGGGAACGACAGTGGGCCGAGACCGTAGACTCTTCAACACACTCGAGGAAGTAGTATAGACATTCAATTGCTGACTTCGGATGAGAAAATGCTTTTGAGCGATTGAAGAGGAAACGTTAACCAATGCGATCAAATCCACAAGCCTACGGCCAGTCATCTTGATCGGGTATTAAATGGTGATTGTTCAAGCAACTGTTTCTTCAGGCTTGATTGATTGCGGGGGTGAGTTGAGCTGTCGTCGCAGGCAAGACAAATCTTGAATAGACATATGACGGAGTGAATTGATAGGTGCAAACGGGACAAGGGCATTGTGGATGTCCGGCTTGGCGGGTAGGCGAGTGATGACCTGTGATTTTGACTACGTAAGCTGACCCATCATATTTAACTACATACATGTATTCCACCAGGTAAGTATTCCATCGGTCGAATACTAGAACTTGCCCTTTTGAATCGGTGCCATTACTAAAGACTTCACACAATAGAAATCGATATCAGGTAACAGATACCAGATGGTAGAATCATAACTCCCACAAGGCACGTGTTCCAGGGTGAATGGTGCCCAAGAGATAGTGTGACACTGGTATATTCATTTTTCTGCCTCTTTTTTCCGCCTGTCTTGTCTAGTATGCACAAAATTCCCAGGGCCATGGATCGCAGCCGTAGCCTGCTATATCATGAATTAACAAATCACCCCAGGCCAATGAGAATTTTCTTTGCGACAGCTGTAGATATCCGTTTCGATGACGGAAACCTACCTATAACCGTTGATACCATAGATCCGTGAAAAACTCGGATATCTTGCGAGAAGATGGCAGCGGTCCCGTGAGCCTGTATTAGGTACATACATCCTGACTCTACCAGAAGTTGAACATCTACACAGACGTTTTGAGACCCAACTGACCGCCCCCGATGCTACCCAGGGGGTTTGTAGCCGTATGTACTAGTATATACACTGTTCCAAGAGCCCACCCCGGAAATTTTGGGTCAGGCAAGGATCATCACTGGATGATGTGTTTCCACAGAGCAGAATAGACAACCCCCACCATCATAGACGTCCGCCGATGTTGGAGCAGCAGAGAAAGCAGAAAAATGGCACTGGGGCATTTGGGAAAATGGTGGACTGCCACGACCGTTTTGATCACTGATCACGCTTGAGGGGCTTGCCACGCAGGCGGAAATCATCATCGATTCATCGGGCGCCGCCGCATCTGCCAGGGCAAACATTCACAGCCACTCAAACCCGCAATGCCCATGTCTTGGCATGCAACCTTGGCACAGAGCCGCTGCAGGCCTGGCAACGTCCACCAACCCCTGTGGCGACAATAACAACACGTGCATAGCACTTATGCAGCTCCTTTATGCTTGTGAAACTACATGTAGAGTGCTAACTTACACAGGAAACATCCAGAGGGGAGCGGGGATACTTACTGGGTGAGAGCTGAAGTGAGGAAACGGGTGATCCATTGACACTTCACCTTCACCCTTGACATAAAGGCCCTTGAGAGTCAACAGCGGATAAGCCACACCGCTGCCTCCACGCGACATCTCCCCATGTTAGGTATATAATACACAGGCCTCGCCCGGGTCCCCCCTCTCCCTTCTACTCACTGTCTAAAACTTAAATCTATTGAATACCCTACATAACCCATCAACCTCTAAAGGTTGACTTAGTTGATCAGGTGCCATTAAACATACATTCCCACCACCAGTTAACGACCACCCACCATGCCCTTTGTCCCAAACACCCCCGAGTCCCTCTCAGTCATCCTCTCCCGCGCAGACTCGAAATCTCCCTCAAGCACCTGCTGTGGTGTAACAAACAGCGGCAAGCCCTGCAACCGCGAACTAAAGTCCACCCCCGGCTCAAACTCCCCTTCCTCCGGTATAATTGCAATAATCGCTGGTTCCCGCGTCTTCTTCTGTGACTCCCACAAAGACCAGGCGCAAAATGTTGTTCTTAGACATACAGCCTCTTTTGCACGACGGCGTGAGCTTGTCGGTAGAGGATCAATGGATACATTCATCGAGCAGGTCGAGGTCTTAGTCGGCGGGCCCGGAGGTTCAACAAAGACGAAGGTCACCGCCAAAACGAAGAGGGTCAAAGGGAAAGATGACCCTTTTGCGCCAGTGGAGGAAAAGTACCCCAACACATTTACAGCGCAAGCGGGGCCGCCGAGTCCGCCAACGGGGTACCAGCGGAAGCAGCAACGTAGGAAGAAGCCGAGTCTGCTTCGTAGACTGCTATGTTGCTGTACGACTGGGGAGGATGAGGAGTATAATATGAATGCAGGAAGGAAACAGACAGAAGCCGAGCTAAGAGCTGCTGCTGCGGCAGTAGTAGAGAATAGTGTTGCGAGACCGGCAAGAGTGCATGGGAAGGATAAGAGGGAGTCGAAGGTATTATTTGAGACAACGCCGCCAACACCCCCATTGCCAATGATGTATCCAGGCCGAAAGAACGCTACAGGCGCTATAACGAAGAACGGGAAGAGTGCAGCTGGTGGACTCACAGTCGGCCATGGTCGAACGCCTGCAAGCCAGAGTGATGACGATTCTGATACCGGAATATTTAGCTCTAGCAGTGGGAGTAATAGTAAGTCACTCTCATCCCACATTCCTCCTTCATGAAGAAATACTAAAACTCTACTAGTATTCTATTCATACATTCCTAAAACTCTCTCCCAAAAGACCCAAACCCGTCTCCAACAAGAGCTCTCGAAGCCTTTCTCTGACGGCGACGAGCCTGGGTATATCTATATTTTCTGGCTCACTGACTCCCCATTCTCCCCCGCGTCCACCCCTAGTGGCACAAATACCCACGCTACAAACGCACTACTCAAAACCGCAAACGCAGCCTCTCACCTCCCACCTGGTCAGAAGCCCCGGGTCCTACTCAAAATTGGTCGTGCCAACAATGTTCAGCGCCGACTCCACGAGTGGTCTTCCCAGTGCGGCTACAACCTTTCGTTGGTCCGCTTCTACCCACACGTGTCTGCCTCCTCGACTCCTGTCTCTACCCCCGGTGGTAAGAGATCAGGTGGGTCAACCCCGAGCCTCCACACACAAGTCGGTAAGAAGGTTCCAAATTCCCACCGCATCGAGCATCTCATCCACCTCGAACTCCGCGACAGCCTCGAAAACCCCGAGATTCAATGCAACGCATGTGGAAAAACCCACAAGGAGTGGTTTTCAGTTGAAGCCTCCCGCGAGGGACTCCAAGCCGTCGACGAGATCGTCAAGAAATGGACCGATTATGGCGAACGCAGCGCTATGGTTACTGGTCAAAACGCCCAGGCGGCTCCGATGATCCCGAAGACTAGCGCTACTCCATCCCCAGCAAAGGCAAAGACGAGTACACCACATAGCAACAACACTACCCCAAAGAAAACTAAGATAAAGCAAGATGCGGCATTTACGCCAACACCAGTGGCCAAGCGCCCGACGCTGAAAGATGCGCCTGTTGCTGGCGCTGCGAAGCCGGCTGCGAAGACCGGGAGCAGCGGGAAATCTACGAGCAGCGGGAGAGCAGGAGGCAGTGGGAGAGCAGGGAGCAGCGGGAAAACAGGAGGTAGTGGGAAAGCAGGAGGCAGCGGGAAGAGTCAAAACTTGACACCAGGGTCAGCAGGTGGAAGAGGCAAGTCACCAGCGAGAAGCACCAAGAGTGGGACAAGTCGACCGGGGAGCAGTAATGGGAAAACGAAGGCAAGCCCGCCGAGGAAGAAGGGAGGGGATAAGGGGGGTGGATGGAAAGCGTATGATGAGAACGAAGGAGCGGATGAGTATGTACCTAGTGATTGATCGGTAAGGTAATGGGGTGATGTGACGGGATGAGATGAGATGATGGGTGAGTACGGACTGGACTTTCGATGAACTCGATTATTTGCTTTGTTGCATCATTTGGCGTTTTTTCCCTTCTTTGAGAGATACATGTAGGCACGAATTGATGAATTAAGGTAGGGCGTTTTTAACTTTATTTATGCATACGACTTCCTTGACTAGGCTATGGATACCCTTTTTTTTGTTTGATATAAATATATATAGGCGAACAGCAATTACAGAATCGATTAGTTCTATGGCTAGTTACATACATGTATTTTGATTTATTCATAGTTAGATACATACTTTGCAATTTGAGTCACGATTCATCACTCGTGAATTTCCTGGGTCTCATGATAAAGGTCTTTTGCCTCGTGGAGTCGTGGGATCCCTGTTCTTACTTTAATCTCAAGTTTATTTACTTATTGCTTAGCTGGTGATTATTGTTTCAGGTAGGAACAAAGACCAGGCCAGAGGCCTTATAAGTCTGAGACTATCATTCGAAAGGGCACTAGAGAAATATTTTCCGCCTCTTGTTTCCTAAGAAAAACCCTAAACCTAGAAACGTCTAAAAAGCTATATTAATTAAATGAAACCCCATATATATAAATTCTAAATCCAGACCCAAAGAGAGGAAAAGAGAAGAAAAGAAAAACCCTCCACTAAGCCACAATATAAGCCTATAGCTAATTAAGCACTAGAATAAACATTAAAACTCCCCCACGAAAACTCTGCACTCCCCCTCACTTTCCACGGAGGCCCTTGATCTTCACACTTCCATATTATCTCCAGCACAATTGGGATAATATCCTCACACCTCATTCTTGTCGCATCTTTCGCACACACCGCAACAGCAGCGCTGCCACTCGAACTCATTATCGTGCATCCGGGGCGCTTTGGATCTTTTCGGTCTATAACAGCGTCGAAGCAGAGGGACTGTGCAGCGACTCTAGCTTCGCTGGCAGAGACGGTGGTGCCGCCGCTCCGGGTACTGCATAGGATACCATAAGGTTGGGGTGTGGGTGTAGGTGTGGGTATGGTGGATAAAGTTGTAGGTTCGGGGGCGATTGAGAAGTCGTTGGGTTGAGATAATGCAGTGGCTAGGGTACTGGTGAGGAGGAGCAAGTACTTGCATGTTTGTTTCATTTTGGTTTATGGTGGTTGATTTTGATTGTGTCTATGGTTGTTTTTTTGTAGGAAATGAGACCTGCAAGCTCTATGATACTTATATATTTCTGATGAATATTCAGAATCCGAGTATTAATACTATGAAACATATTTGGTGAATCCCTATGTACTTACTAGAGTTTCAGTGATTGATACTTTATTAGATACCACAAAAGGATCATTATTTGTTTGAGTGATGCTATTGTGTTCTCACGTTTCACTAGTACAAAATGTGTTTTAGCAAAAAAATTCTATTCACGTGAAGAAAAAGCTCTACATTATTTAATTTACAATGATAGCCCTTTGGACTAAAGAGTTGTCTTGTGTAACAAGTAATAAAGAAAAGGAAACACGGGGTACTGCTGAAACAGTATAAACTAGAATACTAAAAATTCGAACCTTTGAACCCCCTAAAGACCCAATAGGGGCGCATCTAGCTATTAATATCACTAAGAATTACTTACATGTAGTATAGGCGTTGATATAGTAGGCTCAGATTCAGACGTATCAAAAATATAACCATTCCTAGTAATTTTCTAAAGTCAAACAATCACTATTATGTGTAGCCACATGCAAGCGTGTGAACTCGAAATCATGAAGATATAGATCTTAATCACCAAAAACCCAATTAGGCACTAGTTAACCCAAAAGAACATAAGCTGATTTAAGCATAGACGGTATTGATAACCTAGCCAAAGAGGGCTAGCCTAACTTTTAGATGTGCAAGAAAGTCGAGTGATGTTTCATGATCTGTTATTCCAGAATTGTAAGCGAGAGGCATGGGTATCCTTACTCTGGTGATGCTGCCCACCTACAGTGGGGGCCAAAGGACTTGAACTTCTCACTGGCCAGAGATATCATCTCTGCTAGATACTTCACTCAAGCACTCTTGTTAATTGGCTATGTCGTAATTGACTAAGCTATAGTACTGCCATATTGGATGGGCGGTGATTTTCACCAGACGAAGGGATAGGGATAAACAGAGGCACCAAGTGATCAACCTCACTTTCTGTGGCACTGATGACGATATTCCTTGTGGCTTTCGTACTCGCGAGGATCTTATCCGGTCGCCTTCCTTGATGAACATTGACTTGGTACAACACAAACATTACGTTCGTACTCCTGATCTCCCCTTTATCATCATGCCCAGGCTAATAATATCTATTTGGATTCCTAACTCCCGTTCCTTGCCGTCATCCCTACTCGTCCCCATACTAGTCCAACATTATATCTGGGTATCCATTGATCCCGGAAAGACGTTATAATGCCGACCAGTAGATGGATTTGTACACGACTATCAGGCGCCTGCTACCTAGGCATCAACATAGGCAACACAATACCCCTACAACCAAACCACTACCAACACTCCACGTCAATCGATTATATATAGCGGATTCAACGAGCTTACAGTTTTAAAAGGCGAGTATCTCTGTGGTAGAGCAGAGACAAGAAGTGATACATGATGATAGTGTGTAACGCTTGAGGCTTACGTTGAAACGAAACGACAAATATAGATCTAGGGCGTGGCGGAGCGAGCTCCGACAAAGATGTTACCCACAACGATGCTGATCAAATTATCGGAACATTCAATATTCCTCAGATTCAAATTTCCAAACCTACGGGATTGATATAACTCGGAGTTAAACAAATACTTGCACGGCAATACCGAGCGAGTGACGGGAGACGGAACTGTGGGCATCTGAAACCCATCTTACGGGGATGTCGTGAAACAACCCGCGATTGGACGGTGGCCAATCTAGAGAGCCGTTTATATAAACAACAGCGCTTTGAGAAGATGTCACAGATTTCTTATCGCAGTCTATCCATTGCCTACCGACAGAAGGGAGAAATCCCACGGCTGCGAGTCATTCTGGGAGGGGAATATATTTGTGGGAACAATCCCGCACGTTTGTCTGCACCCTGCACGGTTGACAGGTACGTGACAAGGTGAATGCAGGGCAATCTCCTTTTTCGGCCCCCGTACCTTCCAGAGTGGTGCTGACCATCCAAGTTGGGAATGTCTCAGTAGAACAGAATTGGCCGTACTGGATCGAAAGCGGACTGAGCACAATCTCGAAAGGGGATCGACGGCGTTACACACATGAGGGGGGGATATCCACGTAGCCCTGAACAGGCAAGGCGCCACGTAGACCCCCGGCCCTTGCCCTGGCCCTGGCCCTGGCTCCGCGCAGTCATCTGCCATGTCACGGTCCCCCCTTGAGAGACTTCCTTCCATATCCATAACAATTTCGTGGCCCGCCCACTCACCACTGCCGCACGTCTGTCCCATCTGAGAAGTCCATCGCCACCTTCTTTTTATTTTTCCTTCTTTCCCTGCTCATAATAAACAACAAACCGTTTTTTCCCTCTTCGCCTCTTGGAAACATAACCGAGAGAAACGGGTTCTGTATAAACAACGCGACTCTACTCCACCAGTCCCTTGCTTCGCGTTCCGTTACGACCGCGTCTTCACACCGCCTTGCACGCCGTGCTTTACCGATTTACTTGTCCTGCAAGGAAGATCATATAACCTGCTTGTACTCAATCGCATCTAATAACCGCAAAACCCGCCTCAGCAAACAATTGACTATCCACCACCTATCATGCTTCTTCCAAGTGCCATTCCTTGCGACTACCGCGCATCCGCCCAATCCCTTGCCAGTCCTCTTCGACGCTCGTCACGACACGTGCAACAGGTTATACCATCATCATATCATTCCCCACCTCTCGACGAGGCTCCATCTTTCATCTCGAGCGCGCCTACGGGTCTTTTCCAGACATGCAGGCGGTTGCAGCAGGCTCTATCCGTCGACCGGTTCTCCACGCCCCCACCTGCAACCCCCAAACAGAACGGCATTCAAAAACGACGACAGCAAACCGCTGCAGCATCAGTAAAAGCGGCAACACAATTAGCACCAAGCACCCCGCGAAGGCTAGTACCGAGAACACCAATTGCGGGAAAGAATAAAAGAGCTAGAGCTGTAGCATTCCCAGTTTTGTCTGACGAAAGCACGTACATTATGGACGGCTTGGAGAGTGATAACTCGGATCACGAGCTACGAGATCCATTTACAACGCCCAGGAACAAACGCGTGCGACTCACAGCTCCACCATCACCACCAAACAGGAACCTCCGGGTATCAAAAGAAAAAGAGCCGAGTGAAGAAGCTGACTGGTCTGTAGAAGAAGATAAGCAGCTGGTAGAGATGGTGCTGAGTAAATTAAAATTGTCAAAGAATGACTGGGAAGAGTGTGCGAGGAGCTTTGGAAGAAAAGATGCCAAGAGTCTTGGGAAAAGATGGGAAGGATTAATTTCATCGCGGAAAGTAGGGTTGAAGGATAAGAGGAAGAGGAGAAACTGAGTGTTCTGCTTCATTGGTTTTTTTTTGGACTTTCTTTGATTACTGGTGTACTTTTTGGTTGGAAAAAACGGTTGGGTGTAATTTTTCTCTCGGCTTCTTTGTTTTTCATTACTTTAGCTTACTTTCTCTTCAATACCCATTTTTTTTTTGTTTTTCATCCTCTTTACTAACTTCCTTATATCTATCATCGGAAACAGACTATGACCTACTGGCATGGTGTTTCTACTACCTATTATATTGGGTTTACACTTGTTTCCTTTTTTAGATCCCGCAGAGCACGAGCGAGCGTGTGGTGTATGTACTATTAGCGTGTGATGGTGTTGATCTCCTTTTTTATTACTACTTGTGGTTTTATCCAGCATCCTGGTTTCCTTTCTCGGATATATTTTTGTACAGCTTATTCTTTCTCTTTTTCCTGGGATATGAGTGGGGGGAGTATGTGGAGCTGAGGGATAGGAAAGTCACCTTATCAACATCATACTATTGGAGCGATGATCAAGACACGAGGTACATGAGAAGAGGCACGGCACGCCCCACTACCTTGGACCAATTATTTCGTCCGGGGAATTGAGGGGAATGGTGAGGGCGACAAGGCAGCTACTCTTCTTGGCCTTCTTCGGAAAATAAGCCCATGTGGATTGTTCCACCCTACGCATGCCACGGGAAATCGCGCGGGAACGGGTGTTTATAGTATTGTCTTAAACTATTTCATTTAGCGGCAAGTGCAATTTGGTTTTTAGGGGGCTTGTTGGAGTACATGTAGCTGGGAATTTGTACGTTGGGAAGTTGTTTTTCTTTTTCATTTCATTTCGTTTTGTCATTATGACGGAACTTGTATTCTATAACGACATTTTTTCTTGTTTCTTGTTTCCCACCCTTAGCTAGCAGTGTCTTGGGTATTTTTTTATTGCGGGGAAAGCTGGGGAAATCTGGAAGGCTGGTATTTGGAAGGGGCTGGGTACTGGATATTCTTGGGTTAACGGAAAAGATATGATCTCATGTATGTAAAATAGGCTACCACAAATAAATTAACGATATTTTCAAACAACTCATCTCAGCTGAGCCAACAATTCCCAGAGCGCCTTGTCTTTTCAGTTGAGTGATCTTACCCAAGAAACACGTAGCATATGTACTTATAATTCCCGATGAACTGGCGGCCGAGAAGCGGATATATGCATTCTACTGTTTTATGGCATAAATGAAGAGCCGGTTCAGGGAACCTTTCTGCTTTTCTTTCATCTATCTAGCTTTCATATATATATATAATATATATTACAAGATCACAAGCTACAAGTACATGAAGATACTCAGCATCGCATAACAGCACAATAGCCTGCAATGACCTTACTATGAGCTCCACCCACCCGCTCGGAAATTGAAAACCGATTAACGAGGATCAACACCACCACCTCACGGACCTATATGCATATGTACTGGAGATTACGAGGTTCACCCCGGCAACATTATTTTTTTTGGTGTTTGAAAATCATCATGTTAGACAGAACCAGTCTGTGCGGCGGCTGTGCCTTTGCCGTGCAGACCGACGCGCTCCAAAACCAAGATTGTTGGAACTCAGGAACCCGGCCAGGTGGACTTTCTAGAGTTTCTTTTCTCTTTGGGAATAGGGACCAAAGCGCGCCAGGGGCACGTGGAGGGTACATGTGATGCTTGGCAAGCCGCTGCCAAGAGTTAATATCGAGGGATCAGTCATTGGTGTGACAGAAGACGTCAGTCACTTCAACGTCCACACTGTCAATTTGCCTATATCGCGAGATAAATATTTTTTTTTTTTAAAAAAGGAATGTCGGATATTGCTCGGCTTGCAGCGCAGACTCTTGTGCAGGATACACATCTCATTCACGATCCATCTCCCGCTGAGCACATTGCCCCTTCCACCTCTGCCGATACCAAGCTACATCTCCACCACAACGACTCCCACGGCATCGACTCTGAAGATGAGGGCGATGATGCAAAGTCCATCTCCTCATCTGTCATCAACGAGGGTCCAGTGAGGAAAAAGCTTCCCCCATTACCAGATTTGAGGTTCGAGCAGAGTTATTTGGCATCTATAGCACCTGCGCAGGGCGTGTGGTGGAAGATTGTGTTGATCACGTTGAAAGATCAGTGCTTGATGCCGTTACTTCAGGGGGTGGGGTATAATTTGTTTGTTGCGGGGTTTAGGACTTGGAATCGTGGGGCGAAATTTTCTGGGGCAGGTGTGGGAGGTAAGTTTACCTAGGGTTGGGGTTGTGGCTGGTAAGGGAAGGGAAGGAGACTGATCTGGGAGAGGGGTATAGCGAGAGTGAGGAGGTGGTGGTGGGGCGTTAATAACTGGGAGCTTCCGAAGGGGAGGTAACCGGGGGGACTACTTCTCTTGGGAGTAAGTGGCGATGAAGCATTGGGTTTTAGCCATGTTTCTGGTCTATCCAGGGAGCTTGCATCAATGGGAACTCACATTTTTCTATGATGATTGTTTGAGAAGCTGATACACGTATGGATTGTGTTCTATACGTGTATATCTACAGTAGTATAACTCTTTTTATGCACTAGTATAGAATATCTGTGTCAAATATACATACTTCTTATGGCTTTTGATTCCATTTAACACAGTCATCAAACAGTACTTTATCACCTCCGAAGATATCCAGTGCGCTCCCATAGGTCAAATCAACCTTCCCACCCGACAAATTGTCTACGGTCTCTAGATCTTTAATGCTATATGCCCCCCCTGCATAGGTAGTTGGGATAGTAACCCACTCTCCAAGCGCCTTTACTAAATCTCTATCAATGCCTCTGCATAAGCCTTCTACATCTGCTGCATGGATTAGGAACTCGCTGCAGTAAGCAGATAGGAGATCGAGGGTTTCTATGTGGATTAGTTAGAATAAAGTGAGAGAGTGTGTGGAAAATGGTAGGAGTACCTTTGTTGACTTCCATGTCAGTCATAGTCTGCCACCTATTCATAGCGACAATCCATTTATCGTCCCGCCTCCGACACGATAAATCTATAACCAAATTTTCTTTCCCACCAACAGCCGTCAGAACCTCCTCAAGTCTCTCTATGCTAAACTTGGCATCTGGAAACAAATACGATGTGATAATAACCTACTAATCGTCGTTTACATTAGTAAGTCTCTGTCCCCCCTAATAGTTAGCCCTACATACCTGAGAAGCACCCTTCTTAATCCATGCCTTCGCATTCCCTCTATTAATCCCTCCACCAACTTGTAATCCTTGTGGCCAAGTCCTTAACGCACTCTCAGCAGCCTCATCACAGCCAGCACCAAGCATAATGACATGGCACCCAGTGACATTATTATCCTTGTAGAGGGACGCAAAATGTGATGCGGGCTGAGTAGACGTAAAGTTCGTTTTGAGTTTGTCGGGGGAGGAGTCTGAGAGGGTTCCACCGACTATTTGTTTTACGACACCACGGTGTATATCGATACATCCACGGAATTTTGTCATTTTGTTGGTATGTGAAGGGGTGGTGGGGTTCTTGCGTCAAGGATTTGGCGGGGTCGGAGCCTCCTTTTTTCCCTCCATCTCAGGTACGCGTAGGGTTAGGGTTTTTGAATCTATGCGTAAGGTAAAACCATAATGGGTCTAAACAATGCTCAAGTTTTGATCATCCATGATCCTTTCACTATCGATTACACTATCTAATCTTGCATTATCCCTATCCCTAGTTTCTGGGAACTTATGATGCAATCTGTTTGATGATTCAGATATGGTGGTTTTTTATTTTTATAATTTCCATCCCCGGAAAATGTAAGGAGTAGTGCAAGGATCACAACCTCTGATAAACACTGTATACGAAACACCCGTTATCTTAAATCTTGTATGTATTGTGTATCGATAAACATGTGTTCTAGCGTGCAGTGCTATTTCCCCGGAAACTGATCAAGCGGCCTATATGCTTATGCAGGGCTCTCCCGACGGCTCGACGTTCCAGTAATATGGACTGTTGGAGAACCCGAGGTAGCGCTTCGTACCCCCTAAGACGCCGTAGCCGAGGCGCTAATTGCACGTGCGACTATCTAAGATTACAGAAATATATCCAAATAAGTGGGAACGGATACGAAATTACCGTGACTGACGGTATCGGGTCTGTTAGAGATGAGCTAGATATTGAGTAGGGAATCGACACGGGAGTCTATATCTAACAAGCACGACACAGGTGAAATACTAAAAATTTATCCTGGTCACTGTTACATGTATTTATTTGTGGGACGGATGGTATGTGGTTGGGTAGGGAGCTCTGATAGCCTATGAAGGCAGTGTAACGTGGCTTATAAGGTATCACTCGAAAGTAGGTAAACCCAGCTGGCCAGACTATTAGGTATACTTCCTAATTAATGTGTATAAGATTTAAAAATATGATCATAAGTAAATTTATTAGTACTGGTGTATTTCTCGAGGCCCTTGGTGATAATCCAACTAAGATTCACTTAGGGGGACCGTAGTTTATATTTTATGGGGATAATAATAACTACTTACCTATGTAATATTGACACCTTAAAAAGACACAAATCTAGAACCACCACCACCACAAACACAAGATATATCAGCCCAATAAATTGTTAGCATGAAGAATGAGACCAGATAAAAAATTTCGTCATGGTAAAATGTCTTTTTGACTGCTAAATCTTACTCTCTTGTGGGCTCTTCATAGCTACAAAATTTTTTTTGATATAGTAGGACCTACTACTTCACCTAAAACTTATTTTTAGCTATTATATGGTATATGTGTAAGGTTCTAATATTTGTCTAATTAGTTTTTTGAATTTAAAGGTGGATGTGGGTTGTTGTCGCTGTAATTATATAAATAGGCGGTTATTTTTGTATCCGTACAATAATAATACCTTGATTTATTTTCTAGATAGTCTTCTCGTTAGTAGGATTTTTTACATATGGTGATGTTTAAAGACTATAGTTAATTAGATGTGAAAATTAGTCATTATGGCTGGGAGGGGCGAGGGGCGAGAAAAGAAGGAACGACTTAAGGTAGGAATTGAGCTAGTCTCGTGCCCGGCCCCTATGACAGCTTGCGGTGCTCGCAATAGCTATGGGTGGGGGTTCGGGCGAGCTTAGAATTGAGCCCACTCTCAATATATGTGGTTTGACCAAAGCAATGAGATGTGCTATATAACCCCTTACACTACGTAGCTACATGTACGTTGCAAGAACTGCTAGTACGTATTTTCAAAACCATACATAAGCTGCTGGCTTGATTCTAGCCTGGGATAAAAAATGCATGAAACAGTAAATTTATAGAGTCTATTAGAATATCATATTTCCTAATGAATATATTGTTTCTCCTGTTATGGCAGAGCCGAGGATGAAATATTGCTAATTTTAGGGGCATTACAGTACTAGAAAAGGTCGAGACTTTATAATTTAAGTTTTTTAAAGCTTCCCCTAGACTAAAATAATGACGTTGTTTAGAAACTCTCGTATTATTTATTTGTTCACATCAGGCATTTAGAATACATAACGTACATCATATTACTCCACAAACCTAAGGAATCTATTTCTTATCTCCGTAGACGAACAACAAATACACCACGCTCGATAGTGTTGATAATTATCCAACCACTCTTAAACAGCCCGTAACTAGCCCAGGTACCGACAAAATTGATAACACCACCTTCTACATCATCTTCAGGGTAAACATCAAAGAACCCAACTTCCTTCACGCCAGCACCGGTGGGGTCAGACGGGATACTAGAAACGTCAAGTATCCGAAGGCCAGCACCATAGTT
This sequence comes from Verpa conica, assembly GCA_033030425.1. Classification (NCBI taxonomy): domain Eukaryota; kingdom Fungi; phylum Ascomycota; class Pezizomycetes; order Pezizales; family Morchellaceae; genus Verpa; species Verpa conica. The sequence goes on from JAUFSD010000004.1 coordinate 625,657, forward strand.
AGATTGGTAGGCCAAACCATCCTTAATGTATTGGTTGTGGTCAATTGACTTCTGACCTGACTTGTAGTATCCGGTCTGGAGAGGGTATTCGAGAGAACTGATGTTCCAGATGTAGGTGACTGAGCTCTGTTAGTAATAAATCTCAATAGTAAACAGGCCAAGGGAAATTACCAGGGAATCCATCTGCTGCAGGTCCACTGCCGCGGTATTCGTCATACTCATCATCCATAAGAAGGAATTCCTGGTTATTTGGGTCAAGAAGCCACCCTTGATGAGTGTACTCAGCACCTGTATAAGATGTACGGGAGATTATGCTGGTGTTTGTCTTGTCGGTGACATCGTAGATGGTAAGGGTGTCTTCGTTGTATCCATAGCAGATATCGCGGCCAAGGTATTTTTTGTCGGGACCCTTATACTCAAGACACTGAGCGTCGTGGACGTAGCCGTCCTGGGCAGCGCATCCAGGGCTGGTGGGTTTTGTGGGATCTGACAGGTCAATAAAAATCAGACCGGCCGCACATGTGCTGTTCCTGGGCTGAGCTCCGACACTGACTGCGTAGCCGAAGTCTTGGTTGACGACAATATTATGGGTACGTCTTATTTTACAGATAGGTTAGATAAAAATTCTTGTAAAGATAATATTCTCTCTGGGTACTAGGGAAGCTCACCCAATTGGTAGTCCGGTAAACATTCCGGTGACATCAGTCTCTGGATTAAAAACCTTTGGCGCCGCAAATGGGTTCCACCAAGGCTTGACATCCAGAAGCTGAGATTTGTATTAGTATTTTACAAATATGCTCGGCATGGTGTTTTTAGACTTACCTTCCTCAGGTCAAAGATTTGGATGTTGTGGTTCAGTGCCTCAGATCCAATGATGGCGTAGTGGTCAAGGACCCGGATTTCTAAATCCCTATCAGTCAAAAACCCTCTATTTTATTATTTTTTACTCAATACATACCACGCCAAATAGCTGGTAGACTCCCTTTAGTATTGGGAAGTCTTCCAACGTAATCCAAACGACCATCTAAAGTAACCTCTGCAAATGCAGCTCCATCGGCTTGGCCAATAATAATGAACTCACGTCCAGTAGGCGAAGTCCAGCCCCAAGTGCTGCTTCCCTCGCCGGTTGTACTACCAAGATCGGCGTGAGAAAGGAAGTACCTTAAGTCAATGTTCTTGCATCGGAAGGTTGTGTTGACGCCAGAGCCTGCATATCCGTTTACGCAAGGCCTGTATGTTTGAATCTTGTCCCAGATACTTGATTTGTACTTTCCTTCGCTTCTTTGAATGGCGAAGTTCGACATTTTTGCCTCCATAAGGCTGTTGTGGACGGCTCCAGACACATACTTCTCTTGCTTGGCCGGATTGCGGATTTCCTTACCAAGTGCGAGAGGCGCAGCGGCCAAAAGGATAGAAGCTGTAGAAAGGAACTTCATGTTGGTATATCAATTGATAAGAGCAGAGACCTAGGGAACCGTGAAGAGTAGGCTGGTTGTGAGACCCTCTGAGGGACCAGAGCTTTATATAGGAAATTCATTGATACGTATATACCCCACACTGGAGCCTTGGCGGGAATTGACTATTTTTGAATGATGATATTGGCCAGTATAATGGCGAAGCACAAGATATTCTGGCCCCAGTTAGCTTAGCCTCTTTTTTTTATTGCTCGATTCATGGCCAATACGTTATGGTTAAGATTGTTGTTGCCATAGACAGTACGCATCGGAGGTTTACCGGATTCAAGATACCAAGCCCGTGCAAATTCTCGGCACAAGCCATAATAAGTGAAAGGGCAACAAAATATAAATGCACCAATCTAGTCACACTAGGAGGCGACCAATAATATATCTTTAAACTTAGTAAACCTATTAGCATGTGGGTTGAGCTTATCCACATAAATCTTTGGACAGGGGCTGCAGTAATAGGTATTACACCATAAAAGATTTAAGGCCCACCGCTTACTTCCGACTCGGAAAGATATCTTATCGAGGCCCTGTAAAACGTCTTGATACCCTGATAATTCAGTTTAGACTCATCAGCTAAGAGGGTTGACACCGAAGATAATTTCTCATTTCCACGCTTGACACGGAAAATAGATCTTACTACGGTACTACCTTGATTCATATGACCGAGCCCCTCGACTTGGTGATATTACTATGTACTTGAATTTAGTAGTACCGTGAGGAGGTTCAATTAAAGTAGGTGGTACAAAATTTGAATCCTTGGCGATGATCATCCCTGCTATGCCCGCTTTAAGCCTCATTTGATATCTGGAAACTCCGCACCCGTTGTCGGGGCGGAGTGGGCCGTGAGTATAAATTTTTTTTCCATGGTCTTCTCGAGCATGTAATTATGGTAGCTTTCATGCTGGATATGGTGAGCTTGTGGTCCTAGAATTAGATAATCATATGGTAGAAGGTAATTTGCCCGTGGGTAACCGGGTTCGAGAGTCCATCAAAGCCGTTAGATATGTGCCTGATAAACGGCCCTACGCCACTTCATAATAAGCTGTAAGTCTAGAAGCGGGGGTTTGCCGAGTTTGGTTTACCGTTGGAGAATAATCGAAGGATCCACAAATAAGTCAGCCGCGTAAGAGTTCTTCCTTCCTAATCGGGTTTCGGTTTTCGCCGGGGCGGGCTGAGTTGTGCTGGGGAAACCTTATCTGAGCCTTCACTAATATTAGAAGTAGGTGGCCCTCCTTCAGTCGAGGAAGATATCCTCACTTTATATACAGATAAAAACAAAAATTCAACGGTGATGAAAACCAGCTCATATCTGCTCTAACCCTTGGGTTTGCAACCATCATATAATATTCACTACATAGGCCAAGCCAAAATATTACTGTACCAAGATTAAATGAGTTGGGCTTTCTAGTGGCAGTTGTAAGCAACCGGGAAACGATGTCGCAATACAAAGTCACTAACGGGCTATCTCTTGGCATTCCCCCCAGCCTTCATCACCTTCCTCCGGAAAATTGATATGAGGGTTTCGTACGTAAAGAAATCATAAATTAATATATCGTCCCGGCACTTTATTAATCCCGCATACAAGATCCCAACAGTCCTGTTATACCGCTGTATAATTCTCGTATTCTGGGAGCTACCCCAACATATGTATCAGGACTATAGTACGCTAACCTCGTTTATCTAGAAGGGACCCTATTACCCTATTACCCTATTCGTTCTTTGTTCTTGGTTGTATTTACTTTGTTCTTCCCTCCTGGAGCGAATAAATTATATCTCAAGATAACATAAGGAGTGGGATATTACGTGGAATCGAGGATATAACCACCATGACTAAACTCTAGCTAGGTATATATATCCCATATACCCTTAATACATACTAAGTTATTGCGCATCAGATTAAGGCTGAGCTTGTACTTTCCGTATTTATTGCATAGTAGCTACGTAAGAATACATGTATGTTAGGTAACTCTTGATATTAGCTTAAAGATAGAAAAAACCTTATAACTTTCCCCTCCCAAACATGTCTACCGACTATAGATCATATAAGTGCGCCTACCACAAGATTTCACTTGATAACTTTAACCCCAACAGTCCTCATTATATAGAATTTACTAATAAAATAGCAGAACCGATTATATTATGCTGCGCTGATATTTACCCTATTGGGGTATCACTCGAGTTTATTAATCACATATAGGTATATCACTATTATATATTCTCTATCTCGGGCTGTTCACGGCTTGCTATGGAGGCTTTGCTGAAATGAACTAGGTACAGAATCAGACTATTTAGGAAGTCCCATGTATTTATTCATTTAGGAAGCCCTCCAACGTACGGTCAACCGAGTGAGATTTTATCACCCTTACCATTTTCAACTAACGATCGTTTCTCGCCTATGTGTATTTAGCGTCCAAGAGCCATTGTCTCTCACTAGTCATTACTTTTGCCATTATTCTTCCACTTCCATATACTGTAGGAAACTTGCAACTTGTAATAAGTCTTGGTTACAGCCTTTCCTTTCCTTTCCTCCACACTTTACAAACACACTCAAGGTTTGCTATCAAGGCACCTACTATTGACCTATCAAAAACTAGTGTTTTTAATCATCGCCTCCATCATGCTCCCTACTACTAAGCCAACCCACCAGCTCGTCGAAACCATTGACCCTAATCCCAAACTTCACAAACCCGCATTCCACGCAAAGACAGCCCCCGACCAAAAACCGCTCACCCGCAAGGTATACACATAGACTCTCTAGAATTAACTAGAACTAACATAAAAATCACTTCCAAGCTTTTTATCCTCGGATTCCTCCTCCCACCCGTCGTTCCATGGATCGTCTGTATCGTCATCGTCAATTTCAAGCCTACTACCAAGGCTACGAAAGAAGATCAATACTGGGCATTCCTATGCACAATTGCGCTGGTTGTGACTTTTGCACTTTCTGGGGGTGTGGTGGTGATGTTAGGAGTGGAGTTTGGGTGGCTCCATAGGGTGGCTTCTTGAGTTTTTTGGGGTTGTTTCAGGGATGACAGATGTAAGGTGGTATGGGCTTCTATAGGCATCCTTTATGAGCAAATAGTATTAATAAGAATGATTGTATAAACTTAATACTAACCTAAGTGTTGATTTCGCGAGCCAGAGAGTGGAGTTTTCTTTCTTTACACTAGTTCAAAACGATTCGAGTAAGGGAGAAGGGAGAGCACCAGCCGTAAGGGTTTGAGATAGGAGCACACAACAAGAAACACAGCTCTCAAACAATGAGGGGAGCGGCGGAGCGGTCTAGAAACAAAGAATATTGACCAGAATTAGTAAAGTGATATTAGAGGACGAATTTTCGAAAAGAGGGTGGCGGCATCTGTACTAAATCGAAGCTTGGTGAGTGGGTGAGTGTATCGAATACTAAATTCTATGGAGTTAAGCGTTTTTAGCTTTATGTCCGTTAAACTCCACGCCAACCCTCTACCTATCATCGCATAGTGATATCTTTAGTCTCCATAATTACTCAGTGTCCTCTTTCTATGCATGTGCACTTCTCTAGATGTTTTACTAAATCCATGGGATATCACTCGACACATGAGATAGGTCTACGTGTTTTGTATTTGTTTTTAAGTTATTACGTAGGACTATATGCAGCTAGGAGTATATAAACGGGTAGAATATAGAGTAAATATAGAGACCAAAAGTCTTACTTTATCACATTAGTCCGCTATAGACCGCCGACGCCTCTAGAATCAGCCAAGCCCACATAGGTCAGAAACTACTCAAACACTGCAGCGCTTCTTGGCCATTCCTTAGGTCATGAGGCCAAGGAGGCTTGGAAATTCAAAGAACCAAAGATATTCTCGACAGTATTAGAATCTACCAGGTTTACTCTCAAGGCACATGTAGATCACTGTACCTGTCTGCTGATCTAGCCGATCCCAAAAACGTCAGCAGCTTACGACTGCTACGAAATATTGCCCCCCTTTTAGCCCCCACGATACAACTCCTGAATCAATCATCGTTGTTACGGCCCACGATAGATACCCCAAGTGTCCTCTTTAGAGTCAACACTAAGCCTTGTTAAGGGGCCGCCTCTAGCTGGGCTTTTACGGTCCAGATCCTGCGGTTTGCCACGAGCCAATTAAGCTTAAAGTTGACAGGGGGGATGTGCTCAGCCAGGTAAAAATAGCCTGAACATCTAAGTGTTTCAGGTTTCCTTCTATTGGAGCCGATGGTAAACTACGCCTATCGGTCTGTGGGAATGCACTTGCAGGTTCCGCGCCCCGAGCACTTATCTGTCGGCCCCTTTGGTCCGCTCTTATCGGTAGCATGCTTCTAGCCATTGACCAGGGGTTTCAGTATACTCGAGGCAGGCAAAAGAACCTCAAAATTCAAAGTCCCAAGCGTGGATTAAGTCGCAGGTCCACTAGATCAGGGCAAATCAGGAGCCATTAAAAACAAAAGCCATTTCCAAGTTTTTCCCTCCTGTCTAGAGTAAAACAATAGCCCGTATAGAATCCTGCTCCATCCCTAAACAACCCATGGGCCTCCACCGGATCCCATTCCCATTCCCAGACTGTGGCAAATACACAATATCCTAAACATAACATATTACTTAATACTACTACTAGGATAATAAATTTCAAACAAAAGCCTCTTGTTTCCGATTATTTCCTCTTGGAAATTTATCACTATAACATTTACCCATAAATCAAGACTTAATAACCATAGGAAATAAACCAGGCCAACCTAAAATAAAAGAAAGAAAGTAAATGAGTGATGTACGGGCGATTTAAACCGGACGTACAGCCTGTAATGTACTTAAATCATTTCAAAAATATATAAAAAAAAAGCCCTAGATTAGATAGACAGAAGGAATATGCAGATTTGAAGGGGGGAAATTATCACAAAAGTATAAAAAAAGATAAAACACGAGAAACCAACCCTAATCAAACCCTCCACTCACATAAGATTCCGCCCCTATTCATAGACGTCCAAGATTTACTTAAAAAAGATAGCTAACTTAAATGCTCATAAATAAAGCAAAGTAGAAAGCAAAAAAGAAAACGCTACCAACAGACAGCAGAAGAGGGGGTATGAAAGTAGTAAAAATGATAACGCGCCCATCACCTGTCAACCCAACCTACCATTATCATATACCTACAGGAACGACTTTGTCCACGGAGTAACGTTATTCCCCAATCACATACAACCATTTAACTTACCGTTTCATTTGCTTATTAGCACCCGCCTGCATCTTCCTTAGTGCTTCTTGGTGTAGCTCTAGCATATCTCTCTGCCTCATCCTATCATCAATAACCTCATCCCCAAGGTTTTCCATTACGTTCTTCTGTCTCTCCGTCTTCTGTCTCTCCGCTAACACTTGCTGCCGACGTTCAGTCGGTATATCATTTCTTCTCTCTGAAATCGCATGTGCTGGGTGGCTACTACCCTGCAAGTCTGACTTGACGCTCTCTCGCCACGACTTCAACATTGCTTCACGCTTGTCTACCGGCTGTTGCACAGGTGGGGACCCTCGGCGCCCTTTGTTGAGCGTATTCTGGGCCGAGTGAAGGAGTTCATTACGACGATCTGAGAGCGGCATATCATCACTGAGCATGGAAGCTCGGTACTGATGGCTGGAGGAATTAGATTTGTCATTTGTTGGTAGCTGCGAGGGATGTGGTGTGAGTGAGCGTGTTTGATTCATGAATGGGCGGTTTATGAGGCCAGGTGTTTTTGTCCTAACTATTTCTTGATTCTCGGTTGATAGGGGACCATGCTCTGGGAGAGGGGTGAAGTTTTGCCGACTACGAACAATGCTTTCCCGCTTCCCAATGAGGGTATTTTGCGGCAATGGTGAAGGTGTTTGTCTGCTAGGGCCAGCTGGTGAAACGCAACGCCCAACAGGAGAAGTCGAAGCTGGTCGTTCATCTTGTGGGGCTAAAGACGTAGAGGATGTACGTAGAGCCGAACGACTTGCCATCAGGTTTGTTACAGGAAAGCTATTCGACGTTGTCAAGGTTGGAACAAATGGTTCGGACAAAGACATTCTTGACGCAGACCTCGATGGTGGTAGGGAAGGAATATCTGATGTTTCTTGAAGCTCTTTCACATGAACTGGTGCAGAAACCTCAACTGAGGTATCGATAATAGTCTGGAATGGCTCTTCGAGTGTATCCAGCTCTGGCTTCTCGGCGTCCGCTAAATGTTTCGCCCATTCATTTGTGCGGTAATTCTTTACAACTCTAGAACACTTTGTTGCTAACTGCGGAGCACCAATAGCGGAGAGTGTAGATATGTCTTGTTTTGGGGAAGATGCGAGCACCATATTATCGGGAAATCTTAGATTATTAGGTAATTGCTCAGCGACAGAGGGCGGCGAGGTGGCCGCAGGGGTTGTCTGAACAGTCGAGTTTGTTTTCGAGTGATTTCCAGTGAATGTACCCTTACCGAGCGAACTTAATATAGAATCCTTGCCACTTTCCGAGGTCCTCATATCAAAGTCTGGAAGATAATATTCTCCTCCCTTCTCTGGAGTTGACTCCTGGCTTGTCGGGTTACTCGGAATTTTGAACGATGTGCCGGTAGGAGTTGCATCACTGTCAACTGATAATGGAGATGTGCTTCTCTCCGACACTTCATTGATAGCGGGAAGATCTGCTCTAGAACCTAACGCATCATCTTCTTCGTCTAAAGTTGCTGCTACACTAGAGGCTTGGTCCCCATCGTCTTCTGGTCTCATAAACACTGGGGCAATAATAGCCCCTGCTAGCCCCTGCATGTCACTCCTAGTCGATTCACTATCCCATGTAGCAAGTGAAGAAGCTTCTTCATCATTTTCCTCGCCTTCCACGGGTATCGGAACTGGTAGAGGGTTGACTTCGGGTGTTGGTGTTACTCCTGTGATAATTTCTGGTATCGAAATCGCAGATTGAGATGGCACTCTTTGAGAATGACTTGACTTCCGCATATGAACCTCTGCGGATTGGCGTCTAGAGCCAGGAGTAGCCTCACCTCCCATCACGATAGATCCAATCTCCTGGATTTCGTCGACACCAACTGTGACCATCCTCTTAACCTGTTCATCTTGTCCAGTGGATTGCTGGCCCGACACCTCAAGCGACTGCTTTCGACTCCCCATTGCCTGAATATGCTCCTCGCGCTCTTTCCTCATTTCATCTGTCTCCACAAACTCTTCTGCTTCCCCATTTCTTACTTCTCCACTCTTCTTCCTAAAGTCTTCATCTCCGATTCCAGAATCTGTACGGCTCTTTCCTGTACTTGGTCTTTCACCTGCTATGACTTCCTCCATAGACTTTCCGCCATATGCCATCTCCCACTGGGCGCGCTCCTCCTTGTGGCCCTCTTCAACCCTTCTGCCGACATCTTCGTCTAAAGCCTCGAGATCTGCCACTTGTTGACGCTTCTCAGCATCTTTGGCGTCGCGGCGCTGCTTGAATATTTTCCAGAGTTTGACTTGCGACATGACCCCAAGTGCAGTGATGAGAATAATCACAGCAATCTCAACACGAATCCCACGTGTGTGAGGGTAATTGTTAGTCCCAAGAGGGAAGATGTTATCGTTGAGAGCTATTTGTCTGGATGTCAGCAAAAATACAATATACAAATTCTAGTGAGATGATCATTACCCCATATATATATCCAAAATTCTTTCAACCCAGCTGTAGAAAAGCAATCGATCCCCAAAACAATCGCAGTAGCACCTGAAAAGGAAAGCGAAACTATCAAAGCATAGGGACGAGTGACATGGTGAAACGCCAGTGAAAACGTGATGAAGCAGGATACTGCGATAACAATAAGCTTCCCATAAACTGACGATACTAGTCCACCCGGTTTGAGAACAAGTACTATGAGAACCCGTTAGCGCGTTTCACTAAGTAACGGCTTAGTACATATTCATGCGTAATCTAACATACACCACATGGAAACGCAGAAGCCACCAAGAAGACAACCTAATGCTTCTGTGACTTCTGGAAAAATGACTGCTAGTCCGCCCGTTAGAAGGCCTGTTATGATAACCGCCGTGACATAGGCTCCCTGGATTGCATCCACGACAGGTGGGTTCATCAAATAGACGATCAAAACTGTGACGCCTAGCCCGGACAGGAAGAATGTTGATAGGAATACATGGAGACTGTACAGACTGTCAGTAAAAACCCTTTTACCAGTTTGTATGTAAATAGCGAGTCCAATATTTACAATTTTATTTTAATCCCAATTAAACAATAAGGTACCCCAGCAAGCATCAGGGCAACACCTGCAACGGCTATTCCTGGGGTAACCTTGGGTTTTATTGGAATACCCCCTTTGTAAACTTGATCCTCAGGATTTACTATTGTATATGCCTCCCTTGTTAGTCCATCAGAAGTTTTAAATAGTAGAGAGCAGATATTATAGAATAAAGCCACCCACTAGTATTATTTGAACCATCGAGACTGCTATCGATAGTCGGTACAGGTACATCTGTGTCGGTAGATTCCGCTGTACTCTGTGTCGCAGAAGTCTCCTTGTTTGAAGCAGAGCCCGTAGATGTTGGCTTCACACTTGTAGACCCTGTAGCACCGCTGGCCACAGAGGCTCCAGTAGTTGAGGGAGAATCGACATTTTCAGAGGCTGTAATAGAAACCCCATCCTGTCGGCGCAGAAATACCCCTCTAGAGGATACGATCCCATTGAGGAGTGATAGCGCAATGAAGGCGTATAAAGTGAAAAAATAGCCAAAACGCATGGCCGGATATATCTATCAATATCCACTGGTGGCTGTTTGGGGGGGGGTGCAGAGAGGATATTTGGATATATCTCAAAAGGGAATCAGAGGCTCCCTAACAAAGGACAGATAAAATCCGAGAAAGTCTAAAACATATGGGAGGAGCCGTGATGCCCTGGTGAAGGGAGAGATGGAGTAAAGGATTGCGAAAACCAGAGGCAGGATCACACGAAGATACAACCACACAGGGTAAGCAAAGCAGTAAATGACAACAAGTAAATGAGCAGGCGAACGAGTGACAGTGAATTGAGAAAGAATGGACGAATCAGTAACGCAAGGCTGGCATGAAAGGAGAGAATCGGCCACTGGGATTATGCTGATATCTGCAGCCTTCAGCTTCTGGTGCGGAAAAGAACAACAAAGAATGGGAGAGCTGAGAAGGAAGCAAAGGAAGTATAGGCAGAATCGGGGAGAGTTCAATTGGTACGGTAACGAAAAGGGATGTGGGCCATAGTTTACAAAGTGGTGGTTGGCTTAATTCACCGTTGGACAAACAAATTCTTAGAGGCCTACCATACATGTAGCAATATCCCCCGCGGGGCGAGTCCAACTCCCGCCCTATCGTGAAGATACGATGACAAAACCTGTAAATACTGGCTCTTCTCGCCACATTCCATTTCTCCAAGCTGAAGTGCGCAGTACCATCATCTACTCCTACACCTGTCGGTGATTGAACTGCGCTCTCCCCGCCCTCATAATATTCTGAGCCAACAGACGTCGCAGGTCTCAAATCCCATACACCAGGTCTCCCCCGCACAGACTTCCTTATCCACTCGGGACTCAATGCCACCCAGTTTCACTCAATTCAGGGACAGGGGCAAGGGCGCCGACTTGTGTGATGGAATCCCCACTATTTCCTTTGTAGCCATTGGCCTGGATACCCCCACAGCTTGACCGCGGAACTACTTTAAAGAGAAGGGGAAATTGCGATGATTTCCAACACCAGACGCTTCCTCGCTTGATCCCGCATGTGCCGTTACACAACTCCAGAGATCGCTGGGCCCTAATCCGGGCCACACTTGTATACTAAGACTTCACTGGGCGTTCCTGCTCCTGTCAGGCACGTAATTGGGTGTTCCAGACACGACTAATGGAACACGTTGTTCAGTGGGCCCTATCGCCTATAATAGAAGCAGAATATATTTATGATCGAGCCTACTCGCTGGAAACTCAAGCACATGCGAGGGGAAAACGGCTAGGGTGTCCATGGATGATGCCTGACATTTTCTGAGTTGTCCTTTCCTGCCTGTGTGGGTATCTACATGAGGAACCTATGATTGCAGGAAAAAAAGAAACATTGGCCTTCAAACAAAGCTAGGCTCCACGCTCTCAACTGCCGGCTCCCTTGTCTAAAGCAGGCACGCGGTGTCAAGAATTTTACTAAAAGGGAAGTAACGAGTAATTTCCTTGCCGTTTCTCGAGTCGGGATTCGAAGTAGTACCGTCATAGAGTTTGGGCCCAGGTGAAAAAGAACCCTGATCACCAACCTGATCGGCAAATACATATCCCTTTGAGTATGTATATACGATATCTATGACATCGCTGGCTACCATAACGGTAAAAAGGCTCTCGCGCGCGCCGAGATACCGCCGGGAAGATCAGGAGCTGAAGTCTGAGAGACGAAAAGCCATCGTGCGCAAGAGATCTGGCCAGAAGTGACGCGTTTTAGAGTTTACTAGCACTCTCCAAGCGAACCAGCGTGTGAGACGAGAGATCTTATGAAACCAGGAATCCGTCATCGTGATTTAGGCTATCGTCAATCCTTATGAACAGACCCCGGAAGGGTCGGCTTGTTTGGACGACATTGATCAAGAGGCACTCAGGTGCTAAACGCGTCTAGTGCATCATTTGCGCGCGTAGTGTTGCACAGGCAAGTATGTCTTACCACTAACTGTTTCAGCGCGCCCTACCCGCCAGCCATTGCGTATATGTACCTGTACCTGTTGTCAGGAGCGCTGGTACCTACATGTATTTTTCTAACGTCGCGGCTACATGGCACGGGAAATAGGTGTACTCTATCTAATCGGAGATTCCACAAGGGCTGGGCAACAGTGCGGAGTGCAGACGGATGCTGAACATGACTTATAATGCCACACGAGGAATCGGCAACGTATTGCCGAGCCGATAACAGAAGCCGAGTGACACTGCATGAAGATAAAGTTAGTCGTCATCTCCGAGGGGCGGTGATACCTGTTTTGATTACTATTGCTTGCGCTAATAATAATAAACTTGTGGTAAGATGTAATGCGCTCCACTGGGTAATATCTCTAGTGGGCGAACAAATTGCTAATAGTCCCGTGAGCTTGGTTACATGTATTTGTTCGCGTAGTGCAGCTTGAGCGGAAGGCCCAGAATTTCCCTTGAAGGGAGCCTTACCGGCATTTTATTTCCCTTTATCATACACTGCCTCAGCTGTGCGCTCATTTTGATACATTGGGTTAAGTCTGTTTTTGAGTAGCTATGTCTCAGTTATATCTCTCGAATCAGAACCAAAGTTCCAAGCGATGGGAGGTTATCGGTTGGTCTGTTTCTTAGTGACAATTATTGTGTGAGCGGGTGGTGAAACGCTGTTTATTGTGTAATTTAGTCTATCCATGGGTCAGTTTTAAGATAAAATCTTAATCATTGGGTGAGGTTATGTCTTGTTTCTATGATAATGATAGATGTAATCGGGTTAGGGGAAAATTCACCTATACTCAGTTTACCTAAGTGTATAACCAAATAGCTCCGTACTGGCAGTACCACAATCAGTCCAATTCTAGCTCTCCGATCCCCGGGAATCCCAAATCTCTTCCGGCGCAGTATCAACGCTGGTTGAAGAGTAGCCGTTGTCACCAATGCCTATTCCCGGTCGGTATGCCGCGGCGCAATACCTAAAGCCAAGCCCATCGCGTACCATACCAAATCAGGATAAGTTTGTCCCACCACTAATCTAATTTTTTCGACAACCTCTCAACCCCCACTACAACCTTCCCAAATATCGAAAAGAAGAAAGTCACAAATCCGTCAATCCCAATACAAAACGAGGAGAAAACATGTTCTCGCTCATCCGCAATTCCAGTATTGTCTCGGCACGTCGTGCGTTCTCAACAACTACTTTACGAACCGATATCGCGAAGGTGTCGCTTCTTGGCTTCCTTGCAGGAGAGCCAGAGGTCGCAAACTTGCCTAGTGGGAAGGAGATTCTTAGGTATACTGTTGGGGTTTCGCGCGGAAAAGGGAAAGAAGTTTCCTGGTATAAAGTTGCGAACTTCGAACCTGATGGTCGTGGTGGGAAGGAGTATCTAGCAACTATGCCAAAGGGGTGAGTGGTGCCCATTTTTCTACTTACTTTTTTTGTAGCTGGGAAAACTCTAGGGTTTTTTGTTTATATACTAACCTTATACCCTCTAGGACCCAGGTTTATGTTGAGGGTGACTTATCCTTAACCCCCTATGTGAGTGAAGACGGAAAGAAACATAACTATGTCAACATCTCCCAAAGTATGCCCCCCCCTGATTCTATATCAATTGTCAATGAAATATATTGACTCAGTTTCGTAGGATCCCTCACATGCATCAGGCGGCCTTTTAACGCAGAAAAGGCACGACTTGAAGAAGAAGGGGGGGGGGGCGTCGATGAGTAACCTGGGCATGAATAGAGACAAGTATTCATGAGCTATACCGCGATGACAAAAAAATAATGCAGGTAGGGCTTTGATGATATACACGATGAGGAAATTCGTGGCTTTTTTTTCTTTCTTTTTTTTTCCAATTTCCCCGCAGCTTTTACCGCGGATAATGAATGTATAGTATTCATTTTAGATGTTGGAAGCGATTAGGGGAGGACTTGCATAAAAGAGGCCATATATAGCCTGGGGATTTACGGTTGAACCACTCTGTCCCTTTCGCGGTTTGAGTTGCTAAAAGTGGTGACTAAGGGAACTAATTCCAAGGGTTCGTTTTGCGAGTGGTAGCCCAGACTATAAAGTAATAATACATGTAGCTGTAAGTTCATATTTTCCCCTATTAGCCTACTTTAGTATAGTGTGAGGTTTCTTTCTTTAGTATTGATATCATCTACACATCTTATTCCTTTAACTCTTCCTCGAGAAGCAATCACCATTAGCCGCATGGCTTGTAAATGTAGCATTGATCCTTCTCTTTATATACAAAAAATCCAAGGATATGAGATATTTGTTCTACCACGAGAAATTAAAGCTTCTAATCCAGAGCTCCTGAGGTCAATCACATGTAGCCAAACCGGGTGGCTGATTTACAGGCTTCAGGACTATAATGGTACATGTAGCTAATTATATAAAATCTAGAAGTTGATGTAATACACTATTTATTCTAGTATCGTTTCTTATGCGTAAGAAATTTCTCTACCACCCTAACCCTGGTCTGTCACTAGGGTTATCGTACTTTAAGTCTTGTAGATTTTCAGCATATGATGACTTTGCCCTAATTTCTTCATAATATATCACTCGGATTATCTTCTTACCCTTAACCATTTTTGTTTCCCTTATTAGCCTTTAATATTCTCTAAACCAATGTTAGGACCTAAGTAAACATAAGGGTTAAAGTTTTGTGAAAAAACCTCTAGGGTGTATTGAGGACTAATATAATATCATGCATTAATACTTAGAGTGATGCCAGCTGAAAAATAGAATATACCATAAACCCACGGCAATATTTTAAACTCGTATAAGTCCTAGAGTTAGAGTTCTAAGTTTTTCAAGGAAGCTATTTTTTGGGATATCATTCGTAGGTCCATACTATATATATATACATATAGTACTTTGAGTCTAGCTAATGGATTCGATCAAGGCTGCGAGCGATATAGCCGACATTATAGGAGTAGAGCTGTGTATAATTGGGAAAAGAAAAGTGAGTAGGATGAGCGAAAGAGTCAAAGAGGGGGGAAAGAAGTGGAGAAGAGTGGAGGGCTCGGAAGTGGAAGAAGAATTGTTAGAACTGGGGGTGATGCCTTGGGACATTGGAAATTGGAAGTTTTATGAATGTCTCGAGCTGCAGTGGCCACTGAAGGAAGAGAAGGATCCAGAGCACTTTGTCGAATTCGAGGAACAGATTGCGGTGAGTGGAAAATTGGAGTATGACTGGGAGAAAAGAAACGAGTGGGACAAGGATTAAATTGTGTTTTGTTTTGTTGTTTTTGTTCGGTTAACTGGTGCGAGTACCTTAGCCTCCGGGCTCCATGTACTTATGATTAATTAATTAATTCATTCATTCTACCTAATGGCCTGGGCAGCTTGAACGATTATAGCTAAAAGAAAATAATACTATATATTGTCGGAGGACATAAATAACCGCCCCCCACATGACAACCAGGAGCTAGCTCCACATAAACATAACACTTTCTCCATTATATAAGTTGGTAGTATATAAATTAACACTTTATTTCCTTTATTGTTCAGTTTTCTATTCTTATTAATTGTTATTGTAGTGCCTAGTTGGGGTTGGAATTGGGGTATGACTGCGGTTATTTTTTCCCCCAAAAATATATACTATATTGTATCTTTCCTGTTTATACTCGCGCGAAATAGCGGTTTTCACCTTAGAATCCTGAAAAGTTTGTATGACTACAAGAGCTAATTATAAGCTTCTTGAGATATTAATCGCAAAAAAGGCCGTCCCATGTTCAGTACCTACGTAGTTTATACCCAAAAGTAGGGAAAATATACTCTAACAAAGCATACTAAAAAATTCCTGAGATTCTAGATAGATACATGTGTTTCGAATAGTTATAACTCAGAGTTAAAATATATTATCGCTTGGAATTTTAAGTATGTACATTATTCTTGTCTTCAATTACTATATCCACAGCCCTTTCAACTCGAATTCCTTCCTCGTTGTATCTATGCCCAGTACCAAAATAAGCTATAGAACCAACCCTTACAGGATTAGGTGAAGCGACAAGTGAAATCTCGCGGTGATCAAAGCGGTTTTCTGGACTCGTAGTGGCATCCTCAGTATTTGAGCTCGTAAACCTTGATCTGGACTGTAGTTAGCCAGAAAGTAAAAATATTTAAGATGTATAAGGGCAATACGCACGAGGTAGAAGATAACAGACGCTTTCCGGAAGCCCAACTCCTTGAGAAAGTATTGCTCTGATTTGTAGACCATTGGTTATTCTTTGGTGTAATCCTTCCCATGAAAGAATCAGAAATATATCTTTCGACTCCGAGGACCCCTAACCATTCCCTGTACATCTTTGCTGCGTCATTTCCAGTTCCAAAGAAAGCGAAACACACAAAGCCTGCGACGACTGGAATCCAGCGGTCAAACTGAATCGAGTGTGAGGGGATAAACGGAATATAATTCCATCCAAGTGTGTGCACAAGTTTCCACGAATATGGTATCAACGGGTTATTGAGGTTTCTATAAAAGACATAGAAGACGACCGGGACATTTATGCTAACTAGAAATATGCTGATGACAAAAAGACGTAAGAATCGAGACCTTGTGATGTTAGAGCCGGAATTGCGGATTATTTCGGAAAATTGTTGACGGTACTTGTGAACACGAAAAAGGACGAGTCCTAGAGATAAGGTGATTAGTTAATTGACTGATGGCTAATGGGAGAAAAAGGTACTACCTGAGTAATATGCTGCTATTATAGCGATTATTGGGGGCCAGATGTAAAGAAGCACGATAGTTGGCCATGAGTTATCGACAGATGGCTGGCAGCCAATTATACCGATAATATAGTAGCGATTGGGTTGGACAATATAGTGTGCTGACATCATCCAAACTGGGATTCCAAAACAAATCAATAAGTCCTCAGCCAATTCTCTCCTCCTCACCGACTTTGTTTTCACGACAGAGATATTATCAGACATAATTTTTGCAAGGTTCCGCGAGATGGCTGCTGTGGCGGCCATCATCCCAGCCGAAGCAGCTATTATAAGCTTGATTTCAACATCACAAAAACCAGCTCCATTCCATGAATTTTGGAAATTTTTACCGCCCCAGATCGATGCATTGATAAAGCTGATGATATTAAATAAGGTGATCCAAACAATCAAGCAAATGGCCGAGGTATTTTTATTTTTAATGTGCCAGGCGAGTGGAACGAATGTGAGAATTATCGAAGCAAAGCAGGAAGCCAGGAAGATAATTGTAACAGACATCCCCCTTAGTGACCTGAGCTAGCCAGAAGTTTTTTATCCGTAGGCTAGGGTAATTTGAAACGGGGGGCACTGAAAAAAAGAAACGAAGGGCGAACACGAGAAAAAGGAGGTGAAGAACGCTGTGTCTGAAAACCCAGTGATAGTCCTAAATGACGGGTGGGATATAAAGAAATTTATGGAAGTATCCAGATTTTCTTCAGGAATATATATAGGATTCAGAAGAACAAGCCATGGTAATCCGCAAAGAAAATACAGAGCCCTGGAGTAGCAGGTAGACACGGCCAAGCATACCGGTAAGGCATCCTCTCATAGGCCAATAGAGGTCAGCTCCGTTACCGCTCTTATTGCTGTCAAAAAACATGTGGGATCTTGCATTATTGTAGGAATCAATAAGATTGGGACTCTGAAGACGTTGTTCAACAGGATATGTTTGGCTGTCGTGGTGCCACAACGGGTTCTCAATAGGACAGGATTTCCTTTTTGGGCCCTCAATAGACAACCCCAATATGTAGCGTGGAACCACCCTATAAAGCCAAAACAAAAATCTCAAGAAAGCCGTAACTCCGTAGAGGCGTAGACAGGATACTGAAATATGATAATTGAAAATCACAAAATCGGCGTGCTTCCCGGTACGCGGTCGCCTAACGCACGCCAAGCATCGTGCGCTGCGAAGAGATTGGTTTCAACACTGCTGATATGCCTCTTCAAAATTGAACTATCCTGTGGTACCAAAAGCGTAAAGATACACAGACACGTATGACGGAATCCTGCTGTATCCACAAACAATGCTGTTTGTGCTCTGTTTTTACACAGAAAACGTTTGTCAGATGTGGGGAGTCAGCAAATGGTGGGCCTGTATAAAGTCAGCCACCAAAGTCAACTCCCGGTGAGACCCTTAAGACCAGCGCAAGAGCAGCACCAGTAAAGGGACCCCAAAACCAAAACTTTAATGTTGTGTTCACTCAGGATATGGGATGTCGTCTTGTGTTGCCAAGCCGACGGCTACGGGAAGAGCCGGGAAATACCACTTTGGTATTGTGACGTCAAGCAAACACTAACTACCAACACCAGATCTATACATCCAACCATTCAACCTCAGTCCTCGATCATCCGAACTTTCAATTTAATCTCCCACAAAACATGTTTGTGCTCTCACACAGTCTCACAAAACCTCCCTACTTGAAGTTTAACCAGAAGCTGTAGCTGATAGCTATCTAGTCTACACCTTTCAACCAAGTCAGAAACTCCCAGGGGCATAAGTGGTTAAGTGCATCCTGCTTCGTCATACCAGCAATCGAAGCAGCTTCTTCTATTGGTTAAATCGACTTATAAATTTTCACTCGAAAACTACATGTAGGTATGGGTGGGTGACTCTTGGTATATCTAAAAGAATTGCTTCTGGCTACTCATACAAATATAATACTTGTTTAAAATCTATTGAAATTTAACCACAAAAATAATCTTTCTGTGACAGGTAATCGAATTGATACACCAAGGAAAAAGAAAAGAAAAGAAAAGAAAAGAAAAGAAAAGAAAGAAAAAAGGGTGTACGTGTTTTCCCGACGTTCTAGACCACTTCTAGAAACTTATCTGGTTCTTATATTGAACGATCACCCGGATATTTCTAGGTTCTATTTAACTCAGGATCCGGGTAAATAGCTAATAGTTTTAAGATCCTCACGTCAGATAGGTGATCAAACAACGACAGCTATGCTTTGGTTATTAATCCAAAACAAGAGCTCAAGTCTTCAGTGGTCAATGTGCTACGCTAGTAGCGACTTTGATCTCCATATAGAAAACGCCTACTTGTCTGCTAAACCCAACTGATTTAGGCATCAGAATCTCATGGAGCTGATTATACTTACACCTCTAGGTGAATTGGCAAGTACTCTAACTATGCATGGCCACTTGATATCTATCATCGGGAAAGTGGTGGGATGGATGCTTGCCACTAGCGTTACTCCTAAGGCTTGATGGTCTATGAAGGCTAACTCTTTAATATCCCTTTACCATATCGCGCAGATCAATCATTAGCTGTCGGATTTCAGCGATCATTCATGAAACTCTCCCTTAGTAACTTATGATAATAAATGTGTACCGCGAATCCTCAGCTTCACCACCATGTTGACTAGTTCACCCTTCTAGGAATCAACGCATAACCAAGCTTTACTACCAAACTCCTATCGTTTCAAGTTTTGACTCCGAACTCTTGACCGCCGGTTGATCGTAGTGGCAAAATCTGGACTTTGAATGCCTCCCGGCACTTCGGACCCTACCCCGGGAGCACACGGATGGCATGCCGGTTTCACTCTCGACACAAACGCACCAAATAGAAGCCTGTTTGAAATTTTTCTAGAAAATTTCTAATAACTATATAAGCTGGTTTAAGTGGCCGGAATAAGGTAGTAGTGTAAGTGATAGAAGCACATACCTGTTTCATCATTGATATCATCTGACATATATCCTTCATCTAACTTGTTCGGTTCACGATAACTATACCGGATCGGGGGATTCACAAAACACGAAACTGTGGCCGTGCCCTATAGTCGTAGAAGAATCTCAGAAAATTGGTAGCGAGTGGATGACGACGGTTGAACAGGGTATGTATGAAGATGAAGCATTAAATAGTACGATTCACAATGCATTTCATGCAAATTATTCGACCTGGTTACCCCAATGTCAATCCATAATATCGAAAAAAAATTGGTAGTACAGAAAGTTATCATGATTCGAGAAGCGAGCAACAAGAAATCATGGAGGTACTGATAATCTTAGCAGTCTAAGGCTGGCAAACGTGGAGTAAAACCCACTGGACCACCCTGAGATCAAGGCTGAGGTTCACTTACAATACCAAAAATACTAATTTGTAAGAGATATAGTCTTGGTTTACTAGATATCGATTTGGAATGGAGAAGCAAGCTCCGTGAGATGTTTGGGTTGAAGATGGTTCTTCTAGGCTGAATTGAATAAACGAGTCGGAGTCTTTAGGGACGCCTCCTGAATTCTTACCTACCTTCTTCATATATCACGAGGGCATTGAAAAGCCTGTTCTAAGGATATGCACGTACAGAAGCTCATTGTCACCAACTACATGGGAATACCAAACATTCGAACCCACGTCTTGATGGTTATCACACTTATCAGACTGCGTTTCCGAATCACCGGCTGTCTCAAGTTTACTACCGTCTTTTGGAACCGCTAGGCGATTGAAGAATTTAAGGTTAGTGGTGATTGACGTGCCTGACAGGATCCCCAGGTTCTTGGTTGAAACGCTCGTTTGAGATATCTGGTGCTAAGCGATGCCAATCACCATCGCATAGAGGCATGCAACCGCAAATGTTAGCTTGATGGGGGGGTTAGATGAAACGCGATGAGGAATCGGCCAAGAGACACACACCAACAATTCACTGGCGCTCAAGCGAGGCTGTACTGGTGCGGTTCGTTTATCCGTGTTTCTCATGTTGTACATGGGTGAATTCGGGGTTGGAAAACAGCCAAAATACATATCAGCTTGAGATCTCAAACAACTACGGTTGAGGTCATGGTTCTATTTGTTTTTTTGTGCTCTGTCCTGCACTAGTACTACATGAGCTGCAAACTGAAGGAATTAAATGAATGTATGAGTACTTCAATAGTCGGTTTCCTGCTCCTCTCCATGGGGACCGGAAATATTGCTCCTTTTGTGCCGTTCTACTGGGCACAGACTAAAAAGAGCATGATTCTAAAACTCCCACACCTCGACTTCTGTACTATCTTCGCTAAGGCTCAAAGGAATAGGTATATCTTTAACACTTATGTACGCGAAGATAGGTACGGTACTACTACCGCAATAAGCCAATATGGTGATACCGTGCCAGATGGTTTTAAGTTCCCCACTAGCTATAGTAAGTTGAAAGAAATGAAGGATCTACAATGCTGTGCCTCACTCGCTTATGTCTAGGCATCACGGACTACTATTGTTCCTTTTCCGAATACAGGACTAGAAATAATCATCCCTTCGTGGCGGTGTTAGCCATCTCTCCTCTAGAAAGAAGTCGCTATGATATATGCAGGTCCCTCTTTCAATAGACTAGGGGTTTGCAGTAGTAACAGCGGCAGTGGGAGGGACGCGAGAAGTGAGCACGCACAAATCACCCAGTTCCGTCTACATCGCCGTTGGTATTCTATGGATGGTGGTGACGGGAAAAACGATCCATGCTGCAGAAGAAGGCTGCATATGTAATGTGCATGGGGTAGCTCCACTTAAGAAAGAGGGTAAGAAATGAGATGCTCACAGCAAAGAAAGGGGGCGAACTTTCCATCGAGAATACTGACTAATGAATGAATACCATCGAAGTCCTATAGCTATATAGCCAAGGCTAGGCTTTGCGGCTTGGTCTATAAGTTGTGGAAGCAGGTCCCTAGCCGATTGCTTCATAGCGAGCGCCCAGGCACGAGATCCTGATTTCTGAAACAGCGCGCACGGGGTTGGTAAAGGGAAAACAGAGTTTGGGGATCGATGGATGTGAAAGGAAATATTCTGTTCTATTTTTCCCAAAGAGGGAGGAATTAGCACCGGGGGCGAGCTAACCTCAGCTAATAGAACAAAGAGAAATAATTAATAGCAGCAACAGATCCCGACATATGGGTCAGAAGATTGGATTTTATTTATGGGCATTTTTGCTTTCTTATTTATGGCGATTCTTTTTTCACCGCATTAGTGACATTTTGGCGCCCATTACTTATTATTAGGTCCAGAATAGTCCTTAGGTGGTTGGTTAGCTATTATTGTTAAGGTGCCTAAATAGTACCTATTTGGTACGCGTCTAACCCTGGTGACCCGAAGATTGTTAAATTGCACTGCCTTGGCCTGGGAGATCGACGGTTGGCTGATAATAATATCGGCGAAGGGGATCACGATTCACCGCTAGGCAGATTAGAAATAGCATGCTCTTCAAACAACCTAAAGGATTCTTTTGGTACGAGATAGCTGTTGGCCAAAGTGCCGCTGTTGGTATCGGGGAACACCGTAGAACCGGGCATGACGGCGGTAGAAAAAAAATTCAGGAACAGCAAGACAACTCGAAACGACAGAACCGGAAAAACTCCGAGAGGCTGCCGTTCGGAGAATTATCTTGCGTTATACCACGGGTGTTTATACCTCCACTTTTTCCCACGGGATCCAGGTATTGTTTCTCTAACTAGTTTGGGTATTTCGGCTTTTTAGAAGCCTTCTAAACCACAAGTTTGAGCATTTATAGGCATGGAATAATTCGGACAAAGCGTTGCTCTTTGGTCTACTCTTCCCCGTCGCCACCAAGCATCACGATGTTTTGATCCAGATTAGTCTATCAGTTCTACAGAATGGGAAGGAACAAGAGTAACAAGAATTGAGGATCGCTGTTAAATTCTCAAGCGCGGTGAGACTAAATTCTTATGTACGCCTACTTTGAGCTTCCTCGTACTATAAAAATAAGGGTAAAAATAAAAGAGACATTGAAATTTTACTTTACCGTTGGCGCCTCCGACATGCTAAGCTCAGCAAGAGTCAAGAAAGAGCTGCAGATGTTGTTGAGCCATCGTCTGACAGCTTCTCTTGTTGTTCATGGGGAAATTAGCCCCACGCGAAATCATGGAGACCAAGACAGTCGATGGAGCGATATCAGGAACAGGTTTAGTGCCTATTTCCACTTCCTGCAAGCCACCGACTTTAGGCCCGGACGTTTGTCGTTCGCGTATTCGCTCGTTAGTAAGAATCGCCCAGTGGGCCAATCAGAAAGGGGAGCCTCAAGGGGTTAGAAAAAAAGCCGAACCAAGACAACACATCCACGAGATTACGCTCAGGCGGTCACACGTCGATATCCTGATTGGTCCCAGAGGACCCTTTACGAGAATTTTTTTTGTCATTCACAGCCCGGTCTCCTGTATTGGATTACGAAAGGTCTGAAGGCTTTCAGTGGCCACAGTTCATTCTCTACGTATTTTGCATTGCAGCGGGGGATGGAGTGTGTGGACGGTAAAAGAAAGGCAAGATTACAGAGAAAGAAAACAAAAAAAAAACGACCTGGACGTTGGACGTCCAGATGGATAGGAATTGGGTGGGTGATGTCGAGGGGTTCGCAAGCGCGTGTTTCAGGTTTTGAGAAAGTAGGTACCGAATCAGAAGGCAGGACAGGCATTGTATTGTGCGCTGAACAGGAACAGGCATCTCCATCGGACAAGGCCCAGCCAGGAAGCAGCGGCAGGCCTTTTGGAGCAGGCAACAAAAAAGAGGAGTAGTAAGAGGGTTAGACGAGGTTAACAATTAATAGAGAAAGCAAGAGGCAGAGATAGACAGAAAGGGTAGCAAAGCAAGCATCAAGAGCAGTGACTGTTGGGTAGAGAACAAAGTAGTAGACTGTGAAAACCCCCTTTTCTGATACACCCACTCGCGTTTTTCGCTTGCCTGGGCGGGGGAAGGATCAAGTGGCCATTGTCCGGGATCACACAAAACGGTGCTCTGGTCCAGCGAGGGCGAAGTAAATAAACCTTGACCAGAGCAGTGGAGATACCTGGGAGCAGAGACTCAGGGAAGAGGCCTCAGAGGACAACTCGGGTATTTGAAGTTTAGAATTACAGAGCCCAGATAATACAGCTTGAACACAACGAGAGGTCTGAAGGCCCTCTGGAGAAGAGAAACACAGCAGCCATCCACGAATCCATGGACTACAAGCTCCTCCTACTCCACCAGCCAACCAACAACCACAACACCAGGTAGTAAAAAAAAACCCCCCCGCCTCTACCCAGAGGGGCAGGGCTCTGGCAGTGACCAGCATCCAGATCCACACACGAGGATCACCTCCGTATCCATATCCATATCTATCGAAGTCCTCACTCAACCCATATCCATATCCATCCACCCGTTTTTCCCAAGTCAGCCAGCAGCCCGCTCGCTTTCCCGCCCTCGCTGCTTGCCTCGTTCACCCCCCCGTCGAACGCCCCTCCACAAGAAAAGTGAACCAGGGCACTCCACTCAGTCCCCCCCTTAGCCGCCAACCCTCCCACCCACCCCCTTCCCTCCACCACAAACATCCCTTCATATACACCGTGCATCATCTCCTTCTTCCTCCCCCCGTTCTCCCCTCTCCTCCCCCTCGTCCCAGATTTTCTTCTCTCTCCTTCGCCGCTTCTCCCTCTTCTTACCCTACCTCCCCCTCCTACTTACCTTCCCCTCTTCCCAAAAAAGGCTTCCTGAAGTATTCCTGTACTTCATACGCTTTCTTTGTTTTTTATTTTTTTATTTCAACGTTCGCGCGTCTAAGGACAGGCCTTTCTTTACGCAGGACAACAGAGGCAGGACCCTCAAACCATCGTTCATTCAAATCCTTCCTCACTCTCGCTCTGTCTCTCTATCTATACTCTGCGTCTTTTCCATTTTTTTAAAAAAGGAATCATACACGCGCGACCGCGGCTTGAGAAAGATTATCCTGAGAACGTTAACATTATTTTACTCCCCCCTATTTGCTGGTCACTTCTGGCATCAATACTGCGATCCTACAAAAATTCTGCCCGCAGAATTCGCTTCACTCCATTCGCCCTTTTCTCTCAATCGATATAGTGCCGGTCGCTCTATAGCGCGACTACCGCAGTCATGGCCCACCTAATGTACAGCCAGCATCATCTCGTGAATCAAAAACCTGAAACATTCATGCTTTCGACAGAAGCTCAGCAATCGCTACCACAGGAAGTTCAAGTAGCTCTTCAACAAGTCGATAACTGTAAGCGCCTTCTTGATATATATATATATATATATTCCTTTATTTTTTTTATATTATGTCGCTACGTAATCCTATCAAAGAAAAGATCGTGAACTTTCGGGTGGTCGGGCTACAGCGTTCAAATTACCTTGTACTAACGGTATCTTACAGTAAAATACTTTCTTATTTCTGCCCCAGTCGACTGGGCCCCGGATCAATACATAAGGCGATTTTTGTTACCGACAGGTGAATATGTATCTTGTGTTCTATGGTACGAGGTCCTAATTTCGTGAAATGGAATAAATATTATTTCATAAAGAAAAGAAAAATTGTGAAGGCGAAGTTCTCGCTAACGAAACTACTTTGTAGGAATAACCTTTTCCACATTTCTGGCACAGATATCGTAAGATGCCTGTCATTTCGCTTCCAGGCGTTCGGCCGACCGGTGAAGAATTCCAAGAAATTCGAGGAGGGCATATTTTCCGACCTGAGAAATCTGAAGTCTGGCACGGATGCGTCGCTCGAGGAGCCCAAGAGCCCCTTTCTCGATTTTCTTTACAAAAACAACTGCATTAGAACCCAGAAGAAGCAAAAGGTATTCTACTGGTACAGCGTTCCTCATGATCGCCTTTTCTTGGACGCGCTGGAGCGCGACCTGAAGAGGGAAAAAATGGGGCAAGAAGCGACAACCGTTGCCGTCAGCGAACCGGCACTTTCTTTCGAATTCGACTCATCACAGTCGCTTTTTGAGCAACTCACCAAGGCGCAGCAGGCAAACTCGTCATCATTTTCCGCCCATGCTTCTTACTCATCTTCAACCTCTCCCGTAATGCGCGCGATGGATTCGATGCCACCGCCACAAATAATACCCCACACTATGCCTGTTGTCCCTGAAGATATGCATCCAATGGTCTCTTACGCTCCGATGCAGATGCCTCTCCCAGCTCCCGTAAAGCAAGAACACGACTATGGCATGGCACCTTACTATCCTGAAAGGAACGGCTTGCCACTTTCAAGGCCCATGCACCAGAGAACAATTTCGATGCCCAGTTATTTGGAGTATTCACCAGCACCCTCTTTTGCACCATCTGAAGACTACAGTGCACGGGGCATCTCTTATGAGCCAGTAACACCCCCTCAACAGATGCTCCAGATGTCTGAGCCCCACTACTTGGCGAATGATGGCTACAATACTATGTCCGACCACACTGGCCACTCTATGAACGGCATGATTCTCCCACTGCCTCCTGTGAGCAACGCTCCTCCGTTCTCTTCAACACCGCGCGCATACACAAACAATGTATATTCCGTCATCGAAGGCTCACCAACATACAAGCAGCGCCGGAGAAGATCGTCAATCACTCCTGGTATTAGCGCTTTGGCCAATGCCACAAATGCTGCCGCAGGCCATGTACGACGAACAAGCGAGCAGCTCAGGCGCTCAACAACCGCGTCAATCATGCCCATGTCCGATCACAGTGATTCTGAGTCGCCTCCAGTCAATATGGGGCACATGCAACCCCGCGACATTGTTGATCTCTCGCGACATGGAACACCTTTGTCGCTGGTTGAAGACAACAGCCCTGCACCACACCAGTCGATGATGCACCAACATGAGGATGGCTCGTTACCCCCTACCTCAAATTGCGACCAGTCAGATTACGGTGTTGGATCCGAGGCTAAGCGCCCGACCGCAATTAGACGTGCCAAGAGTGCAACTGTTATGGAAGTCAGCCCGTACCCACAGAAATCGCACTCATGTCCTATCCCGTCTTGCGGGCGGCTATTTAAAAGATTAGAACATCTAAAAAGGTATGGCTTTCCTTATTCGCTTACTAGTTGATTGTCTTAATACTAACAACCACTCCTCAGACATGTGCGCACCCATACACAAGAGCGACCATACATCTGCAACCACTGCAACAAGGCCTTCTCGCGGTCTGATAACCTTGCTCAGCATAAGCGCACGCACGAGCGTGACGGTACTGCTGGCCCAAATGAGAGTTATAACAGCTATAGCGAAGAGGATCTCGAGCCTGAAGATGACCAGCTCCAGACAATCGAGGATGTTTCAGAAACATCTGACCACGGCGGCTACCACCACCAAATGTCTATGAGCGGGTTGTCTCATTCGATGATGCCAGCTCCTAGTAGTCTTATGCACAGCGCTTTGATGCAACAGATTGGTTAAAAGGGGAACTTGACGAGTATTGGATTACGTTATCTTGCTACTGCATCTGGCGATGTTTCTGCGAGAATGTCTTTATTTTTAGGGTTTGGGAACTCGGGACAATTTGGGTTTACATGGGCGTCCTCATATTTTGCGGAAAGACTCTCATGTGGTTTCATTGTTTTTATTTCTATTATTTCTATTTCTTTTGGATGTTGGTGCACAGTGGTTTACATGTTGGGGAAGGGGAAGGGGAAGATATCCCTTGTGTCCAGGGACGGGCAGGCTTTTTTACCTCCTTTTTTAAATACTCGATTCTTGTTTTGTATACCCGTCATCGCTCATCTCATTTGTCTGCTATACTTTTTTATTTCCCTTTCCTTTTTATGTTCATGTGCTATTTTTATTTTACCCTTTTTCATTTTACTATCTTTTTGTTTTTTTATTGACTATGGGGCGGGGTTCGGCGCATGCTGTTTCTCTGATCGACGTTCCACTAGCGAGGGATGGACAAGGAAATAGGTTTGTACGATTGCTTTTAGTTTATTTGGGTTATTTACAACCCCCCACACTTCTGTTTTTTTTCTTTGACCAACTCAGCTCACTTTGTCGGCCGGTCTTCATACCTCCCTTATAGTCTTGGGAACTTCCTTTGTCCTTCATTACCCGAGTACTCACCCGACATTTTGAGTCGTTTACTTGATGCCATGTGGTACGTTGTTGTAATAATTGCAGCAACCTACTTGGCTCTGGATATCAAGCGAGTTAGCACTGCACGGAATGAGATGAAAAAAAGTATATTCGATCGGCTGACTTTATTGCTGACCAGTGGTTAATGATATCTTTTGTTTCTATATACTCGCTTTTAGTCGCCTTTTTTTTATTTATCTCTCTTTATGTTTCCTATGTTTTCTATGCTTATTATTTCCTTTATGTAGGGGTTCAATCTTTTCTATCATTACTTTTCTTATGTTGTGTGGTTACATAGATTTGGCTTTTGGTTTTGGGTTTCCGGTGCCCGCGGGGTTGGTGCAATGGAACAGGGAACAAACGGTGGGAAATGGTGGCTTGGGGGGTTTAGTGAAGGAGAAATACAAAGTGTTTTCAACTATATATTCTCATTACTGTTACTTTCATGGTTATGGTCATTTTTCTATGGGTTGGCATAGGGCAGGCTCTATTATTCTTAGTATTACCTATAAAGGAAAGATTTTTATTGGCTTTGGTTTTATTCTGACGGCGGGTTCTGGTGTTATTCTTTCGCTTATTCCGTAATTCGCGGCTTTCTAGGGAGGGGGCTCTAGATGAAGTTTGAGTTATGGTCCTAAGATTCTTTCCCCCTTTACATTTCTTTTGTAATTAATTGGACGTGGACATATATCGTATATTCAGCAATTTCAATATTATCTTTCAAGCTAAGCGTCCAGGTTCGAGTGCGCATGTCTCAAGGGGTCACTGTTTTGACTGACGTCCTCTGTGCTTCTCGCCAGTTGGCAAATGGGAGACGGAAATTGAGTATTTAATTTGGGCTATGACGTTTTGCCGTCTTCCGATTATGTACAGATCGCTTGACCTGGTAGGTGGAAAACTAATCAGTACTCATATCCCGGTGCCTGAGACTTTCTTATCCGCCTTAGCTGATTCGAAGCTGAAGACTCTGTGGCTTTCAATCCCAATGCTAGATACGAGTGTATTGCAATGCCCTGTAAAAAAAGTTGTCCTACAGATATAGGCAAGAGGTCCATTGGGGGATTTTCGATCAGCGTATAAAGAGCCTATGTATACAAGTGCCTATATATTATCATAGTCAATATGTGCGTAGTGGTACATATATGCAATAGCCACGATATTTTATGCCGGTATAGATAGGACTTGAACGCTGGATCATCCAATAACACCCTGATTACCCCTGGTACGGTTACACGTGTTTCCCACGCTCTTATTTTTTTCTTCCTGTCGTAGGGACAGTCACACAGTCTGGACGAACCAGTCCCCAAAAATTTTCTCAGACCCTGAAGATCCAAGAGGCTGAGAGGGGAGGGAGTTACATTGCCCCGGGTTTAAAGCATGGTCAAGACCTGGAGTGGGTAAGATACTTGAAACTTTGATTGCCAATCTGCGATTCTGGAAGCTCTGGAAAACCTTCAAACGTCCAAATGTGGAACCAGGAGTTGATGGGGAATGTAGTGCAGAGAAGGTAAGCGCGGATAGAGTTAGCGAAGGCGTCTATCCTGCATATATGCGATGCGCTGTAATGACGATAAAATATTATAGCCGCCTTGGTAACCTAAGGTAGCGGTGCACATGTGGTACTTGTATACTCTACCTTCCCTAGTAGCGGTCCAATCCCGGGCCACACACATGCAACAATGAAGATGTGTACTCCCTCCACTGCCATGGCTCCGGTAAAAGATAGTCGAGCTTCTGGATTCCGTTTCTGTCACTCTATTTACCCAATGAGGGGCGGAAAAGTCGGTGGGTTAGGGTAGGTTGCTGTAGCTACAAGATTGTTGATCATTGCTATCAAGTCCCTGCATGGAAATTCTCCTTCCCTTATCTATCCTGCATTTGCATTCAATTTCGGGATAAATGCAATATCTATCACTCACAATCCATCAACTCCACTGAGCAGGTCTTATCTTATTTGTCGACTCAGAAATTAAGGTAACGTGCCCGAAAAGCCCAGATGCTCCGGAGTTCTCTACAAACACATCATAATACTGTCTTGTAATCACTTCACAGAAGAACTGTGCTCAATGACGTCATCGTAGGTATTTTCATGTGTTTCTTCTGCATTGGTCGTACTATTCCGAACCCGTGGTTACCAATCTTTTTTCTCTCCGATATCAGTTTTCAAATTCGTGTAGTGTGAGCGACTAATCACAATTCGGACTACAGCGGCAGCTTAATAGTTTCGGTTATAGTGGTGCCTAAAGTTTTCAACTCACGTCTTTGTCCTACGGTAGGGGGATATAGTTCCTTGCCAGCACTTTATCAAGTCCGGATCTGGTTCAGAATCACTCTACTAGTTATTAATGCTTTCTAGAATAAGGAAAATCCATTTCTTGGTATTGCGGACAGGTTGTAAGAGTAGAAAAGTTAGCGTTATGCACCAGAGCACCCTCGTAAGCTGGTATGCATAAAAAGAAAACCCCATTACCCAAAGTCAACAATCCATTACTCCTTTAGCATCTGCATGTATTCCCCGAGAATCCCTTGGATATACTCAGGCATTCCTATAAGGACACGAATAAAGAACACCTGTGTCAATACCCAGTCCGTAGTCCTACATTTATTTCAAACTCCTTGCGATGTCTCTCCTCATTTTTTCTGCATCAGACAACTGCACAGGAACGTTCGGCTGAGCCCACTTCAAGTCCTCGTTTTTGACCCTGTTGGTATACTGATTGAGCGCACCATATGACCCCACTGTGTCATCGCTACCTTCAGTGTCTTCTTCATATAACTTTTGGCTGATCTCATTGCCCTCAAGCTTAATTGGTATGTCAGAATTTATCTCTCTCAGGCCTTCATTCTCCTTCTGATTGTGGTCTCCATTTCTATCGGCTTTAGTAGTCAAGACGACTGGTTCCTCCTTCCTCTCCTCCTTATTTGTTTGCGCCTTTATAGTTTTCTTTGGGTTCTCAGTGGCACTGCTCCCTGAAAAGGCGCCAATGACCCATCTAATGGAAATCAGACTAGTAACTGTAGAGATCCAAACGCATGTAGCAACTGTAGCAGTCACAGCTAGGACTGAGAACATAACACACACTACTCGTGTCTACGAGTCAGCTTCTATTTAATACCTAGAGGATTTTCTTTTAAGGGAAGAACATACATCCAATACCAACCCAGAACGTAACAAATCCCACGGCCAACCCGCTCAGGCTCAGGGCGAAACCTAATAATCCAAGAACAGGCAAGATGCTAAATAGGAGTTGAATCGCTAAAAACGACTGTGCTCAGAACCATACTCATTAGCTTCACTTTAGGAAAGATTCGGGGGGAGGGCTACTCGCAGCAAAGAGTGGTTGCTGTCTAGAAAATACGACAACTTTCTTATAGAACTCTTCCCTGGTCTCCTGGTCTGCAACTCTTGTGTCGAATTGGACCACCAGATAGTAGGCGGCAGACCGGAGGTATGATGTCATGGTATCTATATGACTTAACAGTATGTGTATCTGAGGATATGAAGTGTATTCTTGTAGAGTACAGTTGATATCAAAGTGGACCTTTGAAGGGGGATAGTAGATGGGGATGGCTGACGTTGCCTTTTATTGACGCGCAGGGGCGAGGCGACATATGACGTTGCCCTTGCACGTGTGTCTTGGCACATACTCAGTGACATTCCGTTGCCTG
Organism: Verpa conica; assembly: GCA_033030425.1. Lineage (NCBI taxonomy): Eukaryota > Fungi > Ascomycota > Pezizomycetes > Pezizales > Morchellaceae > Verpa > Verpa conica. Next base: position 657,275 of record JAUFSD010000004.1, read on the forward strand.
TGAGGGGTCTTGATTCTTAATATCTCAGTAGGCCTTATAGTTTCGATAGTATTGACAGATTCTTAATAGATTGTACAAAACACGATAATTTGGTTTTTCTAATTGTTTCGCGTGGCTGATCACGGATTTAGCATGCACTAAATAGGATAAGAGCTACTCCTCAAATAAGAATTATAGATCCCTCTTATGATCCTGTCAAGCATTCCAACTACCTAGTCTTCTATAAGAATCTTTACGAATAATTGTTTTCTGGCATTGATTTTTGCTTCTTGCCTCTTCCCCTGCGCCTGGCACCCTGTTGCAAAGGACCGTGACCCTGGAGGTCTCAGCTCTCATTTAAGCAAACGCTTGTTTCTCAACCTCCTGAAGCCTCAAACTGATCGCCACCGAGCAACAGCAGACAATGTCTCACTTTTCCGTGCCGCGATTATGAGTAATGTGGCGACTATTCCATGTCCCTGAAAGAGGGGTCATTAGCGGGGAGTTTAAGGAGCGGGGAGAACAAAAATACATGTATGGTGCGCTTGGTCTTAAAAGTGTACCGGTATTTTAGGCTGATATTACAACGCCAATAATAGGTAAAATTTCCCAGGTAAACTTGGGAAGTCTTTTGATGTAGTGTTAGAGCTTTCCAAGTTTTTGTAGACCACTGAGGGCTATGGTTGTTGTGGAATAAAGCCTCACTTTTGGGTGCAAAAAGTGACATTTGGAACTATTCTCTATTATGCATACATGTAGTATATGACTAGATATACCTAAGGTGACTATTCAAATATTATGCATTAAAAGGCTGTTTTATATATTAGAAATACTTCAGTGCTTAAAATATAGCATTAGGAAAATTTTGACAATGATATACAAACATTAATATTTTTAAGAGAGAAGCAGTCAGTAGAATTTGTATATTTGGGTATACTTGGCACACTTGGGCATATTAGGGATGTTCCACATCCCAGTTTAGCTAGTACGCCTTTAAGGCCGTGCGCACCATAGTTATATTTTTTTTCTTAAAAAGCTTATTGTAGCACAAATTTAAACTACAACTACATGTATTTAAATTACGAGGAATTTGTGTTGTTATATAGAGGTGCTTAAATATGTCTGGTCCTCATATTACAAGTTAAACCTAGCGGTTTATAAAAAACCTACTTCTGGTTTCCCTCCCATTTACTAACGCCTGCATCTCGTCAGGTGTATTCCTACCTTCGCCTCCACCAACTCCCAGTTCCCGTACCCTTAACTCTCTTCTTGCCTCAACCTCCCTTGAAAACTCCGTAGCACTTCTTAATTTTCCATCTCTCGCTGTAGCATCGTGTAATTCATCTTCCTCCACTGTATACAGTTCGTTCGTATTCCAGGGGTCATCTTCCCCGGAAGTCTCATTAATAGTTTTGAATAAGTGGTGGTATTCATGGGCACTTTCAGGGGTAAGTTGATTGAAGAGAAGTTCCGGCACATCAGGCATGGAATCATCTCCGTCTTCTGCTTGCCCAAGACGAAGAACAGAGCTTCCGGGCTCGAAGCTAAAGTTATCTATTTCCCCACCCTCAGAATCGGTATCGTTACCGCTGCCATGGAGATTCCTGGTGGTTTTTTCTTGTTGAATTTGAGAATGAGTGAAGTGTTCCAGGATTAAATTGTTCCCTTCTGGGGCCCTTTTTTCCATCCAACCCTCTATGGCTCTATTGTAAACCTCTTCTAATTCCTCTGTATGTCTGCTCAGCCAATTATGTTTTTTCGCCTGCTCTATCGTCATTCGTTTTTTAGGATCAACGCAAATTAGAGATTTAATGAAATCCTTTGCCTCGTAGCTAACAGATTTCCATTCCATGCCTGTTTCCAGACGGCCAAGGTCGCAGGAACGGGCTTTGGCAAGAACCGCGTCAGGTGGTAGAGTTGGGCCGTGCTCAGCACCAAAAGGGGAATAACCGGAGAGAAGGACATAGACAACTATTCCAAGTGACCAAAGGTCAACGGATTTCGAGTAGCCACTAGGGGAATTTCTTGGAGTAGGGAGAATTTCACTAGTGATCTTTAGTGTTGAGTGGGTATAGAGGAGGGTATGAGACTGACGGGGCTAGGTATTCGAGGGTTCCAACAGCGCTAGTCATTCTAGTGGCTGGTGTGAAGAATCGAGCTGAGCCGAAATCAGTCAGTACAATTCGAGCACCGGCCAAATTGCTAGTGCATAGGATGTTATCTGGCTTTAATAAAATATGTAAGTGATTACGTATAATTCGGGGCGCGGACAAGTACCTTTAGGTCCCTATGCACAATCCCTTTTGCGTGCAAATATTCCAATGCTTTTAGAATCTGCCACACTATAGGCATAGCCTCTAGCTCGTCAAAACAAAGCTTCTGCCCGAGATGTGAAAAGAGATCCCCTCCAGTAATTAATTCCTCGAATATGTAAACTCTAGAGCCCGTAGAGACTGCTTTGTAGATACTCATGATATTCGGCTATATGTAGGTAATTTATTATTTAGATAAAATCATTTGATGGGAGGGGTTTGGGTGTGTTTGGGTTATAGACTTACATGGCTCAAGGACTTTAAGACTTCTACCTCTCTCATATACATTTCTTTCAACTTTACCCAATTCTTCCGTTTCCCGCTATGTCCCACAACAGGAGGCTTTAATTCCATGATCTTACAAGCAACCTGCCTGTGCGTATTGACATCCCATGCCATATAGACTCGTCCATACCCTCCTGCTCCCAAAATTCTTTGAGAGATCTTGTATGAGTTTGCGAAGAAACAATTTTCTTCCTTAGTAACTGGGTCCTCGGGTGCGACCTCACCAGGTACCTGATTAAATGTAAAGCTAGCGGCATGGCGAATTTCGATTCTGTCACCATTGTTTAACAGCACACTAATGCCTTTACCGATAAGGCGGCCGTTGAGAAAAGTGCCATTTAGGGACAAGTCTTCACAGTATATCAATGGTTCATAACATGACTCGAAAATGACGGAGTAAATGCGGCAGTGGACATTGGAGCAGGAGGGGTGGGGGACTTGAAATTTGCAGAGAGATTGGCGACCAATTAGAGTATCTTCACTAGAGAATATTCGGATGACTTGGACGTACGGAACTGTTAGTTTTGGTTAAACATAATGCAGTTCAGCAGTAGCGGAGAAGCTTACCAGAGCTCTTTTCATCAGCCATTGAAACCATCAAGTAAGCCAAAACACCTGAATAAATGGCCCTGTCTTCGATACTTGCGAAGGGGTTCATTAAGTTCTCAGCCACAATACTTTGTGTTGGTAGGGTGCCAGAAGGGCTTCTTTCGGACTCTTTCACGACCGCGGTGTATCCAGCGGTCGTGGGTGTATGGGGGCCTCGGTCATAGGGTTGAGGTAGAGGATATTCCAGCAATGTACCCATAACTAAGTAAACGTTTAGATTAGGGATCAGTTTCGTGATTTGGAGATACTGGAGTGAGGTTGAGGTTAGATTTCAGTGATATATATACATGAGTTCTCACTCGCATGGTTTTAAATCACGTGAGATGAGGCTCTTTTTTACTGTCTTCACCCACTTCAATCTCACTAGTCACAACAAGGATTCGGCGGCATTCTCCATTTACCCCCCAAAAGCTCCCCCAATATCACCATTACTACAATCATGAATATTCCCGGAGAGAAATTTACTATTCCTCTAGATAGTGACTCTGAAGACGAAGCCCCTCGCGCCCCCCAACTCAATTCTAACCTTGGCTTCATCAAGGATATCGTCGAAAAATCAATTTCGTCCGTCCCTACTGCTCCTGTCCCTTCACCAAATGTAACCTCGACCGGGTTTCCAGCACACAAGAAAAGAGGTCCTTCAAAGTTTAGGCAACGTGCACAACAAGATCTAGAAGCCCAGCGGCGGAGACAAGCTGCTCCCCCGGCTGTGGCGCCTTCTGTGAAGAGTGGGCCTTGGAGTGCTGATCAGGATGAACTGAGCGAACGGCAATGGATTAGCGATGAAAATGAGCAGAGGATTGCATCTATGTCAGCCGAGGAGATTGAAGAAGAGCGAAAGGAGCTACTGAAGGGACTATCTCCAGGTTTAATTGAAAGGCTGCTGAAGAAGTCGACACTGGATCACGGAGATGTTCACGGGTCATTTAAAGATTCGTCAGAAAACGAAACTAGTCAGGAACCCCGCCCTAATAGTCGTGAACGGTTATCGTCTCAACCAGCTATACAGAAGGATGAATCTTCAGCACCGGCAAGGAAAGTAACTTTCGACTCAACTCCTACCATTGCCTCTCCTCGACATCCTACAGCAATCGATGTAATTGACGAAGACCTCCTACCCCCGCCCACAGCTATACACTTTCCTCGTCCTCCGGCTACCAGGGATACAGATGACCTTGACCCGAATTCCCCAGAATTCTTTACCCAGCTCCATACAAAGTACTTCCCAGATCTCCCCTCAGATCCTTCTAAGCTCGCCTGGATGAATGCGCCCTCGGCTGAGGAAGATCTTTCGTACCACCCTTCACAGTCTGACCTACCTGTTTCTGCCCTTCGTTTTGATTTCCGCGGAGACCTCCTACCCCCCAGAAAGTCTAGGGAGCTACCAGCAAATTTGGGGCTGCATCATCATGCGGATGCACCAAATGCAGCCGGATACACGGTTCCTGAATTAGCGAGATTGGCTAGAAGCGCGTTTCCAACACAAAGGTGTATGGCAATGCAAACTTTGGGTAGAATACTATACAAGCTAGGTATGAATGTGTATGGGGTTGAGGATATTACGCAGGGACTTTGGAGATGTATGGAGGAGGGGCGTGTAATTGCTGGATTAGAGGAGGCCGTAGCTGGAAAACAGGGAGGACATCTGAGCGTAAAGTCGTATGCAACTGATGCCTTGTGGCTATGGCAGAAGGGAGGTGGTCATAGATGGAAAGCAGAATGATTTTTGGGATCATGACTCTTTTGTGTCTCAGAACTACACGGAAAGAGTAAGGATAGCTTCCTCTAGATCACAAGTCTTACTGTTCCCCAGTTCCTCCTAAGAACCATGAAAGGTTATATTCTAAATGGGTTCCTATTTGTAGTTTTGATATTGGTTATTTTCTAGTGGGTTTATGGGGTTTGTGGGGACGTTGTGGCACATGCTAGTAACGAAGGGCTAGTGACATAGTTAATTATGACACCTGGTCCCTAAGAGGATTACACAACCCTCTTCTCTCTTTGAATAGTTTCCCTCTTAGTGTCAGTTATCATCATAATCATTAGTCGTCTTTCCTCTTCTTGATGATATGATTGTTCCATCATCGATTTTATCTAAGTGATACGAAGCAGCCCACAACGTGGGACCGTGGGGGTCTGTACAAGGAACTATGGTGTCTGCCAACGTATAGCCTATGTACAAACTGAAAATTTGTCACCTGAGACTATACTCTGCATCAGTCTCGAATCTCTATCACTGAGGAAAACAAAACAAAAAAGGTCTCGAATTTCTCTTACCGAGTGACAAGCTATGATGTAGGGTTAGGGTTTACGTCACGTGAAATATTCTCCCGCGCTGATAATGAGATCATAACCACAGCCCAACCACCGTCAAAAGTCCACGGTCCCGCCCAAACTACCACCTCTCAAAGCATCGCGTATACAAATCCTGCAAGATGTCCGCTGTAAGTATTCTCAGCCTCACAATAGTTTTCCTACAATTGAAGGAAGGACTAACACCCTCCTAGAAGACTCAGCTCTACCGTCAATATCGCACCGTCATTGATCTATGGCCTGTCGACCCTTTGCGGCCGCAACTATCGTTCCAGGGGCTCCTTCAGGGACGTATCGCGAAGCAGTTTGGTACAGCCGTGGAAGAGGGTACTACGCAGAATAACTCGGCCGTTTCGACTACGGGTGTAGAGGATCAGCCGGTTGTTAAATTTAATGAGACGAAGGTGTTGAGTGAGCTGAATGCTTTACAGACTTTGTTGGAGGACCGTTATAGGAAGAAGGTATGAGGGCCTCTAAAGTCTTTTAAGTTAGGACTAAGTATAAGAAATATTGGGTATTGAGGGAAGTGGTAGGACATGGGAGTATATATCTAGGATTACTAATTACTGTGTATAGTATCAAATTACGGAGAAGCTTCTACGGCCAAAAGGGAACCCGGAATATTATGAAAACCTAGTGAAGGAGTTCGAGCAGGCACCGGAGAGGTCGTGGCTTCAGAGGAAACTGAATTCTTGGAAGGGGTATATTAGAATGAAGTAAACCATTCTATGCCTGATACCCGCTTTGTTTCTAAAATAGAGAGGTTCTGCGGGTTGCACATACTTCAGTCTCTCTGGTATTGTATATAAACAATGGGATGGATGATATGGGATTTTTTTTTTTTGGGGGGGGTTGTTGTTTCTTTCATTATATGCTCGGGAATCATTGATCCTACTAGATTACTTTGTGGTAGTGAGATTATCATTTAGCATAGGTGTGGTGATATTCCCCCATATAGGTTATCTCTTGTTGGTTGGGTGCTGTTCAATACGCTGTTATGGGTTGCGGTTAGAAGCTACCGTATACTCACATAAATATTTGAATTAGATAAATAGTATGTACAATTTTGTTTCTAGGAGTAAGAGCATGAGGTGCTCAATGGGGGTGTATTTTTTAGAGTGGGATTTCTCGCAGTCCGAAACACCACTAACCGTTTACCCTTGAACTATACCTGAATCACTGACAATTCTAATTTATGAAAACTATATAAAATTTATATGCTCTCTATCTGTATTGCAATATCTCCCCGTATTGAGCGGCTTCAGTAGTGCAAGTCATCGCTGGTCACTCGAGGGAAGCTGCCAAGAAGTGTCAAAGGAATCACTACTCTACTTGTTGCTGAAGGGGGTGTAAGTTGTAGGTTATATGTCACTCCTGATAGAGCTCAGTACAAGAAAGAGTCAAAGTATAGGTGCATAGTAGTTGATTCCATAGATCCCATCTAGACCAGCCACACTTTCTGCAAACCGTATTTTGAATAGTATACCTTCGAACGAGTGAACCGAACCCAATAGACCGCAGTAGGGCCGCCACAGTCTTCTTGACATCACCACGCATGCAGCCCAGATGAGCAGGGCAGACTGCTCCCGTTGCGGCGTACTGCCCAAGTCGGCGAAAAAGTGCGGTGGCTAGGGTAAGCCCTGACATCTGAGTATCCCCGTGTGTGGGCAAAAACTCTTGGCACCCAGAACCGCGATTGCTATTTAGCTCTCGATTCCCCCGCCCCAGCTCCTCTTTGTTTCTCCATCTCCATACTCAGATCCATTACGCTCATCAAATTTGAATCATGAGAGCCAAGTGGAGGAAGAAGAGAGTCAGGAGACTCAAGCGCAAAAGAAGAAAGACTAGAGCTCGCAGGTATGTTTCCTAATCCCTTCTGTGAAATAATCATATCGTCTTCTGAACAATCTGCTAATGAATCTCTTCTTCCCCCCTATTTAACAGTAAATAAATGGCTCGCTCTCGCTCCGATCCGTCATTGATTTAGCCCCCTTCTTCTCGACCGCACACTAGAATACCACATGTTGGAACAAACCGTTATCGATATCGCCAATCTACTCCACCTCGCTACCCCGCTACGGATAATGCAATGGATGACATGGGAAAATTCAGAATGGGGATGTGTTAGTTTGGTGGTGCAATTTTGAGGGATGTGTTGGAATCGGTGGATGTAATAATTATTTTCGGAATGAGACGGTCTTTTATGACGGTTACGTATGAGGTTTTGAATTGATCTTGATACGAAAAAAAAAAGTTTCAAAAAATTAATCTGCTTCTTATCGATTGTGATTGTGATTGTGATTGCGGTTGCGGGAAGACCTGTACTGTGATATCTAATCTAATAAATCCTAATTATTCCATTGTACTTGTGTATATCATTGATTTTTCATATAGAAGATCACAAGAATTGATTGTGCGTGTGTTGAGTCTGAATAGCTGGCGAATTGAAACCAAGTATCTCCACGCAGTCACTCAATATCACCATCATGACTGCTTGTTGGATTTCGTACTATATTCAGCATAGCCATTAAGCTCTAGCTACATATACTCTTTTAGTTGCACTAACTAACTATCGATGCTATTCTCTGACTGGCGAGAGGGAAATATAAATAACGGTTCTAGTTTATATCGAGCTAAATTATCCTCACCACAGATGAGAGGATTCTTCACCATAAGCTATGTATCTCAGAGTGATAAGACATGACGCTAATCCAAACCTCAGACCGCCCAGTAATAGAAAAAAAACAGGTTTACTTCTATCCACAAAGGAGAGAGTACAAATATACACTATTAGCCATCCTCCCTACATCACTCTATCTCCTACCCCCCTGTGCTGCCTTCCTCCTTGGTGCATTCGGGAACTCCAAGGGGATCTTTAGGATTGCCCTCTTGTGCTGGTTCGCCTCTGCCTTTGTCATCTTCATAGCTATATACTGTGTTTTTGAGAATTCCCTGACAGAGCATCCGACTTCCTTGAACGCCATCGTTAACCTGCAATACAACCAATTAGTATTTCTTTATATATATAGCAGGCAGGGTAGGTAGTGCGGGAAACATACTCTTTCGTCTGTAATCCTAGATCCATCTTCAACTCAAACAGATCCACCTCCCAAAAGTCCACCATCAGACAAAGCACCGCCATATAATACAGCACTTTATTTGCCAAACTCGGGCTCACACTCCACCTATCGTTCCCTCCGTCGCCGGAACTCGTCTTTTCTACATAACGCTTATAAAAGCCTTCAATAAGAACCTGATCTAGCCCAAGTGCCTTCTTTGCTCTATCCATAGGCGGTAGCTTCCCGCGGCCCCGTAGCTGGAATAGGTAGAAATCGATCATGTGAGCGATGTAACGAAGGATCTTGAGTAATTTTATTTGCTGGTTGGATGAAGACCCTGTAGCTTCTTTTGAGCTGAGAAGTTTCGTGACGCGGGTTGTGACATATGTTGATTTTGTGCTGTGCCCTACTGTTAGTCCTAACACCCTCAAGTGTGATGAGTACCACATACTTCTTTATATCCTCTCCCTTCTCCCATTCCCTTACCCATATGACGTTCCACTCCTCCTTCGGGATAATGTCCTCTAATTGGTAAACATCCTCGGGCTTTGTAGCTTCCTTATTTGGGTGCGGGATTGGTCGCGTATCCATCAGCTGAGAACCAAGCTGAGAGGTTGTCGGCATATCCTTTGTGTTTTCCTCAACCTGGGAAATTATGGAAGTCGTGACTTGCTTGTCCATATCGGATATATCAATCTTGTTCATTTCTCTCGAGAGAAGTGCCTTCTGTGCTTTCTTGGTACCAAATTGACGGCCAAGAGCAGCACGGGAATCGGCATTCTATCCAGGTCAGCCCATACTTGCCAATCCGACACCACTAACTGGGAACTAACGCTCATCTCAATTCCCTTCCCGTCAATCTCCCGGTCTCTCTCCGCATGCGCTTTGATTGTCCTACTAAAGTGTAGTTTCGGGGCTAGGTGTAATTCAACCGTGTTTGTTGCTGGGTCAAAGATACCCACATAGTACCGGTGATACTCGCTATCCTCTGGTACTTCGCGCCCCTCATAGTCGATTCTGGGAGTGGACCCGTGGAGGAGGTATTCTGGTTTTCGAGCCTTCTTGGATGACTTGACGGCTTCGGGGTCGAGAACGCGAGCGTATGGTGAGAATAGAAGAGATTGTGGGAGGGTAATGCCGTGTGATGTTGCTGTGTTATTTTTTTTGTTAGGGATGTAGGGGTGGAATTTGAGGGTTTGGACATACCAAGGATCGGAGGAGAGTCTTCGCTTGGTGCAGTGGTGACTTTGATATCTGGCTGTATGCTGGAGGGCCGTTTGCGCTTCTTATCGGAAGACATTGGGGCTGTGGGGGAGGGGTAGAGTCGGAGAGGGGGGGGGGGGCAGTGTTGGAGATGTTGTCTGTGGATGGTGCACCGTGGGGGAAAATTTACTTACCCTTGTATTACCTAGTTTCGTGCCTAGCCTCATCATTTACTATGCAGCACCATAGGGTCTAGTGTGCTTACCCTCCGAGCTTGCCCAATTCTTTTTTCGGCATATTAGAGCTCGGGGGCTCTCGGAGAAATTCTGGTACTTCTCAGAAGTATTCCGGGGCTTTATTAACCCAGACCCCACGGTACCTAATCCCCCCAATACCATATTTGCTATATAATATTGTAGGACCTAGTATGCTTACTCTCCGAACCTTGACTAGTGCTTTTTCGAGCATATCATTTTTCTCCGAGGTAATTTCGGGGCTCAAAACGTGCCCTAGAGCCCCCCAGGGACCTCCGGACGCTGCGGAGACTTTCGGGGGTGGCTCCGAGGCGTCTCGGAGCTTTACTGCTCCAAACCCTACAGTGCTGCGTAGCAAATATATGGGACTGGGCACGAAACTACCCTTGTATATGCAATTGAGCCGCATGCACTAAGTGGGAGGGTACATGTATTATTGGAGCACTTACTTGATATGGAATTAACTGTAAAGGTGCTGATATACCACCAGGAGTGTGAATATCAGCACTCGCTAGAAACCCTCCCCAACGGGCTGAGAGGATATTCTTGTGGTAAATAATAAACTGACAGCAGCAACAATAGGGTCAGAGTTAGATAAATGAATCAACAAATAGCGGGGTAGAGAAGGACATTACATTAGAATACGAAGGTATATATCCCTCAAAAGCCAAACACGGAATACGTGAGTATGTTTGGTCTCGTGAGTGTCCGTATTGTGGGATAAGTTGGGAGAATGAATGTAAAGAAGAGGAAGGGGGGGAGTACAACTGGTCTGTCATTGAAATCAATATTATTAATATTTAAAGGCTTAAATATACCATAAATATATTTAATGGAAATCTAATGGAGATCGGGGAATTATGGCCTACACTTCAGTGGCAAGGACATGTATTTATGACCAATTTATTTACTCATTCATTCAGTAGCAAGAAACCATAGTGTCACTCGATGGGCGACAACCCCGAGATAGGGAAATAAAAATATACCCCAGAGCACGTTGTAGATTTCCCACTCCATAACATCTGTAGACTTACATTTGTACCCCTATTCACTGACCTTGTAAGTAATAATAAGTAGAACGTAACTATTTACAAAGGAAACCTTAAAACCCCACAATCTCCCTCCCAATATCTAAAATCCAATCAACCCAACCAACTCCTTGTATAAACCTAATGAAAAAAGAAGAAAAAATCCACCCGCCAATATACACTTTCATTCATCCGCTTCGATTTCATTTTTTCCCTCCATTTCCCGCTCTTGGTGTGCTCCCACCTCCTGCCCTTGGCGTAGCAACCCATCTCATCCTTCCACCTTCTTTCCCCGCAGCCACCCCACCTAGAATTCCTCCGCCATTGCCACTATTCGTCAAATTACTCCATAACCTCTGCCCCGCGGGCGTTAACGCAGCAGGCGTACCCCCAAATCTCGGTATCTCCCTTCCCTTCCCCGATCCTCCCAACGGCGTCATTTTCGGCGTTGCTGCCCGTGCCGCCAAAGGATTGGTGGTACGTTTGTTCTTTGCAACTCTATCTACCATACGGTGATGGAGTAATTCGCGCCGCGGCGTTGGGGCGAGTTTGAAGGGTGTGGGAGTGTCTGTTGAGGTGATAGAGGTGATAGAACCCCATGTTAGCGGCGGTGCACCAAGTTCACTCGGTGACGGAGATGGTGCATCCGCAACAAAAGAGTAGCCGTTCACCCTCGGAGTTTCAGCTGCACCGAACCCAGATTCGGATGGAAGTGGACGAGGTTTCCCAGCAATGGCATCGCGAACTGCTGAGAATGACGGACTTGGTGGAGGAGGCGGGAGTGCGAGAGGTGGCATGCGAGTATTTGCATACACGACACTCTTAGGTGGTAGCTCCTTGTCACCCTCCTTTGGCTGTGCTTGCGGTGGTGGCGAGCCGTCAGGTGCAAACATGAGAGTGTTGCGAGGCTCGGCTTTCCATGTATTGGGTACTGGTTTGCGATCATCAACCCAGGCGATGGATTTCGCTGGACCACTGGAGGCCTCGTCGGCTTCTATACGGTCTTTTAACCGTTTCGCTTCTGCTTTTGCTCGGAAGCCTGGGATACGATTCCCGGACCAGAGAAACGCGTATGCATTTCGTTTCTTTTCGTTTTGCTTATCGAGGAGGTCGTTGAAGGATGCATTATCCTCGGATGTATATTTTGCCTGGAACGAGTCAAGGCTTAGATGCTTCTCGTAGATTGGTTTTTCTACTTGGTCTTCTGTGGGAGCCATGGGGTTGCTTTTGAGAGGCGTCGCGATAGGGGTTGCAGATCCGTCACGGTAGAGGGGGGTTGCGGCGAAGGAGGTTCCACGACGCCGTAGACGTGGTGTCGTCATAACCTCCGAGAGGCGACGGGAGGCATCTGCGATCCAAGAGGGGTCGCGAGAGTCGAGAGCATTAAGGTATTCTTGTTGATGTTTTGTTTCGAGCAGACCAGGGAAGAAATCACGGGCTATGATCTCGGACTGGGTTGAGTTAGCTGTGTTGGGGGGGGACCAAATAGTAGATACGTACCAATGCGTCAGTGTAGGTTTCCTCGTCAAGGACTTTTGGGGGGCGTTTTATGCGCTTTGCTGGGGGCGGAGGAGGCATGAGCTCCATGTCAGCTTTCCGTATCAGAGCCTGAGAATTTGAAGCCATTATAGAGTGCTGTGGATGTGGATGTGGATGTGATTGTGAATGTGAGATATTGGAGTGAGGTTGGAGATAGAGATCCTTGGGGGGGCAGAAGTTCAAGAGATGGGCTGAAAGAGGCTGAACGACCCTTGCATGAATGACCAATCTGCAGGCGCCACACATCTGCATTGTGCACAGCCACACTGAGCTGCACAAGTGTCCTTAACTCTTCCAGCAAGTAAACTCCCCCCCCAAAAACACCATAATATTCCCCATCTTCAGTATTCACACCCCTCCCCTCCCCAAACAGCCCAGCAAGGCTCTCCTGTATATCTTAAAGAAAATATTTAAACCTCCGCGATGGCCACTGCCCAATCCCCTAATACCTTCCTCCTCCTCCCTATCTCCCTCAACGAGACAACAAAAGACGTCTCTTCCATCAACTCCTCTGACCCCGCCCTCGACCGAGAAATCAAAGCCCTGAACGCTCTCCACCGCGCACTCAAGGATTCTGGTATCACAGATGGCGTCCCCCCTCCACCCGTCCCTGTCCACCCCCACCGTACAGCCATGATCGAGAAGATGCGCAACACCGGTAACGCCGCGTTCAGAAAACAAGACTATAAAGGCGCTATCGACCTCTACTCCCACGCTATCGGCATGGCGCTCACCCGCCCTGGCTGGGAACCCGCAACGCTACTGAGAGACGAGCTTCAGCAACTGTACTCGAACCGCGCGCAGGCACACATTGGGGTTAATAATTGGCCCGAGGGACTGGCTGATGCGAACTGCAGCATTGAGTTCAAGAAGGCTGGGAACCAGAAGGCCCACTGGAGAAAGTGCAAGTGCTTGAAGGAGATGGGGAGGTTGGAGGAGGCTAGGGATGGTTTAGAGTACGGGTTGGAGTTTGGGACGGATCCGGAGTTGAGTAATATGTTAAAGGAGGTGCAGGAGATGCTGAATAGGAGGCAGTAGACGGGTAGAGGGTTGCTTCAATATGAACTATTTTTATTTCTCCCTTTCTCCCTCTTCTTTCGGAATTGGGGGGAGGCGTGCTTCCTCTTTCTGTTGAGGTTTACTGGTTGAATAACGGGAAGAGGGGATTTCATGATTTTATTAATAATTCTATACAAAATTGGCGTTTTATTCTTTGTATAGCATCTTCTCCCTTTGCTATTGTGATTAGACTTTGCGGAAGAGAAGGTAGAGCTACCGTAGCTAAAGTAAAATGATTACTGTTAGACCATTTGGGGGTATAGTTTATGCGAGTATCGAGTTGAGGATCGTCGTAATACTCAGAAGGATTTTATAATCTTACAAGGTAATAAAATTACGAAGGTAACCTTTAAAGTGGCTATTGTAGAGCTAATCAAGTGATAAATATATAACTCCCGCGTACAGTCATTATATCATGCCCTGAGTAATCGTTGGTGATCCTACAAGACAGTGGACTTGACCCCAGAGCCTGTAGATTTAAATCTTTTCTTTTCTATCTTCTTTTCCTTTACCCACCAGCCATCTCAATCCAACATTTAGATTTCACCCAAGTCTGTCAAATATTCGAATATCCTATTATCGGGGTTTGGTCGGGTTTTAGAGTATATCTAGCTTGCTCCGGCTTACACTAATAATCTCATTTACCAGATATCTACAATATGGGAAGGATAGCTACTCTACATTTTCGTAGCTCAAATACTGCTACTATGATATTAGTGCGTGTTTCTTCTGTTAGTTTATGATACTTATACTAACTATCTTGTTCATAGAAAAACTTTGGATGGTTGGTAGGTGGTTTAAAATATATCACTCATAGAACTGATACGAATTAAACCGTGTTGGCACTTTGTGCAACCGGAAGTTTTATTTGAGAACTTTCTATTACTTTCTTGAGCGAAGGTTGGTTACTCATGTTTGGATATCTATGTTTTAGACAGATGCTGGCTTGGACCGGGTCACGAATTACTATGGTGAGGGCCAGCCTAGTCCGTCTAAAAGAGGCTGAACCGGTCTAAATTGTTAAATGGGCCGGTCAAAGTCAATATCTTGTTGTGGAGGAGCCGGAATATCCAGGGCCTGGGAATAACATTTCCTGGCTAAGCTGAAAGTGAGGAAATAACTTCTTAAACCCGAGATATAACCTTATAAGAACCTGAAATCAACGAGTATTCAAGGGTCAGAATATTTAAAGCCTGGATATAGGCGGTATAGTATAATCGCCCTATAGGGATACATAGTTGGGCGGGGAATTTGGAAGGGTATCTGTTATGATCACCTTTTGGTGATTATGTCACCAAGGACGGTTTAGTCATGAAAGACTTTTTAAAAAGAGTTTATTATGAATGATGCTAAGATAGTCTCGTTCCCAGCCCCAATGGTTGCTTTTGCTGCGCAGCTACCGTAGGGTCTGGTGTGCTAACCTCTCCGAGCTTGCCCAGTTCGCATTTCGGACATATTTTGGCTCGGGGGCTCTCGGGGGCTCTCGGGGTATAATTGGTACTTAGGTTTGTATGGAGCCAGCACGTAAACCTAAGTACCTATAAAAGCTTCGAGCCATCTAGAAGAGCCCCCAAACTAGCTGAAAAACCCCAACAGGCCGGGGTCTTTCGGAGGTTCTCGGAGTGTTACCTGGTACTTAGGAATGTATGGCAGCTCCACACAATCTTAAGTACCTTCGGAGGCTATAAAAGGCCCCGAGCCTCTGAAAGTCCCCGAGCTTCGCGGAGGTCTTCGGGGGTAGCTCCGAAAGATCCCGGGACTTTACTGCTCCAGACCCTACAGTGACGCAGCAAGCTGCGCCGTAGGAGATGGGCACGAGACTAATGCTAAGAATAAAGGAAAAACGAAACTTTTATGTACTAGATGATGCCAAGTATCCTCATGACTAATCGTTCATGACAGTATTCCTAAGTAAGGCTACTCTAACCTAATTAAAAATGTCCAAGACAGACTCCCACTAACGATATCCTTATTAATGATATCGTTATAGGGTAATACTATTAGTATTATTTAAAATATCTGGGGGTCATGGATATGTCTCGGAAGATGCAGTCCTTTGTTCTTATTCGGAACCCTTCCTTGCTTATATATTGCTTTAAATCTATGGTTTTTTTAGTGGGGGGACTTGCTAACTAGGTTAGAATCTATAGTATAAAAATTCTTGGATATCCACATGTCACATCGATGTGTAATAGACCATGGTTCACCTGCACTTCAATAGGCTGTATTCTGGATCATAGCCTTGCATCTAGCAGTCTGCACCATTGCTACTCTTCTAAACGACAAAGTATTATATTCTCATGTATATATTTGTTATTAAGTATTTACTAATTTCTGGTCCACTAGAGATAAAGAGTATAGGCAAAAAAAAGATTTATTTGTTAAAAAGGTAACAATAGAAATATCTATGTACTATGCTAGGGTCTTCTCAATACTATTTAGAATTCTCGAAGCTTCTTAATCCCTAGATAGACACTGTGTCCCATGTATTGATTCTAGCGGTAAAGATTTCCTGCCCCCTAAGTATTGAATCGATTTGAGTTCTTGTTAGAGTATTTACCTCGAAAGCAAGTCTAGCACAGATATTCCAGCCTATCCGAAGCTATTGCACCTCTTGGTATATTTTATAAGAATACAAGCTATTCAAGATGTATTGCCATATATCTATTTTGTGGAGTAGCATTAACCTTATTCACGATTCACAAATGCTATTCGCTCTTCTCTGGAAACTTAACTATACATCGATATGCTTTACCCTGGCGCTTTAAGATTGTTTAATTCTATACTCTCGCTAGATTTTTGGGTTTGGTGGGTTGGGACCCGGGCGTTAGCATTGATGTCTCGAGTAATGGGCCATGAATCAAATGCTATGTAGTTACTAAAAGCCTATTTTTCGTTTCCATCACCCCTCGTTAATTTGCGGTTAAACCCTTACCTCTCTCATAGGTCCATAATAAGTAGACTAGGATTCGATGATAGCTTAAAAGTGAAACCAAAGTGAATGACTACTCCTTTCGTAGAGCTTTCTCCTAACTATACTATTCTCACTAGATTACAGCGCCCACGCATCTCATAGCCATAATAAAGTCAAAGAAGCAAAACACCGTATTTCTCCCGCTACGAAAGTTAAAAACCAACGCAAAATTCCCAGATAAACGAAAAAAAAAAAGATAGTGGTAAAATAAAGATATAATCAAGCGCAACCGGCGCAATAATCCTAGAGAGAAAAAGAGCAAGGAGGAGAAAAGATGGCGTGTATGGAACAAAAAAGAAAGTTATTTAATCTAACAGTGAACAAACACTTCAATCAAGCGCCCCCCGTAGCCAACTTAGCCTTTTTCCTATCTGCGATTCTCTTCTCCGCTGCTGCTCTTCTTGCAGGATCCATAGTCAACCTGGCAGCAACACCGCCGCTCGTAGTCCGTCTAGGAACAACTGTGCCAACACCAGAGATCTTTCGTGTAGGTGCAGCGGCTGGGGGAGAGATTGCAATACTGACGATCTTCGCTCTTGGGCTCTCTTTCTGGCGGCGTTGTGTGAAGAATGAGCTGTCTGCGGTGTTCTCAGTAGCTTTGGGAGTCTGCATGAAAGACGAAAACTCTGACAATGATGGGAGGATATCAGAGTCTTCCTTCTGGATACTTTGTGCAGAGAGTGATCGTTTCTGGCGGTTTGCGAGGGCCGGAACTGGGGGTGAGTTAAAATCAAACGCTGAAGTTGCTGTAGGTTTAGGGTTCTTGGCTCTTGGAGTATAGCTGGAAGCATCTGCAGTGGAGGCCGTTGCTACTTTATTCCAGCGGTCGAAACTGCGGTCTACTGCACTATCGTCGCTTGCACTTTCGACTTCCTTGGTTTCTGGAACTGTTGAGGCCGATTTTGGGGGTAGCGTAGTTCTGGCTTCTATCCTAGTTTCCTTGAGATTCTCAACCTCCACTTTCGCATCTTTCAATCGTTCTTCCACCTGTGCCTTTTGCGTTCGGAGTGTTAAGGCCTCCTCCTTTGCCCTCCTTAACTCTTGTAGCGTTGACCTCTGCTTCATCTGCCATTCTCTAGCGCTGTCATCCCGAGCAGGAGTATCGTTAAAGAGTTTCTTCTTGAATTCATCGTTCTCCTTCTTTGTCGTTTCCAGTTCCCTCTCCAGCCTAGTTGCATACTCTTTCAACTCTTTCATTTCATACTCTAGTTTCTCTTTCTCCCATCCATTCCCAGTCTTTCCTCTTAGATCTGCAATTTCTGCCTTAAATTTCCTCTCCGCCTCTCTCCTGTCCTTCGCATCGGCCAATGTCTTCTCTCTCATCTCCGCACGCAACTCCCTCTTAGCTTTCTCCAAGGTCTCGATTTGCTGTCGTAAGCGACTCTCCGATTGTGGGCGTTTGGCCGTGCTCTTATTTATTTCATCATCCCCCCTTGACTTTTCCAATTCTCGTTCCATCCTTTCTTTTTCAGCCGTAGCATCCATGAATCCCTTCTCTAGGATTTCGACTCTTTCCCTCAAACTTCTCGCTTCCTGCCTTACCAAGGCCAACTCCCTGACCTCCTGTTTTGCAACCCGAAGCTTCTTTTTCAATTCATTCACCACCTCTTCTAAATCCTCGTCATCGTGACCGGTATACATACTCATAGATAGCTCTGTAATCTTGTTCTCCCTATTGTCGAGCAGCTCTTCGAATGCCTCTAGCTTTTCCTTGTGTCTTTGAAGAACACTCTCCATGCGCACCTTCTCAGCCATGTTGGCAGCGATCTGTGCATCTCGCTCATCAATAGCATTCATGGCTTCCTCGAGTGCGTGACTATGGCCAGTAGCCCTGGAGGAGGTAGTGCCGCTAAAGGCGTAGTTTCCAGCAGTGCTACCAGATTGTGCACTTAGTCGCTTGAGCTCCGCTTTCAATCTTTTATTCTTTTCCATAACCTCACGCATCTTTTCGGCAAGGTCAACACAGAGCTCGTCTTTCCTCTTGGCGTATCCTGTGGCGATTTTGCAGCGGGCCTTGAGCATATCGACTTTTTCCAAAGCAGCAGCTTCAACCTTCTGTGTGCGTTCTTTCCAGAATTGCCCAGAGCTAGAACGGGGAGCGTCCATATCAATAGTAACATTATCTTCATGCATGGATACTTCTAGTTGCAACTGCTGTGCAGCTTTGTCGTCATCGGAGTCATTTAGATAGTCGGTAATGCGGCTATCCTCCCCGACTTCATAGTAGCCAGTTGGGTTCGAGGCGGTAGATCTCTCAGGTTTTTTACCCTTGTCCAATTTTCCTTTATCCAGATTCAATGGTCCCTCCTCGAAAGTGAGGGTACGTGCCGGGCTTCCAGGACCAGGGATAGAAACGGATCGCCTGTGCTGTGGGGTCCCAGCCCTAGGCGTCCACGGACTCGGAAACTTTCCAGGAAATTCGTGTGGGAGCCCAGACCTGATATGGCCATTCTTGGGCTGGGGTGTGGTTTCACCAATCGAGGGATGAAAGGACACAGCCTTTTTTCTCGCCAATGCGGTACCTGGGGTCATCAAGATGCCTTTTGCGGGCGAGGAAGGCCGAGCAGGGGTAGCCATTTCGAGGGCTGGCGGAAGCTTCGTGCTTGATGATGACGATGAATCAAACAAGTTTAGCTTCGGGGTGATTTTGAATGGAATCGGATCCAAGATCCTGGGGTTCCTCGAAGTTCGAGTTGATGCAAATATGTTGGGTTGCTCAACCTTCTTTTCTTCAACGATGGCGGCTTTCACAGGGGGAAATTCTTCCTTCTTCTTTTCCCTTTCCTCCTTTGCGGCAGCAGCTCTCTTTGATCTTGGTGATCTTTTTTTCCTACGGACAGGACGCTCTCGAGGCTTTGGTGGAGCTGGTGTCCCCCATACTACTGTCCGGATAGCCTTCAAGGCAAACATAGGTGCTGGGGTTTGTGGTGGCTGCACATCATCACTAGAAACATCTGCTCAGCTAGTCAGAATGTTTCCCCCCCCCTTTCGTTTGAAGTCACGAGAGATAGAGAAGAATTAATCACCTTCCTCTTCTTCAGAAGATGTGTCTGTGAAGGCATCCTCGTCCTGCGGGGTAGTAGCCGTGTGTCCGTTTCGAAGCTCCTGGTCGATGTTGGAGGAAGAAAACATTTTCGCGTCGTCTAAAGCAGAGGCAGTCGACGGACCGCCTTTGAGCCAGCTGAGCATAATGATGATGGACAAATTCTAGATGCAGCCAGACGGGGCCGGGGGGGGGATGCTACTATGTATCGAGTTTCGCTGCTGCTGTGTATCGGAGGTGAGGGGGACTATTTTTATTACTGGGGTGAAGTCTCCGGGACCGCGGGTATGTATGTGTGTGTGGGGGGGGGAGTTAAGGTAGCGGGGGAGGGAAGGGAAGGGGGGGAAGGGCACGCTGGGAACGTTAGTAGTGTCCTTTTGTGTATGTTGATGTTTTTGAGGGAAACAGAAGGGAACAAAGAAAAGAAAAAAGACCCGAGGGATGGAAAGATTAAACTCATCTGGTTTTTGTTTACGCGAGGGCGCGTTGCCACAACAACGCGATGGGATTACATATGCGGGTCAGCTGATGCCTGGAGCTGAGGTCGGACATCCAGAGTGGTGGGTGGGGCTACAACGGTTACGTTAGAGACTTGGGCCCTATTTACCCCCTACCTCTACTAGTTGTCCGGGCCTTGGCTAATAACCCAACACTCTCTATCGTGCTGGATCAATAACTCACATAGCCGGCCAGCGTTTCGCATCTTTGTAAATCTCTCCCCTCATCCTTCCCAACAACATCATACCCCTCCCCTCTATAATCACGTCTATGGCTTCCCGCTGCTTCTAAAGCCGCGGCTTAGGAGCTGCTGTGATATCTAAAAAAGAATAATTCAATCTCATCCCCGCGATATACTATCCGACCGACAGAAAAGAAACATACCCCCTCCTATCTCACATTAAGGAGAAAGAAAGGAAATAATCACGATACCTAACTGTGAAAGATACCTACCCCGCACACACCCGAAACCAAAGAGAACCTTATCCCAATCTATACACACAGTATGCCGGCTCGCAATAAAGTACCACGGGCTCCACAAACAAATAAAACCGACCCCACTACCGCCACTAAGAAGGCGCCTCAAAACGGAGGACACAGCCGTACCCCATCTGCAGCAACGCCACTAAAGGGCAACGCTCTAAAACGGAACTCTGTGAATGCTCCTAAACAGCCTTCATCAATGGTCCCTGCTACTGGTGCTGCTGCTGTGGCGTCGCTCGATTATGATAAGGTTCAACGAGATGAGGTTGAAGCGCTTAAGGCAATTTTTGCGGATGACTACGAGCACGTAGAGACTCCCGGTGCCTGGAATGTGAGCTAGCCAGAAGTTTTCATTCTGAGACAAAAAAGAAAGAAAAAGAAGAAAAGAAAAAGATTTAAGTAGGAATATGTTCTAATGTGCCATTATTGTATCCCGATATAGAAATCCAATATTGCGTTCAAGATCCG
The DNA here is from genome assembly GCA_033030425.1 of Verpa conica. Taxonomy (NCBI): domain Eukaryota; kingdom Fungi; phylum Ascomycota; class Pezizomycetes; order Pezizales; family Morchellaceae; genus Verpa; species Verpa conica. The sequence continues at coordinate 678,381 of JAUFSD010000004.1, forward strand.
CATAAAAGCTCCATCAGATAAAGCAGTCTCCTGTGTGCTCTCTGTTACGCTGGGCACTACATACCCCAAGACCGGTGAGTAATATACACTCAACTACCGTAGAGTCATACATACTCATGATTTGATTGCTAGTTCCTAATTTACGCCTCATTGAGCAAAAGTTAATCCGTCCCTATCAGCTCGGAAAAATCGAGTCCATCATCAAAGAACTCCCCAAGACACTTCTCGGCCAAGAAATGATATACTCTATCGCTTCGGCAATCGAGGATGCCCTTGAGGAAATCGTCCAATCCAAGATAGCATCCGAAGAGAAGCCTTCTTTAGATGAAGAGCGAACTCAAAAAGCAATGGTAGCACGTCTAAAAGCTCAGCAAGAGGAGGAACGGAAACGGAGGATGAAAGAAAAGGAAGAATTGGAGAAGCAACGACAGCTGGAGAAGCAGATTGCTGAGGAGCTAAGACGACAGAAAGAACATGCCAAGGAGTCACATGAAAAACATAAGCCATCTGATCTTGAATACGAGGATATGGATACAGTCGAAGATGGTGTTTTATTCGACCATATCATCAAAATCAAACGTGGAATTTCAGGAACTTCATATGTCTTCCGCAAAGTTTCTGGAATGGTGAAAGTGGCTACGGGACCTACCATGTCCGTGTACACAGTCCGACCTGTTCTCTCATCAAACCAGATAAACGACCTCCCACTTGTTCTCAAACAAGTAGACATACCAGATCGCTACACAAGCGGTATAGATGGCAAGCAAGAAATAACAAAACTTGAAGTAGAACTGGAAGCACTAAAGGCTTTAAAGCATAGTAGTGTGGTCGAGGTATACGAGAGCAAGGTCTCCCGTATCACAGACCAAGAAGCAGGATGGAGAATCTCAATTTTGATGGAGTACTCCAACAGAGGAAGCCTCCATAACCTACTAGAAACTATAGACACAGTCAATGTCACTACCGCTAGATCATGGACAATATCACTTCTAGAAGCTCTCGACTACATCCATAATAGGAATGCAATCCATAGAGGAATCCACGCTGGAAACGTTCTTCTCTTCCGCCAAAGTATAGGCAACTCTACCGTCCCAAAATTCACAGACATATGTTATACTACATCTCTCCTCAACATAATCGACCGCGGTGACGACAATTCCTCACCAATTGCCTCCGCCGCTCTCTCTTCGCCCAAATCAGCATTCTGGTTTCCCCCGGAACTCTCACACGAAAAAAACTCCCGGCCCAACCGCAAAACCGATATCTGGAACCTTGGCGTAGTATTTCTCCAAATGGCCTTTGGCTTGAATGTAGTCCAGAAATTCAATTCCCCTGGTGCCCTAATAGAGTCCATGGACATCTCAGACTCTCTTTCAGACTTTCTCGAACGCATTTTCAAGGCCGACCCTAAGAAACGCCCTACAGCGTTTGAACTCCTCCCGTCAGAGTTTCTGCGTAATGATGATCCTATCTATCCCCCTGAAGCCCCACCATCGCCTATGTCTTCGCGTGCACGTCTCTCATGGTCAAACCCTGGTCCTGGTGCTAGAAATACCAGTAGACACCGTCACGATTCTATTGGTGGTCTTTCAGGAGGGCCAAGTAGATACGAGAATGACTTCACGGAGCTTGGGACGCTTGGAAAAGGTGGGTTTGGAAAGGTCGTGAAGGCAAGGAATAGGCTTGATGGAGGGGTATACGCAATTAAGAAGATTAGTCAAAAGAGTGGGACTATGCTGACTCATATTCTCCATGAGGTGATGCTGTTAAGTCGGTTAAACCATAAATATGTAGTTCGCTACTTCACCGCATGGCTCGAGGAGGAATACCAAGGCATGAAGAAAGGCCGAGGTGGGATGGAGGGTATTAAAGGGGTTACGGAAGAGGACGATAGCGATAGTGATAGTGGTAGTGATGAGGGTGACAGCGAGGATGATAGCGAGGATGATGATAGTAATAGCCAGGCTGTCAGTTTCGGGGAGAGTTCTAGTGCGGCTGGGAGACAGGCCAAGAATAGTCACGGTAGTGATGGCGTGGAGTTTATTGCTAGTAGTACTGGTGGGTTGGATTTCATTTCTAGCAGTGGATATCCGAAGGTTCAATTTGGTTATGATAGTGATGAAACGGAGGAATCTACGAGCTCAGAAGGCGCGGCGGCAGAAGGGGACCAGAAGAGCAGTAGCGGGTCCGAGGCAAAAAGTGCTAGTCCTAGGCAACAGCTTATTCAGAAGGCGGTGGGCAACGATAAAAAGAAAAGGAAGTGTATAATTACGCTTTATATTCAGATGTCACTTGCTGAGCGCCAGGTAAGTCTATCTCTCTCTCTCTTATGATCCTGCTATCTGACATTTCCTGTTTGCTAGACTCTGCGTGATCGTATTCGTCACGGACTACAAGCCGATGAGGCGTGGAGGTTGCTCCGGCAGGTTCTAGAAGGATTAGCGCATATTCATGGGCTAGGGATAATTCATCGAGATTTGAAGCCAGAGAATATATTTATTGATCTTGCGGGAGACCCTCAGATCGGTGACTTTGGCCTCGCAACAAAAGGGCAGGTTACGAACAAGAGTGGTGCAGGTACAGGATCAACAGAAAACATCGATTCTGAAGACTTAACAACGAACGTCGGTACAGTGCTGTACACCGCACCAGAGCTGAGAGAGAAAGCCGGGAAGTATAACGAAAAGGTAGATATGTATTCCCTAGGTGTTATCTTCTTCGAGATGTGCTATCCCCTCAAGACTGGTATGGAACGCGACTCTGTGATCCGAAAGTTGCGTGAAAAAGAAGTCGAATTTCCACTAGAGTTCTGGACGGATAAGAGGTCAATACAGGGGTCGATCATCAAATCACTACTGAGCCATAATCCTTCTGAGCGTCCATCCAGCACCGAGCTCCTCAATTCAGGGAAATTGCCATTGAAAGTAGAGGATGAGACCATTCGACTGGCACTACAAAGTCTTTCGGATCCCGGTACACCTTATCACCAGCAAGTCATGTCTGCACTGTTCTCGCAGAGCACGAAGGAGTATAAAGATCATACATATGATCCTGGGAAGAGTAATCTCACGGCACATGACCTACTTCTCCAGAGCATGGTTAAGGAGCGCCTACGAACAATATTTCGACACCATGGCGCGGTCGAGACTACTCGTCCATTATTACTACCAAGAAGCAAGCTCTATAATCACGATGTTGTCCAGCTCCTCGATTCTAGTGGGGCATTGGTGCAACTACCCTACGATTTCACGTTACCACACGCTCGATCACTCGCAAGACAGGAATCGCCGAGTCCAAAGACATTCACTTTTGGAACAGTATATAGAGAGAACTTTGCAGGCGGTCAGCCAAAGAGCCATGGCGAGTTAGACTTCGATATCGTCTCCTATGATTCATTGGACCTCGCACTCAAGGAGGCAGAGGTGCTGAAAGTAATCGACGAAATCATCGATGCATTCCCGAGCTTCAGAACAGTACAGATGTGCTATCATATCAACCACGCAGACCTCCTTGACTTGGTCATGGATTTCTGTAGGATAAACCCCGTACACAGGCCTGTTGCGAAGGAAATATTGAGTAAACTCAATACGGGGCAATGGCAATGGCCCCGTATCCGGAATGAACTTATCACCTCAAAGCTAGGAATCTTGCCTACGAGTCTCGATGACCTTGCGAGGTTTGACTGGAGGGATGATCCTGAGAAGGCATTCAAACGGCTGCAGAATTTATTTGAGGGGTCGCAGTTAGGGAATAAAGTGAAGGCTGTGTTTACCCATATTGGTGCTGTTATTCAATATATGAAGCGTTTCGGTATCAATCGTAAGATCTATGTTAACCCTCTCGGGACCTGGAATGACAAGTTCTACCGCGGTGGAATTGTGTTCCAGTGTCTTGTTGACTCAAAAAAACGGGATGTCTTTGCGGCAGGTGGGAGATACGATAGCTTGATTCAAAGCCATCGTCCGAAGATGAGAGGGCTCGGAGGAGAAACACACGCAGTGGGATTCAACCTCGGGTGGGAAAGACTTACTACATCTATGTCACGATATCAGCGCTCATTCTCGAAATCCCAGAGTAAAAAGGGCGAAGAGGAGAACCTTGGAGCCTGGGCTACTCGAAGATGTGATGTTCTCGTTGCATCATTTGACAGTGCAACGCTCAGAACTCAAGGAACCACGCTGCTACAGGAGTTGTGGCTCAATGGCATCAGTGCTGAACTGGCGGATGATGGGTCTTCGCATGAAAAGCTAGTAAATATGCATCGTGGAGACGGTCTCACTTACATAATCCTCATTAAGCAAGGCCTTGTCGGCTCTGGTGAAAGAAATTTAAAGGTTAAGAACCTCTTCAAAAAAGAAGACACCGAACTCCGCAGTACGGACCTCATTCCATATCTCAAGGATGGACTTGCCGAGCGCGACCGTAAAGAACGCAGTAGCATCCCCGCTCGTCTACCTCGTCACAGTAGCTCTACTGAGATCCCCCGAACCAATGGGGCAGATGATGTTGATATGGATGTGCGCATCCTTGCGTGCGATAGGAAAGGACGAAAGATCTCCCGAAACACGATTATTGATGGAGCTCAAAACACAGCGCAAGAACAAGTCAAAGGCTTTCTCGCTAGTGCTCCTATCGCTGCTATTGATGTCCGCGATGATCTATTGGAGGACATCAAGTTCACAACCCTACAGGACCCGGAAAGTTGGAGAAAGGTTATCCAGAATGCACCCGCAATAGATAGGCGGTATGTACAACAGATTTATGAGTTTATACAAGAGATTGCGACAGAGGGGAATGCAAGCTGTTTTATCTATAACTTTAGGACGGGGGCTATGGTTTTTTATTATCTGGCGTAAATTGTTGGTGGCTTATTGGTTTCTCTTTTCTCCTTAATTCCTTTAATTTTGGATTAGTACTTTTTTAATCTCTCATTGGCATTATGCACGGTTAATAATCGGTTCGGAGGGGATTAGTGGCGTACTTTGTGAATTATTGTTCGAATTTCCTCTTTACTTATGTCCACTGGATTCCATATTGCATGTCCTTGGAAAAAATCTTTTCTTTGTCTTGAGGTCTCTCCTCGCTCCCAGAATTACGTACCAGTCGGGTTTTAATCTCTTCTCATATTTTGTCTTGTCTATAAGAATGCGGATACCCACTCTCTATTTTAGTCTGCACCTTTATAGGTGGTAGTAGTGATTTAGAGTTGATATTCCATGTTTTTGATTCAGCATGCTGAGTGAAAAACTACCATTATTTTACTCCGCCATAGGCCATACGCTCTTCTCCTGTAGTAAATAAGACTTGGGTGACCTAATTAGGACATCCAAGGTGTGGGCATTGAATATTTTCAACCCATAAACCTATACTTTCATCTACTCTAACCTACATCACCACTTCGCCTTCCCTCTCCCCCAAAGTTTCTCTACCGGCTCCGCCAAAGCACTTGACATCATTCCCTCCTGTCTGCCCAAAATACCATACGCCTTTGTAACCCCTTCCTCATCCATACTATTCCAGTACCAAAAGCACTTAAACCTGTTAAATTGTACATTTGTCATGTATTAGTCATGTATTAAGATAATGGAATTATCTAGATTGTTGAGGAAGTTTACGGAACAAGGAAGAGTATTCCGGCGAGAATGACTCATATTATTTGTGTAACAAGAATTACTGTATAAATAGGGGACAGATTTCCCACTCTTTCAATAATAATTATCAGCTTCACTTTACACTGAACTTCAAAACCCACTCAACCTAACACTCTGCTGCTTTATGAGATCCCTGAGGCTTTTGCATGTGGCTATATCCTTCCTTTCTCTAGATTGCTAAGAAATCGTGAACCAGTTTTTTGCCGATGTGATAGTTTCATAGCATGTAATTAAAGGCCCAGGAGTTGAGGGGTGGGGAAGAGGGGTGGTCTTTGCTGGAGCAGTCGTGGAAGCTTGGAACACAGTTACAGTTTTTGTAATTGACCTTTTAAGCCCGAGGTTTGGGGTTGCATCGGTAGTTCTGACGAAGAAGGCAAGAGTGCATAAGACGATGGCGGCTGTAGATATTATTTTCATTGTTAGCAATATCACTTTGCTATCATTTTGTAAAATCTTTGGATGAAATGACGGCTCAAATAGGTAGACGGCTAGGTTCTTTTGAAAGGTGTCAATAACGTTTAGATATCAGCCGCTCATGGGTGATCACTCGGTCAATGATATTTGTGCTTCCTGAGGAGTACATGTATGTAGTTTATAACGGCAATGGCCTAGTTAATATCCAAACATGAATTGAGCAGAAATAAGGAATATCGCATCTACAAAGCTCAAGGGCTTAAATATATATGTCAGGCCTCAATAATACATGTAGTACATGTAGGTTAAGTTGAGATTGGCCCAGTGGTCAAGTTACCTCGCAGCCGTAGCGCCAAGACCACCCAAAGCAGCAATGAACAGTCCCCAGGGTTCAACCCCAACTTGCCCACGCACGCAACGCAGCCTTGTTGCGGCAAATTCTAAAATCTCCAAAAATCTCCAACATCACGACGACGAAACGACCGACGACGACATTCCATCTCAGCTAACCACTACCAGAAATCTCCCAAATCAAACAAACCGTCAGCAAAAATGGGTCGCGGTATGTTCAGTTCATCATGGGATTTTAAACTCCCAGCCCTGGTCTCCCCTTAACCGGGTTGTAGGCCAATGTAGGGTTAACTGATCAAAATATAGTTCGCACCAAGACCGTTAAGAAGTCCTCAAAGGTTATTATCGAGAGGTACTACCCGAAACTCACCCTCGATTTTGAGACCAACAAGAGAATTTGCGATGAGATTGCTATCATCGCCTCCAAGAGGTTGAGGAACAAGGTCAGTTGCTTCTGCAAATTCAACCCCCCCTCCCCATCGGCCGGATTTCTAACGCTTTTGATGTGGGTTTAGATCGCTGGCTACACTACCCATTTGATGAAGCGTATCCAGCGTGGACCTGTCCGTGGTATTTCTTTCAAGCTGCAGGAGGAGGAGCGTGAGAGGAAGGATCAATACGTCCCCGAGATCTCCGCTCTCGACACAACCGAGACAGGTTTAGAGGTTGATGCCGACACTAAGGATTTGTTGAAAAATTTGGGCGTATGTTCCTTCACATCCTCTTTTTTAGGTAAGGGTTCAGTCATACTAATGGGAATTGTTTAGTTCGATGCCATCCCTGTCACCGTCGTTGCTGTTGCCCAACAGCAGCCCCAGGATGCTAGGAGGTTCCGTGGCGACCGTCCCCCAAGGAGGGATTAGATAGTGTTTACTGGTTTGGGTAGTGGAATAAATAAAATAAAAATAAAATGTACAACTTCTAAAGCGGATCTAAACCCAAAAGTCTAGGGAACACTTTTTTTAAGGCGTGGAATGGGTATTGTGTTTTGGGATTCTGAATTTACAATTACTTCCTTCACCTGGACTATGCCTAAACAGAGGTTTTTTCAAATACAGCTCTCAGTAGAATTATTGCAGAAATGTAGTGCGTAAAGTATTGGTCTTCTACGTACTTATGATAAATTTATTCATTCATTCATTGGTCTTCTACGTTCTTGGCGAAGGTTTGGGTAGTAGCATTAGTCAGAATCCCCTGCTCGGTGATCCCTGCCTCTAGAATAATTATACTATTATAGAGTATCTATGCGTGGTACTTGAAAATACTAGAGACCCTTAAATGCCCCTAACTTGGAAGCTTCGTACGCCTAAGCTAATACATACTTGAATCCCTATTAGATTATAACACAAGCTGAAAAAGAATTATAGAATATAATTCGAGTGATAGCTTATGAATGTTATTAAGACTATAATAATGATGATGATTATTCATAAGTACATGCAACCCTAAGGTTATGGTACTTGCACCACACACTAGCACACTAGCACACTAACTAAAAAATAAAACAAAAACTAAAAAATTATTCTCTCTCCTCCCAATCCAACTTTTCCTTGAACTTCTTAACCACATTCTCCTTTCCAAAAGTAATCTTCTGTCTCACTGCCACAAAATACTCTTTGTTGCTTTTGTCTTTAAGTGGCCACACTAGTTCAAATCTCATATGCTTATGCTCATGTCCTGCCAAAAACCATTCCATTGCTGCTGCCTTCACTTTTTCCTGGCTCTTTTCTTATTGCTTGTGTTAGCTAGAGGTAATCCTGAGCATTAACGTCGGCTCCGGAATTTAGTAGCAGCTGTACGGCTTTCAAATCACCCTTCTCAGCTTCTTGTCGCAAATCGTTCCCTATGTACTCATATTCTCGAACAATAGTGGGGGTAGGGATGATGCTACGCTGTCTTAGGTCCTGGCTAGACGCGATAGCACTCGTGGAGGATCTCGATGAGTTTGATAAAAATGAAACGGTAGATGGCTGGTAATTTTCGGAGAAGCTCGATTGAGGCCCTAGACCTTTAGGAAGGATGCTCTTCGATATTTTCTGGGACTTTCGGATGAACTGATATATCTTTCTTCTATTTCCCAACAAGAATAGTATTAGGAGTCCGAGAAGAATAAGATCGGAGACCCTGTGCAGGTATGGCTCATTTGAAATGCTCGAACAACCACAGCCCCGCTTTGAGATACCGACGTTTGGGGGGGGGGGGGTCCTGAAGCAAGACGAATTGCTTGTTCACATGAATCGCTGTACGTGGTATAATTTCCCGCTTCCTATATCTCGCACCTATTAATGAAATGTTCTTCTAAAATACTAATAGGCCTTAGAGTATGAGTGGTTGCAAACCCTTTCCTTCTCGCATATCTCTTTATAGTCTTGCAGCTTACTCCATTTATCTCTGTCATTCACTTCCAAGCTTATTAGGTTGGCTTTTAGAGCCATTAAACTTGCAGCGATACCAAAAGCAAACCCAATACTGGAGATGACTGTACTTATGATGAATGGGTGGTTTGAAAAGAAGCAGCGGCGGGGCTTTACTGGTGGGACCAAAGGAGGAGCTCTCTGTAATGGCCGGGGTGATTCTGGCTGGTTTAATAAAGCCAGTGGAATTAGAGGTGAAGGCATAGGCTCAGCTTAAGAATAATTGTGTTTCTTATTTGGTTATAGGTTGTAGTAGGTCTTGTGCTAGAACCCCTTGAACCTAGGCGTTTGGATTGTTCTAGGCTATAAATGAAATGCGGAGCACCTTCAATGTGTTTTTATATATAGTAGCACATCTAATTAACTCCTCCTCAAATCACGACGGGTGGCCTTTATATTCTATAATCTATAATCGAACCGGGGTAAGCTAGCAACGCCAGATAATGCAAGTCTTGGACAGGGTGATATTATTTGATATGATGGCCTCTAGCATGTAAAGTATACCTTCGAATCGTGAGAATAGAACTTGCATTATCTAGTACTACTAACCTACCCCGAGTAAATTTTATTGTCTTAAACGGCCATATCCGACGCTAGATAAGCTAGTAAATATTAACCAAGCCTCAAAAGGGTGATCAGCCTCGTAGAGGCGCCTTGTAAGAAAGTGTAGTTTTTACACCTTATTAAACCCAGGAGCGTACAGGCTAGAGCTCCTACTTTTTAAGTAATCAAAACACATATGACTCGAGATGACTCGGGTCAGGGGATCATATCCCTAGAGGAAGCGCCCAGCTCCAGGCCTATTGGCCTGACACAAAGCAACCAAAAGTCACTGTCACATTTCGTTGAGGGCAGGCAATATTCACAAACAGTTTTTTAGAGAAATTGAAGACTAACCATAGATAGAAATCTTATCCTATGAGTATATTCAACAGGTAAAAGTTTGTTACAAGCCCTAGAGCCTTGTTAGCAAAGTTCCCCGAGCCTCGACGGCAAAGACGGGTGCGTAGGGGATATTATAAGGTTGTGACTGGACCGCCAATGAAGATCCCTCAATTCCCTACTAGTACAAGAAGAGCCTATTAGTGAGTAGGTCATAATAATAATTCTTCAAGGTCGATAACTGAAATCAGGTCTATGCGGCAAAGTGTACTTCCAAATGTCCTATTCCTGTGATGGGATCATAAATGTAACTAGGTACCACAACTGCTCTGAAACTACCACTTCCACCCCATCTTCCCGCTGAGATCTGGCCGGTGCTATGATAACCCGAAATCTCATAGGTGGTAAGAAAATCCTATCAGACTACAAGCACGGGGTTTTTGGGTAATCGAATTACAGTTAAAAGTTTCTTCTAAAATAAAATTTACCTATATACCATTAGCGTAACTACAAACCCTAAAAATACCACATCTAGCTAGCTAGATATACGTAATAAATTAAACAAAAGGAAGAATAGCCAGCTGGTATATAGTTCAATTCACTGAGCAAAGATTTATAAACCCTTCTAGACTTCTCCCTAAGTTTTTGACTAACCACAAGCATCCTATATATAGATTTACCTATTAGATCGCCTAGTACATAAAGCTACCCGTTAATAAAGGTAGTGCGACTTATGACATGTGAAGCTGGATGAATCCTTCTAGATAACACCATTACTAGAGCAGTGCTTTTCACCAGGCTATAGTATACTCAAGATTATTTAATACAGTCAATGCTCCTTTGTAATTATAATATAAGTGCGTATTTGTATATAGCTATCTAAGGAATATTCACTACAGAAGTATTTTGATTTTGATAGCATATGGCACAGCTTAAAATAAGTGATCAGTTTATACATAGTGAACATCTCCAATATTTTTCCCAAGGAGTTTGAGTGGCGCTCAAACGTAAGTTTCACAGATAATAGATACCTAACCTGACTTCAGTCCATTTAAAAGCGTCTCTTCTCGATCCCATAAGTAGGCTCTCCTTTATTACTAGTAAATTAAAACCCGTCCCCACAGACCCAGATATTAACTCAATCTTGCCATAAACTTTATAGCCCCCTCATATATAAACCTCATATCTCACCGAGGAGATTCCACTTTGCTATTAATGTAAGAAAGTAGCCCGGGTTCTACGGAACTTCATATTACTACAGAGAAGGGCAAAGAAATAATCGTTGAGATACTAGAGAACGGAGGCAGCATTGCTGTCCTAGATATCATCCTAGATCAAAGTATAGCGAGGTAGTATAGCTATTGCTTGAGAAAGGAGTTGATATTATAGCTCGGGAGGAATGAATTTCACGCAATAACGTATTCCTAGGCGAGCTATAATTGATATTTATGTAAAAAACATCAGGTGGCTAGAGGATTAATTGAGATTATTATTGGATATTTTATAAAGGGTCAACTTGCGGCTGATATGCGTGCAAGATCTAATACGGCATCTGTATACATATATTAAATACTACTAGCTAGGGCAATAGCTAAAAACCTGGATTAGATCGTAGCCATTTGCGGAACACAAGCGAAAACACATTTGCGGAGCCCTCTTTTCAGCTTATTGTTTTGAAAGCAATAAAATCTGAACCCTCCAAGTTTTCAAAGAGTCTTATATCACCTTGAAACCCCCCCCTTAATTTTCCTAGGTCTACTGGAAGCTATTGCCCCTAACAAAGGCCCCCCAAACAGAAAGATATCTTCAAAATCATGACTTTTGTAGAGATTGGTGATACAACTAACCCAACAACATTGTAAATAGTCTAGTACCACAACAATCTAGTTGATTATATAGTTATAATCATATATCTAGAATTAGAATAGACAAGTCTACCTCTTCCTATTTATTATTTAAAGTATTTTGTGAGTGAATGGGTGCACTGCGGAGACTGATTTTTGGTGTTTAGCACACACCCCGGCCCCCCCTCGATCCGGGTAATTAATTACGGCCCTAGTAAATGCCCAGGGGCTATAGAACGTTACACAACAATGGTGTAGTGTCACGAACCATCAACGCTATCGCTTCCTGCAAACCGAGGCAGAGCCCGAGGAAGTTAGATGGTATGAATTTCGACTACTTAGCAGGAGTTATTGATTTATTTTCCAAGGAGTTAGGCGTGAGAAGAATTTAATACTTTCCTAGTAGAATAATCAAGCGAAGACTTGAACTAAACCACTCGTATTTTTGGCCTTTCCTATCTAGTACGGCAATCATCACCAGATTCGGAAACAATCTTTCGTGCAGCTGTCTAAGGTAGGCGCGCTGCCCCTGGCAATTAATATAATATGACCCTGAGATTAGAATAGTCCAGCGCTCCACAACACTTCATCCCCTCTACCTGTTTACATACCTCGAAGACTCTTAATAATGAGGCCCGTTTTATGGTTTTCATTATTGTTCGCTGGCGCATCGCACCAGCTTGAATTCTGGACTAAATCAAGCGCAAGCGATGGCGGGTGTCAGGTTAGCAGCTGTGGTACGTGTTAGGCGCTGGTGATAGAGGCCGTTTGGTACCTGAAGAATAAGAGTATTGTTAACCTGGGATCAAATAGGTACGATTGGCATGTGCGCGTACGCTCCGGATGTCAACATGCACTGGTGTTGTAACCAATATGAGACGTATGATGAACCTCTGAGCTTTCCTAGGCCTCGCTTCCACATAGCTAATACATCATGTAGATACTGCTGGGGGTTCGCACAGGCGTGTGTAGGCAGCACGGGGAATTCTTCCCAGACCTTTTGCTCAGTAGGTAGTTCTAGTAAGTATACACAAAGTTACCATACTTCCTATAAGAACCTAACAAAATTTGATTAGCCTGGTGCTGTAACAAGGAGTATGAGACTTGTACAGAAAGGGAGGGCCAGATAAATGTCTGTATCGCGAGCGGGTTCAAAAACCCAGTTGCAGAGAACCCTCAGTCACTAGCCCTAGGGTCTACATCGACTAGTATCTTAGGCTCGAGTCCCACGTCCTCTTCCACATCTACGACGATAAAACCCTCCTCATCCTCCTCATTCTCATCATCATCTACAACAGTGGGCTCGCCCGCGGTAGCATCACCCCCCGGGGTTACCTCTGGTACATCATCACTACCTACTAGTCTTGCTATCAGTGAAACCACATCAGCTACATCCTCACCACAGGCATCCAATACTGGTGGCAGCTCTTCAGGAATATCCAGCGGTGCTGCAGCAGGAGCAGGTATTGGAGGGGTGCTAGGGCTGCTATTGATCGTGGGGGTTGCGTTTATACTTGGGAGGAAGTATGGAGGGAAAAAGAATAAAGGTCTAGAGGTGCCACATTCAGCACCACACTCACCTCCGGCACCATATATGACATCACACCAGGCCCCATATCAAGCTACTCCAACTACGGATATGTATGACTATAGTGGATACAACAATGACCAACAGTATAGGGCGGAGGTCGATGGGTCGGAGACTGCTCGGCATGAGCTTCATACATGAGATCTTTTGAGATAAAATTCTACCTAAGGATTGGTTTATATATAGAGTAATATATGTGCTATAAATAAGCTAGGATGAAGCGGGAGTGAGGTTTTAGGTGTTTTTACTTTTGTTTTTTTTGAATAAAATTATTGCACATTTAATAAGATTGACTCGGATGAGATACTTCTACCAGCGCTTAATTCCTTAGCTAGCCTCTCCTTAATTCTTCACTAGCATCATTCATAACACTAAGTAGTATTATTAGGTTATATATACCGAAATTACATCTTAAGTATATACATTAAAGTGATCATGGTAAATCACATTGAAACGCCCAGCGTGCTTTGTAGTGATTTCTAAAAAATAATAGAAATCACGTTTTTTCCTAGTGAAAGATAATCGGGGGTATTCTAGAGTATTCAGCTTCATAGATAATAAACGTAAATAATAAAAGTTAGATGTGTAGACCTCGCTAGGTCTGCTGAAGGATTTGTTCAAGTACTTACGGCCTTTTATGCAAGGAGTGAAAGAGGGACTTTCTGGTTAGCTACACGCAACCATCATGAGCTGCAACTAGCTAAATTTTCAACTATCACTTCCTTTAAACTCTATTAGTATCTGAGTGCCGCCTAGGGAATAAAATTGGCATCTACTAGCCACCCTAGTGCCACTATAACAAGTAATCCCTTAGATCCTAACCTAACGTATTTTACCGTGTAACCGCTCATGACGGGGTAACCGCTCACGTGAGACATTTTTCGCTTTAGGGCAGCATATAGAATAGTAAAGGCACAGAATATACATGAAAGTCAATTATAAAGCCTTTGTAGAATTGTATGGGCATAGTAAAAAAGCCCTTCAGTCAATAGAAAGCTGTAAGTGTAGTGTTCGTCTTGGGGCGATTTGGGGCGGTTCCCAAAATTATGGGCCCGCCCCACCACGGGTCCGGGGGCAGATTTTGACTTAAAAACCCTCCCCGGCCGGGGCGGTTCCCTGGCCGGGGGCGGGTTGGGGCGGTTCCCCGCTGGGGAGAGTCCTATTTCTACACCACTATATATATACCGCTATTCATACGCCATTCATACGCCTTCCATACGCCTCCCACGGTGCTTTGGAACTCAATTGCAGTCCCTAAAGGCTGTATATATCGATTTTGCTCTAATTGGGGCTCCAAAATGCACGGTCCTCCCCCCGTCCTTTGCTCAATATCTGGAACTGCCCCGCCCTATGGAGCGGTTCGGGGTAGTTTCTTAGCGCGGTTCCCCGAGGAGTTTGGGGGACTGAGTCCCCCGTGACGAACACTATGTAAGTGGCCTCCTAAAGGTGTCTAAAAGCACCCAATTTGGGCTATATAATGCCGGGTTTTTTTAATAAGTGACTCCTGGGCATTTGTGATGTTAAAGAAAGCCTATAAAGCATCATGAATTAAAGGTATATACTTAAAAATCATACCCTAGAGTTTTGGGGGCATAGGAGACCCTCACAATTTTTTTATACCTTGCCAAATGTAAAAGTACACAAGCCCTTGCTCTAGTGGGGACAGCAGGTGATGTCTAATGAACTGGGACACTATGGACACATGGACTAGGAGACTGGAAAGACTGGGACTAGAGTAGGTACTTAGTATTGAATGCAAGTTGAAGAATAGAGAACTAAGACTAAGAATTGGGGAAATGGCTCAATACTTATAGTATAGCCGAAACATGAAAGGGAAGGGGCTGACATGCATAGCGTGTCAGACTACATGAAACAAGAACACATCAGCAAAAGTTTTTTTTTCTTCAAAATTAGTCCCAGATAGTCCCAGGGATAAGGGAGACAGTGGGGGATACAACTGGGACACAATTGGGACAGAATAGAGACACCACCCAGTCCCAGGATCCATCCCAGAGACAGGCATTTTGTCTCTTGGGACTGGGTGGTGTCTCCAGCTACTATGTAATTTGTCCCACAGTTGTCCCAGGGATGCTCTGGGATTGAAAAGTACTTTTGCTGATGGAAAAGCCCTTTCGCAAGTAATCCTGTGAGCTTGCACACCTGTCAGATTCTTCTGAGGCAACTGGAAATACCTACTATACATCATGACAAACACTAGCAGCGTCCTGATGACACTCGGATGTGTATAGGAAGCGCCTGTAGCATTGAGTGCTTTATGCAGGGCGTCCAGAGATACCTGTAACGGGGGCACTCCCAGGGGAGTACTGCCGTACCAAAAAAAAACCAACAACCTCCCTTTCTGACGAGAAGCTTCAGCAGCGAGGCTTAGAACCGCTCGTCAACACGGAAGGTCGACAGTCCCTAGGCTAAACAGGTATAAGGATTTTTAAGGGTTGCAAACTAAAGACTTTAAAAGGCTCTGCTTCCCAGGGGAAGACAAACGTCTTTAGCAAAGAGTATGAGGGTCTCAGAACAACGGTTGTTCGTTGACTAGCAAGAATGATTGTCCTGGGGGAAGGACGGGTTTAAGCTATGATTTTGATTGCGAGCAAGCTGCCAAGAAGCGGGGGAACAATTCCTCCGTGCTTGGAAATCAACTGAGTCTAGAGCGCCCCTAAGAACTAGCGGGGTCGATAGACTAGCGACTAAAAAGCGTTGGTTACTAAAAGCTCTGTAACTATTGCTAAAATGGTCCGATTTCAAATCCGATTGCACCTATGGATTCGCAGCACTGTCCCCCATATACCCTTCGAGTTTGGTTTGGTTGGGCGAATTTTCCTGACGGTTTTGGGGTTATTTTTGGGGTCCAAAACTTGTCTTTTTGTTAGGGAATCAGCAACTCAGGGGGGCCCCCTCTGCAAACGGCGGGTGGCACAGTGGGGCGCCTCGGGGGTGTTAGAAAACACAGAGTCCCCTAGGTAGGGTAACCCACTGGTGATTCCTGCCGTTGCTTAGATTCCTTTCCCACGTTCCTAGTCCAACCCAGGGATGTGGCGGAGAGGTAATCTTGATCCATGGGACGCAGGGGCGAAGCACAAGGCATAGCCCCGTATGGTTCGATTCGTGGCGCCGCCAGGTTAATTATTAATTTTGCTGGTGGCCCTAACTACTAAGCATAGCTTTGCTCTCGTTTCATGGCTCTCGGCCTCCCATATTGAAGGTTGTGAAGCCGTTATTGTTATTCCTCCTAGAGGAACAGGAGCTTAACTCTGTTCATGGAGGCAACTGCTTCAGTCTCATTGCACTAGTATTTCCTGTAGCTATAGGCTACAGACGCATTACTCTGGTCTCTGTCGCATACCAACGACGGTGAGCTTCGCTCCGTCCTAGGAGCTCACCAGCTCGTTTAGGGGTCGGGCTATCATAGTAATGACTTTCCTTAGTATCTATTGACCGGAACGGGATAGCTAGTCCTATCCCTCAAGGGAGATCCTTAGGTGTCTATATACGGAGAGGTACTTGAGACTAGTCATGACGATGGTTAGATCGTCACAGTTTGTACCAGTACGTTGTTTGCTTGGTGGCCCAGAGCAACTACCAGAGGCAGGCTTTGCTGGAGGAGGTTCTCGTGATTCTGAATAGGTTGTTAGCTCTATAATAGACTGCTTGTAGGTTGGGGATAGGGGTAGGGGTAGGGGTAGGGGTAGGGGTAGGGTAAGGAGTTGCTGCAGGTACGCAAGACTATGGGGACTTAGAGGATTTTGGCGAGGGATATAGGGGTTGTGATAGATATAGGCCGGGTAACTGTCTAGGGACTTAGGGAATTTTAGCGAGCTGCAGGTGTTATATCTTTTCAGGAAAAATTATCTCCAAAGCTCCGGCAGCTACTACCAATGCTTTAGAGGGCTTTGGGGGCTCTGGTAGACAGAGCTGCAGTAAAAAAGTACTGGGAAGCTTTAGAAAGTTATGGAATGCCTCAAGAGACTCCACCATGTGACGATTTAACCATCGTCATGACTAGTCTCAAGTACCTCTCCATATAGAGACACCTAAGGATCTCCCTTGAGGCATAGGACTAGCTATCCCATTCCGGTCAATAGATACTAAGGAAAGCCATTACTATGATAGCCCGATCCCTAAGCGAGCTGGCGAGCTCCTAGGACGGAGCGAAGCTCACCGTCGTCGGTATGCGACAGAGACCAGAGTAATGCGTCTGTAGCTTATAGCTACGGGAGATACTAGTGCAATGAGACTGAAGCAGTTACCTCCATGAACAGAGTTAAGCTCCTGTTTTTCAAGGGGGACAGCGTGGGGACAACGTAGCCACAGGACACAACTAACTTAATGGCAAGGCAACTATCTGTTGCAAGCAAAATACCAAGAGTTTGTGATGTAGTCGCAGTGGGTTCAGCGATCGCGTAGCGATGTAATGATAAAGAGGCAGCGAGAAGAGAAAGCTTCTATTAAGTCTAACTGAAGAGACGTTGCGTAAAGAAAGAAGAGAAAACTATTACAGAGAGGGAGCAACGCTCCCTTTTTATACCCAAAACCCCGCTTTGTACAATGCCCTTGTTTCTGTGGCGGGGCGGTTGGGATGGTATGGTAAAGCCTAGGCAACGGGACGGTGACAGCGACTAAGACGGCGACAATGAACGGTGTTATGGCAAAAGATATTACAAGTGAAAAACTCTGTAATATTTCTTTACTAGACAATATAAACAAGACGTTGCGTGCCTAAGAAAATCCTCGGGGCGGCTCCTTATATGTTTCCTATTTCTTCCCTTCTTCTCTGCTTCCAAAATAACCTTAACGCCAAAGAAAACTTTTTCACTCCAACTAAATTTCCCCACTGTTTCTGTTGGATATGTCATATCCAACAGAAAGGTATCTTTCTATACAAACGCATACAAAGTGTACAAAGAGCTCCATAGGGTCGTACGATAACGTTACGTAAATTCCGAAACTACCACGAGGGGCCGTCGGCCCGGAGAACCTTATTGCCAAAGACACAAACCCCCATCAACCTCGCGTGCGCGGATACGAGCCTTCCTGCGCCCATTATTCCCTTTCCGTTAAATTCTTTCACAATGCGCGCATTCAATCGACTCGATCGCCGAGTGGGGGCGAGGTCGAAGGTGACTCTCTTACTGGGGTGTGGTCCGGTTTTGGTCTTGTTCCGTGCGACTGTGGCGTTGGTATCCTCGGAGCTGCCCGCGACAGGAGGCCCTCCGGCGTTCGACTTCCCGGAGAACTAGTGAGGCTTTGGCGAAAGTCAGGCTTGGTTGGATGTCGCTGATAGAAGATGTCGAGGGCAGCGCATTGTTCAATGTATTCGGGGGGCTCCCACGTAGGTAGGTCATAGCCTGTCCACTTGACGAGGTCCTGAGGGCCTTTGATGCCGTAGGCCGGGCGTCGAGAATCTCTCCACTTCCCACTCCGTTTCTCCTTCAACAATAACTGGGGGAGCAGGGGGAGGAACATGGCGGGAATGGGATCGGTGGCGACGGGCGAAGCTGGGAAACGTGAAACACGGGATGATTGGCCATGGTAGCTGGAAGATCAAGTTCGTAGGCATAGGGACCGATAACCTTCTTAACGGTAAACCGACCAAGTTGTTTCCAGTCCAATTTCTTTGAGGGCCTCTGGGTTCGGATATTTTTGGCAGACAGCCAAACTTGATCTCCAACTTTATAGTCGGGAGCAGGGATACGATGGGCATTGGCAGTGTTTTCTTGGGCATCTTGAGCGAGCTTCATTTCTCCGCGAAGGTAGTCGTGTAAGTCTTCCATTTTCTGGGCAAACTTAGAGCGTCGATACTGGGGGGACCTATCATGAGGACCAAGTCAAGGGTAAACCGAGGTGGAATCCGTAATTGGCGAAGAACGGGCTAACTTTGGTGGTTTCCGAAAAGTGATTGTTAGCCGCGAACTCGGCAATGGGAAGCCAGCTGGACCAGTCGTCTTGTTGATAAGACACAAAGCTTCGGAGGTACTGTTCCATTACAGCGTTGACGCGTTCTGTTTGTCCATCGGTCTGAGGATGGAAGGCCGTAGATAATTTGGACTCAATCTTCAACTGTTTACACAGGCATTGCCAGAACTGGGACGTGAACTGAGTTCCGCGATCCGAGATTACCGTAAGAGGGAGGCCGTGAAGTTTCCAGACGTTTTGAGTACAAACGTGCGACGTCTTGAGCGTTGGCAGTGGTATGGCAGGGGAGGAGATGGCGCGTCTTGGAGAGTCTATCGACCACAACGAAAATGGCATCGTACCCATTACTCGACGGTAGGCCAGTGACGAAGTCCATGGAAATGTCCTGCCAAGGTTGATTTGGAATGGGCAGGGGACGAAGAATTCCAGACGGGGCATTGTACGATGGTTTGCTGCGGCTACAAGTGTGACAATTCTTAACATATCGCTTCACGAAACTTCCCATCTTTGGCCAGTAGTAGTCTCTACTCAGAAGTTCGAAGGTCTTTGAGCGTCCTGGATGGCCGGCGGAGGGGGAGTCGTGGTACTGTTTCAGCAATTCCAGCTTTAATTCGTTGTGGTCTGGGACGTAAAGGGTGCCTCGATAGCAAAGTTTTCCATTGACGTTGGTGCACTCAGCCAGGGTTATTTCCTTTGAATGTTGCACACCCTGGCGAAGAAGTTCTAGAATTTTTTGAGGGGCGGAATCATTAGCATAGGCTTTGGTAAACAACTTTTCCAGTGGGGTCGTTCGCGAGCGGGTTCATTTGACAAAGAACCCGTAAACAAACCAAGCTTACTGTCAAAATTTTCCCTTTTCAACACTGTTTGACTCTGATGAGCCAATCTTTCATCCCTCTTTAGGTAGATCTCCAGATCTCCTAGTTAGTGCATCGGGTTTCCTTGTTTCCCTGGACGATATGAAATTTTAAAATTAAAACGAGATAGAAAGCTCGGACCACCTGGCCTGGCGACGATTCAACTGCTTGGTGGACATAAAATATTCCAGATTACGGTGATCGGTGATGACGGAGATTGGCTCTTCGGTACTCTCCAACTCTGGTCTCCATTCTTCAAAGGCTCTGATGATTGCTAGTAGCTCTTTGTCGTAAATTTCGTAATTGCATTCGGCGGGCGAATGTTTTTTGGAGAAAAAGGCCACCGGACGGAGGACGTTGTTTTCATCATACTGGGACAAGATACCCGCGGAAACATAATCGGAAGCATCGGTTTCCACCACTATTGGTCGGTCGGCGTCAAAGTGCATGAGAATGGGAGCTGAGGTAAAAGCTTCTTTCATTTTCTCGAAGGCTTCTTCGCACTCCGGAGACCATATGAACGGTGTATCCTTTTTCGTAAGAGAATTAATAGGAGAGGAAATATTAGAAAAACCAAAAATAACACGCCGGTAAAAATTCGCAAACCCAATAAACCCTTGTACTTCCTTCACATTCCTTGGGGCAGACCATTCCCTGATGGCAGACACTTTCTTAGGGTCCATCGCGATGCCGTTAGGGGAGATAATTAGACCCAAGTACTTTGTGGATTGAACGTGAAATTCACATTTCTCAGGTTTGAGAAAGATCCCATTTTCCTTCAGAGCTTCCAGTATCTTACGAACGTGGACCTTGTGTTCTTCCAGAGTGTTACTGTAGATCAAAATGTCGTCGAGGTAGGCGGTGCAAAAGACGTCGAGGTACTTGCGTAAGGAATCATTGATAAAGTGCTGAAAGGTTGCGGGGGCGTTGGTGAGTCCGAAGGGCATTACGGTGTATTCAAAGTGGCCATACCGGGTCACGAAGGCGGTTTTCCATTCCTCGTTTTCTGCCATGCGTACTTGATTGTATCCCATCCTGAGGTCCAACTTGGTGTACCACTTTGCTTTAGCTAAGCGATCCAAGGTTTCTCGAATGAGAGGAAGGGGATATCGATTTTTAATAGTTATTTCGTTAATTCCTCGGTAGTCAACACAGAGACGGAGACTTCCGTCGTCTTTCTTGGCAAACAATACAGGGGCACCGGCAGGAGAGGAGCTGTCTCTAATGTATCCTTTGGACAAATTGTCCTCTAGGTATTCTTTGAGTGCGACGAGTTCCTCGCGAGACATTCCATATAGGGGGCCAAAGGGGTTCCTTTCCATCCCTCAGGGAATCTTATGATCATAAATACGGCGTGGGGGCATGTTTTTTGCGATCTGTTCGTCGAACATATCCAAAAATCATGGTACTCAACCGGAACTTTAGCCTTCCAATCCTCTTTGGTAGTCTTATGGTCAATAGCTTTGTTAATCTCATAAAGGAGATTGACAAAATGCGAGAAGACTTCTTTCTAGCCAAAAAGGAGAAGGGGACAGCCCCAATCATTGCGATGGAAATTTTCTTGAGAGCGGGAGCCGGGGAGATACCGGTGGAGACGGGGAATGGTGGAGGAGGTGCAGTGTTTCATGCAGTAATCGGAACCGAAGGAGACATGATTGGAGGCAAACCTGATTGCCACATCATGGTGCTTCATCCAGGGAATGCCTCAAACAAGAGGATAGTGTCGAGGAAGTGACAAAAAACGGCGCGTGCTCCTGGTGTCCCCATAGAGAGACCAAGATGGGAAAGATGGGTAATGTCCCCGGAGGCTACGCTTCGGCCGTCTATGACTTCTAGAGCCCGGGAGTTTTTAACGGTAACAGGGGAAAAGAATGCTGGCGCGCGAACGATTCATCAATGAAAGCATATCCGGAGGCACCAGTATCAATCAGAGCGTGGGTTTTTACTGTCTTTGTATTGGTGGATAAGGTACATGCTACTACCAAATCTTCACCATCCAAAGAATCTTCCTCCACAACAATGTTTGATACCGAAAAGCCAGAAATAGAAAATGCAGTCAAAGAAAAATCGTTAAAAGGTCGCAGCTGGGCAGGGCCAGTTAAAGGCGGGGACTACTGAAAACCCTGCTGATCGGAAGAAGAAGATTGATAACGCGGGTCGCCGCCCGAACGAGAAGAAGAAGCAAAGCAAGGAAGACCTAGGTGGCGCACCGGCCACAGAAGACGAAGAAGGAACAGGAGAGCCAGAAACGGAAATATTGGAGATGGGGACACCGCCCGCAACAGAAGACCCAGAAACAGAAGCAGCAGCACCAGAAAGAAGACCAAAAGGAGATGGAGTAATTGCGGCGCCGCGCATACTAAAGGACGAAGGGGTGGCACGTGGGCCGGAACGAGATAAAGGACAATTGGCAAAAACATGGCGGCTCTGGCCGCAATACATACAACGCCCCGAGGCAAAACGCCTCTGTTT
Organism: Verpa conica; assembly: GCA_033030425.1. Classification (NCBI taxonomy): domain Eukaryota; kingdom Fungi; phylum Ascomycota; class Pezizomycetes; order Pezizales; family Morchellaceae; genus Verpa; species Verpa conica. Next base: position 700,785 of record JAUFSD010000004.1, read on the forward strand.
TTCCTCGGGGGAAAGAGGACCACGGGGTTGACCAGCAGGACGGGGGACGAAAGCACTGAGATTCATGGGAGCCAAACCTCCAGGGGCGACTGACGGATGGTAGCCAGAACTGGCAACGGGGGCAGGAGCAGAAGCGCGGGGGGCAGGTTGATGTTGGAAGTTTCCGAAGGACCTTGAGCCCCTCTTCTCTTCCTTGCGAACACGGAGGTCATTATCCACAACAAGAAGGTCGGCGACGTAGAGATCGAACGTGGCTGCACCATGGGCATCAACAGGGACGCGGCGACCGCCAAGTTGGTCGCTTCGTTTCCTCAGAGAGACCCTCCCGAAGGGCGTCTCTCTTGGCGGAGTCATCGTACCCAAGGTCTGCCATGATGCGACGGAAGTCAGCGAGATAGGAGGAGAAGTCGCTTGTTTTTCTGTTTGAGGTTGTGGAGTTCCTCCTTGCAGTTCCATGAGGATCGGGGTCGGCGAAGGCAGAGTTCAAGACGGTGATGAGAGCTTCAACGTTGGCAAAGTCAATTCCAGTGGCAGTTGCATAAGGGAGTACCTGGTTCAAGGCGACTCCCTCCAGACGGTTAAAAGCATATCCGACTTTGGCGGCTTCATTGGAAAAACGATCGGCATTGTTACGGAGTTTATTGCGAAGTTGGGCGACAAAGGGTTTCAGGGCCGCGCGGTTACCATTGAACATTGGAGGGTCAGGGATTTTGTCAGATCTTCTGGGGGCGACGGGGTCATTGATATCGAGGGGAGGTGGAGTTGGAATTCTCCCTCCTTCCGCGGCGGTTCGGGCTGCACGAAGATCGTTTCCAAGCTGGTTACTCGGTGAGCAAGAACGGTGTTGGCGGTGGTAAGACGTTGGGCGGTTTCTTCAGCGGTGACGATGGCTTCCTCGGCATTGTTGAGGCTGGCTTGTGCCTCCGTAGCCGCTTGAAGGTGTCCGTTTCTTTCGTTGCGGAGTCGGATGTTGTTTTCCTGAGTTTGGCTGCATACTGCAGAAGATTGGCGTGGAACTGGGCGGCGTCGGTGTTATAGGCGGTGGTAAAATCATCGAGGTAGCTGGGAGGCGAAATGCCGGAGGGTCCCCGGGGGGGCCACTACTGGCAGACATTGGTACAGTGTTGTTGGGTAGGCTTGAAGGGACGCAACGTAGTGTGGCGGGGCGGTTGGGATGGTATGGTAAAGCCTAGGCAACGGGACGGTGACAGCGACTAAGACGGCGACAATGAACGGTGTTATGGCAAAAGATATTACAAGTGAAAAACTCTGTAATATTTCTTTACTAGACAATATAAACAAGACGTTGCGTGCCTAAGAAAATCCTCGAGCGGCCCCTCCTTATATGTTTCCCCTATTTCTTCCCTTCTTCTCTGCTTCCAAAATAACCTTAACGCCAAAGAAAACTTTTTCACTCCAACTAAATTTCCCCCACTGTTTCTGTTGGATATGTCATATCCAACAGAAAGGTATCTTTCCCATACAAACCGCATACAAAGTGTACAAAGAGCTCCTGGGGTCATACGATAACGTTACGTAAATTCCGAAACTACCACGAGGGGCCGTCGGCCCGGAGAACCTTATTGCCAAAGACACAAACCCCCATCAACCTCGCGTGCGCGGATACGAGCCTTCCTGCGCCCATTATTCCCTTTCCGTTAAATTGCTCACAATGCGCGCATTCAATCGACTCGATCGCCGAGTGGGGGCGAGGTCGAAGGTGACTCTCTTACTGGGGTGTGGTCCGGTTTTGGTCTTGTTTCGTGCGACGGTGGCGTTGGTATCCTCGGAGCTGCCCGCGACAGTTTCCATCTGTAACAACTATTACCCTACCTTCCTCCTTGTATGAGTCACGACGAGACTCACCCTGGCGCTTCCGATCACTCCGTGAAAGTAGTCCCCCCTTTTAGTCGCGAGCTCCTGCGAGGCTTTAAATCCCAGGGTCCGGGTTTACCGGGATATCGTTGATGAAAAACGTCCACTGCTGCTGTTTCCTCATGATAGGAGGCGGGCTCCCAGGAGGGTTGGTGATAGCCAGTCCACTTAATGTAATAGCTAGGCACCCCCCGGAGTATTTTTGAATCAAGGACCTCCTCCACCTCCCACTCCTGTTCTCCTTGCGTGACAACTGGCGGGGGGGGCGTTTGGACCTGCCCCGGCAGAGGGTCGGTGGCCGCTGGCTCCAACAGGGAGACGTGGAATACCGGATGATTAGGCATGGTGGATGGCAATTTTACTCGGTAAGCGTAAGAGGAGATAATCGCTTCGATGGGGTATGGTCCAGCTTTCTTCCAATCCAACTTTCGCGAGTTCCGGGTGGTCCTAATGTTGCGTAGGGACACAAAGACCAGGTCTCCTACTTGATACCGGGGGGCGGGGGTTCGATGGGCGTTGGTATACTGCTCCTGTTTGTCCTGAGCCGTCCTCATCTGCGTACCTAGCCACTCATGTAGTTTACTCATTTGCAGAGCGAAGTTTCTGGCGTCTAATTCCGGGACTGCTTTCCCTTGGGGCGTAAGGTTAACCTGGAACCGAGGATGAAATCCGTAGTTGGCAAAAAAGGGGGTGGCTTTGGTGGTGTCGGACACCTGATTGTTTGCTGCAAATTCTGCCATTGGCAACCATTCGCTCCAGTCGTCCTGCTGATAGGAGACGTAGGCGCGAAGGTACTGTTCCATGATAGCATTCACTCTTTCTGTCTGGCCGTCTGTTTCTGGGTGATACGCCGTGGACATGCGTGCCTCGATCCGAAGATGCTTGCACAGGGTCTTCCAGAACTTGGCTGTGAACTGAGTGCCTCTATCCGACGTAATGTGCGAAGGTAGGCCATGCAGTTTCCAAACGTGATGAAGATATAATCTGGCCACTTGACTGGCATCGGTTGTGGTGTGACAAGGAATGAGGTGCCGCATCTTGGACAGTCTATCCACGATCACTAGAATGGCGTCGAACCCGTTGCTTTCTGGGAGGCCGGTGACGAAGTCCATTGATACTTCCCTCCATGGTTGTTCGGGGATGGGTAGGGGGCGTAGGACTCCATATTTCCCGTGCGTGTTTGTTTTGCTCCTTTGGCAGGTGTGACAGTTCCTCACGTACCTTCCTATATATTCCCGCATTTTGGGCCAAAAATAGTGACGGCTGATTAGTTCGAAGGTTCTTTCCCTACCAGGGTGTCCCGCTGATGGTGCGTCATGATGTTCTTTCAGAATTTGAAGGCGGAGAGGATCGTGATCGGGTATGTATACGAGGCCTCGGTAATGTAAAAGTCCTTGGACATTGGTACACTCGGCCAGGGAAATTTCTGGGGACCTCTTTTCCCCGCTGTCTAGCATGTTCAAAATTTTCTGCGGAAAGGGGTCAGTCTTCATTGCCTCTTGAATTGACTTTGTAAAGGTGACGGTCATTTCAGCGGGTTCATTTGACAAAGTACCCGCTAACAAACTTAGCTTAGGATCCAAATTTTCCTTCTTCAGTACTGTTTGACTCTGGTGTCTAATCCTTTCATCCCCTTCTTCAGGGAGATCTCCTGATCTCCTTGTCAACGCGTCCGGCTTGCCTCCTTGTTTTAAAATTCGGTAGGTAATCACAAAATTAAACCGTGAAAGATATTCTGCCCATCGTGCCTGTCTTCTATTAAGATTCTTGGTTGTCATAAAGTATTCCAAGTTCTTATGGTCTGATATAACGGCTATGGGGAAGGCTGCTCCTTCTAGTTCTGGTCTCCATTCTCGAAACTCCTAATTATCGCTAACAGTTCCTTATCGTAGATCTCGTAATTGCATTCGGCGGGTGAGTGTTTTTGGAAAAGAATGCTACGGGGTGCAGGATTCCTTGGTCGTTCTTCTGGGATAGTACTCCTGCAGAAACATAATCGGAGGCGTCCGTTTCTACCACAATAGGCTTTCTGCAGGTCAAAATGCATGAGAACTGGTGCGGATGTGAATGCCTTTTTAAGAACTTCAAAGGCTTTTAGATGCGACGGAGTCCACACAAATGGAACGTGTTCCTTGGTCCCTGGTTCCTTTTTGGATAATGCTGTAAGGGTGCTGGTTTAGAAAAATCTCGGATAAACCGTCGATAAAAATTTGCGAATCCTAGGAACGCTTGAAGATCTTTAAGATGTTTAGGAACTGTCCAGTCCATTACTGCCGAGACTTTCCTTGGGTCCATACTGATTCCGTCTGGGGAAATAATAAGGCCAAGATACGTTGTTTTCTGACAGTGAAATTCGCACTTTTCGGGTTTAAGTAGGACTCCGTTGCTCTGGAGGGCTTCTAGTACCTTTCGTACGTGCACCCTGTGTTCTTCCAAGTTGTCGCTGTAAATCAAAATGTCGTCCAAATAGGCGGTGCAGAATTGGTCCAGAAATTCCCTAAGGCAGTCGTTGACGAAGTGTTGAAAGGTTGCGGGGGCGTTGGTGAGTCCAAAAGGCATAACGGTATACTCGTAATGACCGTACCGTGTTCTGAATGCCGTTTTCCACTCCTCACCCAAAGCCATCCTTATTTGATTGTACCCCATTCGTAAATCCAGCTTGGTGTACCATTTCGCTTTTGCGAGTCTATCTAGAGTTTCTCGAATTAGGGGAAGTGGGTAGCGATTTTTGACGTTATTTCGTTAAGGCCACGGTAGTCAACACATAAGCGGAGGGAGCCATCGGATTTTTTGACGAATAGTACTGGGGAGCCGGCGGGAGAGGAGCTGTCTCTGATAAAACCTTTCGCCATGTTATCTTCGATGTATTCTTTAAGGACGATAAGTTCTTCTCGAGTCATTCCGTACAGGGGACCAAAGGGGGGTTCCTTTCCTTCTTTCAAAGGAATTTTATGATCGTAGGGACGTCGTGGGGGTAAGCCTTTTGAGAGTTTCTCGTCAAACATGTCGAGGTAGTCGTGATATTCCTTAGGGATCTTTTGTTTCCACTCCTCTTTGGTGGTCTTATTGTCGATAACTTTGTTTATTTCGTACAAAGAAAGCGAGAAAACTTGGACATCCTTTTTTCGTGAAAGTCTACAAAATGCCGCTGAACCGATAAGATGAATTTTTGCTTTTTCTGGTGGGGGGATTCCTGGTAAAACCACTGGCACTCTTGAGGAGGTGCAATTTTGCTGGCAGAATTTTGATCCGAATTTGATGTAATTGTGCTTAAACCGGAGGGAGACGTCGTGATGTTTAAGCCAGGGAATTCCAAGTACAAGGGGATACTGTCCTAGTGTGGTCACAAAGAAAGGAGCGTGTTCTCTATGGGATTTAATGGATAAGCCAAGATGGGCGAGGTGAGTGATTTGACCAGATGACACTGGTCGTCCGTCGATGACCTCCAACTCCCTAGGGGTTTTGAGAGGCGTTAGTTGTAACTGGTGGTGGCGTGCGAAGGTTTCGTCAATAAAAGCGAATCCAGAGGCTCCAGTATCGATCAATGCATGAGTTTGAATGGTTTTGTTATTGTTTGAAAGTGTACATGAAATAACTAAATGATCCCCATCCAACTGATCCTCCACATTGATGTCCGAAACTGAAAACCCAGAAATTGAAAACGCAGAAATTGTAGAAACCTTAGAAGGTCCTAGAGAAGAGCCACCGGGCTGCTCTAGGACTGACGAAAACCCTGAACCGAAGAAGATGTAGAAGAAACAGAAGAGGAAACCGAAGAAGAACCAGAAAAAGGATTATTGCTTGCCAAAGGAGATTCGTAGCGAGGCGCGCCGGCCTGCTGTTGTTGTTGAGACCCGTTAGGGGCGGAAAGAGCTGCTCCCCTCATAACCGGAGGTTTCTGGAGCTGTTTGCCTTGAGGGCAGTTGGCGTATTCGTGTCCTGCTCCTGCGCAGTATCCGCACCGCTTGTTATCCCTCCTCCACTGTTTTTCGGCTGGGGAGGTGCGTCGTGACCCATTTACGAAGACGTATCGTTGTTCTGGTGGGGGGCGGGGTATTCCCTGGGCTTGGGCTTGGAGGGCGGACAGGTCCATAGGGGCGTACCCCCCTGGAGAGAGAGAGGGATGGTGAACGTAAGGGGCCGGGGCAGCGAACTGTCCCATCTCGTTTCGGGGAGAGGGGCCTCCTTTCTTTTCCTGTTGTCTCGCCCTAACCCTTCCGTCTAGTGCCATTAAATCTTTGACAAACTCATCGTACTTTTCTTTTACCGGAGTAACTACCAGGGCATCTTTCATTGCGTCGGAGAGACGGGAACGGAGGGCGTCTTTTTTCGCGGTGTCGTCGTATTTGAGTTTTCCCATGATGCGCAAGAAGTCGGAGTAAAAAGCCGCGAAGTCTCTTTTTCCTTGTGCGAGGACCCTCAGTTCTTCTTGTGCGGTGCCATGGGGGTCTGGGTCGCCGAAAGATTCCTGGAGGTATTTGTACATGGCGGCGGTTGTGGTAAACGGAGTGGTTGTATCGGCAAGGAGGGGTTCGAGTTGATCCATAGCTTTTCCTTCCAGTCGGCTGATAATGTACATTACCTTGGCTTCTTCGCTAGCGAACCTATCGGCGTTCCCGACCAGTTTGACCCTCATCATGGCCAAAAAATTTGGTAGTTTAGCCCTATCGCCATTGAAGGGGGCGGGGTCCGGCATTTTTTCCGACCGATGGGATGTAGTCGAAGTAGTTAAAGGCGGTGGTGGTACTGGGTCCACAATCTCTTTAACCTCCAGGTCTGCCTTCTCTTGCTCTAAGCGATCGTAGGCGTCGAGGGATTGTTGTAGCTGTAACCGAGCGGTGGTGAGGCTGGCCTCCGAACTCTGGTAGTTCATGACGGCTTCATTTCTTTGAGCAAGGTAGCGATCTTTGGTTGCGGTTAGGCTGTTAAACATTTCTTGTAAATGAGCGTAAAGAGTGGCGGTGTCGGCGATTTGTTCTTCGAATTCTGTAAGAGTAAGGGGAAAAGTGTAAACTGGAGCGGAGGATGCCATGATTGTGTGACTGCGATTGTTGTGTGGTGTGGTGAACGACGCAACGTAATTTGAGAGACGACGTGGGACAACGTAGCGCAGGGACACAACTAACTTAATGGCAAGGCAACTATCCGTTGCAAGCAAAATACCAAGAGTTTGTGATGTAGTCGCAGTGGGTTCAGCGATCGCGTAGCGATGTAATGATAAAGAGGCAGCGAGAAGAGAAAGCTTCTATTAAGTCTAACTGAAGAGACGTTGCGTAAAGAAAGAAGAGAAAACTATTACAGAGAGGGAGCAACGCTCCCTTTTTATACCCAAAACCCCGCTTTGTACAATGCCCTTGTTTCCATCCGTAACAACTATTACCCTACCTTCCTCCTTGTATGAGTCACGACGAGACTCACCCTGACGCTTCCGATCACTCCGTGAAACTGTTCCTCTAGGAGGAATAATAACGGCTTCGCTGATGGCCAATCTTATGGGAGGCCGAGAGCCATGAAACGAGAGCAAAGCTATGCTTAGTAGTTAGGGCCGCCAGCAAAATAGATAATTAACCTGGCGGCGTCACGAATCGAACCATACGGGGCTACGCCTTGTGCTTCGCCCTAAAGGTCCTTATGGATCAAGATTACCTCTCCGCCACGTCCCCAGATTGGACTAGGAACGTGGGAAAGGAATCTAAGCAACGGCAGGAATCGCCAGTAGGTTACCCTACCTAGGGGACTCTGTGTTTTCTAACACCCCCCCTGAGTTGCTGATTCCCTAACAAAAAGACAAGTTTTGGACCCCAAAAATAACCCCAAAACCGTCAGGAAAATTCGTCCAACCAAACCAAACTCGGAGGGTATATGGGGGACAGTGCTGCGAATCCATAGGTGCAATCGGATTTGAAATCGGACCATTTTAGCAATAGTTACAGAGCTTTTAGTAACCAACGCTTTTTAGTCGCTAGTCTATCGACCCCGCTAGTTCTTAGGGGCGCTCTAGACTCAGTTGATTTCCAAGCGCGGAGGAATTGTTCCCCCGCTTCTTGGCAGCTTGCTCGCAATCAAAATCATAGCTTAAACCCGTCCTTCCCCCAGGACAATCATTCTTGCTAGTCAACGAACAACCGTTGTTCTGAGACCCTCATACTCTTTGCTAAAGACGTTTGTCTTCCCCTGGGAAGCAGAGCCTTTTAAAGTCTTTAGTTTGCAACCCTTAAAAAATCCTTATACCTGTTTAGCCTAGGGACTGTCGACCTTCCGTGTTGACGAGCGGTTCTAAGCCTCGCTGCTGAAGCTTCTCGTCAGAAAGGGAGGTTGTTGGTTTTTTTTGGTACGGCAGTACTCCCCTGGGAGTACCCCCGTTACACACCAGAGTCTCTGAAGCCTCCCGGGAGACGTTAGGAGACGTCAGGAGACAGGAGCTCTTAAAACTTCTATCAGGACAGTGCGGATGCATCTGATGTACAATTTTCTAAGTGTGTATCCTGACACAATGCTTGTCTCTCCTCATACAAATTTTAGTTTGCTGATGAATCCTCTATTTTTTAGATCTGTTATATCTAAGAATTTTACCAAAGAACTATTGTCATTATCCAAATCCTCTCCGTCTTCCGAAGTATCCAAGTCCCTTGCCAGTGTCACCTAGGCACACCCCCCCCAAAGCCCCCGCTACACAAAGCCTACGAGATAGCAAGATCCATTGGGGTGAATCTAGACAAAACAAGCAACAGAAAAAAAACCAGGAGAGAAGTTAAGGCAGCAGCAATGGAATGGGTCACGGCAGGACACAGGGACAAGTATATAAGATTTGAGCTAGTGTGGCCACTTCAAGATGAAAATGACAACAAATATTTTGTGACAGTTAGACAAAAGGTGACCTATGGAATAGAGGATGCAATTAAGAAGTTTGGGGAAGAGTCTGACTGGGAAGAGAACGAGTAATTTGTATTTGGTATTTTTGTTTTGTTTTATTTAAAAATGTGTATTTAGCGCGATTGCCATAACCTCCGGGTTGCATGCATCAATGATAAATTCATTCATTCAACCCTACAAAAAGCATGTACATACCGGAAATCTACCGTATTTGGAGGAAGCTCTCCTTAGGATAGGATTACTTCTTTTGGGTTTATCTATTCTGAGTAGGCCGAAAGGATAGTTAGACTCGGCCGCTGAGAAAACGGTAGCTTGAAGGAATTATCTACTCTATTACGCAGGTGTATGTAGGTAGTTCTGTCGAACATCGAACCTAGCTAACCTCGAAAGCCTGGCCTATCACAACTAGTAATCATTAGGTCCCCTAGGGGGAAGCCTGCCTTGCAAATGTCCTAGATTGAACTTCATGTAAACTCTTCCTTAGAATAGCCTCAAGAAAAGGTTTGATAAATAATTATGACGAGTATTCTTATTCTCGTAGTATATATATATTTCAAGGTATCTTATAGATGTTATTGGTTAATATTACTACCTACCCAAATCCAAAGGAAAAAAGCAAGATACCAATACTAATCCTAATTGATTCTCTAAATGACAATAAAATTTCAAGGTACTCCCCAGACCCTGCTACCCTAGTCACCAACTAAGATGATGCTCTAGTTCCCGCAAATGATGATCCTCCAACTCCAAGGGAAAAAAGGAAGGTGTGCTGGTATAAGATATGTATCCTGAAGAGAAAACTTCACGAAGCTACCTTTTAATTGCCGATTTTTGGGCAGTCCGCCTTGAGGACTTTCCACACGCCTAGACCTCTCCTACCTACAACTCGCTCGATAGTAGGCAGGAACCCATCGTCTCCGAAATCCATATCATCCATGTTAAAATGATTCTGATATTCCCACTCCTTCTTGAGCCAGAATGGTAGACTCGTATTCACTCTCAGAGCAAACTCATCTAGAGAAACGGCAGATAGTGGGGCAATGAGGTAGTTATTTACTTCATTCACATCGGTATCGCATTGGGCGAGTGGCTGAAGTGTGCCTACCAAAACTGAGATTTTGGCACCCATTAGATCCGTCGTGAGAATTTGTGGTTTGCTCCCGTTCTTTGTTGCCTCCCCGAGAAGCCAGGTTGGAGGCTGGTAGGTTTTCCACCATACTACATTTGCTACGTTGGTTACGTTGCCAATGTGGAGTTGAGTAGGTACTACGCCGCCCTGATGAAATATTCCCATGAGAGCTCCATATATCACATTAAAGATAACCCAGACTATAATCCAAAGCCTTTGCAGGGGAATATACTTTGGCAATGAAATGCTTGATAGTAGCAGTGGTACAGCGGGTATCAAGAACCTAGCTTCCTGGTGCTGGAATATACTCAGTACTGTAACCCCGGAGATTGCGGAGAGGAGCGGGAGGTGGAGCGGCCATGTCCGTGAAGTAGTAAAGAGAGAAATACATGCAGGCCCGAGGAGCTGTGGAAGATTGATGAAAAGGTGGGTATACCTTGGGTGGAGGCCGTGGAGTGAGAGGTTTGAGGTTTTTGCATTGTAGAGGAGGTTATTGAGGGGTGTGACGACGAGGGGGTGGGAGAATGGATGGGAGAAGAGGGCGTATAAAGTTGGTGCTGTGGATGGAGAGTAGTATACTGTATCGAGGTAGATGGCTAGTCCGGTTGTTCCTAAGACAAAAATAGTGAGAGGAATTATGGTAGTTGGATGCCGAAGGAAGTGAGGTATGAGTGTAAGTCCCGGAAGTAATACAAATGCTGGAAATGTGATGCGATTGAAGATGCAGAAGACGACCGTGAACCCTAAGCCTGCACTTGATAGCCATGCAGCATCCTATTAGAGCATGCGGATCAGCCCTATATGCTTTCAAGACATAGACTTCTATCCTCTGAGTCAAAAAGTACCTTGGAAGATGTCATTCTCCGGATCAATACCAATGACCAAGCCACCCCAATGGTCTCGATCGAGTTGGAGAAGGTGTGGGTTTGATATGTCCATGTTACATAGCTGCTAGCTAACAACAAAAGGCTGGTGCGTCGGCCTCTCGGCGACGCGATGAGCTCTTGAATAGCCCAGTCCTCTTTTTGGTGTCAGTTCATATCTTGCCTCCTAGAGAACTACTCGACCCCACCAACAACCCCCCCGTTTCTTCATAACAAGCATAGAAATATCAAACATACCCAGGACAAAGGATATTAAAAAGAATAGAACGCGTAAGCTATAGAAAACAAGCATCGGGCTAGGTGGCTCATCCCCTGGCACTATCCAGCGCACCAGATGCATAGGAACCCCATAGGCTGCCCATAACGGAAAAACACTTCGAATGGGGGCTGTGGAAGTGAACTCCCAGGTTTTAGTAATGCGCCAGCCGAATATGTCGCCTACAGCGCGCGTTTATATTAGTTTCGAAGGCGGCGAAAGGCGGCGGAATTTGGGTGTAGTGCGGCGAAGCACAAAGGAAGATGTGGTCAGAGACATACCAGCTATCACCTCAGGCCCCTGGAAGTGCTCGTCGGGGTGGATATAGGACGGCGAAAGGGCGAAGTAGAGTCTCACCAGCGCGAGAAAAAGGTAGACGCGCCTCCACATCCTAGGCTAACGTGTTGGATCTTACCGAGGAGGAGCACAAAGGAAAACAAAAAAGTGAGTTGAAAGTTGAGAAGGAGAACGGGGTTTCAAAGAACAGGTGAGAAAGAAGCCAAAGGAGTGAAATTTCTTCGTCGTTATTAATAATAACTGTATACCTATGTAAAGTACTCTACATATAGCTATATGTACTATCGATAGACAGGTAGACAAGAGGAAAATCTACAGGCTCCTGCGATTGACCGTACTTTGTGTGACCACCTATTGATATTTGCATCACAACTGAGGGGCCATGAGGGGAAAGAAGAAAAGGAATAACGATCCATAACCTCAACGACCATGAGCGCTACATGTAACACCTATACGCTTCGGGTGTGAGGCTCACGTCCGATTTGCAGGGTGGCATTCGTGGAGAGCTCAAATACGCCTAAATTGGACGCACCCCCAAACGAAGCTCCCGGAGCTCTAGAAGCTTGGCATTGGCATCGAAGGCAACAACCACCAAGTCAAGAATACTGAAGGAATAGGTATTATATATATGGAGTGGAGTTAGCTAAAGATGACGATAGAAGGGACAAAGTGAACCCTAGAATATTAAAAGTCCCAAGCGAGATAAGGTGCCCGGGGTGTTCGAAGAGATGATGGATGACTCTTCAACATTTCCCGATCTTGGCAATTTTGAGGCTAAGCCCTCATAAATGCGTGAGGTAGCGGTAACCCCCCTCCTCCTCTTCATCATCCCCCACCACTATCTTCCTACATCTCTCCATCTTCGAAAGACAACAACACTATTTTACTCCTTCTCGCTTCATCAACTACCTCTCTTATCACCTTACCCTTCTTACATACCACAAAGTTAACAGCAAACGCATCACATCATGTCTGAAATCAAGCTTCTCAGCTCTGACCAGGCGACGATCACCGTTCGTAAGTTCTGGTGCCGTCTACAGTCAGAATCATCACATTTTGGGTCTTTTCTAACATCTTCTGCTTTTGTGGTAAATAGAGAAGGAAGTGGCTGAACGCTCCATCCTGATCAAAAATATGCTTGAGGACGTTGGTGAAGTCACTGAGGCTATTCCTATTCCTAATGTAGGCTTCTCCCTCGTATCTATCTTCTGCCTTTACTATTACCCATTCAATGGTCCGCTAACCCCTCCCCCCATACAGGTGAATGAGTCTGTCTTGAAGAAAGTTATCGAGTGGTGTGAACATCACAAGGGTGATCCCCCTGCGCAAGCCGATGATGATTCCGACAGCCGGAAAAAATCCACCGATATCGACGAGTGGGACCAAAAATTCATGCAGGTTGACCAAGAAATGCTCTTTGAAATTATTCTTGTAAGCCTCACTCACTTATCTTGTTTCCTACGAGTAAATCATGCTCGCTTAAAGTTTCCTTGGCACTTATCTCGTCATTTTGCCATAGGCTGCCAACTACCTCGATATCAAGCCTCTACTTGATGTTGGGTGCAAGACTGTCGCCAATATGATCAAGGGGAAATCTCCCGATGAAATCAGGAAGACCTTCAACATTCAGAACGACTTCACTCCTGAAGAGGAGGAGCAAATTAGACGTGAGAATGAGTGGGCTGAGGAGTAAGTTCTAACCTTATCTACTAATGTAAATTTCCTTGTATCGGCAATGTTAACAGTATTTACTCTAAAGCCGCTAAACCCTGGAACCGAATTCCGACCCCAATCAACACTAAACACAAAAATCACTGTTGCGCTTCCAATGGAGAGGTGGAAGGTTGTCAAATATGAATAGCGGGGTAATTCTTGTTGGTTGCAGGATGGGGGGTTCGTTTAGTAAAGTCGCGTCATAAAGAAAGGGTCATGGAGTTCACGACGATTACGATTCTTCCTAGTTCTTCTGTTTCTATTCTTCGGTTTCCCTTTGGGTGGTGGAGGAGACGTGCACGCACCCATGTTTCTTTCCTAGGCTTTTTCTGCTTTGAATATGACGGCGTTGTGAATCATTCTTATGGCTTTCTTATCACGTGAATCAAGTTGCTTTTTACTATCGTCACCTCCCGCTGAACATTTGTCGCTCAGCCAGCTGAATTTCATACAGCTTTAGTTACTGTTAAGCCATGATCTACCGTTCCTCTAGCGTTGTAGTATCATGGAGCCTCTTAATCCAGCATTTAAAACACCATTGTTTTTACTCCACACAAGATATAAGCATCTAGAGATCTGTAACTAAAGCTGCTGGTTGAATAATTCTTGGTGAGTTAAGTTGCGGCATCTCCAACTATTCTAAAGACGCCGTGTTGCTACGATCTATGGAATACGGGTCCTCTAACTATCGAGGTGGCGAAAAAAGCAGGGTTATGCCGAATTCATTTCTTCTGTGATGTTGGCTCTTAGTCTGACAACTAGTTGTCATGTTAAACACTACTAATTTTATCGCCTGTTTTTTAGAGGTATAATAATTCTATTGGCTAGGATGAATATGTGCTCTATATACCAGCCTTGTTGCGGCTAGGTATACTCTATAATAAGTATTTTACTTTTTTTCTTAGCCCTGGGGTTGCTAGATCACTCCAATTTCTTACTGTATGTACCCTCACACCTCTGTTCTTCCATAATCCTAGATAACCTACCTATACAAAAGAATCACGGGATTTTCCGTTTCTCTCACTAATCTCCCGCGGTTTCCTTGGGCCTAAAGCTGTTGTGACTCAGAGAAAATATATACAGCGTACGCCAAATAAGTAATAAAGGTTCTCTACTCAGAATGTCATCAAGGTAAGGGGGCTAGCATTTTATGATACTAAGAGTGATTATTCTTGTAATATTCTTAGAGTGTACTGTATTCTTATATATAGCGAGAATTTAGCTAGAGTGATCTGTTCGTGATCGATAACCCTTATATGTATTCTTGTAGAGCGACTATTCTTATCTCTATCATGTACTTATGATTAATTCATTCATAATCACTCTATAAGAATATAAATTCTCAGTCCCAGCTAGATCAGGAAAGTCATATTTCCTCTATTTATAAGAATATTCATCTTATAAGAGTACTGAGGTTTGGTCCCAAGCATATTCTTATAGAGAGAGTCTACTGTAGTACCAAATAAAACCCCACAAAATACCGCAAATTTAAGAGCACTATCCTTTACAGCGCTATTATAGGGAGCCCTGACCCTGACTTTTATATTCCAATATCGATCTAGCTAGCCTAGGCCAATTAACACCCACAACTCGGCCTCGTTCGGTACCGCTGAGATATTACTGTTTTCAGTATATGTCATCTGCTTTTTGATATTTTCTTTTGAGTTTACCCCTTATATGTTACTAAATATAGGAATGTTTTTAATTATTAAATCTAAGATACATCTACTTAGGATTAAGATTGCATCTTAGGTGTTTTTAACTGCTCTAGGGATGTAATCTCTCTTAGGTAGTCATATAGACCAAGACCGTTATATAGGTCATTTCCAATAACTAGTACGCTTTATGTTGAGGCTTACATGTGAGCCAGAACTTGCAAAAGAATAGCAATACTCCTAAGCTGGCAGGACTTCCATACGATAAGAGTGATTTGTGGCGATTATACAAATATGTCCTACACCTAGAGCAGCCTGTAAGAGCACAAGCACGTCCATTCAGGTTTATCGCTCCGAATTTAGACCCTTCAGTGGCCTCCAGTCTGTAAAGCATCCACAATAAATCAACTGGCAGTATATAACGTATAGGCATGAGACTTGGATTTTTCCCATTTATCGAGGATAATATTTTTTATGAACGGGACAACAGACAGACCAAAGCCTCTCCCTTCCTCCACCCGAGCTCGGTTCGGCTTAACATGACCCTTCCCCCTTATATCTATGGCGTAACCCCCATTATGTAAAGCCCGAACATACCCTGCGAGAGAAAAGAAAGAAAAAGGCCAGACCGGCACCCACACATAATTCCGTAAACCCAATAGTAAAAGCCAAAACCAGCCGTTTGTTGTAATTTTTTTGTTTCCGCCGATAGTAAAAAGGAAAAATTGGAAAAGAGACGAGAAAAGCCGATCTGTTTAGATACCGATGCGGGTCTTACGCCAATGTCTACGCTTCGCGTTATACCTGTTTATTACAATAGACCATTATGTCAGCCTTTCACAAAACAATATCTGGAGTAGCTGTAGGGGATATGGGTTTGGTATCAGACCTGATGGTGTTTCCGGTTCGGAGGCGGATCCATTGCGGGATCGGACGGTTCTGTTTCTGCGCTTTGGCAAGCTTCTGCTTGGTACGGAAGGATTTGTGGCTCTGCGATAATTTCAACCGTCAATAAACACGAATATTTACGATATAAACAGGTTCAACGAAAAGGCAGGGTATATTACAGGCATGGCTAGACTTGCTGAGTGTATCGCTCGATCTTTTGGTGTCGAGAGAGTTGTTGTTCGTGATGTTAGAGTGTTTAATTTCCGTGATGTTACTATGTTAGGTGAGTGAGTGTGGGGCGTAGGGTTTGTGCCCTACAAGCAGTCTCCATTTGTGCATTAACACTCTTGGCGCCATGGATCATTGATTATCACTCGAGAACAGCCCTTTACAGAAAAATACACCTACATACTTGGCCCAGGCAGCTAAGGTAAATTAAAAGGTACATGTATTTCTATACCCATGGTTTAAAACCTTATGTACCAGGGGCTTTGACACCTTCTAAGCATCCTACTTATGTTGTAACACAAGAACGCTCGTGGGGCACTCCAGCATGGTGCGGGCACATTACATATATACGAGCACTGAGATGTTACTTGTCTCCCTATTAATAGCATTCGAGATGAGATTAGTGAATTGAGGTGGAGGCTGATTAGCCTACATGTAGCTGTTATTCGTAAGTCCATAGGAGAAACGATCATTGGTATCAATGACAGCTAGGGCTTGGCAATATGGTACATTTCGGACACTTTCTTTTACCTTTGCAGCATTTAATTATTTGGCTGAGGAGTTCTTTAAGTGAATAGGGGTCACATTATTCCTTTCCCAAGACAAAGTACCCCGCCACAAAGTTTTAATATAGAATACAGAGTATATACACATCACAACACCAAACAGAGCTATATAATTATTCTATCACCCACTTCCCACCCACCTTCTTCTGTACCACCTTCTTCGCCGGCAAGGGCCAGCCCAATTCGCTCTTTCCAATCGCCCCTCCAATCCTCGGGATCACCCAGCATTCTCTTCGGCTTCCGCTTGAAAGTACTTTCGGTGGGACATGATCCAGTGGCTTCGAATACGTCACTAGAGGCGTCCCCTTTGCTAGCGCAGCTAGCTGAGATCCAGTAACAGGTGTAAGGGGTCTCATGCGCACCTTTCCAGTCGCGGACATAGACTTTTTAAGTTCACTATAAACGAGGTACTCTGGATAAGATGATTGCGACGTGAGTATAGAGTTAGGGTGGATATACACCGCAACGTCTACAAGATTTGTTTCTGGCCCTGACTGATGGGCTGCAGAAGATGCAAAGAGGGTTATATATGGAATGTCTGTAGCTTTCTTTAATGAGCTCTGGCCGAGCTTGAAGGTCGAGTTAGGCACTAAGTCTGCTCGGATAGCAACTTGGTCAATGAAGCCGGCTGCGACAATCTGTTTAATTGCCTGTATCTGTAGGGCTGATGGTGGGGAAAGTTTTCTTGAAAACGAATCAATTACGCCTGGACAGTTGGCGCGAACTATATTGGTAATTTGTTGCCGGAGTTTATGAGTCTCTTGCATTCCCTTTAAACGCACAAAGTTGCGCTCACAGAATTCTACAGGATTCTTCTCGTATTCGTATGCGCAGACTACAGAGAGGAGTTTTAAAGTGTCGCATGTAGAATCGAGATAGGAGAAATTTCGGTGAGCTTTATAATAAGCCTTCCGCCGGTTTGCACGTTGGGTCTGCTCGATCATTGTCTCATTATCTGATGGCCAATGTTCGGTTTCTTCAGGCTCATCGATGTCGAGCTGATGTTTTGGTATAAAAATCTCCCCGACTGTGAGAGCTGCTACTATGGCAATTATGTAAGGGAGACATCCATGTTGTTGTCCGATAATAAGAATCTTGGAGAATCTTGGAGAGAGAGGGAAGACATTCATTGTCCGACCAAGCTCTGTTAAGCCTCCTTTTGAATCAAGAGCACCAAGAAATCCTAGAAGCTGACAAACTATCAGTAATGCTATAATGGAGTGAGGATAAAACAAACCTTCTCTGCCTTCTGTAAACTTGGTCGGTCAGGTGCTGTTGGGAAGGGAAAGTTTGTGATCGTATCAATGTTCATGCTCTTCATCTGCAACACCACACCTTCACTCCCGTCAGTACCTCTCAATCATAGACTCTCACTCACATGGAGACATACCATCAATTGGCATTCTTAATATCTCTGCCTCTGTAAACTCCTCAAAATCCCTTTCATAAACTGCACTTGAATAAAGCTTATAGCAATGCCCAGGCCCCGTTCGCCCTGATCTTCCTGCCCTCTGCATTGCACTTGCCTTACTAATCCAGCCGATATTAAAGCTCTGCACACCAGTGACTTTATCGAAATTCCTCTCCTTACTACGTCCACAATCAACTACGTATCTTATCCCAGGAATCGTAAGTGAGGTCTCAGCAATATTTGTTGCGAGGACGCACATTCGGCTTCCATCAGGGGCACTCTCAAAAACCTTCAGTTGATCCTTGGTTGGAAGGAGAGAATACAGCGGAAGAACGTATAGTGGAGCTTCAGTATCTATTTCACCCATCTCTTCACCGAGATCAGATTCATCAAGAATTGAGTCTTCGTCACTATCATCGGATTCTGGCTTTGATAGGCCCCCAAAATCCACATCCTCCGCTTCAATAGCCGCTTCTCGGGCCGAGATACGGACAATAGGCCCACCCTTCTCTTGCTCTCCTTTCCCGCTCTTTTTCACTCCTTTGAATGGGAATGTAGTCTTGAGTCGCCGTAGTACAGACGTGATCTCGTCTTGCCCTGTTAAGAATACCAGAATGCCCCCCGGAGGAAGTCGCCGATGCATCTTACAGACTTTCTTGAGCGCCTCTTCGACATAGTCATGGGGTGTTCGCCTCGAGAAATGTACTGTCACCGGGTGCTGTCTTGCCTCTGCCTTAAGCAGTGGTGGAGGAGTGGGGAATAGCTGTTTGTTCTCTGTGAAGTCTGAAACGCGGAGGGTCGCGGACATGATGATGAGTTTTAACGGCTTCTCATAGTATCAGTATAATTCCCTCAACTCCTCTCCTAAAGAGGGTACAAACCTTGGTGATTTTGTCCTTCCGACTCATTTCATCCCTCAGCTTTAAAACCCTACTCATAACCCCAATTAATATATCGGTGTTAACACTCCTTTCATGCGCCTCGTCGATCACCACCACCGAATACTTTCTTAGTAGAAAATCCTCTGCCAACTCCCTCAACAACACACCATCAGTCATGAATTTGATCGCTGTGTCTTTCCCTACTGTTCCCTCAAATCGAATCTGATATGCAACTTTATCCTTTCCCCCAGAGCCTAGCTCAACACCTACACGATTCGCCATAGACACTGCAGCAACACGGCGAGGCTGTGTCACACCAATAAGTCCTGGTGTGGTACTCCCGGGCGAACCGTAGCCAGCTTCGTAGAGGAATTGTGGAACCTGGGTTGTTTTACCACTCCCAGTCTCACCGCAGATTACCACACAAGGGTTATTATGAATGGCCTCCATGATTCTTTGTTCCTCTGCTACTACAGGGAGACCAAGTCTTGCCTGTTGGATATCGGTGGGGCGGTCTACAGTGATGTAATATGCTTTTCGCTCCACACTCGGACCCTGTAACTCTGGTGGTGGCGTTATATCTTGTTCTCTCGGCCGGGGAACGTGAACATGTACGACCTTGGGCTTGAAGGCGAGGAGGTCGGGCATGGAGGTGTCGGCGCCTGTGGGGTCGTTTTCATGCTGGATTTGTTTGACCTGAGCGAGAGCCCAGGACTTAAAGGCATTTGCTTTTTCAGAACGGCCCCGTTTGAGGCGGGGGATTGACTCGGTCTCTTCTTCACCTTCGTTTTCTTCCGGACTATCTTCCGTATAATCGTCTGGGCCTTCATCACCGTCTTCCGAACTTTTATTTTCACCCTCGCCATCGGCATCAATAGTAGTGTTATCCATCCCAATGTCTAGTTGAACACCCTCTCCAGTAGGACTATCTGGAATCCCTTTCCATTCTTCCTCATCATCATAATCCTCTGTATGACTCTCACTCTGATCTTCTATTTCTTCGTCGTCCTCTTCTGAGTCTTCATTCGTAGATGACCCACCCTCCACCTGTGCCTTTCGTACTTCCTCTAGCTCCATAGCCTTTATCATAGCCATTAACCGTTCCTTCCGTGTATCCTGAGATTTCTTAACCTTCTTGATAATAGGTTGCCCATTCTCATCGCTCTCTAATGGCCGTTTCAGCCCTGATCCTACGGCAGTTGGCTTTACCACCTCTGGAGCGGTGGCCCTACTATCCTCAACCTTCGGGGCCGGTTTGAAAAGCTCTGTTGGTTCAATTTCTTCCACATCTCGAACATTCCTCTCCTCATATAATATCCTTGAATTCTCTTCCATATTAATCCTGAATTTCTCCTCCAACAGTGCACGCCTCATCTGCTCCCTCTTGCTCTCCTTGGCCGCGCCCATAGTCTTCGTACTCCAGAACAGTGTAGTATCGACCTGCGTCTCGGAGAGCTTCTGCATGAGATCTACCCGCTCTTCTTTCTTAAGCTTGTTTTCCTACATCCAAAAAAAACATTAGCGCTTCATTTCCCTTACTTCCCTATAGTAGTGGGGCACACAATATATTTATTCAGTCTCTTCTGCTTCTTACTACTAATCTTCGGCTTTCCCTCCTTCAGCTCGTCCCTCAATTCCATCCGTCGCTTCTCATCCTTCTCGGCCTTGGTGAGTGGGATAATTATATCCGCATTTGGATCCTGCACAGAAGTAGGAATGCCAGTGACTTCTGTTGGCTGCTCTGGGTTGAATTTTTTCGGCCGATGGCGCTGCTTGCGGTCTCGGGTTGGCTTATATTTGGGCACCATTGATTGTTGCTAGAAATCGGGTGTTTTCCCAGCGCGGAACGGTGAGAAAGTCCAACTTTGAGTTTTTTTATTAATATAAGTTTTTCTTGCAGTAGCTGCGTGCCAAGAGACAAGGACAGTTAAGAGCCGCATGGTGGATAAGCACCATGCTGGATTGGGTTGTAAATAGCTGGATCCTCTTATCGTCACAACAAAAGCAAACAAGTACAGAGAGACAGGTAAACAAACATCATAGATATCATAAGTCTGTCGTCTGTCTGCCTCACGGCTTATTGCCTCTATGTTCTTGAACTTTTGCTAGACTACTATACACAGCCTCAGGCCCTTCTTCCTGCTCGGATTTCTTTATCTATCCCCAGAACCTTCGCGCCTTTTTTCCCTACCTGCCAGTCTCCCCCCTCAGCTCCTCAACCTCTTGCTAAAATCAAACAATAGTAGAACACACAAACAATGGCCTCAAAACAATTATCGTACAGTAGATAGTAATGTGTATAGATATGTAAAAGTATGTAATGACTGAAAAAATGAGCACAATAGGTAGTAATTCATATTACAAACCTAGGGGGGAAAGACACAAGTAAAAGGTATTTTTATACCACTTCCTTCCCCATAAATCTATCCCTTACCGTTAGTGGTAACCGGCTGGGCTACCGCCTCCGGTGCATCCGGCAATACATCGATTTCAGTCCGCTGCTCGGGCTTGCGAACCCCATTAACAGTCACCCCCTCCGCCGTAGACTCCATATAACCGTTTATATTCGCCTCCTGTTCTCTCTTCCCAGCATTCTCCATGACCGGTGATTCCGGCAGTTTCGCTTTGTTAACCCTCAAGATAATCCTCAAGCTCTTCTTCGGCGCACCCTCTTCTTCTTCCTCTGGTGACGGCCATCCGCCTTGTATATCACCATCCGTATAAGATCCAGAATCAGACCCATTCTTCCAATCCTCCGCACCATCGCCTCCATAAATATCTGCAGCATTGCCGCTCTCGCTCCCGGCGTATGGTGTCACCTCTCCCGTCGCTGTACCATTGGATCCGTTGATCTTCAACTCCCCGTAAGCCCCCGTAACAGGCCTCCTGATTTGTCTGCCACTCGCCGTAAACCTTGGCTGTGGACTAGATCGCAGCGAACGTCGCTCCTCGGCTTCAGAGCCGTTTTTGGCGTTGGGAGTGCCTTCGTCTTCGCTCGAGAATGTGTACTTGATACGTTTACCCCTTGTGCGGCCTTCATAGAGGGATGTGCCGTTGGGCTGCTTGAAGAACGCCTTTCGGGATTGACGATACTCGCGCTTCTTACGTCTCTGAGAAGGATAAATTATTAGTGAAATTAATAGACAACAAGGGCGGGGAATATACAGTCTCGCCTTCCTCGAATCTCGGAATAGCACCGAGTATTTTCTCCTTTAACGCGAGCGCATGCTTACTCCCATCCTCATCCTCGAGGTCCTGTGCGACAGTACGGATCTCGTCGATTGTACCGGCAACATTGACCCAGGAGACTGTTTTGAGCGCTGGGTTTGACTCGCGGTATAATCTGAAGGGTGTATCATCTGTAGTATAGCACTCATTAGAGAAATCCTATACGAGACTGGAAGAGACAAACCTCGTCCTTCAATTAACCAGTACCTTCTCTTATCTCCATCTCGGCCCCAAGGTTGAACGGATATGGGGATGTTGAGATCGTCTTCGTGGCGGCTAGACTTGTAGGATTCTGCGATGAGGCTACGGATTGCTTCGGAGGAGGTTAGAGCCCAGTTTATTAGAGCTTTAAGAACCGACAACTATTACGCACATCAGCAACCTGGTTTCTAAAAATGTAGCGACGAAATAAATCCTGTTTCTATCATTCAGGAATATAGACCAAAAAAAATCTCACCCTCTGAGCTGCGTCAAGAGCGCTGAAATGTCTACCACCCGAGAACGGACTTTTTCCATCCCAAGATCGCGGCCATTGGGCTACGTGTGCATGGACAGCCTCCTCCAAAGGACGCTGGTGATGACCGCGCCTACACAGCAATTCTCACAATCAGCAATCTCTCTCTCTCAACCATGGTTGCCTGGTACGCAACGAGCCCCCCTCCAAGAATGAACTCACTCAACAGGCTTCTTCCGGTTCAACACCAACCCCACGAGGCGGCAAAGCAGCACCTCAACCTGCTCGCTCGGCGTAGAGTCAACTACCCCCCGTTCGATATCCTGGCATCCTAGGTTCGGTACCCCTTTAAACGCGTCCGCGAAGCGGGAGCGGAACATGACTATGAACGCCAACTCTGGGGCATCGGACAATGTCGCTACATGTGGTGGTTCCTTACGGCGCGGCTTCCGGGGGGGGGGTGTTGAACTCTTACGAGGCTGTTGTTTCTTAGGTGTAGGTTTCTGGGTAGTTAGTATTTCTGGCTCTGACTGCTCGTCGCCACTGGAGGGGACGGAGGAGAGTGGACTGTCCGAGTCTGAGAGACTCATTTTAGAGGCCGGGGGGAGGGGATTTCTCGCGATCTTTTACGAGTGACTGAGGAAAGTATTGTTCAATGTGGATTGGTCTTGACGTGCAGATAGTTTTTTCTTCTTTTTGTTCTGCGGGACAGTATAAACTGGTGGTGGTGGTGTAGTGAAGTGAAGTGAAGTGAAGTGAAGTTCACGCGAAAAGAGCAGGGACTTGGAGTAAGAGTGTGCGATGACAACACCGCCTACCAAGAGGGGAAAAGTTGCTGGTTACGGCCGATCAGAACCACAAGGGGGAGTCACAAATATATCATAGATGCTTCCTCTGCCAGAAAAGTGCCCCACCCCCTTTATTATCCATTCTTCTATGCACAAAACACACTCGGCCACAACTCTCCTCTAATGAAGTTCTAACCTTCTTTCATAAAGTTGCCCTTCGTCATTCTCCAAACCGCTCAGGGTTTCAAACCCTTACTCAAGCTCCTCTTCCTCCAGACTCCCTACAACCGACAACCAATTCTACTGATAAATACTCCTCAGGTCACCGGCGAGTAATGGAGGTACGCAATCGTTACCGGTAGATATTTGTAGAACTGGTAACTGTTGAAAGTTGCCTGGGAGCCGTCATGAAATAGCGTGCCAACGCAGAACATGAACCGAAGTGAAGAATTTCCAAGAAGTGGTATTCTGTCGCACAGCGCAAACCTCAATTGGAAGTGCTGGGAGCCAGGTTGACCGAATCAGCGTTGCAACATAGCTCTCCCCATATCTCGCCTTGCTATGAAACCTTGCCAAAAAAACCCTAGATCTAGAAAACCATCAGAAACAAAATAATAACCATAGACAGGGCTTGAAACGTGGAGGAAAAAGAAATAAAAAGAAAGCATGATTTTCTCTTACCAAAGTCTCCACAGGCCCGACTAATCCACCCCAGATGACAGCAAAGCATGGAAGGCTTTGCCTCCAGACGTGGATCAACCTATATGACCAAAATTCGCCAGAGTCCAAAGAGGTTGAACCCAAATTTCAGGAACCGAACATTCGGGTCGGGTTTGTGGGGGGTCCGAGCGGTCGGTAGTTCTTGAACCAAGAAAGACTCCACAAGCCACTGAAAAACAACAAATATACTGAGCAATGCACATCACCAGAACTTAGCCAAAAGAAATAATCTTTCACCCAGGCAAGGGAAAGCCGCTGTGCTGCCGCTGTCCAATCCGGAAGAAAACTGGTGAGACCAAGCCAACAGGAGACCTATCGCAAGCGGAAACACCGGGATTTCTTCAATAACGTTTCTAGCTGTCAAATTTAACATAATAGCCCGTGTAGACATTCAATCCAATAAATTGGGACCTCGTTTCGTGGCCGGCGATCTTTCCCGGAGGTGACGTCCGAATAGCCAATATCCACAGCCAACTAAGGCGAACTCAACTGTGGCCCATAGTTAGCTGACCGCAAATGAGTATTAAATTGAAGGTGTTGAGAACAGATGGTGTTGAGTCCAACGAAGGGCCGATGGAAGGCGCGTCAGCGAAATCGTGGTGAGATGGACGAAGGAGGTTGGAGAAGACGAGCTTGGCAATTTACCATCGTGTGGTGTGCTGTGTGGCTGTGTGACGTCTCACCAGCCACTAATCGATTACAGTGATAGCTTTATATGACGTCACTCTCGTTGCCTTACGACTGCCCAGACTTCAAGTATGAATCCTGGGAAAACTTGCAGTTTGACGATAACACTCTTGCTTGCGATATCTGGGCCAAAGATAACTGTTGGATATAAAACATAATGGCTCCCTCTCTTTTGGAGCCTCCCCCAATGCTTACATTCAAGACTCTAAACGTGTAAACGCCACCTCAGTCACAGTGTTACAGTGCTAATACTAAACTTCCATAGCTATGGTTCATAACCAGGGCTCCAATCATCACGAGGCTTCCAAGGAGTAGGTTTACCTATCTTGTTGATATCACCGTGGATTCTAACATATACTTCTTACCAGACCCCAGCACTATGACTGGGCCCAGATATCGGGCAAAGGCGTGATGACTCGGCTTATATTACCATTTTTCTCCACAAAGTACAAGACAGACGTGACAACCCACTGTCTTATCAAAGCTCTTGCCGCTTCGGTATACTCGGAAGATGAAAATCAGCTTCAAGAAGAAGAATACCAGTCTCTACTTGAAGTACAATCAAGAAACGAAAGATGGGCATCACCAGAGGTTAAAAGAAGATTTAAGCTTAGTAGCTTTTTCTCATTATGTATGGTCTACATGAATAACTCTTGCATGGTTGGTATTTCCCATTTCTAACTAGATATTACACCTTCTAGACCACGCAGATTTCCAAAGAGCAGCGCCGTTGCTATTCCACCACCTTCGTGAAAAATTATTTGGACTATCTGAGGAACACTACCAAAATGAATTCAACAAGAAGCTCCGGCCAGTCGATGGCCTCGGGTTCAGTGGCTCATTATTCTTCTTCACGGATGACCGAAGCTTTATAGTTAAGTCCATTGGCCGAAGATTCGAATATATATTCCTCTACGAGACTTTACTAGACCCACTTGGAAAATATTACCGCGAGACTCCAGATACTCTCTTGTCCCAGATAACAGACGTTGTTTACACTTTTGATCATCGCCTCGGTGGCTACCTCGGTTTATCGCCTTCGCACTATATAGTAATGACAAACGTGCTTGAGGGCCTCGACAAGGAAAAAGGGTGTAGACAATGGGACTTGAAACCACAAAATTTCTTCGAACCAACACGGGACCTGGTCCCGGATGAAATCAAGACCCAAGCTGCAAAGAGTGGGCTAGCGGATGAGTTGGATGAGAAAATGGTATTGAACCGACAGCAGAAGGACCAATTGATGTATGCCTCCTCCCTCCATTCCCAATTGTTTTCTGCCCTTCGAGCATACCTAGATTTCTAATGACTGCCACCCTTTCTATCGTCACCAATAGGTATCTAGTAGAAAAAGATACCGAATTCCTCTCAAAAATGGAAACGATCGACTACAGTCTGCTTCTTGGGCGGTATCCAATCGAGATGTTCCACGACAAACCTGACCCGCGAAAACATCGCGACCCATTGGTAATCCCTGAAAAGGGCAATTTCGTCCGTGGAGTAAGGAGTGCGGATGGCAAATGGGTGTACAAGATGTGTATACTTGATTTCTTTTGGAATGTACAGCAGTTGCATTCTAAGATTATTAAGGCTGCTGGTGCAGCGTTGCCGGAGCAGACTGTAACGACTGAGCCGGATAGGTATCGTAAAGAGTTTTTAAAGTACGGTACCTTCTTTCCTTTTAGGTTAATGAAACGAGTGCTGATTTTATGTTGTAGGATGTTGGATGAATATATTGAGATCTATGACGAACAGGGATCTGGAATCGAGGGTACAAGTTTAGACTCTGAATAAGGAGCTGGGCCATAACATTTTGTTGAGCTTTTAGGGGTATCAAGGATGGAAACTGCTTTTAATTGTATAGTTTTACTTGACATATGATCCTATTTGTAATAGAGTTGAACCTATAAATCTTATCCCTCATTATTTGAAATCTCTCTTTATTCTTTATCGGTGATTAATTTTGAAACCACTACTTCGGTTGAGTATCTAGGTGATGATTGCCAACAAAAAACGGGTTGATCATGTAAACAGTATTCTCCTATCGGAATCACGGTTTGTACTGACAACACCTTCGGCCCAGTACCAGCGGCCCCGTGGGGTGGTGGGGGAGCGAAAAAAAAACATGCGTATTCACAACTCGACTGGTGCTGCATGCGGAATGTTGCTCCGGCCCGTAAGCAGGGTTAGGGGAGTCTACGCAATTGATCACGATTTCCTCACCGCCAAAAAAAATCTCCCAGCGATAGATCGTGGGTTTTGCCCTACAAGGAAGGGGGATAAGAAACAGGATAGATAGTTCATATGTTATGTGATGAGAGTTTTTTCTTCACCCTTTCCCTTTTTCTTTCCCTTTGCACAAGAGTGTCGCGTGTTGACGCGAGAGGTGATGGGGTTTGAACGGCTATGATAGTCGAATTCGGTGGTAAGAGGGGTGCTTAGATCTCTTGTTTACTTAACAAGAGGAAAAGGAAACGCACAGGGAGGTTAAACTGAGTTTTTCTGCTGAAGAGATCTGTGGGCCCTATGTGTGACCCTATGTGTTTCGTTCTGGCTGAATCGGTAGTGACATAGAAGGAAATTCGGCTGTGGCGCCTAAGGTTGTCTCTGCGGTCGAACCAGGTGGGGAGGGGATCACGAAGAGGGGGGAAAAACAAAGACCAGCAGCAACAACAAAGGATGGCCGGGGAAATAAGGGGGAGCATGGGGACGAGACAAGCAAAGGGGATTTTCGCTGCAACTGCCTTGCCAGAAGAATACCCGATCCCGAGTGTGTCTTTTTTCCAGCTACCGGGTTCTTAGCTCGTGATCACTCACTGGCGCATTAATTCGCCATCACGGCATTTTGACATTTGACCTTGGAGATTAGGTTCTCTGCAGCCGAAGCCGCCTTGGATAGGGGGGTATCGTAAGCTTGGACAGGGTACGGGATCAACACGAGCAGCTGGGCAACCACAATAGATACATGTGCAGTCTACACCTGAACAAGATAGCAGTTTAGAAGCTGGGGGAGGATAAAGGGTGAGAATGAAAACGAGAATGAGAATGAGAAAAGGTCTGCTGTATTTACCGACCGCACCAGCCTGAAGGAAAACAAGAAATTGATTCCCATGTACATCACATAGACGAAGTCCCAGCCAAGGGGAGACGCTGCAGGAGGGAAGCAAACCGATCTTGATTCTGGGGGAAGGACCCGTGGTTGAGGCTCTGCGCTCCCCAGCAGCAGCCCTGGGCCGGAACGCAAAGCAAAGCCCATACAATGTAAGTAGTGCAGTAGTGTGGTGTGTGGCTATCTCGAAACTTTGGGCTTCGCGGCTGCGTTCCATCTCTGTGGAGTTCCCACCCCCAAAAATGCCCCAGAGGGGATCTCGTTAACCGTCCTGCAACCCGCCGCTGGGCCTATCTGTCTTGTTCGCTGGTTTCCTTGCCTTTTGCCCTCACCATCATCACCCTCATTATCGTCATTCATCATCACAGGTTTTCACCTATCTTAATCATCTCAGACCCCAATAAACCATCATCATCTTTTTCCCCCACAGTCGTATCTTTGCATATTTTCGTGTACCAGCCAGAAGAAATCGAGCTCGGAAAAAGAAAAAAAAACATCGCTCTTTCCGAGGGGCCAAAAACCTCCCCTAGTTCTCACCGCCAGCAGAAAGAAAGAAAAGGAAGGGGAGAAAGAAAAAGAGATTCAGTCTCTGAATTCAGCCCACCAACCCACCCTCACTCTTTCTTGCAAATTCATACCTGCTGCTCTCTTTTCTCAATCTTTAATAGCTATCGTTTATATTTTGGCCTTTTCGCTGCAAAAATTCACGTAGCCGTTCTTATCCCGTGAAACGCGGCTAGTTCCCTTCGCCACAAGCAGCAATAGGAACAGCAAATCCTGAGAGCGGTGGTGGTGGTGCTTGTGCTATTACTGTGTTGGCCTTCTATGGGGTTTTGTCGTTCATTGTAAAACCAAAATCATGTCGGGCAGTCAGCAGCACTCCCCTTACAACTCCAATCCTTCCCCCAATTTGCCATACCGGCCTTCCTTTTCGCCAACGGAACAACAACACCAGCTTCCGTTCCAGAGTCCCGTTCTCCACGCCCCACCACATCATCAACCACCCACCAACGGTAATTCCACTCCTTTACCACCATTAAATCCCACGTACGGGACTCGCTCTGGTTATTATGACCCGGTAGACCGCCCCGGGGATATGAACTCTAATAGTTGGACCTACCCAAATAGTGGATACGATAGGAGACCTTCGGTCCAATCTCAGCCAGTAAGTAAATGTTGGCGACATGCGTGTGGTGTGAAGCATTCCGTATCTCTACTAACTTCTAAAGACGCGAGAACAACGTTATAGCTACGGAGGTGATTCCACGGTCGATCACTCTCACGGAGGTCCGCAGTCGCCAGCTCATCTTGTCGATCCAAGCTCAAGACTAAGCTACCCCCCCCTCCCGTCGCCGTCGCCAGTTACAGGACGAATGGATACGGGCGGCGTTCAATCTGATTTGAGGAGAACTTCTATGGCATCTAGCGTGCATCCTTCCGACTACGCGGGAAGCCAGCCTGAACCAAGTTCGCCTACAACGGTAGGTTCGCCAACTTGCAATTCTTAAAGATGACTACTCACATAGTATATAGAAAGCTACCCCTGTGCGGCGCGGCGGCGCAATGTCTATATCTGCCCTCCTTTCCAACGCCGACGAATCTTCCAACGATAACCATAACGCGAACTCTCGCGCACCTCAACCATCGAAAACAAATTCGATCAATCGTGTCATCCAACAGAGTCCTGAAATGACAGCAAAATCACTACGACAAGCTCCCGCTGCTCGGGCCGCTACTTCGACTTCTTTCCATTCAGTAGACACCGACATTGCGGATATAGAACAAGGGGCTAGTCAAAGCAAGAGTGGTGGCAAGAAAAACAGTTCGTTTAGGGACTTCAAATATCATGATTCAATGAATCTAGCCGATAACGATCCCGACAAAACAGATACCGAGGCAGATGATGATGATACCTTTGCGACCGAGAGGGCGGAATATATGAAGAGCTCGCGAAAACGGCAATTGGAGGTTGAAAATCAAGAGGCGGAAAAGCGAAAGGTTGTATCCTACTCTTCTTTGTTTAAAGAGACTTCATATTGACCATCTATAGCGACGTCGCGTTATTTTCCAAAACAAGCTTCACGACCAGCTTGATAGTCACGCTAGATCATCACGTGACCGCGCTCGCCAAATATTTTATGACGAAGCAATGGAGCAAGTGATGAAGAGGGAAGAGGAAGATGAGAAGGAACGTAAGAAAGAACAGCAGAGAAAGCGTCGGAGGGAGAAGGCTGAAGTGGAGAAGCGGGCAAAAGCAGAAACTGCAGCGAAAGCGGCACAGGAAGCTGCAGAAAGGGAGGCCCACGAGAAACAGCACAGAGACGAAATTGCTAGGCAAAGGTCTGCGGAGAGAGCTGCGCAAGCGGAATTAGATGGTGTACTTTGTCTGGATCCAGATTCAGATGCCAGTAACGCCTTGATGATCATTGATGAAGATGGAGGCAAAAAGAGGAAACTTGCAAAGAAACGCCAGCCTAAGGAAAGCAAAGGGGAAATTAAAGATGTTAAGGAACAAAAACCAGTTAAGGAAGTGGTTAAAGAGGAATATATTCCACATGCCTCTAAGGGCTATGTCCAGATTTATGAACAAATTTGGAAGGATATTGCAAAAAAGGATATTCCAAAGGTGCATAGGATCCAGCAAACCTCTCTTTCTACCAGGCAATCAAATCTTCGAAAAACGGCCCAGCTTGCATCCAAAGAAGCTCAGCGATGGAAACTCCGAACCAATAAAAACGTCAAGGACACCCAAGCTCGCGCAAAGAGATGTATGCGTGAAATGATGTCTTTCTGGAAGCGTAATGAAAGGGAAGAGCGAGACTTGCGTCGTCGTGCGGAGAAGGAGGCTATTGAGCGCGCAAAGAAGGAGGAGGAGATGAGGGAGGCTAAACGACAAGCAAGGAAACTCAACTTCTTGATTTCTCAAACCGAACTCTATTCTCATTTTATTGGGAGAAAAATCAAAACGGCTGAAGTGCAGAGGTCAACAGATACAGCAGGGGTAGATGGGTCTACCGAAATTGTTAAGCCACCTGTTCGGGTACCCAGTATGGCACCTGTGACTGGAGATAATGGCGGGAAAGTTATCGCGGTCACAAACTTTGAAGACATAGATTTCGATGCAGATAGCGACGAGGCACTTCAACAGGTAGCAATGAACAATGCCCAGCATGCCATCCAGAGTGCCCAAGACAAGGCCCGCGCATTCAACAACCCAGAAGGAACCGACGTTGCAAATCTCAACTTGGATGATGGCGAGATGAACTTCCAGAACCCTACAAGTCTCGGAGATATCGACATTGAACAGCCAAAAATGCTCAATTGTCAGCTTAAAGAGTATCAACTGAAGGGTTTGAACTGGCTCTGTAATCTTTATGAGCAAGGCATCAATGGAATTCTTGCAGATGAGATGGGTCTTGGAAAAACTGTCCAGTCTATTTCAGTAATGGCCTATCTTGCGGAAGTCCATAATATTTGGGGTCCATTCTTGGTTATTGCTCCTGCATCAACTCTCCACAATTGGCAGCAAGAAATTGCACGATTCGTGCCCCAACTTAAAGCTCTACCATACTGGGGGAGTGCTAAAGACAGAAAAGTTTTGAGAAAGTTCTGGGACCGGAAGCAACTCACTTACACTAAAGATTCTCCATTCCATGTTCTCATTACATCATACCAACTCGTCGTTCAGGATACTCAATACTTCCAGCGGATGAGGTGGCAGTATATGATTTTAGATGAGGCACAAGCTATTAAGAGCTCCTCTAGTTCTAGGTGGAAGGCTCTTTTGGGTTTCCATTGCCGTAATAGATTGCTACTGACGGGTACTCCGATTCAGAATTCCATGCAAGGTATGATCTTCCTTCGGTACACTCAGTATGGTACTGACTATTTTAGAACTTTGGGCTCTTCTCCATTTTATTATGCCTAGTCTTTTCGACTCCCATGACGAATTTAGCGAATGGTTTTCTAAAGACATTGAAAGCCATGCCCAGAGTAATACACAGCTGAACGAAGCTCAACTACGCCGTCTGCATATGATTCTTAAGCCGTTTATGCTTCGACGTGTCAAGAAGCATGTGCAAAAAGAACTTGGAGATAAGATTGAGGTTGACGTATTCTGTGATTTGACCTATCGTCAGCGCGCAATCTATAAAGGCTTGCGTGACAAGATCAGTATCATGGATCTTATTGAGAAGGCTGCTTCCGGTGGAGATGAAAATACGGCGACTTTAATGAATCTTGTGATGCAATTCCGAAAGGTTTGTAATCATCCCGATCTTTTCGAGAGAGCAGACACAAGATCGCCGTTTTCTTTGACGCAATGGGCCGAGACAGCCTCATTCTTGCGAGAAGGTCCTCTTGTTGATGTTGCATATACATCAAGAAACATGATCGACTATTGGGTTCCTTCTTTGGTGTATCGTGAAGGTGGACGATTGGATTTACCGGGACCAGATTCAAACCACGGCACTCGAAGGTTCCAACTATCCAATGTCTTTAACATCTGGAAGTCAAATTATATCAACGAATCAGTCAAGTGCGACAAGAACAGCGCTTTTTCATGGCTCCGGTTTGCGGATACTAGTGTAGATGAGGCTTCATCAGCTTTCCATAAGAGCCGGTTTGATAATTCTTTGACTCTAAGAACAAAGCGAAAGCTTAACCAGTTTTCTATCATCTATGACGAGGAGCAGCCGTGGATACCACCCCATGCAATGTTCTTGGTTTCAGAATTAGCGGACAAAAAGCCTGTAGCTGAAGTTACAGTGGAGGGTCATATGGCTAGATTACTTAATGTGTCTGTCAATGTATTCCGCGAATCTAGGATGCACTGTATGGAGCCACTTTCATACCCTGCTGCTACCGCGCCTCCGATAAGCTTGCTTTGCCTGAACCAAGGCGCTGTGATCGAACAAGAAACGTATCTCTTTAATCCGCGCGTCCGAAAAATATTTTATGGGCCTTCTGTGCCCGAGGAGAAATATCTATTGGAGAACCAGATCGAGCCTACTGAGTATCCTCTTCCCAAAACGTTGCCTGTACCGTCCTCGGAGAAGGCGGGATACGCCCGTATTCAGGTTCCATCGATGAGACGATTTGTTAGCGATTCTGGGAAGCTTGCGAAGCTGGATGCTCTCCTCACAGATCTCAAAGCTGGCAGCCACCGTGTTCTTTTATACTTCCAGATGACAAGAATGATGGATCTCTGTGAAGAGTACCTCACCTATCGTCACCACAGATATCTTAGGTTGGATGGATCTTCAAAGCTTGAGGATCGTCGTGACATGGTAGCGGCTTGGCAGACTTCTCCAGAAATCTTCGTTTTTATTCTGAGCACTCGTGCTGGTGGTTTGGGTATTAATCTTACTGCTGGTATGTTAGCCCTGTCTTCGTTGTTCTTTCACGTATGTATTAATATATTCGGGTTTAGCCGATACCGTTATTTTCTATGACAGTGATTGGAACCCTACAATTGATAGTCAGGCTATGGATCGTGCCCACAGGTTAGGGCAGACTAAGCAAGTCCGGGTATTCCGTCTTATTACACGGGGCACAATCGAAGAGCGTATAAGAATGCGTGCTCAACAGAAGGAGGAGGTGAGGTTACTCCAAAAGTGATGTTATCTAATTCTACTCTTTGCTAATAAAAACTTGTATAGGTACAACGTGTTGTAATTCAAGGTGGTGATCCCGGTGCAAAGAAGAACGTCGACTTCAAAGGCACCCGGGAAGTCGCAACCTGGCTTTTTGATGACGATGACGCCGAAAAATTGGAAAAGACCCTGGCAGAAAAGGAGAGAGAAGCAGAAGAAGCCAAGGCTAAAGGGGGTGCGAAGAGAGGCAAGAAGAAGAAGGCCGTCGTATCAACAGTTACAGAAGGCACCAAAGGGATAGACCTTGAGGACTTGTAAGTTTTCTTTGACTCCCAAAGTATACGTACAACTTATTGATTCTTGATAGGTACCATGAAGGCGAAGGACGCTTCGATGATAGTGGAAAGCCCAGTGAATCCGGAACCCCAGCTGCTTCAGGTATGCCTGCGCCATCGAAGAAACGGGGGCCAAAAGGCGGCAACAAAAAAAAATCCACCCAAGAGAGGCTTAATATGATTGATGGAGTGACGACTAGTAATAGAAACGGAGATAATTCATAATTGTAGGTGTGTTTTGTAAAGTATTTACCTGGAAGACCGGTGGAAGTAGATTAGATCATTTCTTTTCCCCCCTCAATCTATTCTCATCCCACCTCCTTAAATTCTTTTGTTTTTCTTCAAAAGGGTGGGTTGCTTTATTTTTTACGGTCTTCCTCAATCATTATTTTGGGCTTTGTTTCTATTTTTTGTTTGTGGTAGTAACGCAAGGTTTTTTAGGTTGTGTGCTTCCTCTTCATGTGGGTTTTCTAGGTTCTTGTTTCTAATTATTTTCTCTCCTTTTTTGTACCTTGGTTGGGATCTCAAAAGGCTCTTGATAGGATAGAGCTCGTGTATTCTATATAAAAAGGGCATGCTTGGAAAATTATGGCACAGGATTATACGCAGGATGGAAATGATGAATGGTACTAACCGCAAATGCAATGGCTTGAAAATAGCTTTTGATAGTGATTGCCCAAATACTATGGAGAAAGAAATTTTGATTGATGCCTACTCTTAAGTGAGGGTGGATATGGGTTGGGTTTGAGTGATCTGTCTCAACTGGTTTTGATATACGTCCTAGTCTTCGCCTTCACTAGCTTTTTAGATAGTTACCCTCCGAGTATCTGTAGTAAATTTAAAGTAGAAACCCAGTGTATGTACTATAGGAGGCGTGTTTCCTTAGTATAAATGTGGCCCTGGGCTGCAAGGAATAAGTCGCTGTTATCAAAGTTGAAGTGGATGAATAGAAGACTTTCGGTAGAAAAGCTACGCCTTATATATATATATGCTACATAACTCCGCCGCGATACCCAAGCCTTAGGCTAAACCATATATATAGCCTTTCCATACGCCTAGTAAAGCGTCCAGCCGTCATCTGATAACATATATATGTAGGTACAGTCCCTACGCACAAGTGTTGGTGATTCGGTCCCCACACACCCAAAATAGCGGATTTGAGCACAATTGTATGCAATACAGAATAATCAGAATACAACTAATTAAAGATATAATTAGTGGTAAAAATAGGTAACTATCTAAAGTTATAGCCACCAGCTTCTGAGCTCTCCATATTTAAAGGTAGTTGTGAAAAAAAATATCTAGTAAGGGAGGTTGGTTGCTATGCTAGATTTGTATGGGCTTGGCGGGATTTTTTACATATTTGAGTAAATTTTATCATTTGGGCCCTTCAGTACCCTAAGTTCTCAACATAAAAAATTGAAATAAATTAGAGGTGGCCTTTAGGTACTAGGGAATCACTTCTGAAGGTCTGGCTCCATATTTGTCTCTATTTGGGGTGGTTTCTCTGCCAAGAAAAGTGCCCATTTAGCGAAACATATCATTTTTAGTACAAGGCATTAAGGGTTGGGCATTTTGTATTTTCTCTATAGCTTATTTACAATCATACTAGGGGCACCATTGCTCTAGGTATATTGAGTTTTGTGGCTATATATTGAGGTGTCCTTGAGAAACTTGCTACTTCTCTTGTAGTAGCTGCCTAAAAGAAGCGCTTACCTAAGCGAATCACCATCACTTGTGCGTAGGGACTGTAGATATTTCCAACAATGTGCTGGGCCGTAATTAACAACCCGGACCGGATCAGTCATTTGTGGAGCACAAGTGAAAAAACGCTTCTTTTCAACTTACTATTTTAACGGTAACAAAGTTTAAACAACCCCCTAGTCTCGTACCCAGTCCCATTATTTTCTGGGGAAAACGTTCAGAATACCATGTTTTTAATAGGTTTGTATGCAAAACTCTCTCCTTGACAACCATCCTGCAGGACGAAACAGCCAATCACAGGCCGCCACAAGTTTTTCTCAACACCAAAGAATTACCCCTCTGTTCATCCACCAATCAGATCACAAATTCCCAGTATTTTCATGGCTTCATCTATGAAATACCTTGTTCCCCAGGCCCGTACACCTGTAACGGGGGTACTCCCAGGGGAGTACTGCCGTACCAAAAAAAACCAACAACCTCCCTTTCTGACGAGAAGCTTCAGCAGCGAGGCTTAGAACCGCTCGTCAACACGGAAGGTCGACAGTCCCTAGGCTAAACAGGTATAAGGATTTTTAAGGGTTGCAAACTAAAGACTTTAAAAGGCTCTGCTTCCCAGGGGAAGACAAACGTCTTTAGCGAAGAGTATGAGGGTCTCTGAACAACAGTTGTTCGTTGACTAGCAAGAATGATTGTCCTGGGGGAAGGACGGGTTTAAGCTATGAGTTTTGATTGCGAGCAGGCTGCCAAGGAGCGGGGAACAGTTCCTTCGTTCTTGGAAATCAACTGAGTCTAGAGCGCCCCTAAGAACTAGCGGGGTCGATAGACTAGCGACTAAAAAGCGTCGGTTACTAAAAGCTCTGTAACTTTTGCTATAATGGTCCAATTTCAAATCCGATTGCACCTATGGATTTGCAGCACTGTCCCCCATATACCCTCCGAGTTTGGTTTGGTTGGATGAATTTTCCTGACGGTTTTGGGGTTATTTTTGGGGTCCAAAACTTGTCTTTTTGTTAGGGAATCAGCAACTCAGGGGGGCCCCCTCTGCAAACGGCGGGTGGCACAGTGGGGCGCCTCGCAGGTGTTAGAAAACACAGAGTCCCCTAGGCAGGGTAACCCACTGGTGATTCCTGCCGTTGCTTAGATTCCCTTCCCACGTTCCTAGTCCAACCTGGGGACGTGGCAGAGAGGTAATCTTGATCCATAAGGACCTTAGGGCGAAGCACAAGGCGTAGCCCCGTATGGTTCGATTCATGATGCCGCCAGGTTAATTACTATTTTTGCTGGCGGCCCTAACTACTAAACATAGCTTTGCTCTCGTCTCATGGCTCTCAGCCTCCCATAAGGTTGGCCATCAGCGAAGCCGTTGTTATTCCTCCTAGAGGAACAGGAGCTTAACTCTGTTCATAGAGGCAACTGCTTCAGTCTCATTGCACTAGTATCTCCCGTAGCTATAAGCTACAGACGCATTACTCTGGTCTCTGTCGCATACCGACGACGGTGAGCTTCGCTCCGTCCTAGGAGCTCGCCAGCTCGCTTAGGGATCGGGCTATCATAGTAATGACTTTCCTTAGTAACTATTGACCGGAATAGAATAGCTAGTCCTATCTCTCAAGGGAGATCCTTAGGTGTCTCTATATGGAGAGGTACTCAAGACTAGTCATGACGATGGTTAGATCGTCACAGTGGATAGTACCAACACTAGTAAGTTAGTACATAGGAAAAATGGTATACAGCATACAAACTCATTTAAAACATGGTATACTGAACGTTTACCCTTATTTTCTGCACAGCACCATAGGGTTTAGAGCAGTAAATTTCTGAGCAATCCTGGGAATATCTCCGAAAACCTCTGGATCTCTTGGGGAATTGGGCTGGCAAGAGAAAAGGGGGGTTGACTTTTGAGAGTATTTAAGTTTGTGTAATGGCTTCATAAAAAATGTAAATACCTAATTTCTGCTAAAAATCACTGAACCCCAACCTGCTGGGGTTTTCTCTTGGCTAGTTTGGCCTTTTAAAGGTATTTAGGTTTGTGTGAGACAACCACACGATGATAAGTATGAAATTATCCTTGAAAGCCCCCCGAGAGGAATATCTCCAAAAAAAGAATTGGGCAAGCTTGAAGAGATTAGTACACCAGACCTTACAGTGCTGCGCAGCAAATAATAGAGCTAGGCACAAGATTATTCCCCCCCAGATTTTAAAGAAGCTTGTATCACTTTAGAATCCCTCACAGATCTATATCAGCAAAAACAAAGATTCCGCCCCGCTCTCCTGGAGAGCAGAGCAACAATTTTGCAAACCTACCCTCTTATAGGTGCTTTACACTGCACGTCATCTTCAGGAGATCTCAAGGTGAATGCTAGCAGTCTGGGAGATGCCGGGAGAGCTTCAATAAGAGTAGAACAAAAAGTTGCGTCTAGAAGAGTCTCAATTCTCTATTCTCTATGTTCTATCTAATCTATATACAAGAATATACCTGCTTTGCTGCCTCCTCCGCTGCCCCCCCCCCCCGCTTGCCTCTCCACCTGCCTGCCTGCCGCTGCCGCGCTGGGAGGCAGCTCGACGTCCAGTCGACGGGTCAGACCAAGGGTGTTCGTACCTGGACGGTTAGGTTGTTCGCTTGGTGGCCCAGGAGCTGCTGAAGGTTTGCTGGGGGTCCTGGGGGGGGTCTACTGCCTGCTGCTGCGCTGGGTGTCAGGTTGAAGTCCAGTCGACGCGTCGGACCAAGGGTGTTCGTACCTGGACGGATTGGTTGTTCTCTTGGTGGCCCTGACGCTGCTGGAGGCTTGCTGGCGGTCCTAGGGGGCCCTGCTGCAGCTGTCACAGGAGAGGGTCTGCCTGGGGGTCTGCTCGAGGTCCATAGACGCGTAGGACATGGAGGGTTTGTACCGTGACGGGTAGGTTGTTCGCTTTATAGGAGAGAACCTGCCCATCCCCCATCCCCCATCCCCCACCCCCCCATCTGCCTGCCTGCCTGCCTGCCTGCCTGCCTGCCTGCCTGCCTGCCTGCCTGCTTGCTTGCTTGCTTGCTTGCTTGCTGCCTGCTGCCGCTGTCGCGCTGGGGGTCCTCTGGGGGTCACATTGACGCGTCAGACATGAGGTGTTTGTACCGGTACAGCCGCTGGGGGGGGGGCTACTGCTGGCGGTGCTATAAGGCGCTGTTCTCAATAGTTAGCATAGGTTCCTAGAGTGGTAGTGAGTGGGTGGGGGGTGTTGGGGGAGAGGGGTTGCAGACGCGTTAATGTGGTACGGCTGGGTAACACCAGTACCTCTCCAGGAGACTGGGGGTGACGGTCCCTTGCCCGGGTGCTGAGGGGTCGGCAGCGCTCTCCAGGAGAGCGGGGCAAACTTTTTCCGCCTGGGCGACAAAAATCTCCTGGAGAGTTTTTTTTTTTTTGCTGATGT
Organism: Verpa conica; assembly: GCA_033030425.1. Classification (NCBI taxonomy): domain Eukaryota; kingdom Fungi; phylum Ascomycota; class Pezizomycetes; order Pezizales; family Morchellaceae; genus Verpa; species Verpa conica. The sequence continues at coordinate 739,465 of JAUFSD010000004.1, forward strand.
GGGAAAGTGACTTAGGGGAAGAATATGGTATATTCAAGGGGATTTGTAATTATTGGGGTAGTTTTAGGTAACGCGGGTAGAGGAATAAGGCTCGGAGGGTCGGGGTTTTGGTATATAAGCGGGGCCTTACCCCGTTTCGTGGAGAACTTTCTTTCGTTACGCAATCTCTTGTTTCCTAAGTTTTCTCACTAAAGAAATCCAATTATTTTCTTGGATCTTTCATATCCAAGGGTTTCACCGGAGAATCATTGTCGCCGTCCAAGTTCTTGCCATTGTTTCTTTGCTCCCTTGAAAACGCCACCGTAGTCCCCGCTGTGTTCCATCACCTCGGTACCCTCCCCAAGCACCGCCGCTACACCAGGGTTGAACTTGGATTTCCGGAAGGAATTTAAGCAACGGCTGGAATCATTAGTGGATTACTCTACTTTAGGAAAATTATGTTCTCTAACACCTCTAAAGCACCCCACTGTGCCACACGCCGTCTGCAGAGGGGGCCCCCACCAAGTTACTGATTCCCTATCAAAAAGACAAGTTTTAGATCCCAAAAATAACCTCCAAATTGTCAGGAAAATCTGTCCAACTGAACCAAACCCGGAGAGTATATGGGGGACAGTGCTACAAATCCATAAGTGCAATTGGATTTTAAATCGGACTACTATAGTAAAAGTTACAGGTTTTTTGTGACAATCGCTTTTTAGTCGCTAGTCTGTTGACCCTGCTAGTTCTTAGGGGCGCTCTAGACTCAGCTGATTTACAAGCACAGAGGAATTGTTCTCCCGCTGCTTGGCAGCCTGCTCTCAATCAAAAGTATAGCCTAAACCCGTCCATTTCCAGGACAGAACTATTCTTGCTAGTTTTCAAGGAGGCAGCGTGGGGGCAGCGTAACCACAGGATACAACTAACTCAATGGCACGGTAACTATCCGTTACAAGCAAAATACCAAGGGTTTGTGGAGTAAGAAGTGGGTTCAGCGATCGCGAGGCGATGTGACAGCAGAGAAGCAGCGAAGAAAGAAGTTTGTATTGGTTCTAACTGAAGAAACGTTGCGTAAAGAAAAGAGAAAGAAAATTATTACAGAGAGGGAGCAACGCTCCCTATTTATACAAAGAAAATCCTGTTTATACAATGCTCTTGTTCTCAATCTCCGACACCTGTTACCCTATCTCCCTCCTTGTATGAGTCACAACCTGGCTCATTCTGGCGTCCTGATCCCTCCGTGAAAGTAGCCCCCCTTTTTAGTCGCGAGCTCCTGCAAGGCTTCAAGTCCCAGGGCCCCGGTTTGCCAGGGTACTGCCGATGGAAAACATCCACTGCTGCTGTTTCCTCATGATAAGAAGCGGGTTCCCAAGATGGTTGGTGGTAGCCGGTCCACTTGACGTAATAACTGGGGTTCCCTCGAACCACTTTGGAGTCCAGAATTTCTTCTACTTCCCACTCCTGCTCCCCTTGAGTAACTATAGGTGGCGGGGGAGGTTGTATCTGTCCGGGCAAGGGGTCTGAGGCGGAGGGTTCCAGGAGGGAGACGTGAAATACCGGGTGATTTGGCATAGTTTCGGGCAGTTCGATCTCGTAGGCGTAGGGACTAACGACTTTTTTGACACGATATGGGCCTGCTTTTTTCCAATCGAGTTTCCTAGAATTTCTAGTGGTGCGAATGTTCTTCAGGGACACGAATACCATGTCTCCTGGTTGATACCGAGGGGCGGGTGTTCTGTGCGCGTTTGTGTACTGTTCTTGCTTGTCCTGCGCGGTCCTCATTTGTGTTCCCAGCCACTCGTGCAGTTCCGCCATTTGCGAGGCGAAGTCCCTTGCATCCAGTTCCGGGGCCGTCCGTCCTTGAGGTGTGAGGCTTATTTGAAAGCGAGGGTGGAACCCGTAATTGGCAAAGAAGAGAGTTGCTTTGGTGGTTTCCGATACCTGATTATTGGCTGCAAACTCCGCCATGGGTAGCCACTCGCTCCAGTCGTCCTGTTGATAGGATATGTAAGCGCGGAGATACTGTTCCATGATTGCGTTGGTCCTTTCCGTCTGCCCGTCTGTTTCTGGATGATATGCGGTTGACATGCGTGCTTCGATCTTCAGGTGTTGACACAGGGCTTTCCAGAATTTCGCGGTGAACTGGGTTCCTCTATTGGAGGTGACATGCGTAGGAAGGCCGTGAAGTTTCCAAACGTTGTGGAGGTACAATTTGGCTACTTGCCCTGCGTCGGTTGTAGTGTGGCAGGGGATTAGGTGCCGCATCTTGGACAGTCTGTCCACTACCACTAATATAGCATCGAATCCGTTGCTTTTTGGTAGACCGGTGACAAAGTCCATTGACACTTCTCTCCATGGTTGTTCCGGAATGGGTAGGGGACGGAGGACTCCATACTTGGCGTGAGTATTGGTCTTGCTCCTTTGGCAGGTGTGACAGTTTCTTATGTACCTTCCGATGTACTCGCGCATCTTTGGCCAGAAGTACTGACGGCTGACTAACTCAAAGGTTTTTTCTCTGCCTGAGTGTCCTGCTGCTGGTGCGTCGTGGTGTTCCTTAAGAATATACAGGCGAAGGGGATCGTGATTAGGTATGTACAGGCGATTTCGATAGTAAAGATACCCGTTACTATCCGAGCACTCGGCTAGGGATATCTCTGAGGATTTCTTTTCTCCCCTGGCTAGCATTCCTAAAATCTTTTGCGGAAGTGAATCAGTTTCCAGTGCCTCTTGTATCAATTCCGTCAGGGGGACAGTCATTTCAGCGGGTTCATTTGCCAAAGTACCCGCTAACAAACTTAGCTTAGGATCCAAATTTTCCTTCTTCAACACTGTCTGGCTCTGGTGCTGAATTCTTTCATCCTCCTCTTCAGGGAGATCTCCTGATCTCCTTGTCAATGCGTCCGGTTTTCCTCCTTGTTTCCCTGGTCGATATGTGATTACGAAATTAAAGCGTGAGAGATATTCGGCCCACCGTGCCTGTCTTCGATTAAGATTTTTGGTGGTCATAAAGTACTCCAGATTCTTATGGTCCGATATGACCGCAATGGGAAAGGCGGCCCCTTCCAGTTCCGGTCTCCATTCCTCAAAGCTTCTGATGATCGCTAGTAGTTCCTTGTCGTAAATTTCATAGTTGCATTCGGCTGGGGAGTGTTTCTTGGAAAAGAATGCCACGGGGTGTAGGATTCCTTGATTGTCCTTCTGGGATAACACTCCTGCCGAGACGTAATCGGAGGCGTCTGTTTCTACCATAATTGGTTTTTCGGGATCGAAGTGCATTAGAACGGGGGCTGAGGTAAAAGCTGCTTTTAACGTATCGAATGCTAGTTGATGATTGTTTGTCCAAATGAACGGGACATGCTCTTTGGTTCCTGGTTCTTTTTTCGATAGGGCGGTCAGGGGAGCGGCGAGTTTGGAAAAATCTCTGATAAAGCGTCGATAAAAATTGGCGAAGCCTAAGAACGCTTGTAAATCTTTAAGATGTTTGGGTCGTGTCCAGTCCATTACTGCTGATACTTTCTTGGTGTCCATGCTGATGCCTTCGGGAGATATCACTAACCCCAAATACGTTGTCTTCTGGCAGTGGAATTCACATTTCTCGGGTTTTAGAAGTACTCCGTTATTATTCAAAGTCTGTAAGACCTTTTTGACGTGTACCTTGTGTTCTTCGAGTGTATCGCTGTAGATCAGAATGTCGTCCAGATAAGCAGTGCAGAATTGGTCCAGGTATTCCCTTAGGCAGTCATTGACAAAATGTTGAAAAGTAGCGGGGGCGTTGGTAAGTCCAAAAGGCATGACCGTATATTCATAATGGCCGTACCTGGTCCTAAAGGCTGTCTTCCATTCTTCTCCTAGAGCTATGCGTATTTGATTGTAACCCATGCGGAGATCCAGTTTGGTATACCACTTAGCTTTTGCAAGTCTGTCCAGTGTCTCTCGTATAAGAGGTAGAGGGTACCGATTCTTAATGGTTACTTCGTTTAGCCCTCGGTAGTCGACACAGAGTCGGAGTGACCCATCCGCCTTTTTTACAAAAAGTACTGGAGATCCTGCCGGTGATGCGCTATCTCTGATAAATCCTTTGGCCATATTATCCTCGATGTATTCTTTAAGAACTATGAGTTCTTATACTGCGGGACATCTTAGTAGAGGGAACGGGGTTCCTTTCCTTCTTTCAAGGGAATTTTGTGATCATAGGGTCGTCTCGGGGGCAGATTTTTGGAGAGTTTTTCGTCGAACATGTCCAAGTATTCGTGATACTCTGCTGGTATTCTTTGCTTCCACTCCTCCTTAGAGGTTTTGTGGTCGACAATTTTATTTATTTCGTAAAGCGAGAGTGAAAATACTTGGATGTTTCTTTTTCTGGAGAGTCTGCAGAATGCAGCGGAGCCTATGAGATGAATTTTTGTTTTGTCTGGTGGGGAAATTCCTGGGGATACAACAGGCACGTGGGATGAAGTACAGTTCTTTTGACAGAATTTGGACCCAAACTTGACATAGTTGTGTTTAAATCGAAGGGAAACGTCGTGATGTTTGAGCCAAGGAATGCCTAAGACCAGAGGGTACTGTCCTAAGGTTGTTACAAAAAATGGGGCGTGTTCCCTATGGGACTTGATGGATAGACCGAGATGTGCGAGATGGGTAATTTGACCAGAAGACACTGGTCGTCTGTCGATAACCTCTAACTCCCTTGGGTTTTTAAGGGGTGTTAATTTAAGCTGGTGGTGGCGTGCAAAGGTTTCATCAATAAAAGCGAATCCAGAGGCCCCGGTGTCAATCAATGCATGAGTTTGAATGGTTTTTATATTGTTCGAAAGAGTACAAGAAATAACCAAATGTTCCCCATCCAATTTATCCTCCACATTGATGTCTGACACTGAGAACCCCGAAATAGAAAACGCGGAAATTGTAGAAACCTTAGAAGGTCCTAGAGTAGAGCCACCTGGCTGCTCTAGGACTGTTGAAAACCCTGACCCGACGAGGAAGAAGAAGAAGGAGAAGAAGAACGAAACGGATTATTATTAGACAAAGAAAATGGAGGCGCGCCGGCCTGTTGATGAGATGGTCCGCTTGGGGCGGAGAGAGCTGCTCCCCTCATAACCGGAGGTTTTTGGAGCTGTTTGCCTTGAGGGCAGTTAACGTACACATGATCTGAGGCCGCGCAGTACTGGCAGCGGTTGTTATCCCTCCTCCATTGTTTCTCGGCCGGGGAGGTGCGTCTGGAGCCATTTACGAACACGTACCGTTGTTCCAGCGGGGGGCGAGAGAGTCCTTGGGATCGTGTTTGGAAGGCTGAGAGGTCCATTGGAGCAAGGCCTCCAGGAGCGTGTGAGGGATGTGGGACGTAGGGGGCAGGGGCGGTAAACTGGCCTATGTCGTTGCGGTGGGACCCTCCTTTCTTTTCTTGTTGCCTGGCTCTGACCCTTCCATCCAGTGCCATTAGATCCTTTACAAATTCGCTGTATTCCTCTTTGACTGGTGTGACCACCAGGGCGTCTTTCATGGCGTCGGACAGGCGGCTTCTAAGGGCGTCTTTTTTGGCAGTGTCGTCGTACTTGAGTTTCCCCATGATGCGCAAGAAGTCGGAGTAGAAGGCGGCGAAGTCACGTTTTCCTTGAACCAGGGTCCTGAGTTCTTCTTGTGCTGTTCCATGGGGGTCTGGGTCACCAAAAGATTCTTGCAGATATTCGTACATCTTGGTTGTGGTGGCGAAGGGAGTGGTGGTGGTTGCGAGAAGGGGTTCGATTTGGTCCATGGCTTTGCCTTCCAGCCTACTTATGATATACATGACCTTGGCTTCTTCGCTGGCGAAGCGGTCGGCATTGCCGACCAACTTGACCCTCATCATGGCTAAAAAGTTGGGGAGTTTGGCTCGGTCCCCATTAAAAGGGGAGGGGTCCGGCATTTTTTCCGATCGATGTGAGGTTACCGGAGGTGGTACGGAGTCCTTAATCTCTGGGATGGTTTCTTTCACGGAGCGGACTCTGGCTAACTCTTCCTGTGTTTGATTGTATTGGGTCTCTAGTGCGGTGTATGCATCTAGAGATTGTTGTAGCTGGGTGCGGGCGGCGGTGAGGTTGTTTTCGGAAAGTTGGGAGTTGTGTAGAGCCGCTTCTCTTCCTTCCCTATAGCGATCTTTTGCCTCGGTCACCTTCTGGATTAATCCTTGCAAATTTGCGTAAAGGGTAGGAGCATCGCTGAGTTGTTCTTCGAACGCAGCGATGGTGGGGGGAAACACATAGGTGGGAGTGGTCATGGTGATTGTAGATGTCTAGTATTGTATGTTGTATGGTGTGGTGGACGACGCAACGTAATTTCAAGGGGACAGCGTAGGGACAGCGTAACCACAGGATACAACTAACTCAATGGCACGGTAACTATCCGTTACAAGCAAAATACCAAGGGTTTGTGGAGTAAGATGTGGGTTCAGCGATCGCGAGGCGATGTGACAGCAGAGAGGCAGCGAAGAAAGAAGTTTGTATTGGTTCTAACTGAAGAAACGTTGCGTAAAGAAAAGAGAAAGAAAACTATTACAGAGAGGGAGCAACGCTCCCTATTTATACAAAGAAAATCCTGTTTATACAATGCCCTTGTTCTCAATCTCCGACACCTGTTACCCTATCTCCCTCCTTGTATGAGTCACAACCTGGCTCATTCTGGCGTCCCGATTACTCCGTGAAACTAGTCAACAAACAACTGTTGTTCAGAGATCCTCACATACTTTACTAAAGACGTTTGTCTTCTGTTGGAAGCAGAGCCTTTTAAAGTCTATAGTTATCTCTACCTCAAACCTTATTCCTGTATTTTTCGATTAGAGGACTGTTGACCTTCTGTGTTGATATGCGGTTCTAAGCCTCGCTGCTGAAGCTTCACGTCAGAAAAGAAGGTTGAGGTTTTTTGTTGTACGGCAGTACTTCCAGGAAACATCCCGTGAGAGTGCTCCCGTTACAAAATTTGGCAATTTGTACAATGTAAAACATGGTTTTTTTAGAATGGCAAATAATGAAAGATATTAGTGTGCTAACTGCATCTATAGACTCTTAGGATATAGGGTCCAGGGTCTATAACCCCTAGTAAAGTCTTTTTTATCATTTTATTCTTTATCTAACTACTCGCATTTCTGTAATGTATTTGCCGTCTTGGCAAAACACACTATAATTACCTATCTTTGACAACACACTATAAATTCCACAAGTACTGGGAATATATGTAACTTTAATTATTGAAAGAAAAAGGTTAGATCTATACATGAGAGAAATTTTAATTTGATGTCATGTGATCTGATGGCAAGAATATTCTCTATTTAATACATAGTATTTATTTATTTATAACTCATAGTTCCTTCTAAAAAAGTACAAGAGTCTTTTAATATATAAAATCACCATTTTCAGGCCATGATCTAATATCAGTATAGATTATATATACCGGATGGTATTATTTAGAGGTCAGTGTTGGATGACATATACTTAACTTTATATAATGAGGTTTTTTTAAAAAAACTCCAGCTTTTAAAATCTAGTAGATTCTGATGCACAGTAAAGATATATATAAACGAAAATATCTAGCAAATAGCCACTATCTCAGAGATATATCCCAGAGTGCTGGTGAATATAATATATGTTCTAGAGATTTTTAGTCTAATCTTCTTTAGAAGGGTCAAATATTGATAGGTCTATAAATGCAGTAGAACAGGTAACAGGCCTTGGCTATTATGTATATTTTAAAATGCTATACTTACTCTCCAGTATCTGATAAATAATTAGGTATAATTATGTATCTCCTATTTGTTTGGTTGTTGCATGGTTTTACTTTCACATGGGGTGTTGGGGTTGCCTTGTTGCCATGGGCGAATACATATTAGAAATGCGAGTATACATACCTAAAAAGAAGTAAGAAGAACAAGTGTACCTTGTAAATGAATGGAGTAGATATAGGCCCCAATTACTGTATAAGATTGAAGTTACCCATATAAAGAAACCCTGGTCCCATTGGCTCTGGGGCTCAATTTTTTTTTACATCTATGGCAGTCTCCTGCTTGAAAGCTATGGATAAATGGGCTAAAACACGCCAAGATTCACTGAAACCGCGTCCGATGACTTATTGCCTATGACTGTACTGGTACATAATCGATCGTCAGACTTTATTTTTTTGCGAGTAGTACCGCATAATCTGGCGAGACCGAGAATCGCGCTAGGAGATTGAAATAAGAAGTGGCAAAGCACTTAATTCGTAAAGGAAGCTACTATCACTAAGTAAGTAAAGAAAAGCGAAGGAAGTATCTCTCTTAGTATAGTAAGTAGCGAAAACAGTTGCTGCTAAACTCTTCTTAGGGGATTGTCCAGCCACACTTTGTTTAGACGTCTTAGTGCGATTCTCAGTCTCGCCAGATTTTGCGGTAGCATCACTATACTTGTAGTGTAACCTTAGAAAATAAGGCTCTGTAGGTGCGCATTGGGTTAGGGTTTCCTATGACGCAGGGAAAAACTAAACGCGGGGCACTTAATTCCACCAACCTCCCATTACTTCCGCGATGCCACCAACCCTCCTCATCCTAATATCCGGCTCAGGAACAAACCTTAAAGCCCTCATTGACGCAACCACCTCAACTCCTCATACCCTCAATGCTACTATAACACATGTAATCTCCAACAAGAGTGTTGTAGATGCTTCCTAATAAGGATAGCTGATGGGCGGTTTCATATATGAGTCACGTGTATCTCTATTTGCTGTGTTTGAGGATCCAGGGCAAGCATCCCATATCAGGGTTTAGGGTTTTCTCTTTTAGAGCATATATCGATAGATCTCTCTATCTCTTTTAGACAATCGATTCAGCACCTTTTACTTCAAAGAGGGCTGTCTACGGTCTTACGTGGGCCAGCAATGCTGGGATCGTTACAACTTACCATAGCATTATCCCATACAAGAAATCACACCCCTCAAGTGCTCAAGAGGCTCGGTAGGCATATGATGCGGATCTAGCTCGACATATCCTTTTACATAAGCCTGATATAGTTGTGTGTGCTGGCTGGATGCATATTCTTTCTCCTACATGTTTAGAGCCGTTACAGGGAGCGGGAATCGATATCATTAATCTGCATCCTGCGTTGCCAAAGTGTTTCGATAGGGCTGGCGCGATCGAGAGGGTGTTTGATACGTGGGAGAAGGATGAGATTAATAGGACGGGGGTTATGATACATCATGTTATTCATGCGGTAGACAGAGGGGAGCCAATTGTAGTAAGAGAGATTCCATTCGTGGAGGAGGATACACTCAAAGCGTTGGGGGAGAGAATACATGCAACTGAGTATGTGGAGATTGTTAATGCTACGAGGATAGCGTTGTAGCAGCGTAGAGATAGATTCCAAAAAGTTAAATAAAAGATTACAAAGACCCTACCTAGATATTGCCGAGACTGTACTCTAACACATAATAAAGAAAGATGTCTATGAAGACAGATACATTTGTAATTTATAGAAGAGATTCCCTTAATCCCCCATCATCGTCCATATTTTCAATATTCCTTAATAAGGAATACCATTCGTCAAATGCTGGAATCTATCATACTGCCCAGTCGATAAACTGCTATAACTCTTTTTCACTAAATATCTCATGTAATCAGCAGCTTCCCTCTCGCTTTTCTCCAGCACAAAACGGTCCCTAAAATTTTGGATCGTTTCCGGCTTGAAGCAAGGTAACCTAAAGCAAAGACCACATTAGACTATATTAATACACCAGTGTTAGATGATAGAGTAGCCCTACCCGCTGTCCAGCATTAAGATGACACAATGCGCCAACTTATCCACATACTGCCTAACCGCCAAGAAAGCCTTAACACAAAGCTCCTCAAACCTTAGATAGGCTTGTGAATCCGTCGTGCCCCCCATCACAGACACCATCTCCGCTGTGAGTTTAAATGGCGCCCTTTCAAACGTGATCCCACCCGGTGCAATATCAAAACAAAACCCAAAATCTACCAAACCAGTTAATAATAGTCTCCCACTACCGTCTAAAATAAAGGTATAATTTACCAATATGCAAGATATGCCCCGCCTCGTCTAACATGATATTTCCGTTATGGCGATCCTTAAACTTCAATAGATACGAGATGACTGAATAGCCTGCCATACTCTTCACAAAATTGTTCCGTGCCTCTTGGAACTTGATACTGTCCTCACTCCCATACTTACTGATAAAATAATCGTACAACCCCATCTCATGATCTCTCCCAAGCATATCCCTCGAGATTGATTTTGGTAGTACATCGATGACACCGCACCCCGGCGCAGTAGCAGTAACACGGTACGGGAACACATACACATCCAATCCCACACTATTATAGATACTCCTGAACGCGGAGATGAGTTGCAGCGCCAACATATCCTGCCTACAATCATCTCCAACTTTAAAGATCGCGCTCTGCCAGATCTCCTTTGTAACGGTACTCTGGCTCTCCTGCCGCCTTTTATGCCCAACAGTTGTATCTTCACTCGCAGATACGATCGGCTTCCTCTTAATCCTAAAGGTCGCCATGAAGGGTGCTTTCGCGTGAGACTGTAGAGACTTCCCGCTCTGCCGATCAATATCGACGACGACACCATCGGGGTTGGAAGGGAGGTACACCCCAACATCGACATTGATCTTGGCGAGCTCTTCTGCAATTTTTGCGTTTTTCTCAAGTTTGGTCTTTTTAATGTAGGGGCGGAGTTTTCCAGAGATGGAGGTGACTTCATTGAAAAATGCGAATTCACGCTCATAGAAACTCTTATCCACACCGGAGAAACTACCAACAAGATGGTCCATGACTTTATCGAGTGTAGGTTTGATTGGGTCAGGCTATAGAAATTAGTACCATAATTGGGTGGACCGCCCTCAGAATAGGGTGATACTTACAATAGTAGAGTCTTCATCCTTATACGCATTCGCTTTCATATTCCAAATAATTTGATGGGCAAATAGTTGACTAAACTTTGCGGTCTCCAAAATGAACCTCTCGACATACCCCAACGTATCATATCTAAGCGTCTGCACAATCTGTGGAACATAAAAGAATGTTACATCGATACTATGACTCTCTAACGCCCTCATCGCATACTGCAGTACAAACGCATTGTTCGCATACGATGGCAAGAAGTATGTCGTAGCCGTAATCGGATTAACGGGCGCCCAGAAGAGGAGGTACTTCAGCTGGAACCCGAGACCAGCGGATATTTTATCTCCCATCATAATCTGCACTGCATCGGGCTGATCCACTACCTTTTCAGGGAAAGTCAAGACAAGACGCCTAATATCCTGGTCTAGTCGCGAGCTCTGGAACCGCTTAGCAAGCTGTATCGCAATCGCAGGGTTTTCCTGCCAGGCTGCGGGAAGTACAATAGCAATACTATTATCCGTTGCTGGGCGTGCAGAATAAGAAGGCAGTAAATGATGCTTCCTCGAGTGATCAAGTGGATACAACCAAGTCGCCAGCCTTGTCTGTTCATTCTCCACCAGCAGCAGCAATAAATCCTGCTTCAACCTCATCCCTTTATTATTCCCACCAACAGCCGCAATATTATTAAGGAAGTTCGCAACATCCTGCAACACATGTGCCTCTGCCTTCACCTGTAGCTTATTCCCACCAAAGCTCCATTTCGGTGCAAACACGAACCACGACAGCGCAGCAGACAGTATAAGATCCTTAAACGCAATCTGCTGGCGCTCACTCAGTCCCGTACTATGTCGTAGAACCTGGAGGCCAAACAAAACTAGTCTGAATCTAATCTCCCTCGCGAGAGGGTGACCTGTAGCATGATGTAGCCCTGCTAGCGAGATCCTAACTAGCCTGAGGAAAACTTGCTGGATATGTGGGTTTCCATGTCGATTTGCGTGATAGTGACTCGACAAGAGATGTAGTAGCTTTAAATGGGGGGTTAGAAGCTCAGAGGTATTGTGTTGGTCCTGTAACTGTTGCTCTTTATCACTAGGGGAATACTCCATCTTCACATCAAAAGCATCAGGCGCGACTAACTCAGGCGAATATAGTCCCATCCTCTTCTCTACCGTCGTTTCCCAGTTCCTCACAATTTCTACAAGCAGTCTTGTCTGTAGCTTCGGCTTTTCATGGATAATTCCCGTCCAGAGTGAGATTCCAAGATTGATACTCTTCTTCGTAAACATTGAGAATGGGATCCCGACAAGCCCACGTATAAGTGGTCCCTGGTCCTTTTCACTCCTGCATACTAGTGCTGCCGCTTTCTTGAGCACATCCCTCACCTCTCCAATCGGCACAAACTCTTTTTCGTAGTCCTTACTCTCCATCTGGTCTAGAACTGCCTGTGCCGAATCCGGTCTCTGCGGCTGGCTAGTACTTGTATTCGCCTCTCCCAACGGTCTGAACTCTAGTAGGTCCTGTGCGTTCTCCACAGATGAATCAATGTACCGGTATGCCTGTCGCGTTGTATACTGCATCACAAAGTCACTGGCAGTATTCGCCTCGCAATCACCTAGATGCTCAATACTCGCTAGCTTCTGGTCCCCACTTGGAACCATAGAACCCATCTCGAGAGCAAAGGAACGGCCCAATGAAACGTGTCCAAAAGATCCTTCATCTTCCCCTTCGAATTCAGAGAGATAAGTCTGTAGTAGACCCTTGACGTCTAAGGGCGCAATATTCAACACTTTCAACACCCACCCCTTCGCATGCTTCTTAAATGCATTTAGCGTCTTCCGTCTAAATGGGTAACTATCTGGAAGTTCAATAGCAACATTCCCCTTTGTAGAGGTAAACATAGACCTTGTAGTATACTCGTCTGTCTCCTCGTCCAAGCAAGAAATCCACAACAGCGTCAACAACTCCAATAGTGCAAACAAAGATGCACGCTGGCAAAGCGCAGATGGAATTGCAGCAACCATACGATCCGCCGTATTTATCGCCATTGCCTGAACCTTCTCAAGACGATGACAACACCCCATGAAAACTTCTGCCAGTTCCTCCGCCGCTCGTCCCGCTGAGAATTGTGGGTAGTTCCCAGCAAGGGCCTTGCGCATGTAGATATCTGTAATTTTTGATGCAATGGTAATCATGCAGTTGCTTCCTTCGCCAACCTTGAAGCCTGACTCAACAAAGTACGCTAGTACCTTGGAATAACCTCCCCCTTCGGCTCGGAGACACTCAAGTGTATTTGTCGCCTCTAAAAATATCACCCTAGCGTGACTAAGGGTTCTGATATCGATTTCATTTGTCGGAAGCGCAGACACAAGACGCTTCTTATGTTCCAGCGTGTTCTGCGCTACTACTCCCCTCTTTAATAGTGGCATCTGGTCGAGCTTACTTTCCAGATTCTCATCCTCTCCAATACCGGATACGAGTGGTGGTGAATATTGCGCGATTGTCTGTAGGTCGATACTATACTTTCTCACGATTTCAGACCCCTGGATGATCCCGTGCTGAGCACAGTTGAACCAGAAATCACGTAGCAACGTGACGAAGTCGTACCGGATAGCAAAGTTTATTTCAAAGCCGTTAGAGGAGAGGAGGCAGGCAAGCGGGGTGATGAATTGCATTAGTTCTCGAACAGCGAGTTGCGAGTCTATGTTTGTATTTCCAATAGCTGCAGCTGATTCGAGGAGGCCAGTGAGGTAGATCTTGTAGAGTTGTGAGTCGCGAGGAAGGTTCCTGGCAATGGAAGTTCGCGCTTCAAGGACCTGTATATAGTCAGTGATTAAGGTCTGTAGAGCCGAGATAAACGCAAAACACGAACGGAGAAGCGCTTACAGCATTCAAAGTCCCCTGGTCATCTCCAGTAACCGCTTCAATGCCCATCTTATCTAGCGTTTGCAAGACACTCTTAAAGTCTGCTACACCTCCAATCACCGCTAGTTCCGCCAACCCTGCAAGAATCTTCGCATTAACCGCGGCATTAACTTTATTCAGTCTCTGTATCAATACGCTTTGTCCAAGTGACACCATCGTCTCATCCCGACAACCCTCAACAATCTCGACAATGGTTTCAATAATAACGGCATAGACTCCTTTTTCTTCCTCTCCTCCAGTAACTAAAGATAACGTACTCGCCGCCGCATCAAATGGCTGTAGTCTTCCCGCCTTCAAAGCCCTCTCTGGATTATTAGAAGACAGCACATGGCCCAGGGTATTTAATGTTGTGATTGTAGCATCTTGGGGCTGGAAACGTAGAACATATGCCAGACACTTCCCTGCCACCTTTGTAGTCTCGGCGTTTGGCGTACCTTCCACAATAAACTTGTGAAGCGTACTGATGAAGCTCGGTGCAGCCCGGGCGTCATCTTTCAAGGCAATGGCCAGGATCTTTAGGGTTGCCGCGGCAAGGTCGGGGTTACCCATCTGTGCTGAGTCCGTGATGACGGCGGAAAGCCAGCGGTTGAGGAGGCCACTATCCACCATATTCCCAGACAGGAACGCACAACATGCGTAGGCAGTTAATGCCTGCGCCTTCACACTATACCCTAAATTTTGCTGCCATTCGGTTCTTGCGTATTCAGTGCCATCTTCGATTAATTTGACGCCCTCGACTGCTAGTTCTGCGAACGGTTCAATAGCAGATGATTTATCTGCATTCGCTTGAGGAACTCCCCGCTCTGACATCATTGCATCGAGAATTCCCAGCTGTTGGGGTACGGGGGTGTCGACGACAAGGAGGGCCGTGGATGCGGAGAGGAACTTCATGAATTCATGCTGTAGTAGCATTGCGCCGAGTGGGCGACGACAGGAGTCATAATTATCTACACATGTCTTCCAGGACCTGAAGTCCTCATCTTGAGAGGTGCGGATAGTGAAAAACACTTTTTCAACGTTGAGAAGGTACTCTTCGCTTACTATCCTACGTACCTGGCTTACAAAGGGGGCGGAGGAGTGTTCCGGGTCTGCGGACCACCAGAAGTTGATATTCTTTGCAGTGCCATCCAGAAACCCGAGAAATGAAAGTACCGGGGGGGGGAAAGCGATGATTTCCCCCTCGTCGAGCTCAGTCTGAGAATGATCAAGTGCGTTTGAAAGGTACGTGTTGATAGTTTCCAACACTTCTGGTCTCAAGCTCGGGAACTTGAACCCCAAGGAGAGAAGAGCAGCGGTGAGGTGTGAGGTGAGACATTCCCATGGGCTCGGCTGTATCTCGCGGAAAAAGGGGGAAGCACAGATCCGTTGGTTAAAGGACTCGATTAGGTACGGCGAAAGCTGGCGACGGAGTCTCTCTGCAGAGCCGAGAGTTTGGAGCTGTGGTGCAGCTTTGCAGAGTGCAAGGAGGACTTCGAATTCACGAAGGGACTAGACATTGGCTTCGGTTAGTATTTCTCGGGGCATTAATACGGAAGACCTAAGGTACCATAGGAATGTCGGAGGTCTTTAGAGACTTGTTCGTGAACCCGTTGAGTTTGCCATTGAGGTAGCGAGTACCGTGAGTTACGCAGCCTTCGGAGAGGCGTTCAAGATCAGTATTGATAGGGCTTGTATGGGGCTCTTTAGCTGAGAGAGAGGCGAGTTTCTGGAGGGCACTGCGTCGCAGTCCTCGGATGGATCTAGAGAAGAAGCTTACAAGTTAGTTTGAGGAGTTTAAGCAACGTGTATAAAGAGAGAGATGGCTTGCCTATCCATAATTAGAAAGATGAATACACGATAATTATGTAGATAGTTTAGTTTGATGGATTTAGTGAGATTGAGGGATGTAAGGTGGAGGGGACATGTAAAGGGATTATGATTAGAAGAGCTGAACGGGGCCTCCGGTATGGTTGGTACCCGAAAGTGCGGGCTTGTGGAGAGGCTCTGAGGCTTTCAAGATTTGGGAAACCGGGATGTGGAACGTGCTCACGGCCAAGATGGGTCCGAGTTCTCATACAGTCTTGGCGATGCTACTGGGAATACCTTCGTATGTTATCACTCAATGGTCCAGTTCTCTCGAGTGGATTATTTAGAGAATTCTGCTCTCTTCTAAGGTATAGAAGGGAGGATATGGGTTGAGTACTGTAGATGGACAGAGGCGGGGGAGCGAGAGATGTAGAAACCCCGGGGATACATACACACTGCGATCATATACAGCGTATGGTAAAAAAGATCGAGAAGTCAGGGTCTACTAACAGGGTCTTGTGGCCAATCCTAATACTAGAATCTCTGCCAAAAACCTAAAGAACGAATAAAAACTCTAGATCTCGTATCTCACGCTTCTCGATCTTTTTTGCCGTACACTGTACTCGTAGTCTACCCATCAACTAGAACCATCCCACAGCGACTCGTGCCTGTTTTTATACCTTGATATATCAGACGATTGGCTGCTTCGATCCCGATATCCTGAAATATTCTACTTCATCTAAGATAAAATTGGGAACGACGTCGATGATACTACTTTGGTCAAGCCAGTCTAGAGAATATTGAGCACCTCCCTCCAAAGAAAAAAAGACCCAGACGGAACGGGACTCCTAAGAGGCAAGATTGCTGTGTAGTTTTCCAAGAGGCCGGTCTGCAACGGCGTTTACGCTCATCTAAGATCACGTGGCCAAGAATCTATTTAGGTAATGGGATTAAGTACACTCAAACCCCGGACATGAAGGTGCTTTGTAGATATTATAGTGACGTATCCTGTTTCTAAATTTGTGCTTTCCTGTCATGTAGCTCTTCACTTCATTTCGTTTGACGAGAATTTCGAAGGAAAGTGTAGTCGATAAGATCTTAATCATCTATAATCTACACCCCCAAAACTCCTTCTAATGGACTTTATAGAATGATTACTGGTAAATTTCCGGTATCAATTTGAATCGTTTTTTGAATTGATCTCAATGCCTAAAGAATATCTTAATGACAGAGATTCGAGGGTTAAGAAATGAGAATAGCTCGCTAGCAGAAATCATATGTATATTGTGACCCCATTGAGTTTTTACATATACCTGGGGAGATGCATATACTGGGGACCCTGACTTTGTGGTAAAATAGAGAGGGAGAGAGTAGACTAAAGGCTTAGGGAGACTCGCTCCAGCGAGTACTCCCATGGCCTCTATATATGCCTCTGGAGGCGAAGGCTCCTACATCATAGACCTGGAAACCTGCTTGTACCGGCACTATACCTATTCGATACCCATAATACAACAGACTTAGCCAATAGTAAAGCGAGTGACTATCTATGAACCTCGAAACGGGGGAGGGGGGAAGAACAGAAAGAGCTAGGAGTTGAACCCATATATTACAATGATTCACAAGCAGTTACGGTAGTTCATCGACTAGAAAAAACATATTTATCTAATAAGCAATGGAGCAGTCAAGCAAGACACCTAAAGTCGGCCGTACCCAGCTCATAGTTGAAGGAAGCCCTCGCCATCCTGATGTTGATATCCCTGGATACCAGTATATACACAGCAAAAGGCCACTACCTTGGATAATAAAGAAAACAACCCATAATACCCCTCAGAAATATTTTAAGCCTTCCAAATACGCTTCACAGCTTCAGTGATACCGACATCGTTTGTCTCAAACTCATACAACCCAATCAGAACCAAAACAGTAGTGCCCTTGAGCCCCCACATAAACACTTTACGGGCTGTTGGGTGCTTGCGATTGGGAATGTAATCGATGAGAATAGCTCTGTTTAAATGAAAGGGGTCAGCGATGTGGTATTTGTAGGTAATAAGAAACGCACTCGAATCCAAGATGTGAGTGGATCACGACGGTAGCACCGAGGATGGCATCAGTAACAGGGCTGATGGTACCCATGGCGAAGGGGGCGACGGTCAAGGGGATGAGGCCGACGGCAATGAGCTACAGTGGAACCAGGGATCAGTATCCGTATTCCGCGGATTGTTGTAAGGGAGGATGTACCCTCTCGAAAGACCAATGGTATGAACCATTTGCCGCGTTCGACTCAGGAATCGGCGCAGCATCATTGACTATAGTAGCACCCAATCAGTATCGGATCTAATTTCTGGGCACCCAAACTGCAGCATGGGTAATAATAATAATAATTTGGTGAGTGAGATATACTGGTTCCATCAATATGTTCTATAACAATTAATCAGTACTCAGAAATCCAGCCAACTATAAGATACCAGCAACTCACGTGGGCCAGCTGGTAGAATTCCCAATGGCTTTGAATTATGGAAAGCCGCAACTCTAGGCTGAGAAAACGCCTGTCTTGGGACGAACGATGATGGCTTTAAGAAAGCAGTCGGAGCAACTAGACGTGGGGCGTAGGCCTTGAACGAAGATGCGGCAACAGCAGCGCGCAGGGTGGTTCTGAATACGGAGGCCATTCTTGGATTACTAGCTATAGTGAGAAGGCCACAGAGGGGAGAGTGAAGTGTCGTGAGTATATTGTGTGCGTGCTTGTGATTTCAATTCTCGTTGGGGCGCCGGGAACTTTCAGACGGAGGAAGTTGTTACCTCGGGAATGAGGAAAGAATCCCCGCCATCGCACAGCCAATCACAGTCGGTTTATTGCGGAGCGCAAGCCACAGTTGGTGGATGCGCCACGCCTGGCTCCGGCATGGTGAACCACTCACCCAAGGGGTAATAATTATTATTATAGAAGAACAAATGTAAACTTCCCGCTGGTGGTAAACGTATAGAATAAAATGCTAGAATACAGTACATACAAGATCGGACCACCTGCCTAAATACTATGATGCCCCATAATCAGTCTATTAGTGGGCTAATACTTACGACAGGCAATAAGCACTCAGAAATGTAGATCTCCGATAAAGAATACCTATTAGATACAGAGGCCATTCTGTGAAAAGTATACCTGTCTATTGGTGGGAATACTCACCTGCATTTCTGGATACCTACTGCCTACTACGAGTACAAATATCTCATGCACACATGTACTACTTGTGCCTACAATTCTACATAACCTAAGCTTCACATTTCCCTTTAATTAGAGACAATAACCAACTTCAAGTAGTACTTTATGTATAATAGTGAGCTAGTTATATATTTGGTACTCTTTTTATTAGTGATTTTATGCCTCACTTGGAAGTAGTAAAATCTTTTAATTATAAACCACCATAGTATTCTAGACAGGTGGTCCGGTTTTGTATTGTATTCCAGTAGCTGGTCCACACTTTTACCACTGGTGGGAAAATTCATTTTGACACATCTGAAGCCCCATAAATAATAACAAAAATGATAGTAACAAGAATACTCAATACACGCTCAAGGGTAACGGAACTCTAGTTCAAATCCACAAAAGACCTCATTCTAATTGAACGACATCTCTTAAAATCCACCCTAGTTTTTTCATCACGTAAAATGAAACCTGCAGCAGTAAAAATAAATAAATAGACAATTGTTATGACAGTACAGCTATTTACAAGTAAACAACAAACAAAAAAAGGGGGAGGGGGAGGGGGAAGAAACAGCCTTTTTCTTCTCTCCCTAGAAACTCATCACAAATCCGCATGTGTAGAAACTTTCTCCCTTTTCTTCCCCTTCTTGAAATGCTTCTTACTCCCCATAATCGCCCTCACATCCTCCGGACTCATATTATTATCCAGTGCAATCATCGTTCTTGCCTTCCTCCCTGACAAATTTTTTCCGCCTGGCAACGCCCCTGCCTGTCCAGCACCTTGGTGGAAAGGGTTCTTCAAATGTCCCGCTGACCCTCCGGCTCCCCTAAAAAACTGCTTATCAAGGTTATGAGATTTCCTCCCCATTTCCTGAGGTTCAAGAGAAGCCATATCATTGAATCTCCCTGCCTCATCATCCCCTGAATCGTTCAGAAGTAATGATCCGGTTCGTCTCCGTTCAGGCAGGTGCTCATCATCGTAGAGGTCTCTATTGAATTCAAGAGTATCGATAGGCGGCTCCGTATTCGGCGGATGACAGAACAGTAATTTTCCATTAACATAGTCCTTCAGGATATATCTCGCAGCTCTACTCTCATCCGGATTCCCCGCACCAGTCTTCGTAAAGCCTCTTGCCTTTGCATACGCAAACAGCAGCTCCTCGCCCGTTGGAATCCCAGTCCCACCTTCTTCGAATGGCCGGACCTGGATCTTGATACCATATAGCTTTTCCAAAAAGGACTTCGGTATTCTCTTTGCCACTAGAGCTGCAGGACCGGTGAACTCGCGCAGCTGGTCGATGGGTAGGACACCATTGCAGACTAACTCGGCTTTTGTGGTTGCAAAGTTTGGGAATACGAGACCAGGGCAATCGCATAGGATGATCTTATCGGAGAGGTGGAGTGTCTGAAAGTGTTTAGTTTTCCCTGGGGTACTGGATACAGAGACCTTTTTGGCGCCAATGAGGGCATTAATTGTAGAGGACTTGCCGACGTTAGGGTAGCCAACGAGACCAATTTGGGTTTTACGAGGTAATGCAGAAGGGTCGGTGTTTTCTATAGAGATTAGCTATTTGCCAATGGAAAGCGTTATAAGGGAAATACCCTCAGCTTCAGGGGTATGTTCGAGGAAGAGCTCTTCCAACTCGTCAATCGTGAGAATTCTTGTCCGGAGGGGTTCCTCTGGAAAATCTGAGCCGGCATCAGATATATCATCCCGGTCTTTTGAGAGCTTTAGGTTATGAGTATCTTTGACCAACGATTCTTCAGCCACATTCTCTACAGGACTTTTATCTTCCGTATCTACTTTTTCTCCTTCCTCAGAATCACTAACAAATCCTAATTCTTCATTACTCTGCTTCGCCAGAGCTGCTGAGAAAAACCTATACCTGATTTTCTCCTTCTCAAAATAATCCGCCCATGTCGTCCTTTGCTCTAAGGTCATCATATCCGCCTTATTCACCAACAATAGATTCCTCTTCTCGGGGCCAACTTCCTTGACATATCTTTCTAGATCTTCTGATCTAAACATGAGTGGATTCCTAGCGTCCACAATCTGCACAACCAGATCCGAACGCTCAATGACTCGCCAAAGTTGTCGCCAGACCTCGAGATTCCGCTCGAACGGGGTCATGAGGAGGTCTTTTGATTCCTCGAGTTGTGCGAGGCCGCGGCGCCACTGCAAGAATGAGTCTTTTTCAGCACGGTCGAGTTCCGCGGCGGTAGTGGAGGAGTTCCAAGCGGGGCGGCGGGGAACCGTAAGTTGGCGGTGATTTTGGGCGTGCTTTTCGAGGGTACTGCGTTCTTGTTCGGGGTTAAGGAGGTATGGATTTGTTTGGCTACTATGAATGATCTTCATGTCTATTTTCTCTATTATTTTTTAGTATGCTCGAGTAGATATAGTTCTGAAGAGGTTAAGAATTACCGGCTGTGAAATCTGTATCTGCCAGCTCCGCAGTGGTCAAGAATTCTATATTCATTCATATTCAATCAGTCCCTGTATTCACCCCCCCTCCTTCTCTCTCTCATAAAGGATTATGAGTGAGAACTTGAGCGTACCGTCAAGGTCGTTCTGCTGTGTGATGGATCTCATCTTGTACCAATCCGCTTCATGTTTCTCCGTCAGCATCTAGCACCTAATTAGCCATCAAGTATATTTCTACAGAGGCACTACAGTCCTACTCACAACTTCTCCAGGGCCTGAAGATCCACCACGCCCAGCTCCCCGACCCCGTCCGGCAAGTTTGCGGGATTTGTTGTTTGAGTTCATGAGCGCTCTGCCGAGACCGACTCGGTTCTTGCTCTCTGGCAATACCATTGTTGAAACTCTGTTTGTCTATTTCTCTAGAGGATATTTGTTTGTTTATTTTTCCGTTCGTTTCTAATTTTTTTTTTTTTTCCTTTCCTTCAGAGGCGCGGGGTTGATGGTGGTGTAGCGTGGTGGGGTGGCGGTCACCTCAGAGTCTTTTGTCTTCTTTCTTTGCCCCTCGCATCTCTTCTCTTCTCCTCCACTGTACCCCTTTTGTCAGCACGAGGGACGGATAGATAGATAATCGATAAACCCCGACTGAATATCTTGGATCAGCCCCTCTGTATAATTCATAAGCAGCTGTCTTACAAACCGTTAGAATGGCACCAAGCACCAAGCGGTGGATGTGAGTATCCTCCTTATCAGCAGAGCCTCACTTCCCCCCTCCATATACAATCCTAACTACCCCACCACAGCGACAAAAAATCAGCTTCCAACTTTCAAATCCGCTACCGCTCCCAACAAGATCCCCTAATCCATGACTCTACCGCTACAGACTTCGTCTTCACACCCATCACAGCACCAAACAAAAAGGTCAAGAATGCTACCCAACTCACCGAAGAGCTTGGCGCTTCTGTCACCTCTGTCCGCGCAAATGAGGGCGAAGCCGCAATGTATGGGATCTACTACGATGATACTTCATACGACTATATGCAGCACCTCCGTGACACGGGGTTAGCCGAGGCAGTCTTCATCGATGCAAAACAGGGGAAGGAGAAGAAGGGGAAACTGAACCTTGCAGATGCGCTAGAAGATGCATTGATACCGAAGGAGCTGCTACCAAGTGAGATGCTACTAAAGAGGTCATATCAGGACCAGCAAGACGTGCCGGATGTTATTGCGGGTTTTAAGCCGGATATGGACCCACGCCTTAGGGAGGTGCTAGAGGCCCTCGAGGACGAGGCATATGTAGATGATGATGAAGATATCTTCGGGGAGCTGGCTAAGGGAGGTGAGGCGACGGAAGGGGAATTTGAGGATACGTTTTTTGATGAAGAGGGGTGGGAGTCAGATGCAACTGAGAGGCCAGGGACACATCAGAAGACTAATGTTGCGTTTAATATTGAGGAGGTGTCTGGGGTAGCTAGTGGTCCTGCAGAGAAGGAGAATGCGGAGCCTTGGATGTCGGAGTTCTCGAAATTCAAGAAGTCTGAGAAACGAGGGAAGAAGGTCGATGATGGCTCCTCCATGGCAGACACAATGTCTTTCGGTGGTACCTCCTCACTCGGAGGGACAATGTCTATGTCTGGGCGTACTAGACGTCGTCATAAGAAGGCTGGAACTGAAAGTTCAGGTTACTCTATGACTAGCTCATCCTTGTTCCGAACAGAAGGTTTGACTACTCTTGATGCAAGATTTGATAAAGTACTCCCTTCACTTCCTTACATTTCTCCTATTTGCTAATAGGAACTAGATTGAGGAAGAGTACACAGAAAACTCAAAAGAAGAAGACACCCCTGATGGCCCAGTCCCTGAGACACGGAAAGACTTTAACAGCATCATGGACGAGTTTCTGGAGGGTTACAACGTAGTCGGTCGAACCAATAGGGTCAGGAAGGGGAAGACCTTAACTGGACTCGAACAACTTGATGAGATCCGGCAGGGACTTGGTAAAGCACGAATTAGTGAGAAGCCGAAAAAGGTAAAGCAAGGCCAAGGGTCTAGTAGAAGATGGGGATAGTCTCTTATATAGCAATTTCTTTTTAGCTGTTGCTTGTGCCATTTAAAGGTTGGTAAAAGTTTATGTTTTTTTCTTTTTTTTTTACATCATCAAAAGGAGGCTAGACCAAGTTGGATCTTTTAGATATGGGAATAAAGGCTTTTGTTGTTTTTGCTTGTTGTTTTTGCTTGTAAAAGTACATTGTATTCTTCACAGGTTGAAAACTAGTAGTGAAATTATTTCCTCTCGACTGCTAAAGCTCGTAATAGATGGAATAAAGAAAATACACATCTGAATGTCAAAGGAAAGACTAAAGTAAAAATTTAGGAAGGGTGGTAATTAATTCCCGGCGATCAGGAGTACGGAAATAGCAGATTCACAACCCCAAAAACAAGGGGTCCAGCACATACCCAGTCTACTTCAAACCCCGATTATAATATAGTGATCTCCGACAAGGATTGGTGTAAGGTGGATCACGGTCAAGTGCTCTGTAAATTAGGGGCTAGTTACCCCCACTCCTTTCCTGGCTTCATGAGTGATAGGAGTAATGAGGTGACAACGATATCACCAAAGTTCTAGTGCCATAAATAAGATCCACCCAACAATGGTTTAGACTCGGAATGTCGATGAGTCAGTCCAAGCCAAGAGTAGAGATTCCTACACTGATACGGCTCTAGCACAATATCAAGGCATTTCTAGTAGAGTAGAGTAGAGTAGAAGTTTGTTCCAAGGCTTATAAATATATTTATATCAAAGAGTTGTTGAGTCCCTGGGCAACATTTTTTATTTGTATTGTGGTGTTTGGTTCAAGTTGCGATCCGGGTAGTTGACTTCGCCTCAAGTAGCTGTTATCCTTGAGGTGAGTGTAATCACTCAACAATGAGTGATGTATAGTTATTTACTGGTACGCTTATTGAGTCATATTCAGTTTTGTGTGACTCAAAGACGGTAGATCGATACATATAGTACTATATATCATAATTTTATTACTATGAACCAGCAATTACCCTACTATACATGTAGCTATGTAGTTGGTGCCTAAGAAGCGATTACCCTGAAATAATTCCTCTCGTAGAATACACTTAATGACTCATAGTATTTCTCTAGGCCTCGTTACAGAAGGTCCATATTAACAGAGTCACAGACTTTTTATGTTAAACCACCAATTGGAATGATTGTTTAACAGGCTGAAGAAGTCGAAGGTTTAAGATATTCATATAGGATAAAGGTCTATAAACCTACATATAGGAACGAGAGCCTACATAATTTATTAATAACTTTAGATGCCTGAGCATGTCTCACGATATATAGTATGCACCATGTAGATCGAAGTTTATAAAGTAGTCTTTTTTTTATTTATCAAGTGATTTATTATTCTGGGTATAAAAATCTGGTATGCAGTAGAAACTATGACCTGGAGTTTATCCAGTAGTCACTCACCCCGATCTAATATATTTCAAGGATTCAAACCGTACTTAAGCATCCTCGACAAGTGACTCTACCATAGGCAGCCTACCATGATGTTGTTAGTATGACCTTCTTTATCGCTTAACGAAGATGGCAAACAGGGATTCAATAGTAATTTTTATATTCTAGGCCTCTTTTTGCAGGGGAAAAACAGTCATTTAAAAAAATCTAAGGAGTGTTTGGCCCCCTGCTTGCTTGCTACCGGGTCTCTTAGGTCTACCTAGTCATACCCCGCCCCTCACCCTGGAGTGTTCCTGTCTCTACCTTTGTACAGAGCCGCAACTCTTAATCAACATAAAGGGTTCAAAGAGGACCTCAAAGAAGACCTCTATAACGCGTTCCTTCTCTTCCACCTCATTGCTCATTGACCTAGCTTCTCATCTTCTTACCTTCACTAGAGTTTCTAAAACGCAAGAATGGCCCAGCAGCAGTTTATACCCGTTGACCTCTTTGGCGGTGCGATAACCTCTAGGGTTCCGGCAGACTTCAAAGATGCAAGGTACACTCTGTTAAATCTATAGATCATTATATTTACTAATTTCTTGAAACTAGCAACTTTCGCGAAGTCCCCGACCACCAGGAAGTTTACGTTTCTATGACCGATGGCATCAACGTTAGCATAATCTTCGATATCTCGCTGCGCGTGGAGGCACCAAGCGGACCATCGGATATGGACGCTGTGGATTTCCATTTTGAGGATGTCGCAGTTGACCAGGAGAGGACGGCGAAGGTGTGGAATAAACGGGTTATCATTTTTCCGGGACAGTTGGTCCCCCTCACTCCTCCGATGCGTAATGATACTAACGATGTGAATAGTCCTGATAAGCCTGCTTACCAGGTCATTGGTACGGTCTCGGCACGTCCGACTGATACGGTTACGGATCCACCGACGTTCATAGCAATAATTATGACAATATTGAGACTAGTAGAACAGAAGACAGATATTGTGATTACCGTGAATATCCCGTTTAATGATCCAGAGATAGTGAAGGAGGAGAAGTGTATTGCAAGTCCTGTGTATACAGGTGGTGATACCGATCCTGAGAATGGGGTTAAGAGTAGGCTACTAGAATTTGGAATGAATATTGCAGAAGAGGTAGTGGGTGGGCTTAAGATCATTGACTGGGGGTTGTTTGTGGAGGAGGAGTAAGGGGAGGTGCTACGGCAGTTGGGATTGGGGGGTGAAGGGCATAAAAAGAATATAGAATTAATTCCCCAACACCTTATAAATACTACCATCTGGAGTACAATAAGTCAAGACGAGTGAGTTCTTATGCATCGGCTCATCACAAGAAGGAGGGGCGAACATGCGATATCTAGAACCCTATAAGGGAAGAGGGGGATGTGGCTTACAGGGGATAATGCGGGTGCAATCTGGTGTTTAGTCTTCTTCCCCAGTCTTGGCGGAGATATCAGCGCATAAGTAGTATAACTACAATGAGCCGAGCTACCGAGGCTCAACATCGGTCTCCTGTGACGATCTCTCCCAGACTACATAACTGGGGGATACTTCTCACTGTGGTGGGATATATCAATCAATTGCATCAATTACATATCTCCCTCTTACCTATCCCCTATATAAAATAAATCTCAATTAAACTCTCCCATCAATATGGTCTACGAAGTTCCTACTATTGTTGCAGACAAGGTCTCGCCGAGAGCTAAGGAACTGTTACAGAAGGTAGCACTTCTCCCTCTCTGAAATTCTACAAAATCACCTACTCACAAACTCACCAGGTCTCGGACTTTGTCGAAAACGAATGTATCCCTGCCGACACCATCGTTGATGCCCAGCTCCCCCGCGACCCCTCGAAGCGTTTCCTCAACACCTACCCTTCTATAATCGACGACCTCAAGGCTAAGGCCAAAGCACAAGGCCTCTGGAACCTTTTCTTATCCCAAATCCACTATAAGGAGGGCGTAGCCCTGACAAACCTCGAATATGGCCTCATGGCAGAGCTCTTAGGGAAGAGTTTTGTTGCATCCGAGGCTATGAATTGTTCAGCCCCCGATACAGGAAACATGGAAGTTCTCGCAAAATATGCAAATGATTCCCAGAAGAAGGAGTGGCTTGTGCCGCTTTTGAACGGGGAGATCCGGAGCGCATTTGTAATGACTGAAAGGATGAAGGCTAGTGCAGATGCCAAAAATATCGACTTGGAGATCAGGCAAGAGGGCAATGAATATGTTCTCAATGGGTCGGTATGTTACTACTACCTAATAATCGTGCTTTATTAAATCAAGCTGACTCAAACCCAATGCCTAGAAATGGTGGAGCTCTGGCGCAGGAGATCCACGGTGCAAGCTCTACCTCGTCATGGGTAAATCAAACCCAGAACACCCAAACCCCTACAAACAGCAATCTGTTGTCATTGTACCAGCTGGAACTCCCGGGGTTACAGTCCTCCGCTCCCTATCTGTCTATGGCTATGACGGTGAGTACCTGGACTCATCTTTAAGTACCGATACTAATCCCTGTAGATGCCCCCCATGGTCACTGCGAACTCATATTTAAAAACTGTCGTATTCCAATCACAAATATGATTCTCGGCCCCGGCCGCGGCTTCGAAATAATCCAAGGTCGCCTCGGTCCTGGCCGTATTCATCACTGTATGCGCTCTATTGGCGCCGCCGAACTCGGCCTTGCCTACATGATTGCGCGTGTTAACGACCCCGCGCGCAAGACTTTCGGGAAGCTTCTCTCCTCTCATGGCACAATCCTCGAATGGATTGCCAAATCACGTATCGAGATCGATGCTGGCCGACTGCTGGTTCTACAAGCTGCAGATAAGATAGACCACTCGGATGCAAAGGGCGCCATGAGTATGATTTCAGAGGCAAAGATATACGTCCCCTCAATGGCGTGTACGGTGCTCGATCGAGCGGTACAGGCGCATGGGGCGGGTGGTGTGTCCCAGGACTTTCCGATCGCAAAAATGTGGGCTCATCAGAGGACCCTGAGGATTGCAGATGGGCCGGATGAGGTACATTTAAATCAACTGGGGAGGGGTGAGAATAAGAGGGCTGAGGAAATGTGAGTTTGCTACCTTTCTTAATCTTTTGTGAGGGATCTTCGGAATTTTCTACTGACACCATAACAGTAATGCGACATTCGAGAAACAAAAGAAGAAAGTGGAAGAGTTAATAAGGCAGTATAACATTCAGGACAAGTCCAAATTGTAGTTATGGCACTCCTGAACGGTAACGACTTATGAGACATATACCAAGACAAGAGGAGAGGAGAGAATGAGGAAAAGATGCATCTCAAATATTCTGTATTTTACGAACAATTTATTTTGATCACAACAAATCTTATGACGTCTTTGTTTACCATAATATCCGAACTATAGTCTCTCTACACGCGAAGATTTTGAAATGGTGCGGTTCACAGAGAATGGACGCGTGGATATTATCGCGAGATTATCAAGGTTCTAGTTGATCAATTAGTGATAATACATCATCCACCCTCTCAATACAAGGGACGCAAGAAGCAAGCAATTTACAGCAACGGGGGGCGGGGATAAGAGCGGGCAACATATTTTGTTTTGGCAGATATTCCTTTTTGCTCCTAGTCGATTGCTTATGCCAAGCCTGGTCACTATGCGGCTCCGCGGTGTTGCTGTGGCAACTCCGTGCAAGGTATTCTTTTATTGACTCGCGACTACAAATTGAGCCATCCTGTTCTTGCTTTTCTATCAACCACCAACATCTTGACACCTTCATCTGCCTCCTCCTCCTCCTTACATACCATCCCTTCACTTCTTCACACATCATCTTTTAGATAAAAAATCTCAAATATAATGTCTGCACCAAATGCACCTCTCTCTGACCTTGCCATCAACGCTGCGAACCCAACTTTCGAGCCCACAAGTGCCGCTGAACCTTCCCCTAATGTTCAAGCAATGCACCAAGGTGCCGCCACTTCAACTCTCGAGATGCAACGCCAGCTTCTCCAACAGAAGCTCGCCGAGCAGGGAAACAGCGCTTTCACATCCCCCACAGACCAGATGATGACCCCCTGCAGCAAGAAGCTCCAAAACATCAAGAGCAAGTCATTCGGAAAGTTAGTAACCTCCAGTCCATCCTCCTCCGTAAGTAAAAATAAAATTCCAAGGGTAAAGCTAACAACCTACAGGGGCCAACCAAAACTCCTCTCAAGGACATTTGGAAAGTCTGGCCAGTCTGGGGGCCTCTTCGGTACCAGTGGGAAGGGGAATAAGTCCTCTTCCCTTGGGGCCAACCCCTTTGGCGCTTCAGAACCAGCTTCCCAGTAAATCACTAGGATAAATTCTACGAAATTACTTCACTCCAAATGGCCATCATCCCCTTAATTATTACCTTCCCTTCCTCTACTCGCACTTTCTAGTGAAAACGTGGTCTTTTTTCACCGCGCTTTAGGCATTGTAAGGTTGTGGTTGCGACGTCTGAGGCTTTCTAGGTGTCTGCCACGTCCCCTTATTCCCTTACGCAGGTTGTCCTATTCCCCTTTTGGACGATTTCTCTTTTTCTTTTACTGGCCTATGGAGTTCTTGTTCTTTTTTCCCGTCACTACTATCCACTTCTATTTCCAATTATAGACCCACGAAAACCCTCCATCTGTCGACAACAAATTTTTACAGGAACCTCTGTAATCTTAAACGTGTCGTGATGGTTTATCAGTTTTCTTTTTCTTCTATCTTCTTTATATTCCCTAGTTTGGAACACATAGGGTCGGGTTGGGTGCCAGAGAGCTGGTTGGATGGTGGGGCCAAGGTTGCAAGTTGGTGTTTTGTCTATCTCAATATAAATTCTTTTCAAAAACTTCTATCCCAGTGATCAGTAAGAGAGATCACAAGAACTTTTCTCTTCCCCAGTGTATCAAACAAAGGGAAAATACGATAAAGGTCGCCACCTATGTATACGAAGATAGCAAACGCCCTTACCCCTAATGCTGCAAACAGCTTATATAATAAGAAAGGCGCAAAGCCCTTAGAAATCGTACAAAAAGCCGCCCAAACCCTCTAATTATGCCTTAGACCTCGGCGTTCCCAAGTGTAGTAGCTGTGTTCTCCACATGTTCTACATCCATCATCTCTTGATCAACATCTTTCCCCCTACTATTATCCAAATAGAAAGCAGCTTTAGCAACAGGTGAAACGTGCCCTCTCTCGACCATTTCCTCTTGGCGAGGAGGGGCTAGTTCTGTAGTATCTATAAAATTACCTCCTCCAACTTGGCCTGAGACTGTCTCCTCTAACCCTATTGACGGATCTACTCCTTCTGTCATTTCCATCTCCTCTAGGCTGTTCTGGCGGCTGAGCTGTGGGGTAATGTTTCCTAGTGTCGCACTGCTTCTTGAAGAAGGAGACATCTTCTTTGGCGAGAAGCTACCCACGTCCACTGCTTCATCATCTTCTTCTAACCAGTTATTATGTCTTTTCCTTCCAGGAGAACTAGGCTGTATCTCTGCCTTAAACGCAGCATTATCCCTATCGACAAATGTCTACAAGGTATCCAATTAGTATACACAGATAGTTCACGGACTCAATAAACCCAGTATGCATACCTGAAGGGGTGCTGGCAAAGACACGTCTATGCCACCCTGAGGTTTGAGAGCGTTGTCGTTGGCATAAACCAGCAAAAGTGATCCATCTCCTGTGGTTTTTGTTGCCTCTAAGACCTCCTCTTCAGTCACCTTCCTAATCTCATAGCTAGCTGTTGGGGTGTCATCCCATCCTGATGTTGGGGCCTGAGGAGGGCCCCAGCGAAGACACCACCATTGCTCGATAGGTATATTAGGACTTGAAGAGGCACCATCGACAGTTATTTCTAGAGGCCCGGTAGACGGGGTAAGTACATAGACTATCGCAGGGTCGGCGCAGAAACCCCGTAGCGAATATCTAGTCAGGGCAGGCACTGTTGGATCGGAGGTTTCGGGCGATGTGAATGAAGTTTTAAGCTTCCTGAATGCTTCACGGGCCTCTTCTTTTTGTACTGATAGATCTACCTAAAAATCAGATTTTCGAACCTCAGTAGTTCGAGAATGATATCATACCGTTCAATTTCTTTTCTAGTTGTGTAATAATGCTTTTCAACATATGAATTATATCTAGAGTCTGGCTCTGGAATTCCATAGCACTATCATTTTGGGGCTCCATCGTAGTATCCGACTGAAATCCCGTTGGAGAATCCTTCTCAATAGATATATCCCCAGACCCACCACCGGTAAAAGAGATAAATGTCGGTTCTGAGGTTGATAGGTGCTCAATCACAGATTCTAAAAGCACTTTTGGTTCATACACAGGAGGATTTCGTCCCTCGACCTTGCTAGACCTAAATTTCTTTAGTTTCTCCTCCTTTACATCTATGTCATTAATTAGACAACGTTTTTCTTCTATTTTTTTTCTGATCTCCCAGGCAGGTTCTGTCCAGGCTTTAGTATATCGGTCTGGATAAAAGATTGTCGGAATATCCAGCCTACAGCCCCTTCGCGGAATATCATTTTCGTCCGGTTTAACAGAAACGCAGAAGACATCTGCAAAATCCACAAAAACCTCGTGGTTATCATCACATGCCCAAATAATTCTGTCGATAGCATCGTAAAATGTGGCATCTTCTAGAGGTGCAACGACATCGAGTACTTGAAAGCTTTTTTCTTCAATTTCAATGCCCTCTTCAAGAGCTGTGG
The DNA here is from genome assembly GCA_033030425.1 of Verpa conica. Taxonomy (NCBI): domain Eukaryota; kingdom Fungi; phylum Ascomycota; class Pezizomycetes; order Pezizales; family Morchellaceae; genus Verpa; species Verpa conica. Next base: position 770,817 of record JAUFSD010000004.1, read on the forward strand.
CTTCTCGAGGACGTTGCGTGGCATTCGACGAAAATGGATTTAGAATACTTCCATCTTCGCCGGCTTTAGAAACCATCTCTTTAGCAGCCGATGACCATCCTTCGAGGAAGCTTGATATAATTGCTACACTCAATGGGTCAGGCAATGAGCAGGCTGGTATTCACTCCACTAAGGTTCTGGGCTTCGGGGTATTACCGCTTTGTGAGTAATCCTGTAGGGCCGATAGCCCCTCAACGCTCCCGTAAGCTCTAGTTGTTTGGTCTAAGAAAGCCATCAGACGCTGAACCTCTACTACCTCCTCAGGCATCTGCGACTCTTCATCGTCAACATTAACGATCCTCAACATTCGAATTTGTTGCCCATTCCACCACTGGTCGTCATGACCATAATCAGAACGAACATGTTCTCGAACCAGAAGTCCTTCTCTAGCAAGTGGGATAGAATGGAGTATTGTGATGAGAGCAGAAAGCTGACTGCCTGAATTAGCAGGTCTGAGAAATGTGGGTTCTCCTAGTATACGTTTCCTATCTCCAGGAGGGGGATCAAGAAAGATCTCATGAGTTTGCGTTGTCGTTAAAGCCCATTGGTTAGGGTCGTATTCTCGTTCTGGTGCTACTCTCCCAAAATTAGGGTTCGTTGGTGAAGTGTGTGTGCCAGTTATTCCGCTTTCCTGTTGGCTATAGAAGGCACCAGGGTGGTCCCCAGAGGAATCTTGTAATGAAGCTGCTAGAGCTCGAGCGAGCTCAGGATCTAGCGTTTCATAAATATTATCAGCAACTTCTCTAGCCAACCCGAAGTATGACAATTCACCATTTTCGTCTCCTGTTAGATCGATCTGCTTTCGGTTTGAAATTCTGGAAGACGGCCGAGACTCGGGTTCAAAGACGCTGGGAGCCAGAACATCCGACGATTCTATACGAAACTCTATGAAATTTTAGAGAAAGTCATTAGGATTTCTATTTCTACGCCTATCAAGAAATCCTCACCGCCACTTTTTGGGTGATTAACATACGAGGGAATGTATTGTCAGATCCGGGAGGTAGAGATGGGCCTTCTCTAGGAGCACCCCAAAGCTCCTCATTCCACTTCACGCTTTCCTTGCCCTATCCATAGTTGAAGTTACACCATCAGTTACAAGTGCTCCTCCATAGGAAAAAGGTGCGGGGTGGGTGCGACTCACCCTCTGACACTCTCCGCTCCAGTAGTATTCAGCTGCTCTCTCGAGTTGGCCGTTACAAGACTATTAAACGTTATTACGCCGATTAGAGAAATGATGTTTGTGAGAAATGACGATAGCTGTGGGGTTGTCTGTAGCCGAACCTTCAAACTGAGCACAGCGTCATCTCGTGGGATGCCTAGTTGCGCCAACGCATCGATTTTAGATTCATCAACGCCAATTTCCTTCATCTTAATTGGGGGTAAAACTTAGAGAGCGACTTGTTAGTTCAAAAATGACGGAATAGAGAGAGGTCGTCTTGTAGTGGTGTTCGTTCGCAACGTTCGATGCCTGAATGCCAAGAGACGGTGGGCGTATGCATGGCTTACCGATCCCCGCCTGCCTGTCACAGGACATTGCCTGTGATTATTATACAATCTGACTGTAATATCAGGGTCATGGTCTAGATATACCTCTATCCCTCAGAACAAAAAAAGTTTCTACATTATGCTATAGAGTAGAAATCCACAGATTCACCCATGCGCCCGAGTTATGTCACCGCCCATAGCCACTTTATCTATGAATCGCAAAGCCTTAGATTAGAAGGCATCTAGCATATCGAGAATCCCAGTGATTCACATCCTTCTATATGCCAAATACTGAGACAAAAGTTTTTGTAGTTTTAGACACTCATTTATTCTATATATTTGTATTTGGGTACGTTCCTAGAACTTACACTGGTTAGGAAACTTTCTATTATCTAAAGGCTGCGGAATCCATCCTTGTTGAACACCAGCCAACCAGCTCCACGCTCCTGGGCCTTTGAACGCCCAAAAGAAATACCCATTAGAACCATGCTCAAATACGTCTAGCTGAGCTTCCATGTAGCTTCTGACAGCATCCTTCATCGGTTCCTTCCAACTTTTATTATCCACATTCTGACACTGACAGCCGGCAATGTTACAGGAAGTCCCAGCTGTATTAGTACCGTCAGGGTAGATATCTGTAGCACCAGACCATTCACCGACGTATGTAGACATAAATCCTTTGGATTTCTGAAGTTGGGCAGCCCAGCCACAAGATTTCTCTATGTGCTTCTCCTGGGTGAGAGTTTTATCTTCGGCCACAAAGCACTAAATTCATGCCAATAAAGAAATTAGACGTTTAATAAAGGGGTTTTTTTTTTAAACTGGAATACCACTAACCTGGTAAATATGGGTATCAATACCTAGAAGACCACTCTCAGGACCACCAGCATCAGTCCTAGCAGGAAGGCCTTCCCAACTAGAGACACCCCTGAATGCGTCATGCATGATGATCATTAACTTTTTATTTTCGGCCGCCTCTCTGACAGCCTAGTAAGCGTCAACAGCAAACTGATATGTCGTATCAAAGTTGTTATTTCTCCACGAAATGGGCTCATTGATAAGCTGGATACCAGCAACAACATCTACATATTTGTTGCTCCCATATTTCTTCACCATAATCTTGAGGATCTCCTTGGTTCGCTCAAGATTACCGCCTTTCTGCCATGAAACTTCTCCTAAACGCCCAGAGTTATCAAACCCGTTCTGAATACCGGGAGCACCATGAAGGTCGACCCAAACCTTCATGTTGGCGGCGCGTGCCCACTCGATAACCTTATCCATCCATGCTGCAGCACCTTTGACATATGGTGTATCTTTGTTATCAAATGCCCAGAACCTGATCGGAATGCGGAGCCTAAATAATGATAGGTACTGTCAACAACCTTGAGAATAATCATATACAAAAACTATGAGTACTTACGCATTAATTCCAGAGTTAGCTAACTCTGTGACGATAGCCTGATTGAACCATGTCCCTCCCCAATAGGCTTCTAGTATAGTTTTACACTTATCTGCGCCTAGTGACTCACAAAGAGCCCATTCATCCGCGCTATTAGTGTTCGCAAACGGCTCGGGGCTCATCCACTTTTCTAACACAAGCCAAGCTCCGATATTAACTATAATATACAAAAAAATCAGTCTAATTTTCCATATATATGAGTACCTGAAGCCCACCTCCCCGGATAAATTTTGTGGCCACTACTGACTGAGAAAAGACAATTCCAGATACCAAAGTTGTAAGAATGACATGTCCTCGCATTTTCAATAGCTTTAATTAGCTTGGATAAACCTTTTCAGAGATGATAAATTAGAGTACTGAGTAAGTCGTCTAGACCACTCTTCAGAAACAGAAACGAAACACTCTCGATAAATAAAATGAACGAACAAGAACCGTCAAGGCACCGAGAAAAGAGCAGTCTAGCAGAGAATAAATTAAAAAGCGAACGAAAAACGATAAAAGTCTGCAACTAAAAACAAAACAGAAACAGAGTGAGGCATTCCACCAGTAAATTATATAGAAACTTACGCAAAGATCAGAAACATTTATTCCGGTACCTCCAGCTATGGCTCTTGTCGGTATAATACGGTGATCATTTTCGTAACTCTGTTCATCTTGACCGGTTCCAAACTACACCATACGGTGTGATGTCGTACGAATACCGGTAACACCAAACCCATGAACTTGGTGTTTCCACCCCGGGTACATATCTCCATACAACCCCCTGGGTCCACCAAGACAAAAAAAACCATAGTCCGGATATATATGAAATTGAGGTACTTTCCGTATTCCAAGTTTTCGTGCGCTCACGAACTATAAGTAAGCACATTCTTGATCAGTGTGTACTCACGAATGCGAGAGATGACTATATTCATGATGAGAGCCTAGCCCTCGCGATTCGTCACACAGTGATCAGTGCCGTGTGCCGAGGTTCCTGAGTGCATTAAGGTTCCTGAGTGCATTAACTCTTGCGATGAAGATGAAACATCTAACGGCTGCTGTGGTACCGATCTCGCCTAGCTATCTAAGATTTGAAGCATGGGTCTTTTTCCCGTGAGCCCTGTCTTGGATCCGTGGGGGAGATGGGTGAAATAGGGTGTTACTTTTAGAATCTACAGGAGGGAAAGGCGTAACAGATACCCAAACACTAGAGTAATTGCTTTGTCATACGTTTTTAGAATTCACGGCGCACTCAATCCACTGTATTCGAGTATCTCTGCGCTCCTGCGCGTGTTCCTATTTGAGACGTTACCCCCACCCAGTAAAATGAATGAATCCGCTTAGATCTGAGGGGTATAACTTCGCATGCATACCTGAATTCTATAGTGCGTGCCATAATCTTGACTGGATTCTCTATGCCTATCAATAGGTATGAGTTAATAGATATCTGCAGTTTCGTTTCGTGATTCCGATGCACGTGCTCGCCTATTGGTTCTAGGCCCAACCCCGGCCTCTGGGCTGTATCTGGATCATCGATCCGCAATAACTCCCTAGAGGGGGCGTTTTAAGCGCTGGACGAATAACAGTAGTCGCTAAATTGCCATATATAATTAGCTACCAGGGTTGTACAACAATAACTGATCAAGTGGTAACTGCTAAAGGTGGGGTGAATTACACACCTATGGCTCTCAACAAAAAAAAAAAAGAACATGTATGATGATTCTAGAAGCGGAAATACACCTCTAGGGGGTAGACTTTGCAGCTCAGCTCCTACTACCAATTGTGGATGGCGCAAATCCTCCCACTCTCTAGCAGGAGCACTGTTTTCTTGTTTAATCATTACCCTCGGATATCGCCTTCGGTCAACAGAAAGAGACCACGGTCTTTTTTGCGATAGCCAAGTTAGGGGCTGTAATATGATGGATATCGCTCAAAGAGGATCAGAGATCGGTCCAGTCCGTATCGATGAGCAGCATACGAGATCGAGTTACGTTTTAGAGACAGGACATCGATGATCCCTGTAGTCACCTAGTACTAGTAGTGCCCTTTTGAACAACGGAATAACGACCGCCGGAGCTTTACTTGTTGAACGAGGAATATTCCGAGTCCCCATAGTAATACAACAGCCTTCTAGTGTACTTTTATACATGATCTGGGGTCGTAAATATATCTGAGGCATGAAGATACCTGATCAACAGTCGGATAACGGATTCGGTATGACGAGGGGGGGGTCATATACACTTCATCTATCGAGACAGATATGCAGATATTGATCTTCCCAAGATGATGGGTCCAAGATTTTGATCAGGTCGGTAATCAAGCTATAATCCTTCTTCTTCTACTTCAACTTGTTAGTCAAAGACTAAAACAAGGCATGAGGATTTGCAAATAAACCACCCACCGCGTATATTCGACCCAAAAGAGGAGGAGGAGGAGGAGGAGGAGAAGGAGGATTCTCGGCCGGCGAAAGGTTAAGAAATCAAGCTCGAGAACATGGAAAGTTCCGAAACAGAATCCATGAATAGTTGGCTAGACAGCAAGAGGACCAATTCTGAGGTTGTGATAAGTAGAGTGCTCGGTCCCAACCTCGTCATGTTTCTTGCAAGAAGCTAGTCACGCGGGGGCCATTAGTCTTATCTATCTGAACGCTCGGTGTTTTCCTGTAGGATTAGTATGCGTAATGTGGCGACTTGACAGCTAACCCGAAGTTTGATTTATCTCCTTCGCCGTTTGTTTGCGCTTTATTGATCTTCAGGAAGAGTCGGTCGATCCTGTAACTCAGCCGCCGCGGGAACGAGACGCTGGAAGGTGCGGGGAAGCGCTGTCTCTCCGAGATCGCCTGACGTCTGTGTCCAGAGCTGGGCTGTTAGAGAATGCTCGAGCTCGTTTGAACTTCTGTGGGTAGTGTCTGAGAAATCTACCCGTAAGTTGATCCATTCGCCAGGTTTGTTCTGTTGCACGTGGCCAAGAAGTGAGGTTTCATCGAGAGGGTTCCATCATAGATCAGGCAGCAGTTATTTGAGCAGCCTATCTTCGCGTGAATCTAGAGGACATAGACATGTTCTCGCCTATAGATGCTCACTGGTGACTTTTTACTATATTCATTCACCCTAGATGCATGATTACTCGAGGGAGGTATTAATGCGAGTGATAGTTTATGACTGGGTGCACCACCAGAAGATGACACCTGTAGAAACCCGATTTCCGTGCGGATCGACCGTCCATCCATCAGGGATGGAGACAGATGAGAGGCTGGGACAGAATATGAGATATCTCTCACGATACCTGACTTATCTGGCTACTCTGCACGACCAGACTCGGCTTCTTTGCTTATCCTGCTGGTCTTATTGACAAAATGACTTATCCCCGCTTCTTTCTCGAGCTACAGGCGCCATCGAGAATAGTTTGTCTCGGTCTAGGCCATTAGGCTAACCAGATGCGAGGAGCCATGGGCTGCATTGAGTCGACGGCATATAGAGGGGTGCGAAGGAAAAATAAAAAATAAAAATAAAAATAAAAATAAGTAAAATAAATATAAAATGATTTAAAATCGATATATCAACTCCTGATAGCGGTACATACCATCCCCCCACTAGTGTTTATTGCATACCTACATGTATTGATGCACGTACGTACACATGCTCCTATACCCATTTACTTGACACGCAACCCGTACCTATAAAAAAGTCCCGAGGATATTTCGCCTAGAGCCTTGGTCCGCCCCCGGTACTACCAAGCCCCCTCCCAATATTGGTTAGCTACTGACACAAAAGTACATGTAGATAGATACTGAGGAGAGAGTATCAAGATGAGTGGGCATAGGATAGGCACTTTTGAGTACTTTTGAGTATGCACATTCTAGCTGCTAACCCTGGCGAAGGATGGTGAAGATCAAGAATAACGTACATGGATGGTCGGGGATGCAAAGAGCGGGTGGACAGACTTTTCGGCAAGTTTACTCACTGCTTGCAGGCGCTTATTGTAATGAGAAGATGTACACCCGGTACATGAAAGGTGCGTACTCTAATTACTGTAAATACATCCACACTAGGTACTTGTGTGGTTTGTTCGTTGCAGGAATTTACCAGAAACAAGGCATTTTTGCTTTTTTTGAATCTTATATGGGGTCTTTTTTTGGATTGTCTGAATCTGGATCATCTATCTGGAGGGGATCGCGATGGCGCTGTGCTGCGGGAAAGCAAACGCTGGGTATTTCTGAGTACTGAGACTGCGACCGGTGACATGTGCTCACCTGACCCTACCCCCCTGAACCGTGAGAGGGTTACATAGCAGAATAGGTCTAGCCACCACCCACCACCCACCACCCACCAACCGCGTCGAGGCAGACTACACGAGGAAGAGAAGGAGAGAAAGGAAAGAGGTAGAGAGGTGAGGTAGATAGAGATAGAGAGGTCAAAGATTGAAAGAGAGACCAAAAGGACCAGAGAGCACAAGGGCTTGTGTACTTGACCGCGACTGTTTCCCCCGTGGTTAGAAATTTAACTTAACCTCCGTCCTACCCAGCCAGCATCCCCGGCGATCCTCCAATTTTTTATTTTTTATTTTTATATTTTGCCTCAGCTTATTCTGTCGAGCCTCTATCAACGTCGCTATCCACTCGCTCGCTTTGTCGATAGATCGTGGTTGTTCTTAGCCAGGCTGAACCACACCGGAGCCTGGACGTAACCCGACTCGAGACAAAGGAAGGAAGTCATCCCACCTCACTTTTTTACTTACCTAGCCCTGCCTCTATTTTTTATTTTTTATTTATTTTATTCATTAATCGCACGGCCCACCACCATCACGTTTTGTCACTTTGACATACTTCGGTTATCAGTAATACTACACGAACACGAGTGAGGAGGTTGGGAGTGAGGAGGTTCGAGTAAGTGAGAGGATATTGTGGAACAGAGAGAGAACAAGCAGAAGAAGAGAATAAGAAGGAGAAGAAGGAGAAGGGGAGACAGTGTGGTTGAGTGAGTGAATGAGAACGTGTGACAGGGAGTGAAGAGTTCGTGATTTAGACAGGGAAAGAGAAACGCGAGTGAGCGCGAGAGGAGAAAAAAGAGTGACAGACTCTGACAGACAGAGATTGAAAAGAAAAGAGAAGGTAAGTCTAAAAACACTGCTCATATCTCCATAATTTACACCTACTTTGATTCCTTGATTTCTCTTTTCGCGTTCTTCTGTCTGTTGCCAGTTCATGTATCTGCCCTCTTCGTCTGCCTCTTCTATCGTTCCCATCATCCATATTCCCACTTCCGCGCCCACATATTCCACCATCCACCGCCTCCAGCATCATCATCCCTCCTACCCTGCCTCCTTCCCGCGCGCCCATTTTCCATACATTCACCCGCCCCCAAAACAGCAACGTTTGCTCCCGTCAAAGACAACAAACCCCCCCCCGTTCATCTTTTTTTTTCCCTTTTATTCTCCCCCACACCTCCAACCATCCATCCACAATCTTCCACCACCACTTTCCTTTACCCCCCCTCCGTCTCGGACAAACCATTACACGCACCCCACTGCAAGGTCGCGGGGCAGACAGACCTTTCTGCCCAGACGTTCCCGTGACTCTCTCATTACTACCAAAACTAGCCCTATCACGTGTTGACATTTATCTCGTCTAAAGCTCTCTCTTGTCTTCCCGAATAAAACCGCCGCGCCCATTCCTCCTACGGATCTATCTAACCCCCCCACCCCCGGGGACTCATCAATCGACAACATCACAAAAAAAGGATTCGCTCTTTTGAAATTCGGATTTTCTCGAGTTTTGAATCCAAGATAGCTACATATACTTAAAATTCATACATAAAGAATCTGTGGCCACCTTCTCGGTAGCAGACACGAAAACAAGAAATAAAGAAAGCGCGCCAACAACGAACACAACGAACGCAACGAATGCCGATGGGCGACCAGCACCACGATCTCTACCACGACGACCAGGCCGACGCCCGGCAACCACAGCAGTCTTCCCCGGTGTCTCATCTCCAGGATCCAGCCACCGGTGCGTCGGCTTCCACGTCGCCCCAACTGTCTAACGCGTCTGCTTCGCACAAAAGGAAACGAGACTCGATCGACGATTCGGAGGGACGAGAGGATGGGAGGTCGTTGCGTGAAGGAAGTAGTAGCGGTCGCAGAGCATCCTTCAAACAGTCATCTCCTAACCTCAGCAACGCTGGCTCTTTTATGCCAGTAAATACAAACTCCAAAGCGAGTCCAGCTGGAAGTCCCTACGGTTTTCAACCGATGAGCAACTCTTCCTTGACAACGATGAATGGTTCAGCCAATGCAGATGCAGCAAATGCTGCATTGGTTGCTGCTGGTGCGATGAGCGGGATGCTGCCTCAGATGACTGTCCCGCAACCAACATCCATGGGATTTGCCCCAGTAGATGGAAGTGGGAAGACCGGGGAACATAGCCAGATAGACAATAACTTTGGTGCCTTATCTCCTCCACCAGTAGAAGGGCATACAGAGGGCGTTGGCGGGAACCACAGCACTCCAGGAAACCATAGTCACAGCCATGGGTCACCTCCAGTTGGATCATCGGGTAATCCGAATCCAAAACCCCAGGTTGGGACAGAGGAGTGGCATAGAGTCCGACGAGATAATCACAAAGAAGGTATGTTGATAGGTTTCAAAACCTAGTACTTATCACTTGGGTTAATATCATAGATTACTAACAATTCCTCTTTTGAAATTTAGTCGAGCGACGTCGCCGAGAAACCATTAACGAGGGCATCAATGAACTTGCTAAGATTGTACCAGGCTGTGAAAAGAATAAAGGCTCGATCCTACAACGCGCCGTCCAATATATCCAGCAGCTGAAAGAAAACGAAGCTGCCAACATTGAGAAATGGACACTAGAAAAAATTCTAACGGAGCAAGCCATTTCAGAGCTTAGTGCAAACAATGAGAAACTACAGAAAGAGTGTGAACGGGCATGGCGGGAAGCAGAAACATGGAAGAAAAGTTGTCTGCAAGCTGGCGTAACAAGGGACGGCGGTGCTCAGGCCGGCGGTTCGTCATGACATCCAGCTATTTAGGCTCGCTGGGTTGCCTGGAGAACAAGGATCTCAAAAAATCATATCGTTGGACGTGGGCTTCAATAGTTCAGGGATGACGAGAAATATGATACCCATGAAACTCTGAGCAAGGAGAAAAGACACGAACTCATGACCACAAAAATTGATTGACACCAATATCCTGTTCTTTCTACTCCCTACATCATTTCTTCAGGAGTCAACTTGTGGGATTACTTCTCTTATTATTTCAATTTTAGCTTTTCCCCCCTTCTTTTTCTTCTTTTCTTTTTTCATGTCAGTTTTATTGGAGCATTGATTCTCGGCGAGGATAGTTGGGAGTAGTGATGAGAATGGACATGATTGATAATATCGGGTGGGATTGCTTTTTTTCTGATCAGACACTTATCCAATTTTCATATCATTATGTTTTCCCTTTTCAGCCCGTCTTTTGAGTTCATTGGGTCATGGAAGTTGGTTTATTATTCAATTACTTTTCTCGTTTTATTCGTCATTTCTTTAAGGGGGGGGGGGGTTATCTGCTTGAACACGATTACACAGCATCAGGTATCTACACTGGGAAAACTAATGAGCCGGTCATTTTTACTGATGTAAGTCAGGGATTCCGGGTGTTTTTTTCTTTCGACTTATGAGAGTTTGAAATTCTCTCTAGGGTAGTATTTCTCGTGGATTCGAGTTTCTTTTCTTTCACATCCAGACCGAGCGTATTTTTACTCATTGGAACAGGCGGTTGTTTCGTTTAGCTATTTGGCTTCTGGACTATCTTGCTTGGGTTCGCACAAACTCTACCTTTCTTTGGCTACCTATTTTCTGTTCTTATTCGCTGGACCTGTCCTATTGGTCCCAACTTTGCGGTACATAAATGATTTTTCCTCTCGGGTTTCTTCAGGACGAGCTACATAGTTTATATGTCCTATCATTCACCTCTCATTTATCACTGGTTTTTTGTCTATCTACTCTCTCCCTTCTTCTGGGTAATGAGAACCTGTAACTGTACGTAGGCTATTTTCCCTCTTGCTTGGCTTCTACCATTTATTGTTCTTTGGTTCATTTGTGTTTTCATTTCTCTTGCTCTTTCGTTTCGGGCATGGTTTTCTACGAATATCATACCTAAGTTCTTCCCCTGATCTGATCTGTCTGGATCTGTACATATCATACACCCGTATAAACGTACACAGCGATGGACCAGGGTAGGGAACGGCACTTCCCCCCTGAGTTTTACATCGGAGTATCAGCCACCTGATCATGATCTCAAGTCCTGATATATCCCGAAGCCACCTTCGTCAGACCCCACTAATATGTAGTGCATGACGTGCTCATGCGTGCATGAAATCACCTACTCGCTCGTAAGAGATGAAATCGTGGGGGTAAAGGTGCGGGGAAGAAGTGGAACAAAGACGGACCGAAAGAAAGCTATATACATGTATCGTAGCTATATATAAAAAAATGCAATATTATAAGAATAAGCAAGCCCTAGCGATATTTTTTTATCTCTATTTTTTTTTAAAAAAAAACCAATTTAAAAGAGTTACAAGAGTTGAGCTATTAGAGTACTTCCACCAGGGAGGATCCTTCTGTTCTGCTTCTTATAACTAGACACTTTGCCTGCCTATTCACTTCACTCCTTTCACTTAACCAATGTATATCTTACAAGAAAACTATGTGTACAAAAAAAAGGATAAGGAAAATCTGATGCCTAGAACAAATGAGATCAAAGTTGAAGCTGACAACAAAACAATGCTAGAAGCCACCGAATGGAAAAATGAGGAGCCACCCGAAAGAAACAAATCACACCCCAGTACTCCATTTTGAGCCTCAGCGGTCTACCTCGGAACCAGCCACCAGCTATCTGCAACCACTTAAGTATATGCATTACCATGCCGCCGCGCGCAATTTCCAATTTTTAAATAACGGATACTTACATAAGTTCGTGATTCATCCTTTCCTCACCCCTATGTTGAAATACTTCCTGTATCTCTCTTCCAAGTCCACAAATTACATAGCATTACGCACTATTCACAATCCCGCTTTCTAACTCCGCCTTGAATTTTTTCCAGGTCCTGGAACCTCGCATACAAGCAGGTCTTCCGTTCCTCGACCTAAGCAACCATAGACCTTTACGTTGCCCTTGCTGACGCCTACTACAACAGAAGTCCCGGCGTATGATGCCTCGCGCTCTACCCCTATCCTGTTACAAGCAACGAATATAGTCTCCCCTGATTGCCCTTGGGGTCCTTGATCAAGGACGGGTTGTAGGCGCTGTATCCAATATGCGAGGGTGTCGGCATCGGGAACTTGCGCTTGATCTACTAGGGATGACTGCGGTTGAGATGTGAGCCAAGCCATAGGCATAAGTACTAAGTCTGCTTTGCTATCGAGAACGTGGTTTGCAAATTCGTAGTTCTCAAAAGGTGTTTCAAACCGCCGGGGGTTGAGGTCCATGCCTTAGGAAATTATGTCAGCAACATATTTTTTTTCTTCCTTTTGCCTCTACTTATCTATATAGAATAGTGGTCTGGGAATGGTCATTAGTTGAGGAAACATACATATTCCCATCGCAAGTTTTCCCAAGCCATCGGGCATTTCCCCAGTAAAAAACCCTTCTCTACCTTCCTCAGCCCAGGTTTCATCCGTATTGAATAGGAAGTGCTTCCTATAATTCACAAGCACGTTTCCTTTTGGTGATACCAGGACGGCAGAGTTATACCGAGACATAGAACCTTGCGGGGATGAGGGGGAATGTGCGCAATATTCGGGATATCCCAAGGCTACATAACATCCAAGACGTCTGGCAATTGATCGTGCCCATACTGTTGATGGACCTGCAGCTGTGGGTTCTAGATGAAACTCAATTTCTTCGGCGGATTTGAAATTGTAACCTGATATTTAAGAGACGCAGCTGTCAGCTGGACAAAATTCTTGGCCAAAAAAACACTAAATTCAAGACTAGCGATAAGGGCATGATATCATACGACACATAGAATGGAGGCATAGTGGATAAATGATACGTCGAGTTTTGAATAAAGATGAAATGAGATGAGATATGCAGGATAGGAAATATGTCATCACGATAGAAATGAGCAAGAGCGCACCTGAAAATGCCATCTCAGGAAGAATTAGTAGATCAATGTCAACAGGGTCAGCTCGCGAGATTATTGTCTCCGCTCTCTTTAGGTTATGGGCTATATTCCCTAGTTGGGGGTTGAACTACAGGCAATTACAATGTAAGCGCTTTGTTACGGAAAACAACCATCGTTGTACGGATAGTATGATGGATGAACGGGAGTCTGTCTGGTATTTTCTCACCTGTAAGCACGCGATCTTCATGACTGTTGACCTTAGCAGTACGGAAACGTGGTATTATTATTTGTAGGATCCGGAGAAGGGGGGTAAATAATTTAATGTGGGCGGAGAGGAGGTGACGAGGCTATGGATATCGGAGACCGGACGGAGGGGGGGCGGAGAGAGAAGTTTCGAAAGCCACTGAACGGAGAGAGAGGCAGTAGTTTTAATAGGGTAGAGAAGATGGGGGCAGCTCTGAATAGTTAGGGGGGCAGCAAGGTGTAAGGCGTCGTTTCGGACAGATGCAGAATGCTTGAGAGCTCTTTCACAACCTAGCCTGACGAGGATACTAACTGGAGCTGTGATGGACGTAGCCAACGTCGTACGGAGGGTGATGCGGTAATAGAAACGTGGTAAAACCAGCGATCGCAGTTACCCTCAACCGTTATATATCTACGAATGTAGCAATACTAGGAGGAAGTAGCGTCTGGAACGGGAGGAAAGGGGAGGGACAGCGGTGAAGCAAAAATCTGTGATAACGATACGGATTTTGTGCGTTGTACTCACTTCTCTATACTCGAGGGGCACCCTGGTCTCTGGCAATTTTCCCAGCGTCATACAATTGTCTACTGTGGCTGCTGTCGGGAATGTCAAAAAGTGGGGCCCCGCGCTTCTTGGCAAGGGACGACTGAAGAAAGAGGCGATTGATGGGCAGGAGATCCGAGAGGGCTGCTGAGCAGGGAAAGGCAGGGAAGGGGGGGAAATGGGAAGGTGTCCCCGCCCTCGACTAGTGCTTCGTACAGCCCAAACACATCTCCGAGAATCTGGAGTGCATGTTGGTAACTGAAAAAAGGAAAATAAGAGCTACAGGGGCGCGTAAGGGAAACAAAATCAGAGGAAGGGCATCAACGGCTGTAGAATAATGCCTGATGTATCTACGGCCAGAGATGCCTGAATATTTCTGCCCATGTAGGCAACCCTTTTCTACTCAGTTAGACCGAAATCTTGCAGGTAGCAGGGCCATAGTCAAAAGTACCAGTATAACAGATTTCCATATCGTAGTCTTTGAACCGAAAAAGCGGGGAAGCGTGAGGAGCTGAGGATGTACACAGTAAGGTATGCATAAACCCTTGGCCAGTCTGATCTGGGAGTAACTACGACAGGAGAACAAACTTGAAAGGGAAAGAAGACTACAGGGTTCAGAGCAGAGTTTTGTGCAAGGGTATCAGAGAAATAGATAAAGATTTATATTAACTGCAGCTTTTATTGTATTGGGTGTGAGTGGCGCGGACCTCTCTCCAGGTCCTCGTGATGGGCACGTTGGGCACAATAGAAAGTACCAGAGGAATCGTCAAGAAATTTAGGAATATAGGTGGAAATACAAGGCTGAGGGCCTTATTATCTCCCAGATAGTAGGTGCACGTCGTATACTTGCCAAAGTAGGCCAAGCTGTTGTATGTATATACATGTACCCGCCGTGTTTTAGAGATTTTATGAACCCACCATTTAGGTTTCATAATTTCTGAATCACGAGTGCAGAAACGGGTTAATTGTCAGGGACTTTACGCCCTTCAAGCCACGATCTACCTGCATTACGCATGCGATAACCGGCTTACTTTAAGTTTCTCTCTCGGCTTCCTGCGAAGGTCGACTGCTCCTTCAGGAATATCGGTAGCCGTCTTAAACGCAAGACTGACAGGAGTGTGTAGTTTCCACAAGGCCTGGGTTATCTATCACATGGTACAGACAAAATAGGCTATGGATTATTGATACATGTAGTCAAACTCCCCGCCTGTGGGAAAGGTTCTATCCATCATTTCCCTCACATAAAAGGTTTCACCTTAAATCTCTATAGCTAGTCTCTTCTAACGTATATTGTGACAATTTACCTATACATGATTGAGGGAGCTTAAGTGTAAGACTTACCCTCTTGTTTAGAGATAAGGATAGATATATATACATGTATGTAGTTGATCTAAGGAGACTATTTATACCCTATAATATTTTACACCGCTTGTTGTACGGAAGGACCTCCGTGTAAAGGATGATTAAATAAACAATGTCGTACAGGGTAAGTACGTATAGTAAAGCGTATTTAGTTTAATCTACTCTATGATTGTGGCTGATGCCCTCGGACGCCGTTCATCGGAGAAATAACAACTCTGCACATAAAACTTAAACCTTGGCTTCTCAAGTATAATATAAAAAGGCCCATGTCATCTTCAGGGAACACAAAGCGTGATCTTTATGCATCACGATCTGGAGATTTTTTTGGGCCTTTATGACGAACCCTTAGACACAATAGGCCGGAAAATCGGAGAATTACTTAAGGGATGATAATTGTACAGGCTGAAATCGCGTATACTCGAAAGTTTTGGATTAGATTCTTGCACGGGTGAGGCATAATGAAATATCGATCCGGTGGGGCCCCGGGTACATATATATATTGTGGTAGGATTTTTTTTCTGCTCCTAACTAGAACTCCCCTCCCCTCCCCTCCAGGAGTGGGGATTGGGGTTTAACCAGGTTTGGAGTCGTGACACATGTGCCTGCGCTCTACTCTAGTAGGCTGTCCCCACATTGTACCGGTACAAAGCAATCATCCCCGCGGTCGTTAGTAGTAACGACCCGAACGACCCGAACTACCAGAATTCTACCTTCAGAACCTCGTAACCGAGAACTAAACTAGCGAGATCACATCGGATTTATCGTTGCTGGTGCTAACCCGGAGATGACGGGTGGTATGCAATAAGTCAAGTATTATTGAAGCTTAGTTTCCAGTTTGATTTTCAAGTAATTTTATTGGTGTATAGCACTTATGAGCAGAAGAAAATTAGGTATAATAAGGAAAATCTCAAGGGTTCATGGGCGGTCATTCCCTAGCGCTATCACTACCATCGCGGGGCCGGTACTCGACCTCATTATCTGCGAGAAGCGTGATGACTTCTTCTGGGAGCTTTATTCGGGATTTCTGTCAGCCAAATCTACACCCCCCCTAACACTGGCATGATTGGCAGAAATTTAAAGTCCCACTCACATTTCCACTGACCTTCACCGCGTACATACCCCTGGCGAACGTATCAAGCCTTTGCCACTTCGCTACCCAGGACTTTGTCGGTTCCCTCATCGTAATCAGCCCTTCGAATACGGGAGAGGTACAGTCCTCAACTAAGTCAGCCTGGCCGCGGTAGTGGAGCATTTCTTCGCAGTTTGGGCATCCTTCTTTGACAAATCTCTAGATGCACACAGCTGTCAATACCTGATCAAGAAATGTGTCCTGGTTGGGAGTGCAGCGTACCTGTTGGGTTTGAACAATCGAGCAGACCATACAGGCCCGTAGGTGGCGGTACTGGCTTGTAGTGACGAAGTTAGAGCCAGACATTGTACCTGTTGTATGTTTACGGTCGGTGAAGGGTTGAATGAATGAAAGGACTAAAGGTAGAGTGTTGTACCACGCGCAGACCCTCAAATGGATGACTAATTTATAGATCAGCCTTCTCTCTATATTTAGGATGGCTAAATTTCCACACCCGGTTTCGTGCTAAACCCTAAGGACTACGTGCTTTGAAGGTGGACTAAATGCTCGATTCTATTTTGTTCTATGTTAGCTATGGCAGGAAACAAAGCGAGCGGTTTGCTATGAGAGGTATGTTAATATATATACAATAGTTACATGTGTCCCAATGTTACCTTTAGCTCGCTACACATGTGCGTAAGGACATATTGACATGACTTGGCGTATATAATATATACCACGGTACCAAACACAGAGAGCGCTGTACTATTACTAGCTGAGGCGGTGGGATTTGCTATTGGGTTGGACTTGACGCCTATTTACTAGTTTTAATTAAGCCTCAATATTTAATCGACCAGTCTGAGAATTTCTTCAATCACACAGCCCTATTCGATATTGCCGAGATATTAAGTATTTTCTGATGCCAGGGTTGATCTGATTTTAAGGTACGTGTTGGAACGTACGAAGTAGTGGAAAATATTTAATTTCGCCTCAAGTAGAATCCCAATATATAAGAATATACTCGAGTGCTATGGGGCGTCAAATATGTCAAAAATAAAATTCTCTACCGGCAGAGATTATAGACCAACATACTGGAATACAATATAAAAATGGATCATCTAGCTAGCTGTCTACGTAACGTACTCTTAAATGAATGACGCTTTAATTATACACTAAGCTGGACCCGTGCCCCATACAATTCCTATTATTTTGTATGGTATGCATACCAGCTAGCTAGTCCTGTACACAACGTCTACGGAAGCGTAAATTGGTCAAAAGTTTGTTTGTTACAGGTGGTATATAAACCAAAGTACAAAAACAGTAGATTCCAGCGCTTGTACATGCTATTTTCACTGAATCCATCACCCTGTACTTGAGTCAAAATTAATTTACTAAGACAGGTACTTAGATATTAGTGATAGTGGCCTAGTCATTTTGCTACTTAATTAAATTAACTAATGCTAATTAAGAGCTCTTGACCGGGGATGGGGGGGGGGCAATCAGGGAGGCGGAAGAGGAAAGCGGATAGAAGGTATATAAGTATATGAGGAGAATAGACAAAAGATGGAAGTGTAGAGGAGAAGCAGAGAGAGAGAAAAGGACGGATGGTGGTGTGGAATTGGATAGCAGTGTCCTACATGTAGTTTGTTTTGGGGTTATTGTTCTTAGTGTTTGGATAGAGCTATAGGCTAGAGTAGAGGAATATTATAGCCTATTGGGCTTATGTATTTATTGAGGGGAAAAAAAGAGCTCTTGACTAAAGTACAAGGTACCGGAATCTAGCGTTTCTGTCCTTTGGTTTATATAATTATAATTGGTGCGCGGTAATAAATAGATATTTAACCGATTTACACTTCCATAATATGTACAACCTAGCTAGCTCTACGTCTCTATTACTAATATGTAGTACCATTAATCCTGTAGCTAAAATATTAGATATCACTCGGGTCATCTATATTAATTAGGAATAGCACTAGCTAGCTAGGCTGAGTCAGGATATATATGTCTTCTTTAACACGTTGATTTATTTCTAGGATTTATGCTAAGGCCCGCGATATTTATGTATATTTTATGGAAGCGTAAATCAGTTAAAATCTACATGTAATTTACCGCCGGTGGTAGGTTCAAGCACAAAAACGCCGAATTTCAGCGCCTGAACGTGCTACTACCATTGAATCCAGAACTCTTACTTAACCCAGGACTTCGAACTGTTTTTTGAGTTTCTTTTCTTTTAGAAAGATAAGGTGACATTTTATTTCCGGGTATAGAATCAAGCATGCAGTTACAAACTATGACCCAAGGTATTTGAGAAGTTACTAGGTTTATTATATATGTTCTGGCCCGTTGGAGGGACGTCCTCTATATGGGTCAGCCTACGTCCCCTGTATGGGTAACAACATAAAAAACCCCTGGCTACAAAAAAACACTCAGAACAAAGCTTCCAGCCTCCTACAAGTTTAATAAAGCATAGTATAAAATCCAAAAAAATCTCAAGATAGATTCATATTTTCTAGCTATTATTCTTATTCTTTTGAGTGTGCCTGTATTAATTAAGCTATACTTTGTTGGCTTGTCCATGGGTGTCCCTCCAACGGGTAGGGCACCTAACAGATTGCCCGTTGAGGGGACGTCCCCCCGATAGGCACGTCCCCCCAACGGGCCAGAACATATACTTGAGACTTCAGGTGGTAAAGTGACTGGATATAGATAGGCTACTCCACACTATAGAGTATAGTATCTAAGCACCTGTCTTAGTAGGTTTATTTTGGCTCAAGTGCGGAGCGCTAGATTTAATGAGGGAAGGGCGTGTATATTCACTGGAATCCAGTATTTTATACTTGAGATTTACTACCAGCAGTAAATTAGGTTTCGACTGCTTCTATAGAGCTAAATGAGTTTAAAAACATCAGAAATTCAGGAGTATATAGAAGCTTAATGTAGGGTGTATGTCCGAATTAAATGATACATCGCTAATATATTATAAAACCGCAGAGCTGATAGTCGCCTGCAGATGTGGGCCCCTGATCTATAAGAATACGGTTGGGACAAAGAATTGCAAACAATATATATAGTGAGAATATTCCTATAAGAAAGGTGTTCTCGCTAAATCTGGAAATAATTATTCTGGATATAGTCTAGTGGGGCGTTTTGAGGGGCTGGCTGCTGAGAATATTCTTATAAATAATGCTCTTATAGACAGAGAATGTTACCCCTGGCGTGGATCAGTCATCTAGGTCATCTGCAAGTTATTCGGAAGTCCAATCGCTGGCAGGGTGTGTTACTAAGAAAACGTGTAAAGCCGTGTCTAATAGCCCCCCAACACAACTGGCTACTAAGACCACAACATCACAACTAGAGATCGCGTAACTTGTCTACATATTCTTAACGTTTATATATCTTCTGCTTATGCTTTCATGATAATCTACTATTTTGTTATTGAATTTCAAACTGTTGCATTGCGTTGAGAGGGCTCTAAAAAATTGTTAGACATGGCTGTAAATGTTGGCCTAGAACTGAGGGTACATGTAGTATACATACTTCGAACTCTATGTAATGTAAGTGCATAGACATATGATTATGGGGAGAGTTCTGAGAGTCTAGTCTTTACCCTGGCCTGGTCGGGCTAAAGTAGGAGAAGATGGCATACCATATTGGGATTGTAATCTAGAAGCAGTCAAAAGGATCCAGCTAGAGTGCATGAGAATTACGACTACAAGATAGTAGTTGTAACATGTCGTATCTGGATTCTATGTTGACTCACTAGTAATCTAGAAGCGGCTACAAGGATCCGGCGGGGAAGTCGTTACCATCGGGGTTCAGTTTGGCCGGCCGGTCGCTATTAGAAATCGGAAAAGGGGATGGTAGAAAGAAGCATTATTAAGCCATAGAGCTGGGATCATAGAAGTGGCGGAAAGTTGATGCTCTGCAGACGCCCTGCTGGGGGGATTTGGTGTAATAGGCCCAAACCCAGATAGCTAGCCGGCAACGTTAATCACCTTTGTCTTCGCGTACCTGCTACTTCTTCTTCCCATCATCACTGTGTTAGGTTCAACACCACCACCATCAGTTATTCCTACCAAACCGCTACCTGTGGGCGTTTGTCTTCTCTCCCACTCTAGACTACCATTTTGTGAACCCTGTAATTATAATATCTTGTCTTTAGCCGAAGATCTCGAGAGATTTGAGGGTAAGCGGTGGAGATGTTCTGTGGCGATCCAGAAGGTTAGTTCTTGCCTCGCGTCTTGTTGTACCACCTCGCATCCTACTCGTAGTACATACTAACATACCGGCTCGTGTAGGATGGGGTCCTCTATCTCCCACTGGCAGAAGTGATTTCACACCTTGTTTCCTTGACTCTACGATTGATATAATCAATTTATCTATGATTATTCTTGGATCTTTTCAGATATTTTGGCTCGTACGCAAAAAGGCATATCCCAGAGAACCTAGCGGAAGTCGAGAGGGCCACTGGTCGTATATTAAAGGAAGAGACTGGGGTTATTGGTCAAAGTTGGTAAGTTAGATAGTATCTTCCTCATGTGTTCTAAATCCCTAGTATTAATGAGAATGGAAATCTGTAGATTTTGGTTGGAATCACAATCGCTGCTTCAGTATTGCTTGCATCTCTGCAAGTCAAATATTCTCCATCATGGGCCTACGATATAAGTTTCTGGACTCCAATTGTCAGTTGCATTGGTCTTGGTGTTGCCTTTGCTATTCACTACTTCGAGTATGGTCGATCTCGAGTTGCAAGTGGTGTACTCCTCTTTTACTGGCTTTTCTTCATGATCGTTCAAGGCGTAAAACTCCGTTCGTCAGTCATTTTTCGTGACGAGCACGACCGCCTCCCGCGACTTATAGTTTTAGCAGTTATTGAAACAGCGGGAGTTGCTGTGTTTCTATTAGAACTGATGATTCCCCAGCTAAAGAGCGACTACGGCGAAATTGGTGAGCAGGATATGGAAAATGAATGCCCTATTGAGACGGCAAATGTCTTCTCTAGGCTTACGTTCGGCTGGATGACACCAATCATGAAGGAGGGGTACAACAAATACTTGACAGAAGACGACCTTTGGAGTCTTCGGAAGAGTGATACTACCTACACTACCGGCGAGAGGTTCAACGAGGCATGGGAAATCCAACTTCAGAATACGAAGCCTAGCATTTGGATTGCACTTTTTCGTGCTTTTGGAGGATCCTACTTTCAAGCATCACTCTTCAAAGTTGTTCATGATATCTTAGCCTTTGTACAACCACAGTTGCTAAGACTTCTAATTTCTTTTGTTGCATCATATAATCTCGGCAACGACCCACAGCCAATTGTACGAGGTGTTACCATAGCAGTAGCGATGTTTGCGACTAGTATAGTCCAGACTGTAGCTTTGCATCAGTATTTCCAGCACGCATTTGAAACTGGTATGAGGATTAAGAGTAGTTTGACAGCGGCTATCTTTAAGAAGAGTATGCGATTATCGAATGAAGGACGGGCCTCAAAGTCTACTGGAGATATTGTTAACTTGCAGGCTGTAGACACTCAGAGACTCCAAGGTAAGACTTGTCAGTGTAATGTTTTGATCTTATATTAATATTTTGTTAGACATAACCCAATATGGGCAACAACTCTGGAGTGCACCATTTCAGATCACTCTGTGCATGGTTTCACTTTATCAATTACTGGGACCTAGCATGATCGCAGGAATAGGAGCCATGCTCATCATGATTCCCGTGAATGGGATTATTGCTCGCTTCATGAAGAAACTTCAGAAAACACAAATGAAAAACAAAGACTCACGTACCCGACTCATGACGGAAATCTTGGCCAATATGAAGAGTATTAAACTTTATGGATGGGGATCAGCTTTTAAGGCGAAATTAGATCATGTTAGAAACGATCAAGAGCTATATACTCTTAAGAAGATTGGCGTTGCCCAAGCATTTGCAAGTTTCACCTGGTCAAGTACACCTTTCTTAGTCTCTTGTATGTATTACCCCATCCTATGTCTAAATATCTAAATATAACTTACACTACCAATAGGTTCAACTTTTGCCGTTTTTGTTTTCACACAGGACAAGCCTTTAACTACCGAAATTGTCTTTCCTGCATTAACTTTGTTTAATCTTCTTACATTCCCTCTTTCTGCCCTTCCCATGGTCATCACAGCTGTGGTTGAGGCTAGCGTGGCTGTAGGCCGTATCACATCATTCTTAACCGCTGAAGAACTTCAGGTTGATGCTGTTGTACGTGAGGCACCGGCTATCAGCCCTGGAGATGAGACTCTCAGAATTACCAATGGGACCTTTACTTGGGACAGGACTGAAGATAACAAGAACGCGCTAAATAACATCAATTTCACAGCGAAGAAAGGAGAACTAAATTGTATTGTCGGAAAGGTCGGCGCTGGAAAGTCAAGCTTTCTACAGGCGCTCTTGGGGGACTTGTGGAAAGTTAGTGGCCAGGTTGTCTTGAGGGGTTCTACTGCCTATGTCGCTCAACAAGCATGGGTTATGAACGCTTCTGTGAGAGAGAACATTGTATTTGGGCATCGCTTCGATCCGGAGTTTTACCAAAGGACGGTAAGAGCCTGTGCTCTGTTGGAGGATTTTGATGCACTGCCCGACGGTGATGAAACACAGGTTGGCGAGAAAGGAATCTCCTTATCAGGAGGTCAGAAAGCTAGGCTTACGCTTGCACGTGCAGTCTATGCTCGAGCTGATATATATTTACTGGATGACCCTCTTTCCGCTGTCGACCAACACGTTGGAAGACATTTAATTGATAATGTCCTCGGTCAGAATGGGCTTTTGGCAGGAAAGACTAGGATTTTGGCAACGAATTCAATTCCGGTATTGAGGGAGGCAAATTACATTCACTTATTGACAAAGGGGGAGATTATCGAATCTGGCAACTACGACTCGGTGATGTCTATGAAAGGTGGTATTTACAATATCATCCGTTATATGAAGGATTCGCGCGATCAAGAAGTCGATGATAAAGCTAGTGATTCATCAACGATTATTGGTACTGGGCCTGGACCATCGCAAGAAATATCGAGTGAAGAGGATGAGGTCCCTGAGCTTGGTAGTATAGCATCCGGGGCAAAACCGAAAAATAGGCGGGTATCACTTAGAAGAGCTTCTGCAGCTAGCTTCAACAAAAATAGACGCGGGGTAGTTAATATGGAGGATGGCACCGCAAAAAGGACAGTTCAAGGGAAAGAGTTCTCAGAGAAAGGAAAAGTAAAATGGAGTGTTTATGGTGAATATGCAAAAGCCAGTAATCTAGTTGCTGTTGCAGTCTATCTAGTTTTCCTTCTTGGAGCCCAAGCCGCACAGGTTGGTGGGAATGTTTGGCTCAAGCAATGGGCCGAATTGAACAGCAAGAAGCGGGAAAACGTACAAGTCGGTAAGTATATTGGCATATACTTTGCGTTTGGAATTGGAGCTGCTGCTCTGGTGGTTCTTCAAACAATGATTCTCTGGGTTTTCTGTGCTGTCAAGGTAAGTATTGATAGGCAGTGCTCGTAAGTTTGTTTTATTTGCTTATGAGAACTTAGGCCGCGCGAAAAATGCACGATAAGATGGCTATTGCTATATTCCGTAGCCCCATGCAGTTCTTCGAGACTACTCCTGCAGGCCGTATTTTGAATCGTTTCTCCAGTGATGTATGTATAGATTCGCGAACTTTGCTGAGGTATTAGATGCTGATTTATATCGCGCTCTAGATCTATAGAATTGACGAGGTCAAACCCTCTGATTGCTCCCATCCATTACAGCTGAATTTTCGCTTATGTTTTTTATGCTTCATAGGTGCTCTGCAGATGCTTTAATATGCTCTTTCAGAACAGCGCCAGATCGATTGCGACCGTTGTAATAATTTCAATAGCGACCCCTCCGTTTATCGCTCTCGTTATACCACTCGGATGCCTTTATCTATATATTCAACGGTATTATTTGCGCACATCAAGAGAGTTGAAGCGGCTAGATAGTGTGTCAAGAAGTCCAATCTATGCTCACTTCCAAGAATCTTTGGGCGGCATTTCTACTATTCGAGCTTATCAACAACAGTCCAGATTTATAGATGAAAACGAGTGGAGGGTTGATGCGAACCTTCGGGCATACTTCCCGTCCATCAACGCAAATAGGTGCGTTTTTTTAATTTTCTTGGCTAAACAGTGTGAATATTTATAACAAATGTGTCTTTATAGGTGGCTAGCTGTACGTCTGGAGTTCATTGGTTCATTAATCATTCTTGGGGCTGCTGGCTTTGCCATCACTGCGGTTGCAAGTGGAAGCGGGCTTTCAGCGGGAACGGTTGGACTTACCTTAGCCTACGCCCTGCAGGTGAGTTTTGAATTTCTCCATCCTTTTATTTCGCTATAGTGTGACTGATCACTTCTGACATCCAGATTACTCAATCACTCAATTGGATCGTCCGACAAACCGTTGAGGTTGAGACAAACATTGTCTCTGTTGAGAGGGTGCTTGAGTATGCAGCCCTCCCAAGCGAAGCAGCCGAAATTATTCCAAGCCAGCGACCAAGCACGAGTTGGCCTGCTCATGGCGCTGTTTCTTTCCAAAATTACTCAGCCCGATACCGCCCTGGGCTGGATTTGATTTTGAAAGATATCAGTCTTGATATCAAGCCTCGCGAAAAGATTGGAATTGTCGGTAGGACTGGTGCGGGGAAGAGTTCTTTGACTCTTGCGCTGTTTCGAATCATTGAACCGGCAAGCGGCAACATAAGTGTTGATTCGGTCAATACTTCAACGATTGGTCTGAGAGACTTGCGGCAAAGGCTAGCTATTATACCGCAGGATGCATCACTATTTGAAGGGACTGTAAGGGACAATTTAGATCCTAGTAATGTGCATGATGATACAGAGCTTTGGACAGTTTTGGAACTTTCGAACCTCAAAGAAAAGGTGTCCTCAATGGACGGTAAACTTGATGCACGAGTACACGAGGGCGGATCTAATCTCTCCGTTGGCGAGCGTGCTCTCGTCAATCTTGCGCGTGCGCTTTTGACGCCGTCCAACATCTTGGTGATGGATGAGGCAACGGGTAGTATAGATGCAAGTACCCCGGCATTATTCTCGCTCCGCGGAGAACTCCGCTTCTCATCTCATAGTCGCCAGCTAACCGTAGATAGGTCGAGACGGATAATATGCTACAGCGAACCATTAGTGGGAATTTCTAAAATTGTGCTTCGTGGTTCCACTGGCTAACTTAATTCGATAATAGGAGACCGATTCCGTGATAGGACCATTCTAACTATTGCCCATCGCTTAGGTGAGTTACTATTAACCATTGCTCATTATTGCCTCAATTATTTAAACTAGGACTAACTAGAACCTTTGCGAATAGATACTATAATTGACAGGTAGTTCATATTCTCTCTTAGTTACTCATAAAATAGAAAGGTCACAATGCTGACCCTAAATTAGTGACCGGATTATTGTCCTCCAGGCTGGCCGTGTGGCTGAATTTGATACACCTGCCTCATTGCTTGAGAACAAGGAGTCCCAATTCTATTCTTTAGTAAAAGAGGCTGGTTTATTAGAGGGGGCTGGTGCGCCATCGAGTTGAGATAAAATGATATCTACATGTAGTTGATTATGAATATTTTGTTACAGTGACTGTATCGTTTATTCCCTCTTAACAATCTCCTTTTAGTCTGTATTTCTATGGTTCTGATTGTATCACTGTTTCTTGTATTATGTGCGAATATTTAGAGTTCATAGCTACTTCTACACTATCCTGCAAAAAATTACCCTAAGTCTACGACTATTAAAACTCCGTATATCTCTATATCTTGAGAGAGGGGCCGGAAATTGGTTATTCATTTATATACTTGGAAGTTCGAAAGTTGCGGTATTGTCAAGATATTCATGAAAATAATTAATATATAAAAAACTAAATTGCTCAAAACGGAAATGCGTATGGTCATCTACTTAAATATCTTTCCCCTTAATTATTATTGACACATTACGTAGATAGATTTTGATTTTGCGGAAATATGCTTAATTGATTATTGGGGATTGATCACCCGATATCCAGCGAGTTCTAGTCAACCATAAGATCTTAAAGAGGTTCTCTGGCTTTACTTAAATTTAGCTATCTAAGAGAGACATCTCACGAAGTACTAACGCTATTCTTTTACCAGGTAGTACCCGTGAAATTCCTTCTTCTCTTTGTCCTAAGGGCTTAGTTGGAATAATTTAGATTGGGGGTCTTTTGAGATAGGGGTTTTAAATAGTAGAAAAATAGTTTAGCTTTTTAGCTATAGTGGAACCTCGATAATAGTATATGCTCTGTGGTTCCCTCAATACATTTCTGGCACTGAGCCTATTTCGTCATAGGCATATATGTGTTCTGGCCCGTTGGGGGGACGTCCCCTCAACGGGCAATCTTTTAGGTGCCCTACCCGTTGGAGGGACACCCATGGGGCGGACTAACAAAGTATAGCCTAATTAATACAGGCACACTCAAAAGAATAAGAATAATAGCTAAAAAATATGAATCTATCTTGAACTATATTTGTGATTTTTTTGGATTTTATACTATGCTTTATTAAACTTGTAGGAGGCTGGAAGCTTTGTTCTGAGTGTTTTTTTGTAGCCAGGAGTTATTTTATGTTGTTACCCATACAGGGGACGTAGGCTGGCCCATATAGAGGACGTCCCCCCAACGGGCCAGAAAATATGCATAACTTTAATACAAGCATTTGTGTAGTGACAATATTCTCACTAAGTTAGTACTACGTAAAATAGGAACGATGTCACTAGCTTTTGACACTTGCGAGCCCATGATTGCGTTAGCTGCAAGCATACCAACTCATCTCACGTAACTCCAAGAATTTATTAATATCGTTTTTAGGGATATCATGATACTAAGGATAATTTTAGTGCGGGAAAATAGCGAGGTGCGACTATACTACAGAAGAAGTTCACGATAATAATACGCTCGAGACCGGAATCCAGTATCCTTATAAGCTAGGTGGGTATTCTTTTAGTTAGCGCGACTAATTTTTGGGGAGGAGACTAGTGTGTGAGTTCTGATAGAGTGCTTACTCTTACTCGCAATATTCTTATGATGATTTTCCAGGGCTAGCTATATAATAATCTCGCTGCCTCAAGCATAAACACTTAGTTTACCCCAGCAGCCTGACGGGAGATACCAGGTCTCTGGAACAAAGACTTAGGGTGGCTGAGAAAGCGGGTACTATAGTATCTGATTATCTAGGTATATACTTCGATTGCTTCGATAAATTTCAAGAAATTCTGTTCCCTCATTTGTTAGATTCTGATAAATACATTGATTTATCCAATTGACTACATATAGTCTAACTAGCCCCTGAAGTTGACAACCTTCTATAGACTTTCGGTTGCCTGTCTAAAACAATACTAAGGTTCTTTGATAAATAATAAAGGCCTGTGTGAACGGTGAGTGGGCAGCCTACTAGCAAACTCGGTTAAAAGGCTAGTAGTCTTAATTTGGTGATTTCTAGGAGAGGTGCTAAACAAGGAAAGTCTATGTATTATGATAGATTTCATCATGTAGATTATAACATTCTAGCTATCCTCGGGCTATAAATCTGTCATTCAGGAACGGAAAAGGGTACTACCTAGGGACTATTGATGGAAACTAGCCTGGCGCGCTATGCATGTACAGGGCATAAGGCTATGTGACAAGAAATTTATTTGAGTAAGTGCCTGGCAAATGATTATAAGCTACGATAACCTAGTAAGAGATACTAGTGCTTTACTTCCTACATTAGTTAATGATACGGATATGCTAGTAGTTATCGTACTTGTGATTAGATGGTAGCTAACTAAACCTCTAAATTCAACAGGTAAAAACTATATACCTCGAAATTTTCTGAGCCTAAAGGGTCAATGTAGTACCGAGATTACAAAAAGAGTGACTAGTAATATCAGGGAGTCAGAAAACTAGGCTCCATCGATCCTTTCCTTAGTAAGCCAAGAGACATGTGTAAATGGCCTATAGATACTATGGTAATGGTCCTCACATTTATCACCGGCTCTAACTTGAAAATTAATCAGTCTACTCATTAAGACGTGCTATTCCAAATACATACAGGTAGTTAACTTTCAACCTTATTTGCCAAAAGGAACTATGAGTAGTATGTGCGGTTCCATCGTTTCCCGCCTAACAGATAGAAATCAATTAACTGTAGGGAAAATCTTTTTAGAACGGGGTTTACACTCTAAATAAAGTGATATTGGGGTACAAACAGATAGCTAGGCCAACAATTCTCTGGATTGACCAGGAGGACGAATGAACAGGGCATATATCTCGTGGCTGGGTTCAAGACCCTGTGTCACAGTGACAACAAACCGGGAGTATAAACGAAGTGGACAGCGGGTTGAAGCGAAAGCTTGTTTTCATCGTAGAATTTCTCGATCTTTTGATCGATCTTTTCGATCTGGTGTTGAATGTTCGATCTTTGATTTTCCATGTCAACGATCTTGGCGCCAAGCTGTGCTATCCGCTCAGGGCCCGAAAGCTTAAATATTGTCCAACTCCTCCTTCACCACAACATTCAACCTCTCTTTGCCGTTTCGTCGGGTTGCGTGCCAGAAAAGCAACTGGACCTCAGTCCCCGCTAATATGCCCAATTTTTTTTGAGTTCCTACTGCTCGCTACATCTAGACCCCGAGAAACATTGCCCAGATGATTGGATAAGCTAATTTTTCTTGTTCGTCGCGACATATTAACCGTCATCAGTCCAATTTCAATTCCAACACCCCCTCATGCGGAAAGTGAGCCTGTTTCGAGCACTTTTGGAGGGATTCTCGGTAATACCAGAGTGCCCCGGCGCGCGCGGCAAAGGAAAAAAAAGAAAGCAGCCTCGTGATAGGGATTTGGGCTTCGAAATTTATTTCGTCAAGCATTAGATTTCTATGTGCATTGCCTACTGCTAACGCGTTGTTCATTTTTAGAAACCTGAAGAAAGAGCCGTGAAGATAACACCCCAATCCCAGGAAAAACAGGCCCGCTTTTCGAACGTCAAGTTTTTTGAATGTTGCATCAACTACTCCGGCAAAATGAAGATAATCACCGCAGGATCATGGCGGGATGAAGTGGTTATACTCTTGTCCTCCAGGGTCTAGGCATATGTCTTGTCCTAAGCAAAGCAAAGAAATGATTTTCAAATAGTCCGCACCCCTCGAGAAGACGGCGAAAGCCCAAGCCTACCCTGCACGCCTCGGGGGCAGATCCATGTGTATGTGGCTGTCTTTCCTATGTGTGGTGTGGTGTGTCTGCCATTTCCCCACAATCAGCAACGGTTGCAAACAGTCGACTTGAGCTGATCACTGAGACAATTACAGAGCCACCTCGGTTAACTTTGCCTCAACCCAGAAGATCCACAACTTTTCAATACTCCTTCGGTCCACCGACATTTTTCGCCCTACCTGCCGAACTCTCAATGTTTCCATCTCAACGGAAATTATTTCGGAATGGACTAGGTTGTTACTTCGTGTTACCGGCGGAATTAGACCATTTTTCCCGCGGGAAATGTTCCTCATCCCCTCTCTTAGGTCCATTCCCAAGAAGCAGTTGCCGGTGGAACAGTATCACGTGATGACATATCCTCGTGTTTTTCGCCCCGCACCGAAGGTGAAGACCAGCACACGGCACACCGTCCAAACTTCAAACACCCCTGGCCACGCAACCCCCCTTCTTGCTGCTCTACCCCCGCTTGTCGGCTCTTACGTTGGCAAGCAGCGTCGTGTTTATATTGTACGTCATCACGGAAGTGAACATGAAATCATTTGCCCTGCATGGATGCATTTATACGTCATGATTTTCTTCGTATACAACGTGTACCGGGATTTACCATGCATTTTTTAAGCTTTTTTATCCACCAAGGAGAATACACAGGTCGAGTGACCATTTGTGACTGCCTACCTTGAAGCTCCCAACGACCTGGCACACTAAGTGAACAGCGCTCGAAAGCTGTATTTTGTGATACCAAGTCAGCCAGCTATTTCCCCTGCAACAATGAGTCTGCACAAACAAGCAAACATCTCGGACTAAGTTACGGGTACATTTTTGTATTTATGAAAGGGCAAGCGAATTGAAGATAGATAAGCCATCTATGTCGACCATCTCCTCGAGGGATTTGATAGGACTATTCTTGTTTGGCCTAGAAACCAAATCACCCTTGCTTTTGGACTTTTCTTTTTTTTTTCCCTGAGGCGTTTTTTTATGATGCACGGACCGAGCACGTCAGGAAAAGAAAGCACGACACAGGAAGGAGCGCAAGCCTTCGGTAAAAGCCATACAAACCCTAGACACCTGGTTTGTTGGTTTATCACTACCAAAATATAGTTAGCTCTCGGTTTTCTCGCTTCTAAGTTGAAACATAGTTCAGAAATTTGTGGATCTTTCCCTTTTTCCTGTCTATTCCTTCTTTGTTCTTGAAGATCACCCTAGATGAGGCCACATAAATAACATGGTACCTAGATATTCCTTCCCCACGGTGCTTTGGGTGGTCTCTGGTGTGCAGCCGACTGGACAGGTCACAGAAGATAAGGGCAACGGGTTTCGAAGGATGCGCAGGATAATTGCGCACAAAGCCTAGTGTCTGCGGCGAGAAACATCGGTGATTGGCTGTATTTGTCAGGGCTCCCTCGAGTAGTCGACATGTGAGACGCGAGAGGCGAGGGCAACGCGTTTTTGCTCATCCATCTTGTAGCCTGGGCCAACCAGATATCCTTGCTAGTCTTATGACTCTATCCTTGTTCCCTGTATTCACAAATGCTATGCCGGTTCCGCCGAGATTAGCCAGCCCCACCGACTGGCTATTGGTCCGCGAGAAGGGCAGCTAACCGCGTCGGTTTGTTGCTCAGCGCTCTGCCATTGCTGGGCAAAGGAGAGGGCGTGTTTGTGGGTGAGCCGTCGAATTATCTGCTGCAGGTAGGCCATGTCCTGACTGAGGGTGCTGTGAGTGTAAATCAGTCTCAGTCAGCCACAGAGATGTCAACCTTCGGACCCCCTTTTTTCGGACGCTCCCGCCTCCAGATAGACACAGCCATATTTCTTTTTACGTATGTATGTACTCCGCAGATGCTCTCCCGAGTGTTGTTTGATAGAGCTAGGAGGCTCACGGCACCGGTATTGAGCAGCGAGCTCTGCCCACATAGGCAATGCGAAAGCCGCTGGAGGAGGGCAGCACTGTACTTTGCTTCTAATGGCGGAATAACCCATCACCATCCACACCCACGCACCCACGCAGTTCTGGTCTGCAGTGTGCATAGGACCGAGAGAGGCGCCAAATGTGATATCCTGAAGGCGAAGAGCTGAAAAATCCGATACGACGATACGCTCGGACCCTCAATAGGTGCTCCAGCCCGCTTTCCTTGCTCCTTGTACGACGAGAGTTTTGCGCCGGGGGCGAGTGGAGCCCACACAGTCGTCTTTCCTCTGAATCGCTCACATCTCGACCTTCTGCTATATATGCCCCGCAGGTTCGTTCTTTCGCTATCACATATCACTTCTGCCTCACAAAACCTTTTTTCTTACCTGCCTACGTGCTTGCAAGTTGAGTTGCTTGCTCGCGCTCCTCGACAAGCCTTCCTTTCCCTCGCGCCCGCGGAATCTGGTGGGTTCCTTACTAGAGGGTGATTCAACGCAACTGCTTTCTTAGTCTAAACTTGCGCACAGTGACTTTTTCCTTTGCCCTCTATTCCCCCTTGTTTCTGGTACTCTTTTTTGCCTCGACCTACCCAGCATAGCCAACCATTCAGCCAATCCTGCTGCACTTGCCCATACAAGGAAGAAGCTTCTTTCCCCAGTTTTATCCTTCCCCATCATTCAGTTTCCTCAGTTTCCCAAATTTGATTTCTTAAATCTCACCCTTTCGTGGATCGTCGATCGTCGATCCCGTACCTACCTTCGAAAAGAAGTATACACCCAGCAGTCCTCGTGAACAGTAGGTTTCCACCAGTCGCTTCAAACTTTCGCGAAGGAAACCAACGATCTCGATCGTTACCACTCGCATTCCCGAAACACGTCAGTTCTCAGATCGAAACCCCCTGCGGCTCGCTGGGGTGTTTCGGGAAAGTTGACGTGCCAGGACATCTTGCGCTCTTCAGTGACCGTATTCCGGAAAGAGAAAACCTTAATCAACATCGGTGAGTTTTGCGGGGGACCATTCTTATTGCTCATCTCATCTCATCGCGAGCACCAAGGTCGGGTCAATTAAGATCCGATCGCATCAGATCCAGGAACCGGTCGATTTGATTGCAGCACCGATCGCGTACGTCGTGTAGGAAGCGCGGAAGAAAAGTGTGCGTTGGTGCGGGGAGCTAAGCAAGGAAGTAAGGGTGGTGGTTGATAGAAGCCTTTTTTTTGAGGGCTGCGCAAAAGCTTGTTTGAGCCTCCAATAGCGCTTTAGGTGCAAGTTTGAGGTAGAGGTTATTTGGTATTTGGTGGATACTGGATTTCAGCGATCTTCACAAATAACAATCCGGCTGCTGCGGTGGACCTGGAATGACTTTGCATAGCCAGATCCCTACAAGGGAAACTCATTTTCCTTTATCATCGCCGGTGGACCTCAAGTCACCCAATATGCAGTTCCGTTCGAAGTCCTTTGCGGTACGCTTTTTAATGTTCCTATCATTTACCTCCTTCCTTACCCTTTTTTTACCTACAGAAAAATCAGCCTGTTCTCTATTTTTCTATTTTAATTCTTATTTAAATATTTTTTTTCCAACCATGTTCGATTTCAAAATTCTTGTGACCCTTGACAATGGATGAATTTGTGCTCATATTTGTCCCCAGGCCCAAATCGGAGAGATAAAGAGCCTCCAGGTGCATTGCCGGAACACCACGAGCCAATTCGCACTCCTTATGGTCGATTCACACGGAAATTCCCAGGTGTATGGATCTGAAGCTTTCCAAAACCGCCTAGAGGCCTGGTTTACAGATCAGATCCGAAGAGAAGCTTGCCAGATTTCTGCGCATGCTGCACAGAAATGTGGGGTTCAGCAGCGAGGCAACGAAACAAATTATGATAAGGATGATCAGTCACCAAGACAACTTGATATTGCTGTAGATGGCGATGTGGATGATGATGATGAGGGAAATGAAGAAGACGGTGATGCTCAATGGGCGGATGCAGAGGGCGAGGATGAAGGTGGTGACCATTCAAGCCAACAGCCAACACCTCCGCAGTTTCATGGGTCAGATAAACCCATGCGTGGCCTTCTCCCACCACCACCAGAGGATCAGCGTCGCATGATGCGTGTTAATCACCGCAAGCGGTCCCTAGATAATGAGACAACACCAGGGAAAAAACGACGTCCGACGGTAAAGAGGAACGTACGGAGATCTGGCTCCTCGTCAGGTGAATCGAACGATGTCGTCCTTCAAGAGGAGGTAGAATACAAGGGACTGGACATTACCAATGAAGAAGAAGTCAATACCTTCTTTGAGACTCGCCTCCGTCAAATGCAGCAACTTGTTTGTAAGGTAGTCGCAAAATGTTGGATTAAGGTTATCGAGCCAAAGAAACAGTCGAACTTTCCATATAATCGGGGTGAGGAGAGTAAGCCATCATGGTGGCCCGCAAATGCTCGACATAAGGAGCCAGATCATTTGATGAAACCTGGTATGATTGATTTTGCAGAGCATTCTGAAAGATTATTAACTGAATCCATAGAGCGCCTACGGTTGCTGTTGACTATGTTGCGCTGCCGCAAGGTGCCTGTGGCAAAGCTGGAAGCAGCAACCGCTGAGGCTACAGCCCACATTCCACTCGAAAAAGCACCGCTACTGGAGGAAATATATCGTGTGGCTAAGCTGGAGGAGCGTTATCTTGCTGGGGGACTCGGTAACTCTCTATATTTTTTTGAGTTTCGTCCTAATGCTAACAGACCGAAGCCCCTGGAACTTTGTGCTATGTCGCCGCTTCTGAAAAAATTGTCAAAAGTCCAAACCAAAAGGCGCCCTCTCCAAAGATGGCCGGCGGAAATACATCTTCATCCCCGGCGAGCAGTGTACACGCTTCAGGTTCTATCAGGTCAAATTTGGGCCGTAGGATGTCTATTGCCCAAAGTCCAGATGGGCAACAGCTTTCCCCGGTACTTACAAACAGAGATGCCAATCTACGAGCTGCTCCTCGATTGAATACAGGTGACGCAATCACGTCAAGTACAATGCCCCGCCTTCAGCCGCATAATCCCTTCTCTTCTGGGTCAAGAGCTCAGCCGAATATTCAGCCTCTAAACCCGGCAGGGGGACTTGGATATAACACTGGCGCATATGTCCCACAGTCATCATCTGTTCAAGATCAGCAGGAATACATGAGCAATCACATTCCAATATATTTCAGCGTTATAAATCAGCAGCAGCAGCAGCAGCAGCAGCATCGTCATTCTGTATCTCACTTCCCGGTGCCAAATACCCCACATGGTGCTCTCCGACGTAGTAATACCATGCCTGCAATTCCTCAAACATCAACGGCTTACCAGAACTGGGCTTCTCAGATTCCTAACGGGATGCCCAACGGTTCGATAGTGAGCGGAATGTACTCCCCTTACAGCCCCAACACACAGCCCCAGCAGTCACCACACGGGCCCCACCACCAAGTACATGGCGTCTCTCAGACAGGGAGTACGCCACCTACTCCTGTCACTGCCTCTTCCTACCAACAGCCGATGCAGCTGCCTCCCCCGCCCCTTCCACCAATGCATCAATCTCACCAACAGTCTTCACTCGTAACACCACCTCCTCATGATATCGACGGGAGTGATGATCGCGGCGACCAGCATTATGAGACTCACGCCATGCCAGCTCCCATGAGGAACCCCCAACACCCAAACCTAAGCTACTCCGACTTTCTCGCGAGCGAGCTTGCACCCGAAGGTGCTGTGAATGTTAATGATGGCCAGCAGGCAGGGCCAAACAAGTAAATAGCATGTTTTTTATTTATCAGGGCGAGTGGAGTTGTGAGTTTACGGTTCCGGCGTAAGGAGATCGATTTTAGCTTTTTTTTGGATGGGTTTTATTTGCCAAGATAGGAGGTGTTTGGTGCGCCGCGGAGTTTTTATCACTGCTTTTGTCGGAACAAATTTTCCTTTTTACAATACGTATCTGTCTTGATACATGCCGCAGTCTATAGCGGAAGCAAACAAATTTCTTTATCTCTGTTGAATTGGGTTCCATTTCTATTGGCTGCATTATTGTCTCTTATTCATCAGAGACATTTTGTTTTTCTTGACTGGTTTTGGCAAGCAGTTTGCATTGTTAATACCCATGCTCTGTGTATATTTATTAAGGCACTTGAGCGTCCTATCTTTTTATCTTTTTTTTGTCACGGAACTCTTTTTCTTCCCTTCTGTCAATATATCAATTTCTGTTTTTTCCCCCAGTCTATATATATTTATACCAATTAGTTGACTATGTATGATGGTTCTTTTTATTTAGCGAGGGGTTTTCTGGGGGTTGGGGCTAAGGTGTTTGCGGAGACTTATAATTAAGTCAAGCTGTGGTATTGATTTATTTTATTATTCTTTCTCGCGCTCAAACGTGCTGTCTTACCTATTTTCATCACCCGAAAAATGCTCATCTCTTTTGCGCTAGGGCTCTATTTTTCTCTACTTTAGTTACAGAGGTTTTTAGGCCTATTCTTGGCTGTATTTTTTGGTAGGTGCTTCTAAATTTATTTATTATTAAAGGCTGGTTTCGTGTGATTTAGGTTAGATGGAGACTAGCGCATTAACATGAATCAAGATAAGTCTCTAGCTACTATACCTGTCTCTTGCTATTTACATAGATACGACCGCCATAACTTCGACCTGCATTCTCGAGATATTCTCTGTAGTAGATTAAATGGTACTAGGAGTGGTACAACATTCTTTAGAATGTGTCTGGTGGTGGGGTTACGGTTTCGGGGTAGGGAGTGATGGCTGTGCATGGGGGCCGGTGGGGGAACTGGCGAGGAAAGTCATGATGGGAGGCACTCAGGATATGGGGGGGAAAATTTTGGATAATTTATTCCGAGGTGGGGGAGAGGGGAGTAAGGATGAGTCCAAGCGGAGGAAGGACATAAGAGTTCAACAGTAGGGTAAAAGACCCACCAATCCACATATTATACTAATGTGTCTGTAATTAGAAACACGATCACTATTATTCGTAGTAACAATATCACTGCTAGTTTGTGTATTCATGGTAGTAAACTATCTTTAGTTCTTAAGTATGTACAAAGGAAGCGCATGCAGCATGGTATATTATGGCGCCAGAAAAACGTGAATAACAAGTTATCAATATATATTGGGAGAATAGCTGTATCTTGGGATATATCTTCTACCATAGTCGCTATAACGCCTCGTTACTGGGAATCATTAATTAGATAGAGCTGTATGGATGCGCAAATAGATTTTGACCGATTTGCGCTTCCATAAAATATTTTTATGAATTTTCTAAATACATGCATGTAACAAGAATTGTAATTAGCCCAATATTGTGCTGCAGAACCCCTTCTCCAAAGGGTATGAGGTCAGCTAGTTGCACTACTAGTGCGAAAATAAAGTCTGTTCGGTTCGGTACATGGCAATGCAACCACGACCACCAACCTCACAACTAAACCTCACTCAACTGACATTAGGGTGAAATCAGAGCTACAAAGCTTCAAAAGACTATATTATATAAATAGGGATAAGGAAAATTTTTTGCTATTGACATTTTCGTTGGGGTAGACTTTGTTGCTTGTACCAAACCGAACAGACTTTATTCCTCACTAGTACTAAATCCACATCAAAATTGGGTTATTTTGCAGTACTGCTCACCTTGAACTACTTAATAGCTCAATGATATATGATCTATTAAACGTGAAAAGATATACAATAAACTACAGAGGTGTTTATATATGTACCTTCTGGAAAATTGATATGTCTATATTTTTCTTTCTTGTCAGCTATATAGTTGGCTCTTTTTGTGGGTTTCTTATAGTGACACATGCTGGAGCTACTGAATTCTTTAAGCACGCGGAAATATTAAAGCGGGATGTGTAGGCTCAAGATTTCATGGGTTATCGTAAATATAAGGAAGAGAAACAAAAGCTTCTCTTATAATATCCGGTATTAGTAGTAGTATAACCTATTAAAATGCATGTAGCTATATGGGTTACACTAGTCTCGTGCCCATCCCCATTATTTTCTGCGCAGCACCGTAGGGTCTAGTTTACTAACCCTTCAGAGCTTGTCCAATTCTTTTTTCGTGGATATTCCTCTTGGGGGGCTTTCGGGGGGAAATTTGGTACTTACCTTTGTGTGGTTGTCCCACATAAACCTAGGTACCTTTAAAAGGCCGAGCTAGCTAAGAAAAAACCCCGAGCTTACTGGAAAGCCCCTAGCAGGTCGGGGGGGGTTCGGGAAGTTTTGGCGGAAATTAGGTACTTACATTTGTATGAAGCCATCACACAAACTTAAGTACCCTCGGAGGTCAAAAGCACCCCCGAGCCAGCCCAATCCCCCGAGAGATCTGGAGGTTTTCGGAGATTTCTCGGGGGTTTACTGCCCCAGGCCCTATGGTGCTGCTTAGCAAATAATAAAGCCTGGCACAAGACTAGGGTTACATATAGTTTAGGAGAAGGTTCCCAGAATTAACCGTATGTGTTATAGTGGAGTACTCGCCGAAAAATAAAGTCTGTCGCCTAGGTACGTACATGCATTACTTCCTGATATGGTATGGAAGCCTGGTATCCAGGCGACAGACTTTATTTTCAGCGAGTACATATATAGGTAGTGTCTCGATCGCTCTCAATAGGTAAGTGCTTCAAGACACTTAGTTCGAATTTTATATTTATTTCGAACGTTGGGTAGCGCCCTCCGGTCAGAATCAAGTTACCGGTGAGTAAGCACTTCGGCAACCCACTCACTTTTGCAAGGTTCTAGCTTACCGGATAGTTTCCCGCCTACATAGAAAGCTTAACCTTGAAACTTTACTACAACATCTGAAACATCGGTAGATGTTTGTATAGCTGGCACACAAACTGCAGGTTGGGGTAGGCTCGTTCTCATCCCCACCTTCGTCGGGTACCGGGGCTATGAGAATACAACACACATGCTAGTGCTCTAGCCTTCCTCATATAAACAAGGTAAATCATAAAAATAGTCATAGGAAAGTAGATCAATTGGTTGCCCCTTGCTCAAAAGGAGTGTATATAGAGCTAGAGATAATAATAGGAAAAGGAATGATTCAAGAAATTTATATCGATGTGTATGAAGTTGACAAAGAGGAGGAAAATGAAAATACACTAATGATCATACGCCAGTAAGATTAATAAGAGATGAGATACCGAGTAGCTCGCTCTGATGTTTTTCCATCTCATCTTTTTTTTAATGGAATTAGTTTAAGAGACCCTTAAGTAAAATTGACTCCTCTAGTGCCTAGCTATTACAGTAGTCCGTCTCTCTGGGTGCTCTATTATAATAGCTCAAAAAACAAACACCCATAATGATAAGCTGCCACCTGAGTACTCAATTTTTTCTCCCTCCCTCTATTTAATACCTATCCTGCTGAATCACTACCTCCCGTAGCTGTTGTGTGCATAAAGTGATACCACAATAGCATCAAGCAAGAGTTTTGTAGCGCCCTAATCAATAAAACCCTAAAATTACAACCAAGGTAAACTCCAACCAAAAACCTAGTCAAACAACCTCTTGCCTAGGTAGCGCGAAAGAAAAATATATATGATGGAGAGTGAAACCAGGGAACAAGCAAATATGAGGGTTCCTATGAGAAAAAGACGGCTCGAGGGTCTAAATGATTATGCTTAAATGTCAGTGGTATTTTTATTATCATATCTGAAGGAATGGAGAATTACCCATGGGCCTTCCGTCAGGGGCTATCCCATTCTTTGCGAGCTTCTGAACCATAAAGAGCTGGCGGGCTTCATCAAAGTTGACCTTGTTGTTTTTCATGATTTTAAGAACTTCTTTCTTGGATGCAATATCTAAGCCAGCACGTGAATCACCATTTTGGATATTACTTGAGAGGCTAAAGGCATCGGAGCTGCGGTAATTCAGTTATTGAAGTCGCGAATTCTCTGGTGTAGGAAGCTTTACCTTAATCCAGCTTCGATATCGCCTTCGAAGGAGGGATTTAAACGGTGATAGGTATGTTCGGGGATAATATTTGAGAGAAAAGGGAGCCAGCGGGAACGGTAGACGTAGAGGCCTAATGGTGAGGAGTTAGGTTGGCTCGATTCCGATTGCTCATGTTGAGAACGAATGGGAGAAGGAGGCGGTGACGACATACCCGTAGAGACAACCATAAGGAAGATGGCCCACGACCAGAGGATGTAGTTATCGGTCATGGTCATGGCGAGGGGGTTATGTACTAGTACCTTGGGTATTCCGTATTCAAGGAGAGCTCTACTCCAGTACTTGGCGTAGCCGTGTACGCACAATATTATGCAGCTGGATCGATATGCGGGGGGGGCAAGACAAAAGAAAACAAGGAATGAGTGGAACTAAGAAGAGCGGTAGTTTTAGGATGCGACAAAGAAATAGATCCTGCGGAGGAGAGACGCCGGGGATACAGTTGATAGTTGGGATGGATCGTCAAGACTTGACGCCGATGATTGATCCGGACCCGTCAATAGAAATAGAAACGCATGACGGGAGAGGTGTTTTGGGGTTGAGCTTGGCTGTGGCGGTGTTTGAGAATTACTGCGTGGAGTTACATCGTAAGGTGAACTGTTTCGCGCGCGCCCAAGGACTTTGTCAGGGGTTAAAAGTGGGCGTCGTCATGCCAGTCATGCGCTTGCAGAGGAGGGGTGAAGTGCGATGATAACAATAGATATTGTCTATAATTTACATAGCTTGTACTGGTTTCTGGAGCGCCTTCCATAGGCCTAGGGTCTGGGGCTTAAACACTGAAAACCCTGACTGCCGTCACGGATTGCCCACAAACCCCAAACTGTGCCAGTAGACCAAAAGTTCCCCACAACACAACGATCACCCAACATTTCTACGCCGTCAATATCGATTTTCTTGAGTTCAGTAGGTGCTATTCTAGATTCTCTGGGTTTCTGTGCTTTGTTTTTTGTTCTTTGGCAGAATACTGTGGAATATGGGTTTTCTAAAGCCTTGGGGAAAAGATATACCTCAAGTGAACCTAATTAAAAGACTTCTACTAAATTATAAAACCCTTATAGGGACTTCTTACACCACCAACTTCTATAATGTCGAACGTCGTCAACGTCTCGCCCGATCTTCTGTGGGCAATCACTAGGAATCACTCCTCGTTCATTGTTAAACGTGGTGTTGGAAACGAGCGGGTCATCTTTTCTAAGGAGCCGTTGAATC
Source organism: Verpa conica (assembly GCA_033030425.1). Taxonomy (NCBI): domain Eukaryota; kingdom Fungi; phylum Ascomycota; class Pezizomycetes; order Pezizales; family Morchellaceae; genus Verpa; species Verpa conica. Next base: position 811,464 of record JAUFSD010000004.1, read on the forward strand.
TAACAAACAAACATTCCCGCAAGGTAATTCTATCTTTGGGTGTTTAGGCGACTTTAGTGCGTATTGAATTTATAGCTGATTCGCTCTCTCATAGCAATCCGGACTTGTAAATGAGAAGGTTAGAAGTTCTCTAGACTACATATTCTAGATGTGACCCCTAGATTAATAATGCGGTTTTTGTGGATAGGCTGTCGGTGTTCAGGCTAGTGAGAATGGTGGTGTCACTTGTAGGTTTTCTCTGGGAGTTTACCGGCTGGTTATAACTACTGATTAGGCGTAGTAATCACCAAGAAGAACCACGAGAAGTTCGGCACCAAGCCTGGTTCTCTCTACGATATCACCACCTTCTCCAAGAATAAGTCGCAGCGCAAGTATGTAGACAGAGAAAATATTAACTAGGAGATTGATTAATGGTAGGCTGGTTTGCTGACGAAACGGCTACTAAAAGGACCTATACTGCGATCGTTAACCGTGTCGCTAAAAAGCACTACCGGTAAGTTGAGATTATCCCTTCGGCATCTTTCGGATGGTTTTTTGACTCTCGTATTTGCCATACATTAGACCTGATCTCCGCCAGGTATGTTCCTTCACTCCCGTACTTACCCTATGGGCGATGATCTTCTAACATCCGGAACAGGAGGCCGTTGCTCGTGCTAGTGCTATTAAAAAGTCGCAGAAGCCCGTCAAGCCCGCTAAAACAAACAAGCCAAGAGGTGTCAAGGCTAAGGCCGCTGCCGAAAAGGCTTAAACAAAAAATAAATATAGAATTGATAGTGCGAGGGGGTCTTTCAATGTAGTTTTCTGTAGATAATGAATTGGATATTCAAAATCTCGGATTCTTTAATGCCTTTATTACTATTTACAAGGTGATAGTTTTTTTCCTATGAGTTTCTAACGCCATGTACCAAGTATTCATTTTAGTAAAGTAAGCTCTCTTTGCGATTTTCCCCGAGTAAATCACTTGTGTGGCCGTAGTTCGGCCCGCGGTAGATATCCCGCAATTATCCGAAGGGAATCTCCGGCCGGCGAATTAGTTGAGTTTAATAATATTACGAGGGCTGTGTGGAGCTGTAGCGTGGGGTACATCTACGCACAGTGGAGGGAAGTGCTTGTAACCGGGACCCCGCTGCGGGATTTGCAGCGCCAACCCCACTATGACCCCACCAAATACATAAACATCAGTTACTCCTCAGCCCTCATCCTAACTTTTCTCGCCCCTCTATCTACTGGAAAATTTATTCTGAACTTAGTTTCCTCATCTCTCTTCCTAAACCTTAATTTTCTCTTCTATCCCTAACATAGCAAGTAAAAATGGTCAAAGCTGGTAGGTATCTATGGCATCCTATCCTTCCGGCTTAGTTTTTTATGATGGATATTTTAATTGACTTGATGGAAAAGTTGTTCTTGGAGCTTCGGGTGGGATCGGACAGGTAAATAGTCAACTCTTGAAAAGATAATATCTATCTCTGCTTAAGAAGGAGAAGGAGTAGAAGTAGGAGAAGGAGCAAACAGAAGTGAGGGGAGAAATATGAAAGCTCGTCCATGCTAATAAAATTAAACTCGATAGCCTCTATCCCTCCTTCTGAAGGCTAGCCCCCTTGTCGACGAATTGGCGTTGTACGATGTTGTTAATACACCTGGTGTCGCCGCTGACCTTTCCCACATCTCCTCCCCGGCGGTAAGTACTACTAGTGCTACTGCTCCATACTCAAGCTGACATAGTTTAGAAAGTTACTGGATACCTCCCAGGCGAAGATGGTCTCGAGAAGACTCTCACTGGTGCCGATATTGTTGTTATCCCCGCCGGGATTCCCCGTATGCTCCTTACTACGTACCAGCAGAATACAGGGTAAACTACTAACTAGTTTTCTTGCTGTTAATAGGCAAGCCCGGTATGACTCGTGATGATCTTTTCAAGATCAACGCCGGAATTGTCCGTGATCTCGTCACTGGCATCGCCAAGTGGTGTCCTAAGGCCTTTGTCCTTATCATTTCTAACCCCGTTAACTCGACTGTCCCCATTGCCGCAGAGATTCTCAAGACCCATAAGGTTTTTGATGCTACTCGTCTTTTCGGTGTGACAACCCTTGATGTTGTGCGTGCGTCAACATTTACCGCCCAGATTACTGGAGAGAGTGACTCGCGCAAGATCATCGTTCCTGTAATTGGTGGACATAGCGGAGAAACAATTGTTCCGCTGTTGAGTTTGGCTAAGCCTGCTTGTGATATTCCTGCTGACAAGCTGGATGGACTCATCCACCGTGGGCTACACTTCAAGTCCTTATCTCGAAAGTTAATTTCTAACAAATTTCTTGTGGCATAAAGGCATCCAATTCGGAGGTGATGAAGTTGTTACGGCTAAGAATGGTGGTGGCTCAGCTACTCTCTCCATGGCGTTCGCTGGTTTTAGGTTGGTTCTATCTTACACTTACTTGAGCAGTCGGGCCTAAAAACTAAAGCTATCCCAAATAGATTTGCAGAATCAGTGATTAAGGCTGTTCAGGGGGAGAAAGGCATCATTGAGCCAACTTTTGTCTACCTTCCCGGTGTCCCTGGTGGGGACGAGGTCAGCAAATCTCTTGGCGGCATTGACTTCTTCGCTGTCCCTGTTGAGCTTGGGGTATGAGTTCCCCTTCTCGTGAGAATTTTATTGACATAGTATACTGACAATCAAACAGCCCCAAGGAACCGTTAAGGCAACAAACCCCATCCCCCAGATCAATGATTACGAGAAAAAACTCCTCGAGGTCGCCATCAAAGGACTTAAGGGGAACATTGAAAAAGGAGTTGAGTTCGTGAAGGCACCTGAACCCGCAAAGTTGTAAACCCTGACTAAAGCTCCACCCCTACCGGTCGTGCTTGGGCGTGAAACTGACACTGGGATTCTTGAGTATAACTTGTAGATAAATATCTTTGCCGACAATATTAGAGAAACAAGACCGAAGGATTCCTGGGTTAGAGTTCAGCATCATCACCAGCCATCATCCGTATATTAAAATTATGTCAGGTGGAAACTAGATAACAAAAGGATCACAGTTATGTAGATGTTTCTGGGAAGATTTCATCATGAGAGTTATTATATAGTACATACCGAAGCATTGAATATGTGAATTTGAGCAAAGATAATCGATTTTTATGGTTGATATGGGTATTAACAACGTGAATTTTATTAATGCTAATCTTGAATTCAATGAGCAAGCAAGTACCCCCAAAACTCCTAGACCCTACCCCTATATAATCTCCTTAGCGTAGAAGTGTAGAGATGTAGAAATAGCTCTTTGAACTCACAACGATATACAAAGCTGATAAGCGGAAATTTTTGGGGGGTTGAGCAAAACAGGAAGCACTAACAAAAAACTCAAAACTTATACCACTACTTTCGATATTGTTTCTATCTTGAAAGTCGCAGCTGGTAGCTCTGTTGTTTCAGCCTGAACACTTGCATTCACGCCCATGTTCGCCAACGCTCCCCTAACAATCCCACAGGGGAACCACAAAAACTACATCCACATTGTCATAATTAGTATAGTAAAATATAGAAAGGTGAAAGTATAGCACTACTTACAGGTTGAGCTCTGGCTACAGCATTCCCTCCAGCTTCTGAGCTCATCCGAGCAAAAGGACGGAAGGTATTGTCGGTCAATACGTAAACACCCTATCGTTTATAAATCTATTTAGCACTTCTCTTCTAGTCGGCAGGTGGGACCGGTGATAGGTGACATACACGGTGATTTGTCTTGAGGTTGTCAATTTGTTTCCGAAACACAATAGTCCACAGGTCTTTGCAGATAAATTTTATAACGTCAAGTGTATCAACCATCCTAGTTCGGTCTCTTGAGAACCTATATCCACAGTGGTCATTAATATCGTAGAGGCAGATCAACTCTGACAAAAAGTCAAACTAACCTCTCCACGAGTCCCTGGCCAACCCGATAACCAAGTGTCTCCAGCCGATAGAACATGGCCTCCCTCTCCTCCTCATCGTCCAGGGGCTCATTCGTCACACTCAACTCATTCGCTAACCGGTGCGCCAACGGCACGATCTCGATAAGCAGGAGATCCAGACACGTCGAGTTCAGGAAGGAGGCGTGTGGGTCAGATGCATTGTACGGTGGCAACGGCGCATCGAAGGACATTATTCCTCCTTCCAGCGTGACTTTGGGCGTCTCCAGGATAGGAAACAAGTTGTTAGGAATAGTAGTGTCAATGAACTAATGTGTATTGCCAGTCGTTTGGGGTCCGGGATGGACAGCAGTGCATCTCTGATAGGAAGAATACTTATAGATGTTTGGTGTTGGCAGCTCTATAAGCTAGAATTAGCCTCATGTGGCTCAAGCACCCAAGCTACTTTTATCACGTGACGTTCACCATAATTTGAGCTCAATAATATAAAGTTTATAGTGACTATTAAAGTTACTGTACATGTTTAAGCTACCACAAAAAATCGTGGAAATTTACTTACACTTTTAGACCCCTGTATCCAGTTGAAAATATGTTTGAACTGAAAGAAGCCCATAAAGAAAACATAGAAACCCAGTACTCCTCGAAAACAAACTCTTGAAAACAAATCTTTGATCCCCCAAAAACACCAATACCCATAAGAAGTGAAGTTAAGATATAAAGCGAAGGGGTAAAAAGAGTGAGAGGGAGGAGTATGAGAAGGAATATAGTAGATTTTTCCAGACCCATTAGCAATGGATTAATGATGCGTCGATCATATGAAGACGTACTACAAAAGGGAGTTACGAGGTAAGTAATATATTGGAAATATCGAACAATCATCGGTTGTATCTGTGAAGGAATGGAATAGAATCTCCCACTGGCGAATGAGATGACCCTGACACTCCGTCGAAACTCGACGCCTCGGTTCCTGAGAGTCCTCGGCTGTCGGAACTGATGCTTGAGGGTGTCAAGAAGGAATTCATTCGTTTGGCAGGAGGTGGTGGCTCGTCATCATCGCTCCCGGTGAGATCAATGACCTGCGAGATTGGGCGTTTGCTGCTAGCACTGCCTCGGGTCATAGATGAGGATGCTTCGCGGGAAGACTGCGCGATAGGCGAAACAGATGATGGTGTGACTTCGTCTTTAATCTTTGAGACCCGGCTATCAGATATCTCAATGATCTCATCGCGATCATCATATTCGTCTTCATCAGAATCGGACATTGGTGAGTTTGTTGCTGTGGCAGCAATGGACCAGCGACCATCAACATCAATGGTTACTGATTCTACACTCTTCGGGGTATTATTTAAGATATTAAGGAAATATCTAAAAATTAGCATATGTACTTAAGGATTACACAAGTCAACTTGGAGAAAGAAAGAGCATACTGATCAACTACGAGTGCTTTCCAACCAATGCTTTTGTTGCAAGTTGGACAGCTCCATGTCTAATATAATTAGTAAAATATCTACTTAAAAACTGCATAAAAGAACTTACTGGAGCTTGTTGTTGCAACTGTAGAAATGATGTGCCGTCAAAGCATTGAATATGGTTACAAAATGTGCTACGAATGGGAAGATTGATCCGGAGTGTCGACAATGGACATTTTAGAGACATGATACTAGCCGTGGCTACGAGATCCGAGTCTTCATTCTTTTTGAGCACTATGACATCGCCCGTATTAGTTAGGATATCAGCTAGAGAACGATGTAGACCCACTATCGGCAATTACAGCCTCCTTTGCAATAGATGCCCCAACACGGAGTTTCTCGACAAGCTGGTCAACAGACTCTTGCTTTACGAGGTTTACTACAAACGCGAACTTCTAGGGTAGGGGAGTCAGCCATATCTACAAGCCAGTGCCAAGGAAAGAATTATGACACCCACTTTTTGGGTAAGAGCATAAGTAAGTGTAACCTCGTTTCGATATAATGGCTTCTTGTTCAGTAGGTAGTCTGTGATGTCGGCCGGTCTAGTAGATCCAGGCTTGTTTTTTAACCCACGGAGATTAAGTCCAGAAATTTGTTCATCGTTCACACGAAGTTCCACTTGATGCGGAAAAGAGATTTCGGTATCTTTTGTAAAAGGAGTGATACCATCAACGGCTGCACAATAAACCATGCAACGATATGATTTATCTGTAAACTGTTGAATATCTGCCTGGGCCAAAGAGACTATAGCCTTGACGGAATTGCGGTGGGTACTCATCACTGGTTTACTTGTTAATACCTTGTCATTGCATTCACAAGCAAAAGGATTGTATTAAAAAGCCTCCATCTCTCATACCTGGACATTGTTCGACGCTACTAAGTGCTTTGAGGACGGTGTAAAAAGGACTTTCTTTGAAATGTATCCGAGTAATACCTGTATGGATTTGGGTTAGTGAAAATTCATCAAAGCCAAAATAGCTGACGGGTAGGGGCGCAACTTGAGCTGTTCTGGGGAGGGTATGGCTGTGATACCGCGGCCGCGGAGGCGGGATAGTGACCTTGCCCCATAGAAACCACAGGAGGCGATCCGAAGCCGTTGGCTGTAGGAAAGCTTCCTGGGGAGGCCGCACTCCTAGCTGGCGCAGGGGATTCCGGGCGATAGATAAGTTGCTTGACCCTGTTAAAGGCTACAGTGTCACCGTTGTTTATGAGACTTTCAATATCTATAAATATCATTAGAAGGAATATCGAGAATATGGAACTAGGACCAGACATACATGCCACCAAACGCCTTTGTAGCATAGCCTTCAGGCCGCTTGCAGGCTGCCCCTCAGCCTTCAAGATAGCCTGAAGCTGACGGACGATCAGGGAGTTCGAAACATGCCTGATGAGAAGTTGATGCTCGTGATTGCGGGGGAACGAGGTCATTTGTAAGGCCAAACAAAGCCGAGCGAGTTATGAATGGAGCAAAAGCTATGGATGAAGCGGAACACGTTGAACGGCGCAGGTTTTAGCTACAAGTGTGGAGCGGGGAAGTTGATATCGAGAGAATGCGAAGGCATATGAACGAAAGTCCTGGGACGTTGGAGATGGACGGGAGCGGCGATGGGCGGGCTTCAGAGCCTGTGTGTTATGCAGCGTGCAGTCCGTTCTCTCGATGGGTGTGCGATATGTATCACCGCTATCGCGACTGGGTGACCAGGTTATGTAACCCTGCCCACAGCAACCAGAGTAAGTCCGCCTATTTTATCGGATGATAAATTCTCAATGTTTCATGAACAATTACCGCTGCTCCTACCATCCTCGCACAATTACCATTCCACTCCAACGTAGAATGTTGTACATACATGCATCGCAATTGTTGGGTGAGGCTCTCCGTCAGCAACGGCAGCTCTGCCCAGTCTGCTCTGTGACACTAGGGATATATGACCTAGGACCTGTATAGAGACTTCTGTGGGCGAGTGAATTACAGCTTTACTTTTCTCGTTATCCCTGACCTGGATAATTACGAGAGGTCAAGATGCTGTAAATTGCCACCAGAAAATCGAATGTAAACGGGCTCAAGATAATAACAGTGATGAAAGCTAGAAACGACATACTAGCAGAAGGAGACCCTGAGATAGAACTAGAGGATATAGCTGAGGATCTTAACAACACGGTCAGTGTTGCTGAGTGGCCCAGATAGGTAGGCCAAACTACACTCGTCCAGCTGGCAATCAAGTTAATTTGAGTGTGGTATACGAAAGTCTATATTTCTGCAAAATCACTCCTTGTAGCTGGAACAGGTCCTTTCGGTTTACTTGTGAGGTATAACCATACCATAAGTATTAATGGTATCTGTATCATGGTACTTATCGTGTGGGAATATTGTGTTTCGGGATTGGCTGGGCTATTTTGATTCTTGATGGACTTCAAAGGTCTGTTTACTTGTTCAAGTTCACTTCTGGTTTTAATAGCATATCTGACAGAATTACTCTAAAAGGCAATAGGAACAATGGAAGTAAGCCGGAATGGGTTGTTTGTATGACAGCAGATGCTCTAGCACTTGAAATGTTTGTACTTTCAGGTTCGGATTACACGATAATTTAGCCAATCTACTTTAGTACTGGCAATTTTACATTGTTTGTAAATTTTATGGTTGCATGTTTTCATACAGTATTGCTATGGCCGTTTCTCTAAGTAAATTTCTACTGAATGGTATGGTTCCCTAGTAGGGTAGACATGATATATAGTTCCTATGCACAAGTGATGGTGATTCGCTTAGGTAAGCACCTCTTTTAGGCAGCTGCTGCAAGAGAAGTAGAGGCTCTCCCGGGGATATGACGAAACCGGGGGTACGACGAATTCTACAGAAAGTAGAAAATAAACTTCAATAAAATTGAACCTTTAGGTTATTTTAATAATTTAAAGGGCTGCCTTGACTACCATAAAAATTTGGTGCCTGAGCTTGTCATTATTTATTAATATTTTGTTGATTTTTGGTGGGATTCGTCACACTCCCGGGTTCGTCATACCCCCAGGCGTGCCTCTAGCGAGTTTCTCAAAAACACCTCAATATATAGCCACAAAACTCAATATACCCAGGGTAATGGAGCCCCTAGTATGTTTTAAAATAAGCTATAGAGAAAATAAAAAATGCCCAACTCTTAATGCCTTATACTAAAAAATAATATGTTTTGCTAAATAGACACTTTTCTTGGCAGAGAAACGACCCCAAATAGAGACCAATATAGAGCCAGACCTCCAGAAGTAATTCTCCAGTACCTAAAAGCCACCTGTGATTTATTTCAATTTTTTGTATTGAGAACTTAGGGTGCTGAAGGACTCAAATGATACAATTTATTCAAATATATGAAAAATCCCGCCAAGCCTATACAAATCTGGCATAGCAGCCAACCTCCCTTCATCAGCATACTTGAAGGTTTCCCTCTGACGCCTTTGATGCCTCTGATTCACGGGATACAGTTGGCGGAATTCGAAGATCAGGAGACAGCGTTTGTCTCAAAGACGCTTGGCTAGCTGTCAAAGCTCTCAGGAGAGCTTTGAAGGCTCCCATAGTCGTCTCTGGAAGCGTCAAGAGACGTCAGGGGACTCTATAGCAGTTTCTGGAGGGGCCTTGCTAGTCACGCTGGTAGTCACGGTTCGGAGTCTTCAAAAATTTATTTATTTTACTATGTACATTTTCTAGTCTATATACAAAATACTGCTGCTTTACCCCCCCCACCTGCTCCCCTGCCTGCCTGCCTGCCTGTAAAAGTACACAAGCCTTTGTTCTAGTGGGGACAGCAGGTGATGTCTAAAAGACTGGGACACTATGAACACATGGACTAGGAGACTGGAAAGACTGGGACTAGAGTAGGTACTTGGTATTGAATGCAAGTTGAAGGATAGAGAGCTAAGACTAAGAACTGGGGAAATGGCTCAATACTTATAGTATGGCCGAAACACGAAAGGGAAAGGGGCTGACACGCGTGGCGTGTCAGACTACATGAAACAAGAACATGATAGCATCAGCAAAAGTACTTTTCAATCTTAGAGCATCCCTGGAACAACTGTGGGACAAATTACATAGTAGCTGGAGACACCACCCAGTCCCAAGAGACAAAATGCCTGTCCCTGGAATGGATCTTGGGACTGGATGGTGTCTCTATTCTGTCCCAGTTGTGTCCCAGTTGTGTCTCCCACTGTCCCCCTCATCCCTGGGACTATCTGGGACTATTTTTTAATAAAAAAAGACTTTTGCTGATGTATGGGAAAGTGACTTAGGGGAAAGACATGGCATATCTAAAGAAATTTGTAATTGTAGAATAGTGATTTTAGGTAACGCGAACAGGGAAGGCAGGGGCCGAAAGGGTCGGGATTTTGGTATATAAGCGGGGCCTCACCCCGCTTCATGGAGGACTTTTTTTCGTTATGCAATCTATTGTTTTCTTAAGTTTTTACCAAGAATTCAGTAAAAATTCTTCTTGGATCTTTTACATCCAAGGATTTCATCGAAGAATCATTGTTGCTGTCCAAGCCCTTGCTGTTATCCTTCTGCTCCGTTGAAAACAGAGCCAGAACCTGCCCTCTACCAGTCACCTAGGCACCTCCCCAAGCACCGCCGCTACACCGCGCCTGCTGTATTATTCTTTTATTTTTTCTTTACTTGTTTTGGATACGGTTATGGCACTAACCACCTTGAGATTTCTTTACTGTTTCTTTGAATTTATTTTTACTATGTTTGGGAACCCTGCCAGAAGTGGAGCAATTATTGTACCAACATCAGCATACTTGAAGGTTTCTCTCTAACGCATCTGATGCCTCTGATTCTCAGGATACAGTTGGCGGAATTCGACGATCAGGAGACGGGATGTGTCTCAGAGACGCTTGGTCAGCTATCAGAGCTCTCAAGAGAGCTCAGGAGGCTTTAACCACAATATCTGGAGCTATCGGGACACGTTCTGATATACTTTACGCTAAACCCTGATATCTCCAAAGCCCTTCTGACTTTGCAAGTCTAACTCAGGAACTATCATGAGCTCTCTTGAAACTTCATATACTCCCTCCTGAGTCCTCTTCATACCTCATACTCTCCACATGCATGTCAGGATTTGCTGAAAGCTCTCCCGATGGCTCTGGCAGCTTTCACAATTATGTGGTATGGTAAAATATTATATTAAATACTATCGATAAGAAGCCTAACTCCCTAATTTTCCTAGCTCTACATAATCCCCAAAGCAATCACCAAAGCTCTACTAGCTATCCCCACAGCCCCTTTTTTTACCATAGTTGACCTACTTCCCACCACGTCCTAGCTGCTACCACCAATATCGCTTTCCTCCACCCCTACCAGCTGCGCTTGAATGACCTCGTCGGAGTCATCGGGAGTTACTACACCCTGTCCATGTCGAGTAAGCGTCATACTCCCACGAGCTCTGGTGATATCACGTAGAGCTATTGCCAGAGCTATGTCATCTTCGGTCATTGCCTCTGTTGGTATAGACTCGGAAGTGCCTTTTCTCGCATCAATCTACTGAATGATTAGCGCTGGGTCTACTCTAGGGATTACTAACATACTGCTATTTGAACTCTATACTTGATTTCCGCCAGTATACCCTGTTGATTTGTTAAGCTAGGGTTTTTCCAAGTATTTTTCATTCTCGTGAAGGTCCCTAGAGCCATGGTGAAATCAGCTGGAGTCATCACAGTAGTAAAAGGAGTCTTACGAGTTATACCCTGATTTCCGGTATTGAAATCCGCTGGTTTGAGATAGACTCCGGTACGCCAGGCGCGTAAGCAGTGCCATATCCCCGTTGCTACAAAGCACACCAATACCGGAGTGATCCTATTAAGGAACTCGGGATCTCTAGACCCAATCTTATTTGACCCTTCAAAATATTTGCTGTAAATGGCATCAGAAATCTCAGGTGCAAGGAACCTGCAAGAACCACTCTGAAAGCCGTTAGGATATTCATCAAAGCTCTCAAAGCTACCGTGGAAACCGTTATCTGATAATTCTCCGGATTGCTCAAGAATCGGTCTTTTTCTAGTAGATACTCGACCTTTGTTGCCTTCTCTCCTGGGGTTTTGCAACGGTGGAGCCCATACATATCCCCAGTAGATATTCTTACTTTGATTAGGTATATCAAGTGAGACCTAGTGCGGGAATGAACACCTTTTAGCTATTACGTATTAGCAATAGCTCTGAAAGCTTTCATGAAAGCTTTGGGGGCTGTTTCGTGAAGTTTGCTAATACTGCATAAATTAGCTTTTATGTTTGCTTTATTGCTGGCTCTTTCCCAGAGCTCTGCAATAAGGGCCACAAGGCGTGCTGGAGAAAGCAAAGGCTCTTCAAGCAAAGTATGTACTCTCATTAGCTCTGCGCAATGAATTAAAACATTTCTTGCTGAACCACTAAGGTGTGCGAAACTTCGACTATCATGGAGAGAGTTGTTGGAGCTTTCATCATTGCCATCGGGATTATCTGACGATTGAGAGGGTCTGGGAGGTTCAGAGTTCCTAAAATTTGGAGAAGAAGGAGATGCCGGTGGTTGAGGTGGGCTTGTTGCTCCTGAAGCCTCCACTAAAGCTGCAGGGGCCTTCAGCCTGATTCTTTTAGCCTGTGGGACTGCTCTTTTACCGTACTTTAATTTGTCAGCAAACCCTAACAAGAATATTTAAAAAGGATCCTTTACCTGCATGATATTCAGCTGAATTGACGAGGCAGCGATTGCTTCTCCTGCCTTTCGCTTCCTCGTAGCCTCGACGGCTTCTGCAGCCTTAGTGGAAGTCCACATAGCTCTCTTTGGCACTTTCCCTATTTTTTTGAAAACACGCGGTTGTTTAGGGTGTGTAGGAGAAAGTTGGGATACTGCTCCATTTCCATCAGCCCGATAGCTATCGTCACCAGAGTTCAAACGTTTTGAATTAGACTTCTTGCATCGGTTAAAGCCCTCAGCGCCATCATCAAAGTTCTCAGAGCTTTCACTGTCATGTTCGAAATGATTCACATAGTCATCTTCTTCGGTCGATAGCTCTATATATTCAGTGTAAAAACCGATCACCTATTGGGGAACAGCAGGCGATAATCACGAGGCAAGACTAGTATTGGGAGACTAGGAACTCAGGGACGAGGTAGGTAAGGTATTGAATGCAAGTTGTTGCGTGAAGAACTAACTAACTGACAGAGATGCGTCCCTTTTATACCCTTTCTGGAGGGACGTTGAGATCAACAATGAGACAATATAAAACTGAAGGAGCGACCTCCTTCTACATGAAACTATAGACGTCTCGTCCTGCGAGGCGTACTTCTTACATGACCAATGATAACAGGAATCCTATGAGATATGAAACGGTACATGAAACGATACATGAAACAAGGAGATAGACAAGGCGGACTAGGAGATGGGTGTTCTTGACATTCAGCTTCGGGAGCGGGAGGAGGAGGAGGGGGGAGTTTGCGTCGAGACCTCCTTGTGGAGACTTTGCTATACGTGATCATAGGGCGTTTTCTAGTTGCCATTACAAAGGAAATAATCAAGGAGTGTCAGTACAATATAAAAGGAAGCAAAAGAGCGATAAAGATTGTATATGGCGGTAAAGACTGTAGATAGATTGCTAGAGGCAATGAAGAAGGTTGATGGAGTTTTAGCGAGGGCTCCAGGGGCCTCCCCCCCTTTATTGCTTGCCAGCGCTTTGACACCGCACCAAAAGCTCGTTAGACCAATAGAATCAATTTCCAATGCCTAATACATATGTAAATATTTAGGTATGTAAAAATATGCTCCGCCACAAAAGAAACTATATTGCTAGTCTTCATGATAGCTCCTAAAGTCATTCTCATAGCTCCCAGAGCCATAATCAAAATAAACCCAATAATAGATATCGCACAAAGGAAATGATCGACAGATAACAAAAAATATATAAAAATATAAAATCAATATTAAAATTTTTCATAAAGGTTTCTTTGACCTTTGCCAAAACACCTAAAACTCTCGCAATAGCTCCTAGAGCTACGATCATAAAAATACATTAATAATAGACAGTATATAAACGAAATAGAACCCAATAACCAAAAAGTATAAGGCAAAAAACTTAATCAAAACTCCCAAGGGTCTCTTCACTGCTTCCAAAGCCTTTTATGCTACCACACCATCACCCGCGTCGTCGGTGCCTGGACCTGGAGGGGGTGGAGGGGGTGGAGGGGCATCACCACTATCGTTACCACCATCATCACCACCGGGAGGTGGAGGCACAGGAGGACCCACCGGAGGCACAGGAACCATGAACAAAGCTATTCTGGCTTCCTCAATAACTGCAGCCCTGTCTGCTAGCTCTTGATCGGTCCATATATGCTCTGGGTCATAATCGCCATCTCCAGGAACAACAGCATCAGGAAACTTAGCCTTATATGCATCGCTGACATGGGTAATCCTATCCTCAATACGCCCTTGCCTAACGGTGAGCTTCTTGAGGAGTATCTGGAAGGTCCTGCGAGTCCTCGGCATAGCTACCTTCTGACCTTTACTGCTGATTTGCTGATTCTCATCATAGTCGGAGTCCTCCGCAGGAAGATCGACTGTTTCAAAGTCTTGCTCAAGGATATGAACGTAGCCAGATGGAGGGGGGGTCTGGGCACCCCTGAGAACTCTGTGGAGAACCACAAGGGCTCTCAAGGGCTTAGCGCTGCTGCTGCTCACCCAAGCTTTGACTTATCGGTATCGTGAGGTGGGCGTAGCTCGGGTTGCCGAAGGAAACGTCAGGAGTCAAGCTCGGAGGTGGTGGAGGAGGGTTTTCCATAGCTCCGTAGAAAGCCCTGGGAGCTCTCCCAGGGGGCATATGCTTCATTGAAAGGTTATAAAGCTCATTCATGTTCACCGCTGCAAGGACGCCTATATAGGATGGGCCATTGGTGCTGCCATACCACGGATAGTCTTCTGCGCGAGGAGGGGGGCCAACATTATCAGGATCGATGATATGAATCTGCACAACAGGCCGAGCAGGTACAACGGGGGCTCCAGAGACTCCCCCCACAGTCCCCGTAACTCTCCTCCGCTTTCGACTCAAGGCGCTCAGTGGGCCGGGCCGTTCGATCTCGAGGTCTTCTACATCATTATCATCATCATTCTCTGCTTCTCTGAAGTGCCGGTCACCAGCACCAGCAGCTTTCTTCTCCTTGGCCCCTACGTCTGCGATGAGAGTCTTCAAAGCCCCCTGGATACCCCTGAAGACTTCCGTATCTTGATCATGCCAGGAGGAGTAAAGCCCCCTGAGATATTTATGCTTCATAAGCCATTCAGAGAGGGCGTTGTAGGCATCTAGCCCCGATGCGGTCTTGTTGATCTACCCTACAGCAGCCATTCGGTGGGCAAGGGCTTTGCGCAGGGCAAAGTAAGCGGCATTCTTTCCAGTGAGCTGGAGCTTGGCTTTGACTTGGACGATAGTGAGAAGCATTTGCGATAGTTGTTGACGGAATGGTAGTAGCGGTGGTTATAGCTGTAGGAGCTTTTATAAGAGTCTTATAGAGTATTATATATACTGTATGACTTAGTTGCCAGCAAGTAAGTATGGTATCGTGATGTTTATGGAGATTCAGAGACAGCTTACCACTGTGACGATTTAACCACCATCATGACTAGTCTCAAGTACCTCTCCATATAAGAGACACCTAAGGATCTCCCTTGAGGCATAGGACTAGCTATCCCATTCCGGTCAATAGATACTAAGGAAAGTCATTACTATGATAGCCCGACCCCTAAGCGAGCTGGCGAGCTCCTAGAACGGAGCGAAGCTCACCGTCGTCGGTATGCGACAGAGACCAGAGTAATGCGTCTGTAGCTTATAGCTACGGGAGATACTAGTGCAATGAGACTGAAGCAGTTACCTCCATGAACAGAGTTAAGCTCCTGCTCCTCTAGGAGGAATAATAACAGCTTCGCTGATGGCCAATCTTATGGGAGGCCGAGAGCCATGAAACGAGAGCAAAGCTATGCTTAGTAGTTAGGGCCACCAGCAAAATTAATAATTAACCTGGCGGCGTCACGAATCGAACCATACGGGGCTATGCCTTGTGCTTCGCCCTAAAGTCCTTATGGATCAAGATTACCTCTCCGCCACGTCCCCAAGTTGGACTAGGAACGTGGGAAAGGAATCTAAGCAACGGCAGGAATCACCAGTGGGTTACCCTGCCTAGGGACTCTGTGTTTTCTAACACCCGCGAGGCGCCCCACTGTGCCACCCGCCGTTTGCAGAGGGGGCCCCCCTGAGTTGCAGATTCCCTAACAAAAAGACAAGTTTTGGACCCCAAAAATAACCCCAAAACCGTCAGGAAAATTCGTCCAACCAAACCAAACTCGGAGGGTATATGGGGGACAGTGCTGCGAATCCATAGGTGCAATCGGATTTGAAATCGGACCATTTTAGCAATAGTTACAGAGCTTTTAGTAACCAACGCTTTTTAGTCGCTAGTCTATCGACCCCGCTAGTTCTTAGGGGCGCTCTAGACTCAGTTGATTTCCAAGCGCGGAGGAATTGTTCCCCCGCTTCTTGGCAGCTTGCTCGCAATCAAAATCATAGCTTAAACCCGTCCTTCCCCCAGGACAATCATTCTTGCTAGTCAACGAACAACCGTTGTTCAGAGACCCTCATACTCTTTGCTAAAGACGTTTGTCTTCCCCTGGGAAGCAGAGCCTTTTAAAGTCTTTAGTTTGCAACCCTTAAAAATCCTTATACCTGTTTAGCCTAGGGACTGTCGACCTTCCGTGTTGACGAGCGGTTCTAAGCCTCACTGCTGAAGCTTCTCGTCAGAAAGGGAGGTTGTTGGTTTTTTTTGGTACGGCAGTACTCCCCTGGGAGTACCCCCGTTACAACCACCAGCGCTTTATAGAGATACTGTAGACGTAGGAAAGGCGAAATGTAGGGCACTTGAAAACGTGAAACGGGGGGCCAAACAAAGAGTGAAACAAATAAATAAAAAATCTTGAAACAGTGGAGACTAGGCGCAAATTCATACGTTAGCGAAGGCTATCAAGGCTACTGTGAAGGCTTTGTGGGCCCTAGCAGTATTAATTAAAACCTACCGTGATATATTAAAGACGTGAATCGTAGCTAGGTGGGTGGTGGAGGTTAGGAGAGAAAGAAGGGAGAGAGAGCTCGTGGAGCACAAAGTAGGGCAGCAGGGGCCTTTTATAGGCCCAGTTTCCTAGGCTCTAAAGTTTGCTATTCTATCAGCTGTTTGTTGGTGTTTCAAGACGTCATGGAGTCATATATTACCGTTTATCATTGCTTCATATATTATCACTCGCACGGAAATTATGAAAAGCTGCAAAGAGAGCTCTCAAAGCCATGGGGAAAACCCAAAGAAATATGGAAATCGAGACCTAAACTCTAGTAGTTAGCTTTGACTCAATTGCTAGATTGATTTAGGGATTGACTGGCGGGGATGATATAAGAATAGCTACTTACATGGCAATATAGTGTTTGCCTATCCATCAGCAAAAGTACTTTTCAGTCCCAGAGCATCCCTGGGACAACTGTGGGACAAATTACATAGTAGCTGGAGACACCACCCAGTCCCAAAAGACAAAATGCCTGTTCCTGGAATGGATCTTGGGACTGGGTGGTGTCTCTATTCTGTCCCAATTGTGTCCCAGTTGTGTCCCCCACTGTCCCCCTTATCCCTGGGACTATCTGGGACTATTTTTGAAGAAAAAAAAACTTTTGCTGATGTCGAGTTATAAAGTCGGCAACTAAAGTTGTCTGAAAAGCTGTCAAAGACTTTGTCAAGTCTCCAGGGACTCTCCCTATCAATATTGTAGCTCGGAAGCATCATCATAGGCATCTTCCTGGTGGGGTCGTGGTGATGGTTGTAAGCGGGTCGATGTGAGGTTGCAGGTTTGCCTTTTAACGCACAGACCTTGGTGTAACGGGGGCACTCCCAGGGGAGTACTGCCGTACCAATAAAAACCAACAACCTCCCTTTCTGACGAGAAGCTTCAGCAGCGAGGCTTAGAACCGCTCGTCAACACGGAAGGTCGACAGTCCCTAGGCAAAACAGGAATAAGGATTTTTAAGGGTTGCAAACTAAAGACTTTAAAAGGCTCTGCTTCCCAGGGGAAGACAAACGTCTTTAGCGAAGAGTATGAGGGTCTCTGAACAACGGTTGTTCGTTGACTAGCAAGAATGATTGTCCTGGGGGAAGGACGGGTTTAAGCTATGATTTTGATTGCGAGCAAGCTGCCAAGAAGCGGGGGAACAATTCCTCCGCGCTTGGAAATCAACTGAGTCTAGAGCGCCCCTAAGAACTAGCGGGGTCGATAGACTAGCGACTAAAAAGCGTTGGTTACTAAAAGCTCTGTAACTATTGCTAAAATGGTCCGATTTCAAATCCGATTGCACCTATGGATTCGCAGCACTGTCCCCCATATACCCTCCGAGTTTGGTTTGGTTGGACGAATTTTCCTGACGGTTTTGAGGTTATTTTTGGGGTCCAAAACTTGTCTTTTTGTTAGGGAATCTGCAACTCAGGGGGGCCCCTTCTGCAAACGGCGGGTGGCACAGTGGGGCGCCTCGCGGGTGTTAGAAAACACAGAGTCCCCTAGGCAGGGTAACCCACTGGTGATTCCTGCCGTTGCTTAGATTCCTTTTCCACGTTCCTAGTCCAACCTGGGGACGTGGCGGAGAGGTAATCTTGATCCATAAGGACCTTAGGGCGAAGCACAAGGCATAGCCCCGTATGGTTCGATTCGTGACGCCGCCAGGTTAATTATTAATTTTGCTGGCGGCCCTAACTACTAAGCGTAGCTTTGCTCTCGTTTCATGGCTCTCGGCCTCCCTTAAGGTTGGCCTTCAGCGAAGCTATTGTTATTCCTCCTAGAGGAACAGGAGCTTAACTCTGTTCATGGAGGCAACTGCTTCAGTCTCATTGCACTAGTACCTCCCGTAGCTATAAGCTACAGACGCATTACTCTGGTCTCTGTCACATACCGACGACGGTGAGCTTCGCTCCGTCCTAGGAGCTCGCCAGCTCGCTTAGGGATCGGGCTATCATAGTAATGACTTTCCTTAGTATCTATTGACCGGAAAGGGATAGCTAGTCCTATCCCTCAAGGGAGATCCTTAGGTGTCTCTATATGGAGAGGTACTTGAGACTAGTCATGACGATGGTTAGATCGTCACACTTGGCGCCAAGAGAGCCAGTTAGGTTAATCTATGCGAAGCACATGTTGTGATTTGAATGAGAGCTCCTGAAGCTACCACCATAGCACTCTCAACTTTGGCCGTCCCTTTCATTTATCTAAGCCTACATTATGCCTTCAAAATGCCCATATTGCAAAAAAGAGTATAGTTACTCTAGTTCTTTCGAAAAGCACCTAATAGCGAAGCACCCCCTAATTGCATCGTCATATCTTGATCCACCAACGGTTGAAAACACAATAAGCTCTGGCAGCTTTGGCAGCTTTGACAAAGGCTTCGAAAACAATCACGACAGCCTTTTTGGCAATAGCGACGATGAACTTGACCAGAATGAGGATTCAAATGATTCTGACCGAGAATCTGAATCTGATTTTAATTTGGCTGCTGACATGGCCATGGATATAGACACCGGTACTGTTGCTAGTAGAGAAGCTAAAATAAAGCTGTATGAAGGTGCTGGGAGACGTGGTGAAAGCTTCTTAGGGTACGATGAGGAGGAGCAAAGCCTTTTGGGGAACCCATGGGCGCCTTTCAAATCGGTGGAGGAGTTCAAGCTTGCTTGGTGGTTTATTCGGTCAAAAACCTCTCAGGGAGCTATTGATGATTACTTTCAAAGCTCGCTGGGCCTTCGTGACTGCTCTTTCAACTCTGGCAGGAGCTTTGCTAGCAAGGTGGAGGAAATGCATACAACATTAGGACGTTCTAGCTGGCACCACTCGGAGGTCGATCTAGGGGGGAGGAAAATCTTCTATTTTTATCAAAACCCCATGGTTTGCGTACGCTATCTCCTTAGACAAAGGGCGTTTAGAGACGATATGGTATATGCTCCCACGGTGGAGTATAATAGCTTAGGAGAACGGATGTATGGGGAAATGCATACAGGTGATTGGTGGTGGGAGATGCAGGTTAGTACAGCTCTCGCGAGAGCTTTAGAGGCTTTTATCATAATACTAATAGCTCTGTAGAATACATTACCCGAAGGATCTACAGTTGTATCTATTATCTGCGCCTCCGACGGAACTCATTTGACTAGCTTCAGTGGGGATAAAAAAGCCTGGCCTATATATCTCACGATTGGCAACATTAAGTCTGCAACTCGCAATAAGCCAACTAGTCTAGCAAATATCCTCCTTGCACTTTTACCAGTACCCCCGAAGCTTGCAAAGGAGTCGGCTATTTCAAAAGTTCAGCGCCGGCAAAGCCACATGGCTTTTCATAAGGTTCTTGAGGAGATTCTTGAAAGCTTACAGAGCCCTGGCGAGAGCGGAGTAGTTTTAGACTGCACGGATGGCTATCAACGACTTTGCTTCCCCATACTCGCCGCCTGGATAGCCAATCAAGAAGAGCATGCCTCTCTCCATAATATCCAAAGTCAGGCTTGCGCTAAATGCAAGGTTGGCTTTGATGATCTTGGAAGCCTTGATGAATTCCCTGAGCGCAATCATACAGTCTATCAAGACAAAGTGAGAGACTATAATCTCCAACCAGCCAATATTGCTCCGGTAGAGTTTTTGATCTCCAAGTCTCTGAAAGCCCTCTATAATGCTCTATGGACTCTCCTGAGAGTTTTGGTACATGACCTGCATAAGCCCGATTTACTTCATAATATCTATCTAGGGATATTGAAGCATATGATGGAATGGATCCAGTCTTTTTTAAAGAAACACAATCGATTGGAGCAATTTGATGATGCCTGGAGATCAATTGGGCCCTACCCTGGGCTGTCAGTACCGAGAAAGGCATATAGGGAGGTTACTCAGTGGCAGGGTAAAGAAATGCGTCATTTTGGGAGGATAATCCTATGAGCTTTTGCGGTGGCTTTGAGGAAGCCTCTGAAAGCGCTGAAAAAGACTTTTGAAAAGGCCTTGAAATGCGTTCGCTCGATGGTCGACTTTCACCTGATGGCTCAATATATAAGCCATACTCCAGCAACGCTCCAGTATATGGAGGGCTATCTTGAAGACTTCCACAGCTATAAGGATATCTTTTTAGAGTTTCGGGTATATAAAAAAACAAAGAAAGCAGCAAGCGATCAAACAAAAGCTCTTGAAGAGACAACACTATCAAAGGCATCTGCTCCTGCCAAAAAACAAAGCAACAATCATAGCTCCCAAAGCCATCACCATAGCTTACAGGGACTCGACGAAGCACCACCAATATCCCACTTCAACTTTATTAAAATGCATTTCCTGACGCACTTCCGCCAGCACGTCGAGCGATATGGCAACATACTTATGTTTTCAACTGATATAAGCGAGCTTGCTCATAAGGAGCAAATCAAGGAGAGCTATCGTGCTAGCAATAAGGTTGATACAGCCCTCCAGATTTTGGATATCTATGGGCGGCGACAAGCCTTTGGGATACGCCTGCTGAACTTGAAGGCAGTTTATCAAAGCTTTGAGAGCACTCACGAAAGCAGTGAAGATGACAGCGATAACCTCCACAAGCTTCGAGACCTTTTTAAACATGATATCAAAAGAGGACCAGGTATACAGTCAGTTCAGGAAAGCAAAGCGCCATACCGAATGCTAAAGGGTCGATACGGAGACAGGGGGTATGTTCTTGAGGATATTGCAGAAGAAATTGATATGGATAAAGGGAGTTTTGGACGCTGCGTTGTTGACTATGGAAAGTGTCAGGAAGGCTCTAGGAGCATTCACGCTGACTCGCAAACTATTTTACAGTTCCCAGCAGAAGGGTTTACCCGTCTTCAGGTTCCAGTTGCTGTATTTCAAGAAGCGGACCAATATCAGCTTCACAACCTATGCTGCACAGGGAAAAAATCTTTTTGTGGTAGGGCAGCTCGCAACGACTGGGTCTGGGTTCAGGTGGATACGGTGATAGCTCTAGGAGCTCTGAGAGGGCGACTACCGTGCCGTCTAAAAGCATTGTTTAAGCTCCACGACCCGTTTACTGGCTATACTCACCGACCTTGTTTGGTAGAGGTTCTCCAGTCAAAAGATAAGGGCTTTCCGGATAGCTTTCACGGCCTTCTTCAAGTTTGTCAGCGTCCCCACCGAAAGTTTTGGATTGTGAATATCAAGAGCATATTAGGAATGGCACATCTCATACCCTTGGGCGAAGGAAGTTGGTTGGTGAATACTAGAGTAGATCTTAGAACGTGGAATGATTTTTATTAGAGTGATAATTAATTGAAGTAATTACAAATTATGAAGCTCGTGGAGCCATGAGGAATGCTGCTAGAGCTATCGTCATAATTCGTATAGTAGCCTAGTATATAGCTCTGAAGCCTCAGATTCTAATATGATAAAGTATGATATAACTGATAAAGACTATAATTTCTCTGGAGTCACTGGAGACGTCAGGAGGCGATAGCTTCTAGAGCTCTCGTCAGGACGCTCAGGATATACCAGATATACTATATTTTGCCCATGCGCCCTGACACATTGCGTATCTCTCAGGAGACAAATTTATATATGCTGATGAAGGTGGTACCGGATTGAAAGGATTAGTATTTTTTTATTGTTTAATCTTGGCATAAATCAAAGATTATGGTACTGGGATTGGAGGAACACGAAAGAAATGAAGGATGGTTGTGCCGAGTTATTTTTTGATTAGTTGTTTAACTGTTTTTGGACCGGAGCATAGATTGCCCCGGCTAGTTTGTATGTTTTTGTTTTATTCATAAAAACCTGCCGTGTCTAGCTAGTTTTGGATCAGCAGGATTGAGCTATCTAAGTTAGTTATCAATATATGCAATTGACCGGCTACCTTTAAATTTACATCAGTCTAGTACCATTCCTACTCCAGTCTAGTTAGTTAATCTCTTTGAAATAGCTACTAGGCTTAGCCTGAAACCTCACCCTACCGCAATTACCCTACTAGTGTGGTACCGAGTAGTGCTTGCACCAAACTAGAGTGTGATTGTGTTACAGTATCCATTGCGTAGTATTGCAGAGGCTTTGGGTCTTAATGTATCTCATAATACAGTCGATAAAGCACTAAAAGAAGGTAGATTCACTCTTCACATCAAACGCAAAAAGCTATTCCTCAAACCACACCATAAACGTGATAGAGTCGATTGGTGTAAGCACCAGCAGCGATCTAATTGGAATTATTGGAGGAGAATAGTATGGATAGACGAGGTTCAACTAGAATATAACCTGAGTTCAAAAGGCCAAAAAGTCAGATACTGCAAAAGTGAAGGACTTCAGGACCAGTTCTTAGAACCTTTTTTTGCTAGTGGCTGGACAAAGATACATCTATGGGCTTGCTTTCAATACGGTTCTCGAGGTCTACTAGTATGGACTAAACGTTGTCCTCTCAGTCAATGAATAAAAAAAGGTAATGTTGGTGGTATGAGCGGAAAACAGTACTCAGAAGAGATTTTACAGGATTCTTTATATCCTTATATGTTTATGATAATTGTACCTGACTCTAAAGTTATTGAGGACAATAGCAGAATCCATGATTCAAAAGTGGCCGAGAAAACTAAGGAAATATTAGGTATCCATTGCATGCCTTGGCCTGCATATTCTCCTGATATAAATTGTATTGAGAATGTTTGGCATCTTTTAAAGACTGCACTAAGAAAGAGGTTTAGTAAAGAGGAGAAAAGGCCTCATACAGCTGAAGAGCTTTTTGGAGCTGCTCAAGAAGAGTGGGAAAAGCTACCCCAGGAGAAACTAGATGCATTGGTAGATAGTATGTCTAAGCGGGTCAAGGCAGTTAACAAGGCTGAGGGTGGGGCTGTTAAGTGGTAAACTATATCTACATGTATTTCTGGGCTTCAATTTTCTATTCTTTTTGTTTTAGGTCAATTGGTTAAGTGGTTATTTGGAACGGTTAATTTTACTACCCCTCGTGGGGGGACTCTCGAGGCTACTGCCAAAACTTGTTGAACACGACTGTATTTAGGCAATCGGACGATTAATTTTTACGAGGCGCTATAGATGTAGTAGGGACAATCTTTAATCTCCACGAATTTCTCATATTCTAGCGTTTAGATCAGATATTAACAATAGGTTGTTCTTTGTACAGAAGGCCATAGTAGACCAAAGATCCAGCAGAAAATAATGACAACCACCCAAACTCAGTTTATAAACTCCATAAAACGGCCAACCGAGAGTCTAGCTCCGTTCACCAAAGACAGCCCATTCCATCTCAGATATAAATAAAAGTCTATAATTAAATAAAAGAGAAGGCATAGGAATTCTACAAGATGAGCGTCACTAAAGTACAGCACAAGATTACAATGACAGAAAGAAATAGCGATAACCTAAGTGAAGGCGAGGCGTTGTTCGAGATATTTGTAGCGGTCGCACCCGCTGCTGTCCTAGTCATGGATCCAGAGAGATATGGCATAGTGTTTGCCCTATCGCTATCGCCTGTTGCAAGTACTGTGACCGCACTAGCGGCACCGGTAGCATCTGGGACGGAATTACTCCCTGTTCCAATTTCGAGAACATTACTGTCCGTAATATTATACAATGTTTGTGCAAGGCTGATTTCTTCATTATCAAGGTCGTAAACCACATAAGCTGACCGAAGAAAGGTATCTCCCTAGTATACTAGTTAGTAAAGAGAATCTGAGATAGTTCTAGCACATAGATACGTACAAGAACATTTGAGCCACCAGCAGCATCCAAAATACCGAAATAACAGAGAAGAGTCCCGTCAGTATAAGTAGCAAGGTTTCCTTCATTGTCGAACGCGTCGACAATCAACTCACGCAAAGCGACTGTAATGTTTGCTCCAGAAAATCCATAGGTTATGCTACCATTGTAATCTCTAACATCACAAGGTACAACAGCAACTCCAAGACTATCAACTGTTTGAGCACCAACTTGATCTGCCAATGCTGCGGCAAGGTCTGTTGGTAAGTAAGTATAGGTAGATCCAGTATCAAGTAGAGCAGCGACTTCAAAGTCACTGTTGGTTATTGTTAAGGTATTGGCATTATCATTGGTAAGTGTGACAGAAGTGAGCGTGATCGCAAACTCGGTTGCCTGGGTTTCCCCTTCTCGCTTATCAATAGGAAGGGTTGTGAGGTTCCCTTTGAACTTGGCTGCGTCTACCCCTCCAAAAAGAATTTGGCCAGTGGTAGCATCTAAATAAAATAGGTTAGGTTTATTGAAGATTTAAATAACCACCGTAGTCTTAAAAACTGCGTACCAAGATCATTCAGCCATAGGCTGTAAGCCCGGGATTTGATCAGTCCCTGATCCGCCATAAGATCCACCAAATTCCTGTAGGGCTCTTTGCCTAACCTCTGAACCTGAACTTCATTCAGATTGAAACCAATGCCCATGATTCCCTCAGTCGAGCTAGAGCTAAGTCCAATACCGAATTGGAGACCTGTGACGTTCGTACCATCCTCGAAATAAAAAGTATCCTTGCCATAGTCGCCTTTCGCGTATTCCCCATCAACATATGAAATACTAAAATCATCTGCAATTTTTAAGTAGGTTGAAGAATCGTTATAATTAAAAGTCCCGGTAAGCTCACAAGGGTCTGCTAATTGCATGCACAGAGAGGAGGTTGTACTTTCGACCCAGATGTCGGAAGAACCAGTGTCAATACTGTTACACAAGCGATTAATATGGCTACAAACAAAAAAGGGAAGGATCAACAAAACATACTGTAGACGCAACTGTTGTGGTGGTGTACCAATGCTGATATTGGCATAATATAAGTAGTCCTTAAGATAAAAACGTTAGTGTATCAAAGAAACCTTATGTGAAAAGACATACCATATTATCTAAGCGCTGCAGTACTGTATCTGTCCTCTTTCGTAACCTTGGGATATTGTCTGTATTTCTTCTGACCTTGTCGAACCCAAAAGAACGTGGCTTGGTGGGCCCAGTTGGGGGGAATAAATTTACAGCCAGAATTCCGTCAATAAGTACTAGAGTGGCATAAAAAAATATAGTGAAACCCATCGGATGAGTCTATGATCTGTCCGCTGCAGTAAACGGTACCTGAAGGGAGGCAGTAGAGGAATTAAGAAGTCTGTAACGAGAGGGGGAGGGGTATAGGAGGAGGGGAGGGGAAGAACGAATGCCAATGTAGTAGATATCGAGCCCAGACTTATAGAAAAAGCACGAGAGATTTGATCTAGAATATAGCAGGGAGGAGAATACATGTGTATTAAAGGTGATGCAGGGGATCGAGAGCAGGCCAGAAGCCAACAGTTAACCAAAAAAACGAGGGGGGGAAAACTGTGCAGGTTAACGGAAGTGGCAATGCCACCTGATACAAATGATCTAACAAGTTCCATTACAGGGCAAGCGATACCGGTATACAGTAGTTAGTAAATTCTCTATGTAAAATAGATATACGTACGACGAAGCCGAGAAGCCGTGAACCCTCAAGGCATGGAAACGACGGAGACAGCTTACGCGGCGACCCACCACACTGGGAAGTGCTGGGATCTGCCAACCCGGGACGGCTACAACCACGAAGAGACAACGACTTTCTCAGCTCGGCCTAATGGCAAATAAATGTTTTGTGGGCATACATAATTTATATCTGTCTAGATTTAGGAAAAATCCAGGGGATAAAAAGGCTGTAATCGGGGTCATGTCTGTGAAACCGTTCTACTAGGACTCCGAAGGTCGTCCGGACAATCTACTACTACATACAGGGGCTCCGAAGCACCACAATAGCGATACGGTAAAGAGCCCTAAAAACGTTACCGGATCGACCTTGGCTGCATTAATTAGGTAGTGCCAAGTCATCCAGCTAGAGGCACTTGGGCCAATTCTCCACGACCCTAAACATTAATTCCCGTATAGCTTGAGTGAATGATAAACCAAATTTTAAACGGGTATATAAAGCTATACCAAGCTAGAAATCTTCAGGTCACAATTTCATACCTAGAAATAAAAATTGATTTAAAATAATAATAATAGAAATCTTGACCTTGACTACATGTAGTTGCTCAAGTCTCTGCGCCAGCAGCCGATAACTCCTCCCACTTTATTCACCAATAATGCTTCCCACAGTTGTTATCAAGGGACAACCCCCTGAGTTTAGCACTTACGCATCAAAGTATTTGGTTTCATCTCTGTGCCAGTGCAGCACGGTATAGAAATTCAGAGAGGTATAATCAAATTCGTAACTCTAGATTTAATTCCTAGGCCAAATAAATTTATGGAATACTCTCTCCTAATCAGTGTATTATGGTAATTTAAACATATACAAGTATATTAAGCTTACAAAACTCCCAGTCGGGGGGTTCTATATACCCAACTCATGGAGTTCTTGAGTTTCTAGGACTGTCATCGCGAGTACTAACTATGCCTATAACCTACTTTGATTAGTTGCTCTACAAAGGAGCTATATGGTAGGAGGTCATATCTACTCTAAAATTCCTTTAAATATCCCCAACTCTAGTTTGTATTACCATAAAAACAATGAAGTTAGATTTTCCTTAGTCAAAGACTTGGGTTGAGTAAGAGGGGAAACAAGTTACCTACAGGGCAAATCCGGCGAAGTGTTGATAGTTGCAAAGGACTGAGTAATAATTTCCTTGTACTCGTGGTGGATTCTAGCGTTTTGGGTCAAACTAATTCTCTTACTTCTCAATGCTAGCCATTTCTCAACAAAAAAAACGCACTATGTATAGACCTCCACCGTAGCATCTGCTGAATCAAGGATTTTGGTGTTAGAGATGTGTTAATCGAGCGGCAGGGTCAACACATATCACTGCTAGTCTTGTGGTAGGCAAGAAACATCGTGTCATCTTGGCGCCAAGGACAGTGCCTACTAAAGCCCTAGGCAAAACTTCACGTGCCTACGCGTACTCTCACCAAGGACAGGACCAAGTGGAGGAGACCCGAGACCTTACTGTATACTGTCACAATTTACTCAACATACTATTCAATTAAAGCTGCTTTTCTCTTATCAGTCACATTCCCGAAACGTATCATGAGCGGAGAGCCATCCACTGGTCACAAGGACAAGGGGGATGACATGACTGCTAATAACCCCTCATCCGTTCCTGCTTATGAACTGCCATGGTGAGGAAAGTTTTTTGATTTATTTTATCCTACCTTTTAGAGTATAAATTATTTGGTCTCATCTTATATACACTATTATTGTTATGTCTCTGTGCACTAATGCCGATATATTTAAGGGTTGAAAAATATCGTCCTATTCTCCTAGATGATATCGTGGGCAACAATGAGACCATCGAGCGTCTCAAAATTATCGCAAAGGATGGGAATATGCCCCACGTCATCATCTCTGGGATGCCGGGTATCGGGTTTGTCTGCCTCTCCTTGTCGATTGTATCCCGCATCTGACCTTTGAACCCAATTTTAGGAAAACAACATCAGTGCTTTGTCTCGCTCGAGCGCTATTAGGCAATGCTTATAAAGAGGCTGTACTAGAATTAAATGCATCTGATGAGCGTGGGATCGACGTGGTTAGAAACCGCATCAAGGGGTTTGCTCAGAAGAAAGTCACTCTTCCTGCTGGACGACAGAAGATCGTTATCCTCGATGAAGCTGATAGGTGTTTTTCCAGTACCTTGAACCCTTCTGAGCAACCCGTTTACTAATCTTCACATAGTATGACTGCTGGCGCACAGCAAGCCCTACGGCGCACGATGGAAATTTATTCGTCCACTACCCGATTTGCTTTCGCTTGTAATCAGTCCAACAAGATCATTGAGCCCCTTCAGTCCCGTTGCGCAATTCTCCGGTATTCCCGCTTGACGGATCCACAGGTTCTCAAGCGGCTTATGGAAATTTGCGAGGCAGAGAACGTTGATTACTCAGACGATGGGATTGCGGCTTTGATATTCTCCGCAGAAGGCGACATGCGGCAAGCAATCAACAATTTACAAAGTACTGTGGCAGGTTTTGGATTTGTGAATGGGGATAATGTGTTTAAGGTAGTTGATTCACCACATCCAATCGCGGTGCAGGCAATAGTCAAGGCTTGTTACGAGAGCAAGATCGACTCAGCCCTGGAGAAACTAGAAGAGCTATGGGATAAAGGATATTCAGCCGTGGATATAATTAGTACTATGTTTAGGGTTACAAAGACTATCGAGGGTTTGAGTGAACATGCCAAGTTGTGTTTTATCAAGGTGAGGCTCTCGTCTGTCTTCTGCTTAACATCTACTATGCTGATAATGGAGTAGGAAATTGGGTTCACACATATGCGCATTTTGGAAGGAGTCTCAACTCTCCTACAACTCAAGGGATGTGTGGCGAGATTATCAAAAATCAATATGCAGCCAGAACTCTTTGTTCCTAAATGACAGAGCTTAGGCGCGTGTTTTGGCTTTGCATCTCTCCCTTGTGATCATTGATTTTATATCTCGTTCCTTATATATTTGTATTTGACAAGACAACATTGACTATCCGAGGATATAAAAATAGGAAGTATCAAGATAGCAGATTTAATCAAAGGATGCCAGGGCGTTTGTGGACTCTGACAGAGTCCACAGGAGGTTGTGGAAACCCCATGCACCTCCAATCAGGCTTGTAAAGTAAACGACAGATCTCCATTTCGGACCGTCAACCATTCCTAAGTGCGGGAGGCCCATGTGGTTGCAAAAAGAGTGTACAACGATTACCGCCCAAATAGACCCCGTTCGGAGTAAGACGAATGTCGCAAACCAGCCAAACAAAGTAGTATAGGCAAACTGAAATAGAGAGCGCACAGCGGTGAGAGCGGGAGCGTTCGGATGGCTTAGGTAAAATTCATACGCATGATGAATATGTGCTGTAGAAGTGAGTATTAGAAAACAAGCCTGACAAGCCTGTATGGTAATGAGAAAACCGACCTATTCCAAAGTATAGCGGGGATAAGAATACGATAGAGCTGGCCGATCTCCCAGCTATCAGGTGTAGTGGAACCAAGCATGATCGGAACACCATCTCTTCTGTGAAAGGCGCCTATTATCAAAAGATGCAGCGGTTAATCCTGAACAGCCCAAAATAAAACAAGCGGTTAAATCCTTTCTGCCTAACTCAGGGTGAAATTTGAAAGCGATAGAGTTTCGAAACAGAATAAAGCGAAAATGTAGATAATATTGCATGAACACAAAGAGACAACATACAGCTACATAGTTTCTCCAACCGGTCCAGGTAGAAAACATCTTATGAAAGTCATTTTTAACCTCACCCCATCCACTATCGACTACATCAAACCATAACCGCTGCACGAGTGGGCCTGTGAATAGGGTAGCGGTGAGGAGTAAAGACCGTAAGATGTCGAAGATAGACGTTGGTGTCGGTGATAGACCAAGGAAGGAGAGCACTTCGTACAACGATCGTTTCGGCGTTGATAAGGCGGTGATGAAGGATGTAACGGCCAGTGCCGCGATGGTGACTATAGTTACAGCGCGGATCCGTATCTGGATCACGGATGGCGAGTCGCGAGGAAGAGCTGGATGTGGGCGTGAAAGAGGACTGAGGTAAAGGACACCGACATAGCTTATTGTATATATAATTGAGACGAGACTGGCGTGGAGGGGTGTAAATCGGGACGGCTCTTCTGGGGAGTATACCATTATTACGAAAATCAATCCTTCTCTGATATGTTGTGGTTCTTTCCCGTTGCTCCTTGAATAATTTACAGGCCGGCACCTCACTTTTGTGGCAATAGCAGTGGCGCTTATTAGGCAATCATAGCTGAAACACTATAAAGCCACAATTCTTACTTTTGGGTGGTAACGTCAGGCAGCTGGGATAGGTACTGATGGGCCCGTTGTGTCCATAACCTCGCGTATCTAGTAATACAGGAGACGACATCTGGCCGGGTAATGGTTATCGCCTGGTAAAAGTAAGGGCGAATGGGGGTAAAGTTGCGTTTCAGGGTATCAGGGATGCATCGGATGCAACGTTCTGTCACTGGTCATGCCGTAAATTGGAGCCGCCCCCAGGAATGGTCTTCTAACATCGCACAATGCAGATTTAGTTTTCTCCATAGTGCATTCCAGGGGTCATAATGTAGGTGACATGGGAAAGAACAGCTCAGAGACTCGGACGGAAAAGGAAAGCTCATTCTCCCTAGGCCTAAAACGTGCTAGGTAAGTGCTCATTCACAGGATTGTTTCCTGATAAGTGTAGAGCTGCGGGTTCCGCACTAAGGCACCATTCGCTCACGATGGTCAATAGTATGCAAGCACACACACATACAAGGTCTGAATTTTCTTGCTGCCGAGAAAGCAAGAGAGAAGTGGATGGGGATGGTTCCTGCAGATTGCTTATATCCCAGTCTGAATAATAATTTTAGGAAGAAAATAGATAGCAGAAAAGGGGGGATAAACAAAACAGGCAGCGCTTCTCACTCGTGCGCGCACTCTCTTTCTCACCCTCTTTCCCTCTCACCCTCTCACTCACCCTCTCTCACTCCCCTCACCCCCGCAGTCCCTTGGGTTCACTCCCTCCACACTCCTTTGTCTCGAGTACTTACCTGGCTCATTCCGCTCTTTGGCTCTGTTTCTCCAAGTGATTTGACGTTTACGCCTCATTGTCTGTCCTTCCCTAGTGGCTTAGCTTCTTGTTTTGTTTCTTCGTTTATTGCGCTTTAACAAAGCATTTTGTATTTTGTATTATTCTTGCCATTTTTATCGTTGATTACCTCCATATATTCTGCCGTCGTCTCTTTTTATATCCTCTATTATTTATCACTCCTTCTGTTACAACTAAACCAACGTTTGGTACATATATCCCTTTCACTTTCCTTTAAGTGCGAATTGACTATTTTATTTCTCCTATTTGCCCTATGTTATAGGAGGGAAAAAGACGGAGAGATCAAAGGACCTGGAGTTTTATGGAGATGAGCGGTCGTCCCCGTCGCGCTGCCTTACACCAGCGCTCAGATTCCGAGACCAACGAAGTTCGGACAAATCCATCTCTCCACAGCAATAATTCGTCTGTTTCACAAAAGGCCACTGACGTTTCAACATGGGTCCCTCATCCAGTCTCAGCCTCTATTTCGAGAGACAGCACACGCTCGAGTTCGCGCACTGCAAGCACAAACAGCAGCCGTGGGCCTTCCGGCTCTATCGATAGTCTACCTCCGGTTCCGCCCTTGAAGATCTACAAGAGAGAGTCTACCTTTATTGTGGCCCGAGATCCACCAATAGAAATCAAAGAATCCCCGAGTTCAGATACACTAGTCGGTGGCTCAAGTTCTACCCCTAATCCAACTCCCCCTAAAGCGCAGAAATTTCCAAAGTCTATCTTAAAAAAGCCATCACGGCCCGCGCTTCCCCCGTGCACGGTCGAAGAATACAACCAAAAGTCGGATTCATGGATAGGGAGCAGTTCCCAAAGCCCGACAAGCACAGAAGGATCCAGAATGAACTCACGTACACTGAGGATTGTGGGAAGAAGCGAAGATGGTAGTGATGAAGAGGGTGAAGCGGTGGATGTACTTGGGGGGCTTATTAATCGTCAACGCTCTGTCTCTATTTCTCCAGGAGTTACGCCGCCGCCGCAATTGGGGGGTGAATCGAGCGCTCAAGGTACACGCATGTTTCCTCCACAGGCTGCTCCTATGCGTTCTCGAAGCGATGCCTCTATGGAGCGCCCTGGCACTGCCGGTTCTCTTCTTGCTTCAGCCAAACAGCTCCCTGCGTGGGCAAGGTATGTGCTCCTGCGCTTCACATTCATAGGATGTTGATTAAATTTACAGATGTAGCTGACATTTTATCTTGTTTTTAGATATTTCTATAGCAGGAAGGGAGGGCGAGGAAGCATCATCGAAACTGATATCCTCAGGAACGGAAATGAAAGAGTTAGCGTAGGTCACAGAGTTCGACGTCAACAGAGCGATGATTCAATGCAGATAACAGAAGTCATCCCGCCTGGCGCAGTTTACCACGGCCCAAGACGCTGGGCCTCTTCCGAGAGCGTTCCAGGTTTAGATTGGGTAGGATCCAGAACCAGAATCGTGGACTCTGAGGTCGCAACCCAGTGGTCTACACCACACCTTGACCACACACCACTGTCTAGATTTGAGACTATCGACCACCAACTTATCATGTTCTGTTTGGGATTTCTCCTGCCATTATGCTGGATTATTGCCGCATTCCTTCCGCTCCCTGAGCTACACGAGTGTAGCAAAAGCCAGCCTCATCGGGTGACTAGCGAATCACGCTACAATATCGATGTGGAGACTGGATCAAACTATACTACGAAGCAAGAGCGAAAGTATGAAAACGCTAAGTGGTGGCGGATGGTGAATCGGGTAATGTCTGGTGTCGGATTAGTTTTCATAAGTGTTATAATTACACTAGGTATTCTCGCTGCTACACGAGGTATCTAGAATCACTTATTTTCTGTACTTTCAGGTCTTGTTGGTGTTCCTCTGGTTTATTTGGTGGGTGGGCGGTGTTCTTTTGCTTTTCTATTCTCGTTTTACTCTTTTTGATAAATACCCCCCCCCCCATTTTTATGCTTTTCATGACTCAGACGAATTACGCAGCGTACTCCTTCCAACTATCATGCAGGATATGTAATGTTTAAGAAGTGATGAAGTTACAGACTCCTGCATGTGTTGCGATATACTACAACGCATTGTTTTGCCTTAATCTTCATACATTTATTTCAACGCTGTGATCTTTAACCTTTGGGTTAACTGAACCTTCTTACTCTCTGTTATGGATTTGAATTTCTTGTGAATATCTTCTACGGCCCTCGATTATGTATTTTGTTTGTGTAGAGTAATTTTTATGCTGTTGGGATGTAGCAAGTATACACAATGGGATAAACATGTGCGGTGACTGACAAACCTAGCTTGATTGTTTTTTGAGTTGGGAAATATTGAAAACACTTGGGTCTAAGAGAATCAAAGCTAGGCCACAAAGCTTGGAACGTAAAATCTAGTTGACATTAGCTATCTTCGTTTATTGTACCAGGAAGAGTTGATAATAACGGAAGGATAATTAGGACCACCACTATATATGACGAAGTTTTTTTTTAGGCGAGGCTTGGGTTAATTTAACTCTTAGAAATAATTGACAGATACTTCACAGTAGCCTATATTTTTCACTCGAGGTATTCGCCAGGAGTCTATGGTAGCAAAAATGGGTGATGCGAGATAAAATTGTTACAAGAAGTGAGCTCCTGACAGTCATCATATCTTGGACTACTAGCTACTGTCGCCTCAGGAAACTGGTCTAAAATACTCCGAAGAAATCATTAAAGCACAAAACCCTTTCATTCTCTCTAATCTGGTCTTCAGACTATCTCAAGCCCTACCACCCATGTAATCCAGCTGTTTTACAATTGTTTTCTGGGAGTCGATGAATCGATTGACGCAGTTCTCTAGGCAAGAGTTTTCACTTTTATCGATTGCCGTGCCAGTGATTTTGGCTGTCACGCATTTTGACCAGCACATGTCGGTCAAATTATGAACATCTATAACCCACATAATTGAGCGTTTAGCCAAGATCCTAAGTAGGGTTATGGGGGCATCAATTTCTCTAGAAAAAGGTAACTTGATGCGGTAGAATAGGGCAATTACTTGTTTGGAATTTTGCCTTCTGCTGTTCGTTCTCGATGAACTGCTGTAGCTCCTTGCGGTCTTTGTCGCTGAAATCGGACATGCTGGAGGCCTGGGAATCCATTTTATCAATAAATAGTTGGATTAGGGTCTATCAAGCAGCTGAGGTACGGCGATGAAAGAGATGGCGATGAAGGATTGCTGATTCGTCTAGTTGGGTTGTTTGCGTCGGGGGTCGCAATATTTTCTCTTAATATGCCAAGACACTACTGTAACCTCATGTGACTAGCTCGGATCCATTCTCACCGGGCTTAGCTTTTACAGGATTTGGAACATGCCTTTTATTTCCTGAGAGCAGGACGAGTATGATGTATCCGCCTAGATACTAAATTATATAGTTATACTTCAACATAAGCACTGATTAAAGTCAGAAAGGAAGCAAATTCTTCATATTCTTAATTAGGCCTAGTTCTATTCTAGCTAAATACATACCTCCAATCAGGAATCAGTGATTGATCGCGCAACGCTAGTTATATCAGGAGCAAACTTTAGGTAATCTAATTTCCTGTACTCACGTCTTGAAGTATTCTGTTACCAATTATTATTACTCGCCAAGAACATCCATTTTCACCTGAACCAAACAAACCCTTGTAGATGTCCTATCTAGTAAAAATGCCAAACGTCCCAAGATGCGATAGCATTGAGGGGGGGGGGGGTGGAAATTAGGGACCTCGATACCCAAGTCCCACTCACAAAGGGTTATTTACTCTCATCGGTACTATTCCCGTTTCCGCCAAATGCCTTTACCACTTGCTGACATCTTTGGTGCAAAAAGACCTTACAGGTTGTTAGAAACTTCCTCCAGCCATGACAGTGGTATTACATCTATACTTGCCAATCTGTTGAGCAGCTGAAATGCTCCGGCATTTTTTAAGAATATTGTTTGCTGCGGGAAAATCCTTTTCAGTGCCTATTTAATATTGTCAACGGGAAAAAGAGCTAGGAGTTTTCACTAAGAAAATGTACCTGTAAGTGGGCCAGAGGAATGAAATAGCTAAGTTTATGGTGATATGTCAGTATCAGTATTTCGGTGTTTCTACTGGAATCTAGGGCTACTTTTGGCCTATATGAAGGATCCTGGTCCATGACAGAGCTGTTGCGAAATTTTTCGACAAGTTGGTCGATCCCCTGGATATCTATAGGCGCCTTTAGCGCCTTGGGAGCTGGAAGTACCTGCTAAGTCAATTAGGAACTTACTGGCGTAAGTAACGTCTAAAACCTTTTCTGAATTGA
Organism: Verpa conica; assembly: GCA_033030425.1. Classification (NCBI taxonomy): domain Eukaryota; kingdom Fungi; phylum Ascomycota; class Pezizomycetes; order Pezizales; family Morchellaceae; genus Verpa; species Verpa conica. The sequence continues at coordinate 846,740 of JAUFSD010000004.1, forward strand.
ACTTGTTCCTGGAGGAGGTTAGACAATACCATATTGATGAGGTAGCTGGGGGAACGAACCATCTTGTGCCTGATTTAGCTTTAACAAACTACTTAGGGATTAGCTGCTTGGGTTTCGGATATAACAATTTAAGGTTTTTTTCCAACTAACATCAATAATATCAAGGGGCTTGTACATTCGCAATAGTTAGAAGGGCCGCTTGAATTGAGAAACTTCGGTTTGACCGACTCACATCAATGAAGTTGATAAACGCATATCCCACACTGATGTAACGTTAGCAAGGAGATCTACTTTTAAAGAAAGACTATGAAACAAGAAACATACTTGCAAATATTTCGAAAGTCTAGGGGGCATATAAGTAATTAGAACCGAAAGAGTGGGGCCGAATATTATTATACTTACCGATTCTCAAATACAAAAAGTTATAAAGACCTCTACTGGTCGTATCAACGTAATCTTTCAGTGTTTGCTTGAAGAATAAATCAGCCAATGTGGGGACTACTGGCATCTAGAGCATACCTGATCAACTTTATTTGGGATATTCCTGAGCATAACCTGAAACGATTATTAGTAAAGCAAGCTATGGGTTTTTGGTAGGTGATTCGAAAACTACGACCATACCGTAGTTCTCGTGTCCAGGCCACGTAAAATGCGTTCTAATTCAATTACATTCTTTCCAGGAACTTGGATTTGGCAATTCAATCTTTCACTTTTCACTTTTGCAGACATTTCACTGCTAAAAGTTTGGAGCGGAAGGCTGGCCGAGGCAGATCCCATAATTCCTTGAGCCTTTATGTCTGTACTAAGAACCTTGTTAGAAGGAAGATAAGAAAAGTGATCTTGGAACTGTCTCGAATTCGACTGGAAATTAGCTGGGCTGCGGCCAAGGTTTGTAGAGTTTGGCTTCAGATTCATTGTAGTAAGTCTAGATATCTTTTGGGTGATATAACCATTAGAATATATTGAATCCATGAGTTCTCCGCTTTCGGGGCCTATGCTAAACCCGCTATCGATAGAACTTCCAGAGTCACGACGACAAGTTAACTTAGTAGCTGGACGAGTCAGCTGTGGGCTATATATTCTCGTATCATTATCCCTGGAAACGATATGCACGCGGCCGTTCTCATCTCTCCGAGTGTAGAGTGCGCTAGAATCAGGGTTCCATGCAACAATACTGGTGTCGTAAAAGCTCAACTTGAGGCGGAACCCCTGCTAATAGTAAGATTGGTCGCTATAGTATATGGGTAGTGATCACATACCTCAGCATATTGCCCGTCAAGAGTATCAACGATATCAAAGGCATCACGAGTGTCAAAAAATGTAATTAGAAACGCCGGAGGGAAGCTATTTTCTAGTGCCGTAAATTTTAAAATAGCACCGAAGTAAGAAAGAACATGGTACAAAATACGGCGGATGTTACTAGAATGTCCCCCGGACGTAACAATACACATAACATCTAACCGATTTTCGGTTCCTTGTCCTGAGAGATTGCTTCCCATGACAAGCTTATGAAATATTAGTAATAGATCTATCCGTATTTCAGTACGGCTCTCATACCATAGTAACATATCCACTCGGGCAGAACTGGATTGCCAAAGGATGTTGAGCTTGAAGCTTTCGGTAGGCAGTCATTGAGTCGCGAATGTCGAAGTAAGAAACGACACAAAACCCATCAGAATGAAGTTTCTGCGTATAAAACTGTTGAATATCGCCAAATTCCTTCATGAAATTTCAATGTTAAAGTCGTTCACGCGTATTTCGTCGAAAACAGGGAGGGAACAGCGAGGGAGTACCCACCTGGAAACTTTCATATAGAAGGACGAGTGATTTTACTGAAGTAATGTTACATATCTTCAAATGGCGAGTAGATGTAATAGATAGTTCTGTCGGGTCTAGATCCCAGTCTGTTAGGTAATTATCGAATGTAGGATGAATATCACCCATTTCTTGGGTAGATTGAGCTGATTTTTTATCTGTGTCAGGACTCTCAAGGTAGTGCCGGGTGATGGTAGAGCGTGGGGAGAGGTAGGCTCTTGCTGGCTTGAAACATGCTGCAGAACTAGTAGTTGGGTGATACTGTTCCCCAAAAGTGTCACGTGAACTAAAAGCACATTTTCCTTGATCCGTAGCTTTACTTATCTTCCTGAATGTAGACTTATAGGTACGAATTTTCGGTGATGGAGATTCTAGCAACCGTGAGGGAAGGGCTTTCCACTCAGCATAGAAGTCATCATTGGGTGAGAGGCGGAGATCTGATGGGGTAAGATCGAAGAAGTTGTCATAAGGTCCATTTTCAGGAGTATCAAGTGTACTTTTGCTTTCCGGGGATCCAGAATAAAGAGATCCAGCAGATGCCATGGTAAGACGCAGCCCTCTGTTTTACCAATAACTAAAAATACGATTGGCAAAATGATGTCAAAAAACAGATTGCCTATCAATTTAGAATGAGCGGATAGATATGAGTGAGAAAAGTTGAAAGTGGCGATGAAGAGGGGGGGAAGTAAAGGGGAGTAGGAGATTTAATGGAATGAATGAATAATGATGTTGGGGGTGGTGTGGGTACGTTGTGGGAAGGAGATTTTGAGAGGTTTAGAGATAACACCTAGGAAGTTAGAACAGGGTTGAGAGAGAAGTGGTACGAGAAATAATATGAGGCGAGACCTTTATACAAGTAGAAGAAATCTACAAAGTAAGGACCCGGGAGTGTGGAGAGGGTTAATTCTACGTGAAAGCTAGTGGCATTAGGGGAAAGCAGACGGGTGTTGATACAGCTAGGGGATGAGGAAATACATGTAATGTACCGGGCAGAAGGGGTGGGACGGAATTCCCTACTGGCAGATTTCTTTCAGCATTTCATGGTGTAAGAAAGTCAAAAATGACACTTCTATGTGCTGGGACACGACTTCCTGACAACTGGCTATCCCACACTTCGCTCTCGTTAAGGTATACTGAGAGCCAAGCTAGATACATGTAGTTAATAAGGGCCACTTGAAGGTAAGAAACACAATAGGGTACCTTAGCTCTCGGGCTCCATGTACTTATGATTAATTCATTCATTCAAGAAACACACTATTATTAGTTAAAAGGTATCGAGTGATAGGAGGTGACTAAAGGGTATGCCCTGAGTTTTTGACCTGTGTTTTTACTATCACGTGGACAAATCTTTATTATGTTTTAATAGTGTGGGTTAACCTAGCTAAAGCAATATCGACCCATGAATACCATATTAAAAGATTGGTACTTATAGGAACTAAAGCAAGTGGGAGTTGATTAGATGAAAGGAGCACGCCCAGAGTGGTAGGTATATGGTGAGACATATACAAGGTGTGGTCGGAAAGTCTTGGCCACCTTGGTGGTACGTATGAGCGTACTAGAAATAATCAACTACAATTAAAAGAAAGGGTGTAATATAATAAAATAAACTATATGTATAAGAAGTAAGGCTTCTATAGAAACTATCTACCACTTTATGTGTCTCCCTTTGGCTTTTAATACAGTCTTTATAGATCAAGAACAACCTCATTCCAGCTGAATATCAACTTGATCATAGAAGATGCATGGGAGCTATTAAAGCTCTTCAAACTCTCCCAAACGACTGCTACTGATTATAAGCAGAAAAGGCTCTGAACAGGAAAGGGATCAGAGTGGATAATCAGAATCAGAACTGGGGAAGATCAAAGAAGAAAAACAAAGGAGCTAAAGCTACAAGAGTACACGAAAAAACCCAGAGTCTAGTCAAAGAACTGGGTGTAAAAACCAATCACCTATTGGTGAACAGCAGGCGATAATTACAAGGCAAGACTGGTATTGAGAAACTAGGGACTCAGGAACAAGGTAGGTAAGGTAACAATATAAGTAGTATGTAAAACTAGCCTATACAATCGTCCAGGCTACTTTTTGTCGAGCTCCAAGTTCAGTTCGAAGGTATAAGATACCGACTACCAAAGTTTCTTCAGTCAACAATAGCAGTTGTTCCTTTAGATTGTATAAGGGAGTTACGAACTACAATAGTGTCAAGATCCACTAGAGTTAGCTGGTATAGCGGAAAGTTTGTCCAGTTGAAGCTCGGAAGTCACACTAGTATAAAGTTTTTAGAGTAAAGATAAAAAAGTAGTTCGATAGTATTCAAAATATATTGATAAGACTCATTCTTCCTGTTTGATGTTTTTGGTAAAGAGACAAACATCAGCATATACAAAATTGTATCCTGACAGACAAGCACTCTGTCAGGATACAAGCTTACTAATTTGTACGTCAGGTGCATCCATACTCTCCTGACAGAGATACTAGGTATTGCAGCCTTCTGATGTCTTCTAACGTCTCCCGCGAGGCTCCAGAGACTCTGGTGGAGTCTCCTGAAGTATCCGGTAGAGTTTTCTGAAGCACCCAAAACTTTACAGTACTTTTACTATAGCTTTGTCTGATGGAGCCCTGAAAGCCCTGACGGCAGCTTCTGAAGCACTGATAGTAACTATCGGAGCTTTGGGGGGTTATTCCTTCCACAAAAACACCTGCACCTCGCTAAAATTCACTAAGTCCCTAAATGGTTACCCAGCCTGCACCCATCACAACCATATCCCTCGCCAAAATCCTTTAAGTGCCCACAGTCTCACGTACCTGCAGCAACCCCTACCTGCAGTAACTCTGTACCTCCTACCCTCCCCCACCTACAAGCAGTCTATTATAGAGCTAACAATCAATTCAGAATCACGAGAACCTCCTCCAGTAAAGCCTGCCTGCCTTTGGTAGCCACCAAGCAAACAACATACTCGAGTCGGTACAGACACCCTGTGTCCGACGCGTCAATGTGACCTCCAGAAAACTCCCAGCGCGACAACTGCAGCAAGACTGTAAAACTGGCCTATACGATTGTACAGGCTACGTCCCGTCGAGCTTAGAGTTCAGTTCGAAGGTATAAGATACCAACTACCAAGGTCTCCTCAGTCAACGGTAGTAGTTGTTCCTTTAAATCGCACAAGAGAGTTACGAACTACAATATCATCAAGACTCACTAGAGTTAGTTAGAATAAGCGGAAAGTTGTTCAGTTGAAGCTTCGAAAGTCACAAGTAAAAGGTTGATAATAGAGTTATAAAGTAGGGTAGTTCGATAGATTCAAATATATTGGTAAGACTCGTTCTTCCCGTTGATGTTCTGGTAAAGAGACAAATCTGCCGACTATTTTATATACCGCGGTTTGGGCTCGCGGATTTTTTCTAAATCCTAATACAAACGCCTGGGAACCCCCGAAGACCCTGAAAACCTGCCAAGCAATCACGCCATACAGTACAAATCTTACAACACAGTAACAATCACCAATACAAATACATTCCCCCCATACTTATACAAATCCCGACCAGTCCAAGCACTTTATCCCGGCCCTATCGTCTATTCTAGTCAAGCCCGAAGGTGTACTAGAGTAATGCAATCATGTAAAGCTGTTAGTGAACCAATCAGTACTCTGCGGACGGGCCGATAAGTGTACTAACCACCGTATCTGTTCCGTCCTTGCATGTTCCTTTGTGGCAGAGAGTCACCAAAGCCCTTTGGTACTAATCAGCAAGCAGTACTGGGAAGCGGGGCCTTCCTTCATACCGTTAGTTTGTCAAGAAACATGCCCCAACTGGCGGAGGGCACAACTCCGTCAGTTCTTATCCGATTTCCTTGATTCACTCACTAGTCAGCTCCGAATCATGCCCTCTCATATACCCTCCGGATTTGGTTCGGACGGACGAATTTTCCTGACGCTCCAGGGGTTATTTTTGGGGTCCAAAGCTTGTGTTTTTACTATGCGTTTACAGCAACTCTGAGGGGCCCCCCCAGCACCCGGTGGGTGGCATAGTGGGGCGCCCTGCAGGAGACAGCTGCCAGCAATAATATCCACACGTGCTTCTCCCCAAACCCCTGTTACGTTTAAGAAACGGACAAGGGATTAAGTGACCTAGATAGTCAAACAAGTGGTCTTCATGGTTCCCAGCATACTCCTCTTATCAGGTGCCTACAACAAAGACCCCCCCACAACTCCCAGCAAGGCTCCAGCAGCCTTCAGCAGTTTCCGGGCCACCAAGAGAATAACCTACCCGTCACGGTACAAACCCCCATGTCCGACGCGTCGACGCAACCCTCAGAAGACCCCCAGCACAACAGCTGCAGCAAGACCCCCTCCCAGCACCTCCAGCAAGCCTCCAGCAGCATCCGGGCCACCAAGCGAACAACCTACCTGTCGAGGTACGAACCCTCCATGTCCAACGCGTTGACGTGACTTCTAGAGAACCCCCAGCGCCACAGCAGCAGCAGGACCCCCCCAGGACCTCCAGCAAGCCTCCAGCTGTTGTAGGCACCTTGTTGTAAGCACTTGATAAGAGGAGTATTTCTGGGAACCATGAAGACCACTTGTTTGACTATCTAGGTAACTGAATCCCTTGTTCGTTTCTGGAGAAACGTGACAGGGGTTTGGGGAGAAGCATGTGTGGATATTATTGCTGGCAGCTGTCTCCTGTAGGGCGCCCCACTATGCCACCCACCGGGTGCTGGGGGGGCCCCTCAGAGTTGCTGTAAACGCATAGTAAAAACATAAGCTTTGGACCCCAAAAATAACCCCTGGAGCGTCAGGAAAATTCGTCCGTCCGAACCAAATCCGGAGGGTATATGAGAGGGCATGATTTGGAGCTGACTGGTGAAAGAATCGAGGAAATCGGATAAGAACTGACGGAGTTGTGCCCTCCGCCAGTTGGGGCATGTTTCTTGACAAACTAACGGTATGAAGGAAGGCCCCGCTTCCCAGTACTGCTTGCTGATTAGTACCAAAGAGCTTTGGTCACTCTCTGCCACGAGGGAACATGCAAGGACGGAACAGATACGGTGGTTAGTACACTTATCGGCCCGTCCGCAGAGTACAGATTGGTTCACTAACAGCTTTACGTGATTGCATTACTCTAGTACACCTTCGGGCTTGACTAGAATAGACGATAGGGCCGGGACAAAGTGCTTGGACTGGTCGGAATTTGTATAAGTATGGAGGGAATGTATTTGTATTGGTGATTGTTACTGTGTTGTAAGATTTGTACTGTATGGCGTGATTGCTTGGCAGGTTTTCAGGGTCTTCAGGGGTTCCCAGGCATTTGTATTAGGATTTAGAAAAAATCCGCGAGCCCAAACCGCGGTATATAAAATAGTCAGCAGATTTGTCTCTTTACCAAAACATCAACGGGAAGAACGAGTCTTATCAATATATTTGAATCTATCGAACTACCTTTACTTTATAACTCTATTGCAAATAATTTGCTTGTGACTTCCAAAACTTCAACTGAACAACTTTCCGCTCCATCCAACTAACTCTAGCGAGTCTTGACGATATCGTAGTTCGTAACTCTCTTGTATGATTTAAAGGAACAACTACTATCGTTGACTGAGGAGACCTTGGTAGTTGGTATCTTATACCTTCGAACTGAACTCTAAGCTTAACGGGACGTAGCCTGGACAATTGTATAGGCCAGTTTTACAGAGATAGTGGTGGTATAGAAACACCATCTACTCCTGCCAACAGCCTCATTATACCAGCTACAGAAGCTTCTGGTAGCAACGATCATGGGTTTGAAGAGATTGATATGTTGGAAACTTCCGAGGATGATGAAGATGAGTTGGGATTAGCAGACTCTACTTCAAAAAAAAAGTATCATAATACGAAGAAAGCAAAAGGAAAGGGCAAGGCTTGAGAATAGGGACAGACATTGTATTTAGTTTTATATTCTGGGGTTTCTTTTTACTTTCCGGTGGAAATTATTGGTATGCGTTGATAGCTAATCAGGAGAATTTTTTATGGTATTCAGGGTTAATAATGTCTTATCGATTCTGTTCCTATATTGCACAGTCAGATGCAAATCTTATAAACAGAAACAGATCTAGATCCAGTGCAAACAGCAATATACAAAACCATCACCTTATTTCAGTTACTTCTAATATTGAAACTGAAGACACCAGAGCTTTATTCACCACCTATTCCTTTATTCAGCATAACAATCAAAGCTCCCGAGGAATAGTCCAACCAAACCTATCACAGTTAGTTCCAGCAGAAGTATATCATCTCTCTTTACCATCTTCTATTCCACCTCAATCAGCTCCTCAGAATGCTGTATATTCTTCTAGCCTAGCTTTTAAAAAAGTTCTTCAACTTTTTAGATCAACATACGATAGAGCTTTTCCTAGTACACCATGCTCTTTCTGTTCAATCCTACTGCTTCCACGTCATATACACTGGATTACTAAGAACGCCAGTCAATTGTACTCATTGACTGAAGTCTTTGGTGTTCCTACTACGGAGAGGTTAAAAGGTGACAGCATTCAGATTGCTGTTTGTGTTCATTGCAAGACTAAGCCTAAAGAACCTCTATCAGCTGGTCCATGGCCTGAAGTATTATTAGTATTGGCTCAACGGTCTCGTGTCTTTCTTAGTCCAATTTCTCTACAAACGAACTTAGGTAGAACCGTCAGTCATTCAGAGCATATAAACCCATATTCAACCTACAGAACAGTAACAGGTAATTCTTTTACTTACTATCCTTCTGTAAACCTCACTAATAGTATATTGCAGGCAAAATGAGCTTGTCTAAAAATCCCCATGCTATTGCACTTTTTAGTGGCTGTATTGGAGCTTTTCTAGAGAGCTCTAGAAATTTGTTTGACGGAGAACATGATTTTAAACAATAGGCTAGGGGTATCGAAGAGATAGATAGAAGTAAAGAACAAACTTGATTGATACCTAAGAAAAGACGCAGGTGAAGCCTGCTTATATAGTTACAAATGTGCTAACATAGAAAACATCCTGTATTCCCAATACAAAGTAAAAGCCCATCCGTTACCATACCATTCTCCCGATGCTCGGGTAGAATTTCCTTCCGTCAGTTATACTATTCCTCCGTCTGGTTACCCTGCCGGACCACCTGGAATTCTATTCCTCCGGTGTTGCCACACCCTGTACTCGCTACACTTAACTTCACAGAGTGTCACTCATTCCAACATCCTCCCTTGCTCAAGACAGTTAAGTTGTGTAAAACTGGCCTATACAATTGTCCAGGCTACATCCCGTCAAGCTTAGAGTTCAGTTCGAATATATAAGATACCAACTACCAAGGTCTCCTCAGTCAACGATAGTAGTTGTTCCTTTAAATCGCACAGGAGAGTTATGAACTACGATATCGTCAAGACTCACTAGAGTTAGTTAGGTAAAGCGGAAAGTTGTTCAGTTGAAGTCTCGAAAGTCACAAGCAAAATGTTTGTAATAGAGTTATAAGGTAAAGGTAGTTCGATAGATTCAAATATATTGATAAGACTCGTTCTTCCCGTTGATGTTTTGGTAAAGAGACAAATCTGCCGACTATTTTATATACCGTGGTTTGGGCTCGCGGATTTATTCTAAATCCTAATACAAACGCCTGGGAACCCCCGAAGACCCTGAAAACCTGCCAAGCAATCACGCCATACAATACAAATCTTACAACACAGTGATAACGCCAATACAAATACATTCCCCCCATACTTATACAAATCTCGACCAGTCCAAGCACTTTGCCCCGGCCCTATCGTCCATTCTAGTCAAGCCCGAAGGTGTACTAGAGTAATGCAATCATGTAAAGCTGTTAGTGAACCAATCAGTACTCTGCGGACGGGCCGATAAGTGTACTAACCACCGTATCTGTTCCGTCCTTGCATGTTCCCTCGTGGCAGAGAGTCACCAAAGCCCTTTGGTACTAATCAGCAAGCAGTACTAGGAAGCGGGGCCTTCCTTCATACCGTTAGTTTGTCAAGAAACATGCCCCGACTGGCGGAGGGCACAACTCCGTCAGTTCTTATCCGATTTCCTCGATTCTTTCACCAGTCAGCTCCAAATCATGCCCTCTCATATACCCTCCGGATTTGGTTTGGACGGACGAACTTTCTTGACGCTCCAGGAGTTATTCTTGGGGTCCAAAGCTTATGTTTTTACTATGCGTTTACAGCAATTCCGAGGGGCCCCCCCAGCCCCTGGTGGGTGGCACAGTGGGGCGCTCTACAGGAGACAGCCGCCAGCAATAATATTCACACGCGCTTCTCCCCAAACCCCTATCGCGTTTCTCAAGAAACGAACCAAGGATTTAGTTACCTAGATAGTCAAACAAGTGGTCTTCATGGTTCCCAGAAATACTCCTCTTATCAGGTGCCTACAACAAGTTGTTTAAGAAAAGTTACATGCTTTATCCTCCCCAGTCCTTTAGTAAATAAATCTGCCGCATTGTCTGCAGTTGGTACATATGAAAGTACAAAGTCCCCCGCTAAATACCTTTCTCGAATATAATGAAAGTGAGTTTCGATATGTTTCGACCGACGATGGAAGACTGGATTTCTGGTAAGGGCTAGGGATCCCGTGTTGTCGCCGAACAGTTTATAGGCTCGTTTTTGCTCTGTCCAGAGTGCTAGTTCATTAAGTCCTCTTCTTAGCCATACCATCTGTCTAGCTGCTTCCGATAATGCCATGTATTCAGCTTCTGTTGACGATATGGCTACTGATTTTTGTTTCTCAGTTTTCCATGTGATCAGACAGTTATTGAGTAAAAAACAGTTGCCAGAGAAGGATCTTCGGGAGTCCATGTCGGAGGCGTGACTTGCATCAGCAAATCCTTTTAGTGACATGTCTTGGTTGGATACTCGTGGATATACTAGCGCTTGATGAATAGTCCCTCGCAGGTAACGGAGTACTCTTTGTAGTGCTATTGTGTGTTCGGATCCTGGATTAGATGAGAATTGTGACAGAAAGGTTACCGCGAATGCTATATCTGGTCGAGTGCCTAGTGCAGCATACATTAACGATCCCACTACCGCTTGGTAGTGTGTTATTTCCGAGCTGGTGGCTGTTCCTGGTTCTGATGCTACTAGTCCATGGTTTTCGAAGGGAGTGGTAACTGTTCGGCACTCCATCATATCAAATCGTTCGAGAACTTGTTGAATATAGGCTGACTGGCTGAGGGCTATTTGTTGTTCGGAAACTACTACTTTTATCCCAACTATCCAGGTTACCTTCCCCCCATCTGTCATCCGAAAGACTCTGGCTAAGTGTGAGGCTACTCGCTTGTCCTTTACTGTGTCACAAAAAAAGGTTCCTAAGTAATCGACGAAGACGGCTATGATCAGGGTTCCGTTCTGATTTATAAACACACTTGGGTCGAAGGAGCTTCGTTTTAGTCCTAAGATTTCGAGTTCTTTGAATAGCACGGCGTGCCATTTTTGAGGTGACTGTTTTAGTCCGTAGAGTGTTTTTTTGAGTTTTAGTACTTGTCCCCCCTTTACTTCGTACCCTAGTGGTTGTTCGACATATACTTCTTCTTTTATTTTTCCGTTTAAGAAGGCATTTTTTACGTCGCTTTGTCCCATGTCCCATTTTGCCGGGTGGGATGCTATAATCGTGAATAGCATTCTTAGGGATTCATACCGAAACACCGGGGAGAAGGTTTCTTCGTAGTCGATTCCATATACTTGGGAAAATCCTTTGGCCACAAATCGGGCTTTGTACCGAGTAATTTCTCCATTTGGTCCAAGTTTCTGGGTATACACCCATCTGCTTTTAACTACTTTTTTCGGTTGAGGGGGTCTTGGGACTACTTCCCATACTTCATTGAGGATTATTGCCTTGTATTCTTCCTTCATGGCTTCTTCCCATTTTCCTTTGTCTTTGCCGCTTGTGGCTTTTTTGAAGGTCGTGGGACAGGATGTGATCGTCAGGAGTTCTTCCACCAATCGGGCTGGTTTCTTGATCTCCCTTTGTCCTTTTCTCCTGACTAAGGGAATGTCGGCGTCCTTTGGCTTGACCCATTTGTTTGGGTGACTTGGCGCGCTTGGTGGTTCTGACCCAAGTGGCCATTGTGGAGGAATGGAGAGTCCTTGTCTCATATCTTCCATATCCTCATCTTCGAAAGTCATAGTTATTTCCCCTTCTTCTTCTTTTTCGCTTTCCGAGGATTCGTCTGACGTTTCTTGTCTTTCTCTGAAATCTCCAGGGAAGCTGGCAGGTTTTATTGGTGGTGGAGGCGGTAGTTCTTGATCAGAGAACTGAGGGGAGATCACTAATTCTTCTTCTTGCCTTGGTTTGGTCACTCCTTTCTCCTCTTCTGAGTCTGATGACGACCCGGTCGATGAGGAGGAGGAGGAGGAGGAGAAGGGTTGTTTTGGGAAGAAACCATTCGTAACTTCTTTGTTTCTTACTGTAGGTTTCTCGAAACGGACGTCTCTGCTTCGGATTATCTGTTTTCTGGCAGGTATATAGACCCTATACTCTTGTTGGCTTTCTCCAAATCCACATACCTTGCCTTCTTCTGCTCTTGGAGATAATTTAGTCCCTGGTTTTCTTGCTTCTGGTGGGCAAAAGACATAGGCCGTTTCTCCGAAGTAGCAAAGATGTTCTATTGTTGGTTTTCGTTTGTAGTATGCTTCAAAGGGGGTTTGTCTTTCTAGTGACGAATGTGGTAGACGATTTTTGACATGAGTTAGCATTGCCACCACTTCCCCCCATAGGCTCGGTGGTAATCCTGAATTGACTCCCGCGGTTTGGACTAAGTCTTGTATTGTTCGATTGAACCTTTCTGCTACTCCATTCGATTCGTGGGAGTAGGGGACAGTTGTTTCGTGTTTGATGCCTTTTTGACTAAACATTTCTTTGAGAGTGGCGTTAACGTACTCTCCCCCATTGTCCGTTCGGAACTTCTGTACGGTTAGACCTGTTTGTGTTTCTACCGCTAGAATATACTTTCTGATGGCTTCTGGTTCATCACTTTTGTTTTTGAGCAGAACGACCACGGTAAACCGTGAAAAATCATCGATTAGGGACATGAAGTAATGGTACCCTCCTGGTGCCTGAGTTGATTGTTTTCCACTGAGGTCCGAATGGATTAGTTCCAGTATCCTGGAAGTTTTAGACGTACTAGAGGCTCGTAGTAACTTGGTGGCTTTTCCCAGCTGACAGGCTGTACATCCTTCGAACTTGTCTGGTAGAAGTTGAGGGTCTTGTACCATTCTCTTTATTTTTCTTAGTCAGTCTGATGGGTGATGGCCAAGTCGTTGATGCCAGAGTGAGGATTTGTTGACTGCCAGTGCCGTTGCCGTGACTTTGGCTTGGTCCAGAGTGTATAGGCGGCTTTGTTTGTCTAGGGTCACTTTTCCTTGGGTTACTCCGTCCTTTAATATGCGTATTTTTTTGCCTTTTCCTTCCATAGTGAAACCTTTTTCAGCTAGCCTTCTCCATGATATGAGATTAGTGTCGCCAAGTTTGGGTACGTGGAGTACTTTGGTTAGTACTATTGGCATTATGGATCCTTTGATGTGAGCCGTGCTGTTTCCAGAAATTGGGATATTGTGTCCTGCCACGTTGACCATTCCTATTTGTGCTGTGACTGGTCCAAAGGTTCTTCCTGACATATGGTCGGTGGCGCCTGTATCGAAGATCCACTAATCTTGTCTCCCAGTGGTTGTTGTGAGGCAGTGATTATTTTGTTCGGTGACCATTAGGGGTCGGCAGGTCTTTCCCATTTCATGTCTGTCCATTCGTCGGCGTACTCCGGTGCACTTATTTTGGGAGAGAATTCGGGATATGCGGTGTCGATAAAGCATTGGTCTATGAAGGAGGTGTAAGGCGTAGTGGCAACCCAACATGCTACTGTTATTTCGCTGACGTTAGCCGAATTTTGTTTGGCTTCTTTCTTGGCCTTTTTCTTCTTGTTGCACTCTTTCGTAGTATGGTTCTTGTAATAGTCGCCATTCTTTTTGCAGAAACCACATTCTTTGGTAGGATCCCTGCTTGGTGGTTTCCCTCCTGCTGGTTTTTGCCCACTTTTGACGTTGAAGGATCCTGCATCTGGACCTGAGATTTCCAGATTTTGGGCAATGGCCATGAGTTTGTCGTGTATTTCAGCGAACGTGATGGATTCCTTGCTGAGGACGTTTTTGACTATGTTTGCAAGGCTTTCGTGTCTGAGTGTCTGTAGCAAAAAGTTCTTTTTAGACATGTTAGATTTGGTCATGTTCTTCAGGTGCCAGGCAAAATCGTCCGCGTCATCCTTCTGGGCTCCCGCACATTGTTGTACGACTGTTCGCCATATGTTGGCAAAGGTGGTGAGATGATCTTTGAGCGAAATCTCGGGTGAGTACTGTAGACTTGTAAGGTTGGCAAATGTCATGAGGAGTGTGGTGACGGTTTGAAGATCGAACTGTTCCTCCAGTGCTTTCCATAGGACTGCCGGGTTCCCATTTTGGGGGATCACATCTTTGACTTCTTCGTCAATGTTGTTGAGAATGAAGGAGACTGTCCAGTTGGTCTTGTCTTCCCACTTTCGGTATGCCTTTTTATAGTCTTTCTGACTCGCTAAGTGATCCTCCGCAGATACTTTGGAGGTGGAGTCGTGCGTTCCTGGGTCGACCGGTTCTTTGGCGGTACCTTTGACAAGGTCAATTGTACGATAGTAGTTGAGTGCGACTTCGGCTTCGAACCTCTATTTGCGGTAACTGTCCTTGCCAGTGAGTTTTCTGGCAAGGGTTGGAATACGACTGGGGCTGCTTTCGTTGTCGGACATCGTTTCGAAGTGTTTTCAAACGGTATGGATCAAAAAAGAAGATGTTGTTGTTTTTGCTTATTGTTTGTGCGTAGTGGAAGCTTTTTATCAAGCCGGGCTCATAACCTTTTAAACAATAGGCTAGGAGTATCGAAGAGATAGATAGAAGTAAAGAACAAACTTGATTGATACCTAAGAAAAGACGCAGGTGAAGCCTGCTTATATAGTTTAACACAATCATACACTAGTTAAGTGCAAGCACTGCTCGGCACCTTACTAGTGGGGTAATTGTGGTAGGGGGGGGAGGTGTAAAACTGGCCTATACAATTGTCCAGGCTACGTCCCGTCAAGCTCAGAGTTCAGTCCGAAGGTATAAGATACCAACTACCAAGGTCTCCTCAGTCGACGGTAGTAGTTGTTCCCTTAAATCGCACAAGAGAGTTACGGACTACGATATCGTCAAGACTCAATAGAGTTAGTCTAATAATAAAGCGGAAAGTTGTTCAGTTGAAGTTCGAAAGTCACAAGTGAATTTATAGGTAATAGAGTTTGTAAGTAAAGGTAGTCCGATAGATTCAAATATATTGATAAGACTCGTTCTTCCCGTTGATGTTCTGGTAAAGAGACAAATCTGCCGACTATTTTATATACCGCGGTTTGGGCTCGCGGATTTATTCTAAATCCTAATACAAATGCCTGGGAACCCCCGAAGACCCTGAAAACCTGCCAAGCAATCACGCCATACAATATAAATCTTACAACACATTCAAAACGCCAATACAAATACACTCCTCCCATACTTATACTAATCCCGACCAGTCCAAGCACTTTGTCCCGGCCCTATCGTCTATTCTAGTCAAGCCCGAAGGTGTACTAGAGTAATGCAATCATGTAAAACTGTTAGTGAACCAATCTGTACTCTGCAGACGGGCCGATAAGTGTACTAACCACCGTATCTGTTCCGTCCTTGCATGTTCCCTCGTGGCAGAGAGTCACCAAAGCCCTTTGGTACTAATCAGCAAGCAGTACTGGGAAACGGGGCTTTCCTTCATACCATTAGTTTGTCAAGAAACATGCCCCGACTGGCGGAGGGCACAACTCTGTCAGTTCTTATCCGATTTCCTTGATTCACTCACCAGTCAGCTCCAAATCATGCCCTCTCATATACCCTCCGGATTTGGTTCGGACGGACGAACTTTCCTGACGCTCCAGGGGTTATTTTTGGGGTCCAAAGCTTATGTTTTTACTATGCGTTTACAGCAATTCCAAGGGGCCCCCCCAGCACCCGGTGGGTGGCACGGTGGGGCGCCCTGCAGGAGATAGCCGCCAGCAATAATATTCACACGCGCTTCTCCCCAAACCCCTATCGCGTTTCTCAAGAAACGAACAAGGGATTTAGTTACCTAGATAGTCAAACAAGTGGTCTTTATGGTTCCCAGAAATACTCCTCTTATCAGGTGCCTACAACACTATGGTCGACTCGTGCCATTAATGAATTGTTAAAGACTGTTGTAGGCACCTGATAAGAGGAGTATTTCTGGGAACCATTAAGACTACTTGTTTGACTATCTAGGTAATTTGATCCCTTAGTCATTTCTCAACGAGACAGGGGTTCGGGGAGAAACGCGTGTGGATATAATTGCTGGCGGCTATCTCCTGCGGGGCGCCCTACTATGCTACCCACTGTGTAAAACTGGCCTATACAATTGTCCAGGCTACGTCCCGCTAACCTTAGAGTTTGGTTCGAATGTATAAGATACCAACTACCAAGGTCTCCTCAGTCAACGGTAGTAGTTGTTCCTTAAAATCGCACAAGAGAGTTACAAACTACAATATTGTCAAGATTCACTAGAGTTAGCTGGTAAGCGGAAAGCTGTTCAGTTGGAGCTTTGAAAGTCACAGGTACAGTCACTACCAAGAAGTCTTCGTGATTGGGGTAATACACACCAAAAGTACCCGATTTTTGGCCTTTCCCACCCAATAACACCACAATTATTCCTAATTATAAAGCCATAATAACATTCTTGAATATCTAGAGATACTAGTTCTAAATTCTCAACCTTATAGAAAATAGTTCTGGGGGAGAATAAAATATTCTGTGTGGAAAGCCTGTTGCTATGCAAAATTTGCTTGGGACCTGGGAGTATTCTTACAACCAAAATATTTTGGGCTTCCTAGGGCCCTAAAATAGCAATCAAGAAACTGGAAAAAAACCAAAAAATATCTTTAACATGCTCTTTATTAAACCTAATAAAAATCGTGTGGGAGGATGAGTAGGTACTGTGAAACACAAACTATGCTCCATTTGTAGTTTATTTCCTCTTTAGGTTCACAATCAATTTTAGTGTATTGTGTCTTTTTTTTTTTTTTTTTTTTATATCAAGTGATTTTATTGTTCTGGGTACAAAATCTGGTAAGCAGTATCAACTATGACCTAAAAATAACCCTTCCCCTTCCTAAAAATAAAACGCGTCCCCTTTCAGAATTCCAAACTTATATAAAATTGACACAAAGAAAAGTTAAATAAAAATGTATTGCACGTTTATGCCCTTCTTTCTGATGACTTATTGTCTTGTTGCCGTTATACACGGGCTTGTTAAAATTGCTGACTCCTTAAGATTCGGAGTGAGTAATAGAGGTGAGAGAGGACATGGTGGAGGGGAATAGCACTGGTGACGGGAGTGCTTTTTTTGGAAAATTGACCTTGTTTTGAACAAAGAAGGCTCCTACAAGTAGTGAGAGGGTTTCAGAGCTCCATATTTCGTCGAGAGAGCTGACGTTGGGAAGAAGAGAGTTTCTGGATGCGGTAAGACTTGGGCAGTGCAGAAGCACGTGCTCTGTGGTTTTGGGGGAGAGGAGACACCTGGGACAGATGTTGGTGGTGTTGAGATTTATCCACGACTTATGGGCGTTTAGATAGCTTTTCTCCAGGCGCATTTGATGGAGACGGGAAGATTGGTATTTGTGAAGGGACATAAAATATGGTGTTGTGAGTGAGCAGCAATATTTATAGTAGTTGGGGGGAGGATAAAGAATCTCCCAATTCTTTAGAAGTTGTTGTTTGATAACTATCGAGTAGTTTTTATGGCTCAGATTGGATCCAAGCAGTGGTTGTATGAGAGAGCCTAGAAACTTGATAGGCAGGTGGTTCACCCTGCCTTGGCAACTGAGTTCCATTTTTTGAGGGGATTAGGTAGGCTTTTAAGAAGCTCGGAGTGTGAATAGCTCCAATTGGGTGAGACAGTTGGAAATGAAGAGTCAAATCGAGCCGTAACTGGGTTGTTGAGGGGATGGGCCGTCGCAACCCTGATGGCGTGTTTGGTCTTTAAATAATGAAGGTAAAGGACTAGTGGGGGGGCAGAGGCCTCCACCCACAGGGCGTGTAGATTGGTCGCTCTGAAGCAGCCGAGGGCCCACCTGAGAACGGAGTTCCAGAAAACCTCCATTTCTTTTAGGGCTGAGGTGGGGGTAAAGAGAGTGGCTCCATAGGTGAGCATGGGACGGATGGCGAGGGTGGCTAACTTCCTGCAATTGCTTGAGGAGAGCTCTTTCCCGGGAGAGGAGAACCTGTGAAGGATGCCGAAAGAAGCCTGGGCTGAGGCCAGTCTTCTTACGAAGTGGTCGTTTGGATTGAATGTAGGTGAGAACCAGTAGCCGACCCACCGGACTATTGGTTTTGGATGGAAGGTGTGACCATCGATACACACGGGAAGGTGTGAGACCGGTGACTTGTCTCTGGGGGTGCGCCAGTGCATCAGTTCAGTTTTAGCAACCGAAAAAGACACGCTACGGGGGGCTGCGTTGTTTTTGAGACGATAGTAATTTTCCTGAAGCAAAGAAATGTTTTCCTCCACAGTGGGGGAGGCAACCGTGATGGCAAAGTCGTCAACGTATGACAAGGTAATACCTGGCGAAGGCTCCAGGTAATGTAAAACGCTCACGTAAATAACAAATAGTAAAGAAGAGATGGGGGATCCTTGGGGGACCCCAACTTGAACGGGAACAGCTAGCTTAGGGGAGCCTTTATAAAGAAGGGTAACCCAGCGATCAGATAAAAAGGATGTGAAGAATAGCGGAGTAACAGCTTAGGACGCAAGTCCTAATGGTATAACTCTATGGGTACGATGCACAGAAAGAAGCGTAAAGCCAGAGAACTGGTAGTAGCAACAGAATAGACTATTACTATAAAGAACAGGCAAGCAAGAATTCTGAGCATGTAATACCAAACAAGATAGCGTAGTAGATTGTTGTCTATGTCTAGAGAATTACAGTCCCAGAAAGAGGGAGAACGGCCCGCTATTTATACAGAAAAGTCCTTTATCCTCCAACCGAGATAACTATGTGAAAACCGAGGTGGGAACGCCGTTTGACCCTGAAAACCGTAACAAAGTAAAGGTAACCAAAAGAAATGAGTAATACAATGCTTGTAAGCGAAATGGTGTGTTGAGTAAACATAAATGAGCGCAACAAAATATGACTCATAACAAATGGCGCAATACATGTGAGTAATAAGGTATGCGACCCTTCGATAAACATTAGAAGTTATGTAAAAATATAATAAATGTAAAAATGTATCAAGAAACAATCAGACCTGTCATCGTAATGAAATGTAGCAAATGGAGATAAAATGTTATACAATCAAGGAAAGACAGACTGAGAATCTCGAAAAAATAACAAAGGAGAGAATCCAATTAACCATATAGGAGGGAACGGACTGTGAGGTAAGAATGGAGGCAAGGGTGTGTTTGACCGCATTATCAAAGCCGCCTTTAATATCTAAAAAGAGAGTGGAAACTTTGAGTTTAGCTGGCTGCATAGCTCTAATTTCGTTGTAAAAGACTGTGGTGGCGTCCGAGGTGGAGAGGCCTGCGACTGAGCTGCACTGATGTGGATGTATTAGACTGGTAGCCTTGGCTACCTTTGCCAATCTAAGTGTAACGACTTTCTCCAAAACTTTTGAAAAGGTTTGGAGGAGCACAATTATTCTGTAGGAGGAGGTGGCTGAGTAGTCGTCTTTGCCTGGCTTGGCTAGGACTACGCCGTTTGCCTTTTTAAGGGAAAGTGGATGGTATCCATATTTTAAAAGAGGGGTAAGAATTCTGGGAATGATTGTCAGGTTAATTCTATGGATGCCTTTCCATACTGAGTAAGGGATGGAATCGGGACCCGGAGCTGAAAGATTGGATGTTTTGGAAAGAACGGTTTGAATTTCTTCAGGTGTAATAACGGGTACGTTATGGTCCCGTAGGGGGAAGGGGGAGCCAGTATCAGGCCTAGGGGGAAAGAATGCATTTACCAAATTTTCATTTAGTATTTGGGGTGTGGGGGAATTAGGAATGGAGGGGATCCGGTCCTCGGATCTGGTGGCAATTTTCTTTAGGCGCTACATGTCGGAAGGAGAGGCGTTGGACACAAACCTGTTCCAGTGGTCACGCTTGGCCTTTTTGATAGCGTTAAAGTAGGCATTTTTGGCCGCTTTAAGCTCAAATGGAGGGGAAAGTCCTTTGCGGTAGGACTTATGGACGCTGTGGTAGATAGATCTTAATTGAGACAAATTAGGATTCCACCAGGGTTTTGACCATGATGAAACTTTTTTTGTAGGAGTATGTAAAAGGAGTGTTGTGAAGTTGGTTAAAGGACTTGTCAAACCACTCGTCTAGACTGGAGAAGACAGCTGAAACTGGCTTAACTGGGAGGTGATAAGGTCCCAATTAACAAGGGACCAATTGGGAGTATTGTAAGGAGTAAAATCGGAGTCAGGGGTGACCAGCTGACAGAGTATGACTCTGTGGTCTGAGCCTGAGGAAACTGGTGGAAGAAGCCATTTTGAGACTAACTGGGTTGCAGACTGATTTGCCCAAGTAAAGTCGATAACACTATGTCGCTTTCTCGGATCTGGGGAGATTTTAGTAAATTTCCCAGGGGTGTTAATGAGTGAAAAGCCAAGTTGGTTGGCTAGCCTAAAGTAGGGAGTGGAAAGATTTAGTTCTGTTGTAGAGAACTTTCGCAAGGGGTCCGCAGCGGGGGAGTGAATATTAAAGTCTCCGACGACAACGGTAGGGGTAGATGAGGCCGGAAAGGCCATGTAGGGAGAAACGGATCTAACGGAGTCGGACACCTGTCTATTGTAAACACTGACAAGTGCTAAGGACGAAAATGAGTGATTTGAAGTTGCAAAATGTAACGTAATAAAAATAATATCTCCTCGGTGCGAGGGGGATTGGGTAACAGAGTTCTTATCCAAAAAGGAAAGATTAATGTAAAAACAGACCGAAACCTTGTCTGTTTGCAGTATGGGTGTTGGTTTAAAAAGAGCGAAGTTGGGGGCAATTAAAGGGGAACGATTAAATAAAGGGGGTTCTTGCACAGCTACGACCTGTGACGAGTGAACTACTAGATTTGAGAATAGAGAAAGAAACACATTATTGCTCCCGGCGCAGTTGTGTTGGATGATGCTAAGTGGGGAGTTATGTTTAGTGGGTGTACTAAATATTTAATTGGTGTCGTTCATGGCCACTTCCTCGGTGGCTTCTGTAGAGGACTGGACCTCCTGGGTAGGTCCTTCTCTGAGTTTGTTGATGATGGAAATGCGGTAGGGGCACTTCGAGAAGTTTGCAGAGTGGTTTCCTCCACAGTTGACACACTTGGAGGGGAGCAGTTGGGTTTTGGGCGGACGTGGCCAGGGCATGTAGTAACAGCGCAATGGTGTTTGTCCCTAGGGTGACCTAGGGAGCAGATGGGGCAGGTGTGTTCTTTTTGTTTGCACCCTTTGGTCGGGTGGCCGAACTTATAGCAGTTGTGACAGAGGGTGGCTTTGGAGGCTGACCACATGACGGAGCAGTGGCGGGGACGCGAAAAGAGTCTGATGGTGGTGCCGATGATGGCTGCTTCCTCAGCAGTGACAGTGATGACAACTGTTGAGAATTTCTGGGTGTTGCGGGTGGCACCGTTGGCAGTGAGAAAGCGGGTGTCGAGTGGGGTGATCCCTGTTGCGAGTTTTACCGCTTCAGGGAAGGTCTTTTTGAGATGGGCGAGATCGGGAAACTCGCCTAACGGGATGCCTCTAACGGCTACATCGCAGGTAGTGGGGGCTTGTTTGAACAGCTGGAACAGGTTTGAAGAGTCGTTGACAGTTTGATTGAGAATGGCGGTAAGCCCTTCAAAGAAGGGAGCGTATGTGGAAGCTGGGACTGTTGGGGGGGCAGTGACGGAGACAGCTCCACGTTGGTTGATGGAGACTGTGAGAGAGGTAACGGGGGCAACTTGACCTCCTTTAGCGAGGAACTGGCCTAGAAGCGTGGGGAGACGTTGGACGAGTGATTCGGAGTCTTTGAGGGGGGAAGGGGTCTGCCTGGATGAGAAGAACCTTTGCTGAGCAGTGGGCAAGGTCTTGGGCTTATCCTCCGTGACTTTTGGCTGCTTGGAGCGAGGGTCGGTGGTCTTTTTTGAGGTGGTATTGGCAGCCGACTTAACTACGTCAACATAGGACATCTTTTCCGTGACAGTGACCAGCTTGGGGGAGGATTTGGCGGGGGGACTTTGATAGGAGGGACCGGCGGGAGTGGTCGGTTGTGCTCTCTGGTGGGGGAAGGTTGCGGGGGGAAGAGGTCGCATTCTTAATGCTTTTAACTATAGCTTCGAGTCTCTCGAAGCGATCATAGACGCTGGTGGGGGTGATTGGAGGCATACCGAGTGCTTTGTCTGAATGTCATCGATCATGCGGCGGTGATTGTATCGAGCTGGTGGGAGAGTTCCAGGGCGGCATGTTTGGCCTGTGCCGCGACCTTAAAGGTAGAACAGAGAAGGGTGAGGAGCAGCTTCTCCATGGGGGAGGTGTTGTCGTCATTCATAGCGTTGGCGACGGTGGAGGAGATGAGAGAGGAGTTTGGCATGCCTATTTCATGGTCTATAAGGCCAGTTTGTAGGTTGTCATAGATTTCTGAGAGGGAGGGGTCATGGCTTGGCATTTTGAAGCCTGGGATTTTTGTGAGTTTGGTGGGGAAAAACGGTTGCCACGCAAAATTTTGGTGTTGAATTTCAAAAACTGAGAAAATTGAGGGGATGGAGGATGTTAGTGTATTGTGTCTATGTTACGTACTATTATATAGTAGGTATACCTATTGCATTGCTATATATACTGGTACAATTACTTTTATACAGTTGATTCAATATATACCTACTAAGAGCAGACAATACAATTAGAATAGAAGCCTAACTTACAATATTCTAATACTCTTTATCAATAGTAGACTCTACATTCATTCTAAAACTACATCTATCAGCTATACTCCCTATTCTATACCGTCAAAATGAGACTCCCGATACAATCACATAAGAGTTGATAATAACCCTAACCCTATCAGAGTCTCTAACAACAATGAATGACGTATATAAAGTAATTAAACCTTATCAAAATTGTACATATGATCTACAAACACACTAGACTCAATTGATACAGAATTTCCAATTCAAGCTAGTAACTATATAAAATCATAATATATGTTGTAGTAATAAACAAGTTGTATTTTTAGTTATCCAACGTTTATAGTAGGGATAATACAAAAACTATCTACGTCATTACCATAAACTTGATATTATCTGTATACGTCATTACTATAAACTAGACGTCATTTGTCTATACAACAGTATCTTGTCATTACCACAAACTGGAGTACATTCGTATACGTCATTACTATAATCCAGATGTCATCTGTATACGTCATTGTTGCTATAATCCTGATGTCATTTGTATACGTCATTACTGTAATCCAGATGTCATCTGTATACGTCATTTTGCTATAATCCAGATGTCATCTGTATACGTCATTGTTGCTAGAATCCTGATGTCATCTGTATATGTCATTACTATAATATAGATGTCATCTGTATACGTCACTACTATAATAAAGATGTCATCTGTATACGTCATTACCATAATATAGATGTTATCTATAAACGTTATTACCATAAATTTCTATACCATTTAGAAGCCACCACTCAATATCATTACTAGATATTTTGACAATACGTCACCAGTTTACGTCATACATTTATGTCACCCTTATTGATCACCATTAATATTACCATTGAAAGCTAATTAAGGGTTATATTTAAATTATATGGGTAGATATCATACATACGTCATTCTATACTTCAAATCTTAAGTTGTTGCAGCAGCTGTTATATATACTACCTTATAGCACGCTTGTTTCTGAGAAAATTTTGAATCATAGCGGTGATGGTGGTGGCTTTGGAAACTGCCCTACTGGTTTGTTCCCTGAAGGTGCATTTTTGATCGATGTAGACTCCCAGGATCTTGATGGTTTCTCCTGGATTAATAGGTTTTTGGTACAGCAACACGGAGCCGTGGGTGGTACTCTTTTGCTTGTTGTGGGAAGTAAGTAGATGAGTTCCGTCTTTTCTGGTGCGAACTCCAGGCCTAGAGTGGTCGCTCTTGTTTCCTTGGCGAGTAGCCTGTCCCCGAGCCTCTTACTGATAATGTGCTGTGTGGTTCCTCCTTGCAGCATGGAATCGTCGTTCATATAGACAGTGCCTGCCTCCTTGATTGACATTGTAGTTGGTAATAGGGGATCTGCAAAAATCATGTACAGTACCGGTGATAGTGGGGAGCCTTGTGGTACTCCTGAACTATAGAAGAGGGATTCTGACGTTTCTCCGTCAAAGGAGAAGTGAATTCTCCGGTTGGTATTAAAACTATTAACCCACTGGCAGATGTAGCTGGGGAAGTTTTTCTCCTTCATGATTTGCATAAGTTTCGAGTGAATGACGGAATTGAAGGCTCCTTTAACGTCGTTGGTTATGATAGCCGGCCTGGTTGGTTCCTGCCCTGTGATCTTTTTCGTGCGGAGCCACTTTTGTGCTGGGGTCATGATGGTCATAAGAGCATCCGTGCTGGACCTGCCTGGTCTGGCTCCTATCTGTTGGTCTGATAGCCCTCCGCACTGGGTGCCGTACCTGTCGAGTCTGGCTGCTACTATGGCTTCCAGTAGCTTGCTCAGGCACGGTAGGAGGGAAATGGGTCGAAAGGATTTGAGATCTAAAGTGTCGGTTTTCCTGAGTTTCAGAATGGGTACGCACTTGGCCGCTTTCCACTGTTCGGGGTGAATGCCGTGCCACAGTAGCTGTGAGTACAAGGTGGAGAGGAGACTTGGGTTGGCTTGTTGAATGTGGATGACCACTGGCCAGCTGATTCTGTCTATTCCTGGGGCTGTTTTGGTGTCTCTTTGGAGAGCGCTGTTGACTTCCTTGGTTGTAACTAAGGTATAGTGGTTACTAATATCTTTAAAGGGGGGGAAGATAAAATTTGGGGGAAGGGAAACTGGAGAGCGTCCATTATGGGGGAAGAAGGTCTCGTTTAGGAGACGGACTTTCCCCAAATGTCTTTCACCTTGTATGTTCGGGATGCTGGTAGGAACTTTCCTGCCTTTTAAAGCGTTCCACACTGCTTTGCTGTCTTTTTTCCTGAGTTCCTGGTCCAGGAAGTCCTTTCTGGCGTACCTGATTTCCTTTTTCCAATTGTTATGGGCCTTGTTTCTGTGTTTCTTGTTCTCGTCTGTGGGGGAATGTCTGTAGTCTCTCGTTGCCCTTCTGGCAATGTTCTTGAGTTCGTCTAGTTGTATGTTCCACCACGGATGGCCTTTTCTGCTGGCCTTCCTGAAGGGAACTGTCTCGTTAATTGTTTGATTAATGGTGTCAAGAATTATGTCCGCGCTCTCGGACGTTTCCTTGACTGTGTTCCACTTGAATTGTGAAGAGTTAATAGCTGATATTTTGGCGTCAAACCTAGTCCAGTCTGCTCTATTCCAGGCCCTCCTTGGTGTAGCTTTTGGGGATTCCAGTAGCCATGCTGTTTGTGTGCAGGCATGATCTGATCTATGTAAGGAGTCGGTGTCGGTGGCCCAGCTTTGGACAAGCAGATTTGGGGTACCTCTCAAAAAGGTGAGATCAATAATACTTGGGAGACACCCGTTTCGAGAAAAATCGGTGTATTCTGGTTTATTGTGTAGTTGGAAGCCTTTTTTCAGGAGCCAGTCTACGATGTCGCTGGCTGATAAGTCGTTGCTGATAACAGCTGGGTGGAGTGGGATGTTGTGACTGTACCACCAATCGTGGTGGCAGTTGAAATCGCCGGTAATGAAGCAGTTCGCTCTTGGTTGCAGATCAGGCAGTATTTTCTTGAGGTGGTGGGACCTATCTGGTGAGTATAGGTTGTAAAGCTCGATGCGTGTGTCGTTAATGGTGATGGTGACCCCCAGGAAGGAGTCCTTGATTTTCATTGATATGCTGGGGGCAAGGCCCCAGTCTTTGCGAATGTACGTGGCGCACTTCGGGTTGGCCGATGGTGTAAACATATCGAAATTTTGCATGGTAGGTGGGGCGCCCATTTCTGAGACCCATGGTTCTTGTAAAAATAAAAGAAAAACATTTTTTTGAGTACTGACTTTTTGAATAACTGAAAGAGTAGAGGCCTGTCCCTTAGCGCAGTTCAGCTGCAGCGCTAAAGCTATGCCTGGCTTGTGAGGAGCCATTATTCATGAGCCATCTCGTTGTCCGTGGGTTGGGTTCTCCTTTCTCTGATGAATTCGATAGCTTTGGCCTTGGTTGGGCACTTGGGATCTGATGACTTGTGGAGGCTGGTGTTGCAGTTGACGTACCTGTGGAGGGTGTGGGTGCACTGGTTTCCTCCCTTACAGTGTTCGCACTTGTGCTGCCTGGTGTCGTGTAGTCCGGCACAGACCGCGCAGGTGGGGATTTTTTCTTTGCACAGGGCCGTGGGATGTCCTAGCTTGCAGCACTTCCTGCACTGTGTGGCTGGTCCGTACTGGTGGTATTCTTCCATGCGGCAGAATTTATTGTGAATGGCCAGGTATCTGAGACCCAGGCTTTCAAGGGAGACAGCGTAGGGGCAGCGTAACCACAGGACACAACTAACTTAATGGCACGGCAACTATCCGTTGCAAGCAAAATACCAAGAGTTTGTGATGTGGTCTCAGCTGTAACGATTTAACCATCGTCATGACTAGTTTTAAGTACCTCTCCATATAGAGACACCTAAGGATCTCCCTTGAGGGATAGGGCTAGCTATCCTATTCCGGTAAATAGATACTAAGAAAAGTCATTACTATGATAGCCCGATCCCTAAGCGAGCTGGCGAGCTCCTAGGACGGAGCGAAGCTCACCGTCGTCGGTATGCGACAGAGACCAGAGTAATGCGTCTGTAGCTTATAGCTACGGGAGATACTAGTGCAATGAGACTGAAGCAGTTGCCTCCATGAACAGAGTTAAGCTTCTGTTCCTCTAGGAGGAATAACAACGGCTTCGCAGACGGCCAATCCCGTGGGAGGCCTAGAGCCGTGAAGACGAGAGCAAAGCTATGCTTAGTAGTTAGGGCCGCCAGCAAAATTAATAATTAACCTGGCGGCGTCACGAATCGAACCATATGGGGCTATGCCTTGTGCTTCGCCCTAAGGTCCTTATGGATCAAGATTACCTCTCCGCCACGTCCCCAGGTTGGACTAGGAACGTGGGAAAGGAATCTAAGCAACGGCAGGAATCACCAGTGGGTTACCCTACCTAGGGGACTCTGTGTTTTCTAACACCCGCGAGGCGCCCCACTGTGCCACCCGCCGTTTGCAGAGGGGGCCCCCCTGAGTTGCAGATTCCCTAACAAAAAGACAAGTTTTGGACCCCAAAAATAACCCCAAAACCGTCAGGAAAATTTGTCCAACCGAACCAAACTCGGAGGGTATATGGGGGACAGTGCTGCGAATCCATAGGTGCAATCGGATTTGAAATCGGACCATTATAGCAAAAGTTACAGAGCTTTTAGTAACCAACGCTTTTTAGTCGCTAGTCTATCGACCCCGCTAGTTCTTAGGGGCGCTCTAGACTCAGTTGATTTCCAAGCACGGAGGAATTGTTCCCCGCTTCTTGGCAGCCTGCTCGCAATCAAATTCATAGCTTAAACCCGTCCTTCCCCCAGGACAACCATTCTTGCTAGTCAACGAACAACCGTTGTTCAGAGACCCTCATACTCTTCGCTAAAGACGTTTGTCTTCCCCTGGGAAGCAGAGCCTTTTAAAGTCTTTAGTTTGCAACCCTTAAAAATCCTTATACCTGTATAGCCTAGGGACTGTCGACCTTCCGTGTTGACGAGCGGTTCTAAGCCTCGCTGCTGAAGCTTCTCGTCAGAAAGGGAGGTTGTTGGTTTTTTTTTGGTACGGCAGTACTCCCCTGGGAGTGCCCCCGTTACAATCAGAGGCATCAGAAGCGTCAGAGAGAAACCTTCAAGTATGCTGATGTGTCCCAGATGTTTTTCTTCCCCTGAAACCACAGAATACGTGTTTTTACAGTACTCATCACTCAGTGCATCCAGAAACGTACTTAGTGTTCATTACGGAGGATTCAGTCCCCCAAACTCTTTGGGGAACCGCGCCAAGAAACCGCCCCAAACCACCTCATTCTCTGGCCAGGTCGGATTTGCCTTTTAGAAATCCCCCATTAACCAAAATTTAACCTAATTAACTGCAGTGGCCCTAACGGGCCCCACTAGTTATCTCCCGAATTGCTCCAAGACAAAGACTAAATGTACTTTTTCCTAATGTCAGCTCCCTGAATGAAATCTGGAGCTCAGAGGCTCTCTCTCTGCTAGCAGGGGCTTTTGTCGTTCAAAACAAAATCAACTTTCCAAAGAAAACACTCCCCTCACCAGTGCTATCCCCCTCCACTATCTCCTCCCTCACCTCCATTCTAAGCTCTGAAGAATAGGAGCCGTCAATCCAGCAAGCCCATGTCTAACGGCAAAAGACAGCAAGTCACCAGAAAGGAAGACAGAAAAGTTATACATGCATTTCATTATTTCCTTACTGTTTAATTTAATTTTATTTGGAATTTTACTAGGGGACATGTTTTATTTTTAGGAAGGAGAAGGGTTCTTTTTAGGTCATAGTTTATACTACATACCAGACTTTGTACCCAGAACAATAAAATCACTTGATTTAAAAAAAAAAAAAAGCGCGCTGAGGGGCCAAGATCGAAACTCATAACATAAATATCTTATCCCAGTAGAGTCTAGCTATTTACCCTACTCATGTATGTACTCGTAGCAGTACTCGTAAACCGCTGACGTTTGTAGAATCGACTAGGTCCGCATATGAGTGTAGATGACCTACCTAAACATATAAAATTTTCCTTACTCTAGTGCAGAGCCAATACATCTGCTTTAGTTCCTTCTGAACAGTGGTCAAGACGCGTTGTGTTATTTGGGTAGTATCCACTGGACTAACAATCTTATGATTAATTTATTCATTCATTCACTGGACTAACAACCGTATGCACCCATACGCAGACTCGGTCGATTCTACAAACATCAGCGGTTTACGAGTAGAGAAACATTTGGTATCTAATTAAAATTCACTACGTAGGGCGCAGCGTACCACTAGTAAGGCCCAAGGCAACTCGCAACGATCGTACGTAGGTATTTATCAAAGCTTCGGAACAAATATGCGGCTGTGCGGCGCGCAAAGAATGATTATGATGAGACCCCAATCGTAAGTGCATCTCAGTATTAAGCCTACCCATTAAACCATATTATGCGAATATCCTAGCTAATTCAATTTGGTCCCTGCAATTTTTGTAATATTTCTAGTTACATACATATATTTCAAATGAATCGTCTAAAACCTGTTTTTCATGAACGCCAGTATAACATGGAGTTCTTTTTATAGTAGCTATGAGATCATACATTGTAATGAATTGTTGGTGGCGTTGAAACTATACCAAATACTGATTGTAATGACGTAGATACTTACACCTAGAGATCGTATACAGCAGACACGATTAGACACAGTTTTATCTATTTTAAGTATATGCTTTAAGGTTTTTCTCCACTATTAAACTTCCCTGATTTCCCGTCTACTCCTGATCTCTTTAGTATCCCACATCAATTTCAATTCTTCTATTCCTCTCAACGAAACCTCTATTCTCCCTTTTTTCAGTATATCTATCTAATATTGGTACGTATATTTCCACTATGCCTATTTATTTCACTTTTATTGGGAGAGTTCACTCTGTTACTGGTGTTGGTGGATTCAAAGCTGCTAAAGTATCCCACAAGAATGGTGAGGGTATTATTCATGAGGTGGCAATCAAGTACTTTCAGAGCTCTGAGAATGCTCTGTATCCTGATCGTGTGTATTTGTTCAATGGAACAGTTATTTTCACTGCTGGAAAGGCTCCCGTGGTAAGCACATACAAATCCAGCTTTCTATTTCTCTCTAAATTGCTTTTGAAGTTAATATCTATTTAGTATTCACTCATCCGTAATACTGAGCTCTTTCATAATACTTCTATTGATAAATCTATTGCCAACGATGCCTACTGCACCTCCACTGTTACTATGCTCTCTGATTTGGTCAAAATGCCCGATACAAGTCTCTCCCACTTTCAAGGCCAGATGTATCAGTATAATAGTGAGGCTAGAGAGGACGTTGTTGTAAGTATAAGCCAGAATTAAGTAAAATAAAGGAAATACTAACTAGTATAGTGTACGGTTACCTTTCTCATAGATACCAAAGTTCCATTATTTGCCAAATTAGTCACCTATCTGCAGTCGGGAAAAACATTAGATATAGCTTTCAAGTATATCTATGAAACTGATATTGATCGTGGTATGTAAACCCTTTAAATTGATACCCGTCAGTACTAATACTCTATATGTTGAATACAGCTTATGCTTTTTCTTTGGCCATCAGCTTCTCACGGGATTTGGTTCCTAAGGAAGACAAGGCTTCTATATTTCAAACTCCCAAATCAAAACGCAAAGTACTGCTGGGTCCACTTACAGCATCCACCAGCCCAATAAAAACTATCAAGCCAGATCCTGATAGTAGTATGACCTCACCCTTTTCTTCTCCGAACAGTATAAAGTCTAGCAGAAATCTGTTCAGCAGCTTCCGTAAGGTTATCCAGCTCTCTGAAATATTTAAAGCAATAATTAACGTATACATACAATCTATAGAGAAGAAACAACCAGTTTCCAATTCTGACGGAGATAGTGGTGGTATAGAAACACCATCTACTCCTGCCAACAGCCTCATTATACCAGCTACAGAGGCTTCTGGTAGCAACGATCATGGGTTTGAAGAGATTGATATGTTGGAGACTTCTGAGGATGATGAAGATGAGTTGGGATTAGTAGACTCTACTTCAAAAAAAAAGTATCATAATACGAAGAAGGCAAAAGGAAAGGGCAAGGCTTGAGAATAGGGACAGACATTGTATTTAGTTTTATATTCTGGGGTTTCTTTTTACTTTCCGGTGGAAATTATTGGTATGCGTTGATAGCTAATCAGGGGAATTTTTTATGGTATTCAGGGTTTATAATGTCTTATCGATTCCGTTCCTATATTCCACAGTCAGATGCAAATCTTATAAACAGAAACAGATCTAGAACCAGTGCAAACGGCAATATACAAAACCATCACCTTATTCCAGTTGCTTCTAATATTGAAACTGAAGACACCAGAGCTTTATTCACCACCTATTCCTTTATTCAGCATAACAATCAAAGCTCCCGAGGAATAGTCCAACCAAACCCATCACAGTTAGTTCCAGCAGAAGTATATCATCTCTCTTTACCGTCTTCTATTCCACCTCAATCAGCTCCTCAGAATGCTGTATATTCTCCTAGCCCAGCTTTTAAAAAAGTTCTTCAACTTTTTAGATCAACATACGATAAAGCTTTCCCCAGTACACCATGCTCTTTCTGTTCAATCCTACTGCTTCCACGTCATATACACTGGATCACTAAGAACGCCAGTCAATTGTACTCATTGACTGAAGTCTTTGGTGTTTCTACTACGGAGAGGTTAAAAGGTGACAGCATTCAGATTGCTGTTTGTGTTCATTGCAAAACTAAGCCTAAAGAACCTCTATCAGCTGGTCCATGGCCTGAAGTATTATTAGTATTGGCTCAACGGTCTCGTGTCTTTCTTAGTCCAATTTCTCTACAAACAAATTTAGGTAGAACCGTCAGTCATTCAGAGCATATAAACCCATATTCAACCTACAGAACAGTAACAGGTAATTCTTTTACTTACTATCCTTCTGTATTTTTTTTTTTTTTTTTTATTCAAGTGATTTTATTGTTCTGGGTACAAAATCTGGTATGCAGTATAAACTATGACCTAAAAAGAACCCTTCCCCGACCTATAAATAAAACGTGTCCCCTTTCAAAATTCCAAATATAAATAAAATTTAACACAGAAAAAAGTTAACAAATAAAAATGTACTGCACGTTTATATCCTTCTTTCTTATGACTTGCTGTCTTGGTGCCGTTATACACGGGCTTGGTAGGCTTGCTGACTCCTTATGATTCGGAGTAGGTAATGGAGGTGAGAGGAGACGTGATGGAGGGAGATAGCACGGGCGACGGAAGTGCTTTTTTTGGAAAATTAACCTTGTTTTGGACAACGAAGGTCCCGATGAGAAGCAATAAGGTTTCGGAGCTCCAAATTTCGTCAAGGGAGCTGATGTTGGGCAGGAGAGAATTTCTGGATAAGGCGAGACTAGGGCAGTGCAGTAGCACGTGCTCTGTGGTTTCAGGTGAGAGAAGGCACCTGGGGCAGGTGTCCGGGGTGTGAAGATTTATCCACGACTTGTGGGCATTTAAATAGCTCTTTTCAACCCGCATTTGGTGGAGACGAGTGGATTGAAACTTGTGGAGAGACATAAAATAAGGTGTGGTGAGTGAACAACCATACTTGTAGTAGTTGGGTGGGGGGTAAAGAGTCTCCCAGTTCTTTAGGAGTTGCTGTTTGATAATTACTGAAAGATTTTTGTGGCTAAGATTAGAGCCTAGCAGTGATTGAATGAGGGAGCCTAAAAATTCAATTGGCAGGTGATTCACGCCTGCCTTGGCGACCGAGTTCCACTTTTTGGGGGGATTAGGGAGGCCTTTGAGAAGTTCGGAGTGTGAATAGCTCCGTTCGGGTGAGATGGTTGGAAACGAGGAATCAAACCGAGCCGTGACTGGATTGTTAAGAGGATGGGCCGTTGCAGCCCTGATGGCGTGTTTGGTCTTTAAATAATGAAGGTAAAGGACTAGTGGGGGGGCAGAGGCCTCCACCCACAGGGCGTGTAGATTGGTCGCTCTGAAGCAGCTGAGAGCCCACCTGAGAACGGAGTTCCAAAAGACCTCCATTTCTTACTATCCTTCTGTAAACCTTACTAATAGTATATTGTAGGCAAAATGAGCTTGTCTAAAAATCTCCGTGCTATTGCACTTTTTAGTGGCTGTATTGGAGCGATTCTAGAGAGCTCTAGAAATTTGTTTGACGGAGGACATGATACTCACCAGCTTGAACTTTGCCGCAATTGGCTTCTCCAAAACAATTCATTGTTTCTCTGTTATGATGTCAGAACTGAACTTCAACTCCATTCTCTCCCAACGGCATCACTCTCTTCTCTAAATAGTCAAGAAGAATCAAGACCATTGAACCGTCCAGATATTGTTCTAAATCCTTTCAACTACCCACCAAACACAGCAAATGAAGACCACCGTAACTTCCGTTTACCTGTTGGCTCTCTTCCAAATCAGTCATCTCCTAATAATCCCATTGGACTATCCCGTTCAGATCCTGCAATAGAACCCCTGCTGTTTCCAGTATTGTATCCTTGGGGTCATGGTCAGTGGACTCTACCAGCAAAAGAAGACAGAACACCTTACCACAACACCCGTCTTGCTGATGCAAAGCTGAAGCTTAACTCAGTTGTTTCCCACTTCCGTGATGATTACTATTGGCCAGCCTGGACATATATGGAGATTGAAGCCTCTCGTATCTTTCAGAACAATATCCGCTTGACTAAAGGTCAAGCTCAACGCTCAACTGATCAACGGTATACTGTAACCCAACTTCTACAGCCAAGTCAGTATGGTCCATGGTCAATAGTCAACGAAGAATTGACAACAGCTGTTCAAGTTTATACGCGCAGGTGATTCTTTCTTTATTAATGCAGAAGCCAAAGTCCGCTGCATGCTTCAGACTTTCGGAATCCCTACCCTGTTTGTTACCACAACCTTTTCAGAACGTTGGCCTCAATATAAACAGATTCTTTTCCAGTCGGCCAATCAAGATACTCTTCCCTCAAACCGTCCATGGGATGCTGTTCAGTACTATTATGAGAGATGGCACTGGATAAAGACAGCATACTTTAGAGACCATAAGGTTTCTGGTTTTGGTCAGTTGCGGGAGTTGGTGGAGCGCCATGAATTCCAGTTAAGAGGTGCAATCCATACTCACTCACTTTTATGGACGGAGAGGACTCAACAGGAGCTGATTGAAATCAATTTCATCCGTGCTGATATTCCTGATGCTATACTGGAACCTGAACTATATAAGCTGGTACTCGATCACCAGATCCACCGTTGTAATATTAGACTTTGTGGCAGAGATGTCACAATGGCTGGTCCTTGCCGTAAAGGCTTTCCTGCAGAACTCTCTTCAGTAACCTATCAAAAACATGGAGAAGTCAGATATACCTACCGCAGATTGACAGAAGCAGACTGTTATGTTGTTCCTTATTCACCCCAGCTATTGCTCCTCTGGCAAGCTCATTGCAACGTACAATACTGCACTTCAGGTGGTTTAGCAAAGTACATTTCAAAGTACGTCACCAAAGCTGAACCTAAATCACTTGTCAATATCCAAAGCAACGATCATACTTTGTCTCATTTGCTGTCACGTAGAATGGGTTCCATGGAATGCATGGTTTTGCTTCTTAGTTTTCCTATCTTTCAAATGTCAAGCTGTTGCATCTATTTTCCAACGTCCACTCCAACAGAACGCATTTCAGTAGTCAAACCTGCTTGGCTATTAGAACAAGAAGAAGACGGAGACTCACCTTACTATCCCGATGCTATTGACAAGTACTTTGCAAGACCTTCTTGCTATCCTTTTGAAGCATTAACCTACTTCAAATACCATTCTTGCTACAAAATTGAACGTCATCAACGCAGAAGCAAAACTAAATTCTGGAAGGATAATACCGGTAGCTTTGTTTATGCCCGTCAAAAAGTTATCCTTTCTTACAACTACTAATTTCTGGTCTAATACTAATACTTTTGCAGCCAATATTGATCAGAACTGCTTATCGAAGACTTGCAGATGGAGAATCTTTTTTCTTTTGCAAGCTTTTCGAGATTGATTCTTGGAGATCAGATGACGGGATTGCTGGATATGGTCAATACGATTCCTATAAAGAGCATCTATTAGACAAACATCCTAGACTTTATCAACATCTCCTTTCAATGTACAAGCAAGAAGTTCAACAAACACAGCTTCACCTGTCAGATATATATTTAGAGCTTATCGACACTATAACAGCAACAACAAACCAGTCTGTTAAAACTATCATCAATAATCAGCTTTTAGAGTTGCAACATTTACCTCCTCCCGCTCTCAATCAAGCTATTGTTTTTGATCTCCAGCCTGAACAGTACCAAGCCTACAGCAGAATTACCCAAGCTATTGCTGGAACCCGCCCTATAAACCCAAGTGTTAAGCTTTTTATCACTGGTCCTGCTGGTACAGGGAAATCATACCTGTTGCGTGCCCTCCAACAATGGTTTACAACTCAACACCTTCCATATCTTCTGCTTGCACCTACAGGTATTGCTGCAAACAATATTAATGGTCAAACAATCCATTCTGCACTGCATATAGGTGGGTCTGACGGTGGTGGCTTCAAGTCAAGTGCTTTCCAGTCACCCGAAAAAACTCAGTCTTTGCAGAAAATTAGAGTTATTGTCATTGATGAAATTTCAATGGTAAACACAGACCTTTTTGAGTTTGTATCCTCTTTATTTGCCTGTTTTCATAACAATATTAAACCTTTTGGCAATATCCATGTTATCTGTCTAGGCGACCTCTTGCAGCTTCCACCAGTTACAGGTCTAAAAATCTTTCACTCCAGTCTCTGGAAACTCTTTAGCCCTCTGTTCCTGAAAACCTCTATCCGTCAGAATGAAGACTTGGCTTTTTTTCAGCTTCTAAATGATCTCCGTTTTGGTTATATTAGTCCTCATAGTCAACAACTTATTAATCACAAAATCCAAACCTTTCAGACACGGAATCAAACCTACCTTACAACGCACCTAGTATCACTCCGTCAAACTGCTACAAATATCAACAGTCTTTTACTTGATTCTTTACCAGACAGTCAGAAGCACATACAATATGCAATTGACCGTGAAGAAGGTAGACAGCTGGAAGGAAGTCAAAACTCTCGTACCTTCAAAATGGGTACTAACTACCCTACTGAAGTGGTTTGTACACCGGGGGCTAAAGTCATGTTTCTGAACAACATGATGATAGCTTTAGGAATATCAAATGGTACTTGTGGTATAATCGTGGAGTTGAAAGATAATGGGTTGCCAACAGTAGCATTTCCTACTATAGAAGGCATACGTGTAAGTACTTTAAATCAATTTTTAAAAGTTTTAATATCTTTTAGACTGATTGATACGTACCGGATTTTAGATGGTAGAAGTACAGCTGCACACAATTTATTTCCACCACAATGGCATTGCATATTCACGCACTCAGCTACCAATTCAGAATGCCTTTGCACTCACCATTCATAAAACCCAAGGCTTGTCATTAAATAGAATCTGTTTGACATTAGATGCTACAGTTTTTAGCGTTGGTCAAGCTTATACAGCAATTAGTAGGGCCAAGCGGTGGAGAGATATAGCTATTAGCTCCTTTAACCCAGTTGCTATTAAAGCTGACCAAGAAGCTATTCAAGAGTATAAGCGTCTTGAAGCATTGGTAGCAACATAACTATCAAATCCATCATGTTTACTGTAGCGAGAGTAGTGAAAGCGGCAGTAGTAGTAATGGTGGTAGCTATAGTAGCATTGATAGCAGTAGTAGCTATAATAGCGGTTGTGGCTATAATAGTGGTTGTAGCTATGCTAGTCAAGGGTGTTACTTTAGTAGTGGTAGCTGTGTTGGCAGGAATAGCTGTATTGGCGACTATAGCTGTGTTGGCGGGATAGCTATATTAGCAGATAAGTAGCTAAGTTGGTGGAGGTAGTTATTTGGGTAAAGAAAGCTTTATTAGCGGAGGTAGCTGTATTGGCAGAAGTAACTGTATAGGCAAAGAGATGATTGTGTTGGTAGAAGTAGTTGTATTAGCAAAGGTAGCTGCATTGGCTGACATAGCTGTATTGGCGAAAATAACTATTGGCAGAAGGATAATTGTATTAGTAGAAGTGCCTGTATTAGTATAGATAGCTGTATCAACGGAGGTAATTGTATTGACGGAGTTAGCTATTTTGGTGAAAGTAGCTGTGTTAGCGGAGTTAGCTGTGTTGATGGTGATAGCTGTGTCGGCGGAGGTAACTGTGTTGGCGGAAATAGCTGTGTTGGTGGACATAGCTGTGTTGGCAGAGTTAGCTGTGTTGGTGGTGGTAGCTGTGTCGGTGGAGGTAACTGTGTTGGCGGAGATAGCTGTACTAGTAGTAGTATTATATTAGTGACAAAAGTTATTCGGAGTATAAACATCTCAAGGAATTGTTGTCTTTATAACTATTGTATCTATCATATGTTAGCCGTATTACTTTAATTTAGACATGAGCCTGTTACCTGTCATTTCTCTTTTCTTACATAGCTGACTTTAGTACAAATAAAGAAAAATATAATAGTTATCTTCTACCTTACAATGTGTTTCTATCAATTTGACTCCTCTCTTCTTTCTAGTACCGTCTCCTAAAACCCTAATAAGAAATACAAAGTAATTAACCAAGACATTTTCCTTTCACCTGATCCGAACCCTTTTGCCTTTCCCTTTTATCTTCCCTCAATCCCTTTCTCACCACCTGATGCTCTTTCCTACTCTATTTTAAATCTTTCTCTCTCCTTTTTTTCTTCTCCTTCTTTCCCCTTCTCGGTATACCAGCTCTAGCATTAGCTTTATCCAAAACATCAAAAGTACTCTTATGCGCAAACAGGTCAATACTATTCCTAACTCCAGAAGTAATTTCAGTCACCTTATGAGCAATAATAGCACCCATAAACATAAAGCCTTCACCAATTGATACCTGAACTCTCATTTTTAGCTGCCAAAGAATCAAATCCCCACCTGTAAAGCCATTACCATACGGTGCAACTGCATTATAGCTGCTAGGTAGATCCATCCAGTCTTGATGTGAAGCTGAAACATCACCTGTCTGTTCCCTATTGATACAGACTCCATGCCACGCACCAGCAACAGGCTTCAAAACCTCTCCTGATCTGGACTTGTACTTCAGCATCTGTTTAGTAACAGCTCCTGTAAGCCTAACATATTGCTCAGGATCCCTCATTCTCAGTTCATGAGACATAGCTTTAAACAATCCCATATTCTGAGCTAACCAAGTACCCGAAGCTGGCTGATCTTGATGCAACTCTCTAGTCTCCTTCATAACATGCATGTAATCAGCCCAGATACCATAATGTCTAGTATCAAAGACTCCACGAGCTTCAGGATCCCCTCCACCACCCCTTCTCCTAGGAGTTCTATCAGGCAGTAAAGTATCTGATTCCCTCAAAGTATTAAGAAGAGCTGACTCTATCTTAAACCTGTACCCTAAAACAACTCCCTCGGAGTCCCTAATCTCCAATGGTCCAAGAGAAGAAGGATAGTAAGAGAAAGTTCTAATAGCACCAGAATGTTCTGCAATAGATGCTAGCAGTCCTGTCTCCCCCCATGAAATCTGTCATAGGGTTTAAGGTAGGTAATAGGTGATATAGCAACAACTTGGTTCTGCCTCGTAGCTATCCAATCTCTCCAGATTTTCTCCACTTCTGCCTCCAGAGAACTTCTCCTAGGCATAGGGTAAGGAAGACTTTGACGGGTGAAAGCACCACTCTCAATTAGGTGGAGAACTCTGGCAGGATAGGTACTAGAAGTCATGTCATTTCTCTCCCGTCAGTTTATATTTTTTAAGGTAAAGCTAAGAAGATAAAAGATTAAATAGAGAGCAGGTAGCAGGTAGCAGATGCATGATTCCATCATACGTGGGCTTTTAAAACCTCTAGCAGGAGGGTATACGGTGTAATCACGTCCACAGATCGAACAAGACAGGTGTTTATAATCTCTACCAGGAGGGCGCGTGAGCAGGTCACAGTCGCCAAATTTCAACTCTGAAGGAGCGGACCTTTATTTCCCAAGAAAGATTTATCCCCACGGCAAGGGTGCAGAATAGGGCAGAGACTCGAGTCAGACTCAGAGTCAAAACCGTACCTGCAGGCCGAATTGCCACGCTTCACTGCTCTCTTCTTTCACGGAAAGAAGAGAAACTCCCTGTCAACCGTACATGTATGAGTCGATGCGGCCTAGGAGCGCTGCGTCTGTGAAGCGAACCAGGGATGGGTTGCTAAACCCAATATCACACACACACACGCAAATAGAATACACAAAAGAAACTGACGAAAGAGAGCTGGGAACCAACCTAAATAACGGTAGTGAGAACTGGAGTGGGAGCGGGAGCGGGATCGAGAGCGGAATCGAGGGCGGAATCGAGGGCGGAATCGAAGGCAAGAGCGGGAACAGGAGCGGGATTGAGAACGAGAACGGGGGCGGAAGCGGGAGCGGGAGCGGGAGCGGGAGCGGGAGCGGGAGCGGGAGCGGGAGCGGGAGCGGGAGCGGGAGCGGGAGCGGGAGCGGGAGCGGGAGCGGGAGCGGGAGCGGGAGCGGGAGCGGGAGCGGGAGCGGGAGCAGGAGCCGGAGCAGGATAGAGAACGAGAACGAATCGAGAGCAAGAACAGGAGCAATAACGGGAGCGAGAATGGGAGCTGGAGCTGGAGCGTGAACTGGAAGAGGAACGCGTTGTCTCTCAAGGCGGGAAAGTTGTCTAATCACTATCTACATATGTATGGTCAGCGCAGGGACTCTATATCAATCGACATAAAGAGTACTTGCAGGCAGAGGTTCTCTCCCAGGGCACGAGAAAGGGAGTCGCTGTCCGGTCAAGGTCCAGAAAGGCAGAGGTTCGCTGCCGGAGCACGGGAGACAGAGAGTCGCTGTCTGGTCGAGGTCCAGAGGGGGTCTCTGCTGCAGGGGTTCGTTCCTAGGGGGGGGGGTTGCTGCTGGGCGAAGCAGGTGCGCAGTCGAGGTCCAGTCGAGGTCCAGGTAGGCAGAGGTTCGCTCCTAGGGGGGGGGTTGCTGCTGGGGAGAAGCAGGCACGCAGTCAAGGTCCAGAAAGGCAGAGGTTCTCTCCCAGGGCTCGAGAGACAGGGAGTCGCTGTCTGGTCGGGGTCCAGGTAAGCGGAGGTTCGCTGTCGGAGCAGGCAGGCAGGCAGGCAGTCGCTGTCCGGTCGAGGTCCAGGTAGGCGGAGGTTCGCTGTCGGAGCAGGCAGGCAGGCAGTCGCTGTCCGGTCGAGTTCAAGGTAGGCGGAGGTTTGCTGTCGGAGCAGGCAGGCAGGCAGTCGCTGTCCGGTCGAGGTCCAGAAAGGCAGAGGTTCTCTCCCAGGGCTCGAGAGACAGAGAGTCGCTGTCTGATCGAGGTCCAGGTGGTCAGAGGTTCGCTGCCAGGGCAGGCAGGCAAGCAGGCAGTCGCTGTCCGGTCAAGGTCCAGAAAGGTGGAGGTTCTCTCCCAGGGCTCGAGAGACAGGGAGTTGCTGTCTGGTCGAGGTCCAGGCAGGCAGTGGTTCACTGTCAGGCAGGCAGGCAGGCAGGCAGGCAGGCAGGCAGGCAGTCACAGGCGGAGAGACATCAGAAAAGGTGGCAAATGGAGGTCCCAATAGACAACGAATGGAGGTCCTAATAGGTGGCGAAAAGAGGTCTAAATAGACAGGGAATCGAGGCCAGCAGGGAGGTCGATATGGGGGTTGATATGGAGGTCAGCGAAGCATGCAAATGACGTCTAAATGGGGGGGGTACTCACAAGCAGCAAAAGCCAGTCGATATGGCAGTAGATAGATGTTTGTCGGTAGCAATTGGGGGGGGTAGCAAGCAGGAGAGGTACGCTGACGTCGCCTGTCAACACAAAGGGGTAGGCCGGGTAACCACCAGCCACCCAAGCCACCCAAGCGCTCCCAGTATCCACCACCTATTGCTAGTTTTCTCCTAAAAATATCTTAAGAGAAAACTTTTGTGGTGGCTATGGGATAAGGGCCCCAAGTCGGTTAATTTTGGTGTGTGTTGTATGCGATCATGAAGACTTCTTGGTAGTGACTGTAAAGCTTTGTATATGTTTTAATAAGTAAAGGTAGTTCGATAGATTCAAATTTATTAATAAGACTTGTTCTTGCTGTTGATGTCCTGGTAAAGAGACAAATCTGCCGACTATTTTATATACCGCAGTTTGGGCTTGCGGATTTCTTCTAAATCCTAATACAAACGCCTGGGAACTCCCGAAGACCCTGAAAACCTGCCAAGCAATCATGCCATACAATACAAATCTTACAACACAGTCAAAACACCAATACAAATACATTCCCCCTATACTTATATAATTCCCGACCAGTCCAAGCACTTTGTCCCGACTCTATCGTTTTATTCTAGTCAAGCCCGAAGGTGTACTAGAGTAATGCAATCTTGTAAAACTGTTGGTGAACCAATCTGTACTCTGCGGACGGGCCGATAAGTGTACTAACCACCGTATCTGTTCCGTCCTTGCATGTGCCCTTGTGGCAGAGAGTGACCAAAGCCCTTTGGTACTAATCAGCAAGCAGTACTGGGAAGCGGGGCCTTCCTCCGTACCGTTAGTTGCCAAGAAACATGCCCCGACTGGCGGAGGGCACAACTCCGTCAGTTCTTATCCGATTTCCTTGATTTTTTCACCAGTCAGCTTCAAATCATGCCCTCTCATATACCCTCTGGATTTGGTTCGGACGGACGAATTTTCCTGACGCTCCAAGAGTTATTTTTGGGGTCCAAA
This sequence comes from Verpa conica, assembly GCA_033030425.1. Taxonomy (NCBI): domain Eukaryota; kingdom Fungi; phylum Ascomycota; class Pezizomycetes; order Pezizales; family Morchellaceae; genus Verpa; species Verpa conica. The sequence goes on from JAUFSD010000004.1 coordinate 888,256, forward strand.
GCTTGTGTTTTTACTATGCACTTACAGCAACTATATCTACACGTGCTTCTCCCCAAACCCTGTTACGTCGAGAAACAAACAAGGATTCCCAGAAATACTCCTCTTATCAGGTGCCTACAACAAACACCCCGTGTCTGACGCATCAATGTGACCTCCAGAGAACTCCCAGCGCCACAACTGCAGCAAGAGCCCCTCACAGTCCCCAGCAAGGCTCGAGCAGCCTTCAGCAGTCTTCAGGCCACCAAGAGAACAACCTACTCGTCAAGGTACAAACCCCCCATGTCTGACAAGTTGACGTGACCTCTAAAGAACTCCCAGTGCGACAGCAGCAGCAGGACCCCCCAGGACCTCCAGCAAGCCTCTAGCAGCCTCCGGGCCACCAAGTGAGCAATCTACCTGTGATGGTACAAACCCCCCGTGTCCTACGCCTCGACGTGACCCCCAGACGACTCTCAGCGCAACAGCAGGTAGCAAGCAAGCAAGCAAGCAGGCAGCAAGCAGGCAGGCAGGCAGCAAGCAGGCAGGCAGGCAGCAAGCAGGCAGGCAGGCAGCAAGCAGGCAGGCAGGCAGCAAGCAGGCAGGCAGGCAGAGGGCAGGTGGGGAAGGGTGTAAAGCAGCAGTATTTTGTATATAGACTAGAAAATATACATAGTAAAATAAATAAATTTTTTAAAACTCTGAACTGTGACTACCAGCGTGACTAGCAAGACCCCCCCAAAGACTGCTATAGAGTCCCCTAACGTCTCTTGACGCCTCTGGAGACGACTATGGGAGCCTCCGGAGCTCTCCTGAGAGCTCTGACAGCTAGCCAAGCGTCTCTGAGACAAACCCTGTCTCCTGATCGTCGAATTCTGCGAACTATATCTGGTGAATCAGAGGCATCAGAGGCATCAGAGGGAAACCTTCAAGTATGCTGATGTATTACCAATTGGCAGGTATAGACTTGTCAGTCTTTTTCTCTGATTGGTTAATCTTTCTGCCTAGTAATGGTGTTGTAGTTAACTTTTGCACCTAGTAGCTAACCACTACTACAGGTACTAACAATTCTACCGCCTCACTGGTACTGGTACAATTCTATATGCATGTAGCAGCTAAGTAGATGCATTACATTGTTTGTGTCAAAATTTTGAAGTGGTGATGTTGTGGGAAATTTATTTAGATGTAATCTAAATATTCAGGTAAATTTGATAATGTATAATAGCATTGACCTTCCTTTTTGGGGGCACAAGAAATCACTTGGTTGGAATCCCAATACTGATTGGTTTTACTATAAAACTCTATACTATATTTGTTTATAGGATTTCCAAATAGATAATCAAAAATTGGTTTAGACATGTTTTGCTAGAACTTGTAACGGGGGCACTCCCAGGGGAGTACTGCCGTACCAAAAAAAACCAACAACCTCCCTTTCTGACGAGAAGCTTCAGCAGCGAGGCTTAGAACCGCTCGTCAACACGGAAGGTCGACAGTCCCTAGGCTAAACAGGTATAAGGATTTTTAAGGGTTGCAAACTAAAGACTTTAAAAGGCTCTGCTTCCCAGGGGAAGACAAACGTCTTTAGCAAAGAGTATGAGGGTCTCTGAACAACGGTTGTTCGTTGACTAGCAAGAATGATTGTCCTGGGGGAAGGACGGGTTTAAGCTATGATTTTGATTGCGAGCAAGCTGCCAAGAAGCGGGGGGACAATTCCTCCGCGCTTGGAAATCAACTAAGTCTAGAGCGCCCCTAAGAACTAGTGGGGTCGATAGACTAGCGACTAAAAAGCGTTGGTTACTAAAAGCTCTGTAACTATTGCTAAAATGGTCCGATTTCAAATCCGATTGCACCTATGGATTTGCAGCACTGTCCCCCATATACCCTCCGAGTTTGGTTTGGTTGGACGAATTTTCCTGACGGTTTTGGGGTTATTTTTGGGGTCCAAAACTTGTCTTTTTGTTAGGGGAATCTGCAACTCAGGGGGGCCCTTTCTGCAAACGGCGGGTGGCACAGTGGGGCGCCTCGCGGGTGTTAGAAAACACAGAGTCCCCTAGGCAGGGTAACCCACTGGTGATTCCTGCCGTTGCTTAGATTCCTTTTCCACGTTCCTAGTCCAACCTGGGGACGTGGCGGAGAGATAATCTTGATCCATAAGGACCTTTGGACGAAGCACAAGGCATAGCCCCGTATGGTTCGATTCGTGACGCCGCCAGGTTAATTATTACTTTTGCTGGCGGCCCTAACTACTAAGCATAGTTTTGCTCTTGTGCACGGCCTCTCGGCCTCCCCGAGGTTGGCCGTATTGAAGTCGTTGTTATTCCTCCTAGAGGAACAGGAGCTTAACTCTGTTCATGGAGGCAACTGCTTCAGTCTCATTGCACTAGTATCTCCCGTAGCTCTAAGGTACAGACGCATTACTCTGGTCTCTGTCGCATACCGACGACGGTGAGCTTCACTCCGTCCTAGGAGCTTGCCAGCTCACATAGGGATCGGGCTATCATAGTAATGACTTTCCTTAGTATCTATTGACCGGAATAGGATAGCTAGTCCTATCCCTCAATGGAGATCTTTAGGCGTCTCTATGGAGAGGTACTTGAGACTAGTCATGACGATGGTTAGATCGTCACAGAACTATACTATTCTAAAATGTGTGAGGTTGTTTGCATTATCAAATTCTTACCAGATCAGGCCAAAATTAGCCCAGACTCCAGTTCCTCAGTGCTGGCAACTCATAATAACATAAATCCTTAACTAAATTTAATTTATCAAGTTCAAGCAAAATATATAGTGGATATAAGGGGCATTTTTACTTTCTGACAAGCCCCCACCAGCATTAAAGGCTTTCTTTCCTGTTATCTTTTTAGCTGAAAAATAGTATTTTTGATGTGTTTTGGCTCGTGTCCTGTTACTAAGCGACCGCGATTTTATGATAAAGCACTAATAATTCTATATGTAATTAAATTATTTTAGTTATGGTGCACACGCTTATAAAGGTGTACCGCGATTTTGAAGCCGATATTCCAACACCAATAATTACCAGAATCCTCCAAGAAAAGTTGGAAAGGTTTGTATTGTAATTTAAAGGTCTCCAACTTTTTATAGCCTAACAAGAGCTATGGTTGTTGTGGAATAAAACCTCACTTTTGGGTGTGAAAAGGGGCCATGTGGAACGTTCTCCATTATACACTGTACATGATCATATATACTTAGGCAAAAATTTCTAAAAATTATACATAAGAGAGGTATCTTGTGTATTGAAAGTATCTGGGTGCTTTTGTATACTACTAAAAGTACTTTTAGCATAGATATCTAAATATTTTTTTTTAGAGGATAAAGCAGCCAAAAAAGTTGGCATACTTGGGCATGCTTGGGGCACGCTTAGGCCTAATAGGGGTGTTCCACATGCCAAATTTGCCGGTACACCTTTATGGCCGTGCGCACCATACAAGCGTTAACCTCAATAGCCCACCCATCGATAGCCCTGCGCCAAGCCTATCCCAGTCCACCACAACTCACTGTCTGGCTTTTTGGTTAATATGCCAAGCTCTCGTTCCTGTGTCAGCCTAAGCTACAACTTTCCTCCCTTCACTCATCTTCTTGTCTCATCACTCTCTATCCTCCCAATGGTCATATCTACCCTCGCCCCTACGTTCTCATTCCCTAGCGTGGTACGGGATGCCGCTTCCCGAAATCCTATTTCTCAAGCGCCCGCTCTCGATAGCCCACATACTTCCGAGAGCCACCCGCGCCTAGCACGGCACCCTATTGTCCGGCATGTTTCATCACCTTCTCTCCAATCCCCTTTGAGACATCACCAGAGAACAGCGTCTGTTGGCAGGCCACCGATACGTGAAACCTTGGACGCTTGCCTTACCTTTGATGATGATGATGATGGTGGACAGGGAGCTCGAATCAATCAGTAAGTCGCACCTACTTCATTTCGTTTGTAGCATTCCTAATACCGTCAAACTACCCTTTAGGTATAATATAAAGCAGGAGATCGGTCGAGGGTCTTTTGGTGCGGTCCACCTAGTAGAAGATCAAACTGGGAAGCAATATGTAGGATTCTTATTTTTACCAAAACTTAAATCTCATATTTAACTCAACTAAACTCTCTTTAATAATAGGCGATGAAGGAATTCTCAAAATCTCGTCTCCGCAAGAGGTCACAATCTCATATTTTACGAAGACCCCACGCAGCCCGGCGAAGGGGTGGGCTCCTCAGTATGCCTTCACAGAAACAATCAGCCTCTGACATCCATAATCAAGAAGAGGCTGGAAACCCCCTATATCTCATCAGAGAAGAAATCGCAATCCTTAAGAAATTAGATCACGAAAATGTAGCGCAGCTTATCGAAGTTTTAGACGATCCTGAGGGAGATTCGCTCTATATTGTCCTGGAAATGTGTGAAAAAGGAGTAATCATGAAGGTCGGGTTAGATGAAATAGCCGAACCATACTCGGAAGAAAAGTGCAGGTTGTGGTTCCGGGACATGCTCTTAGGGATCGAATACTGTTAGGTTCTATCCTTTGACGTTACCCTTCGAAGCCTAGATACTTACTATTTTCCAGTACACTCACAGGGAATTGTACACCGTGATATCAAACCTGATAACCTACTCTTGTCAAAAGATGATGTTTTGAAAATTGTGGATTTTGGTGTAAGTGAGATGTTTGAGAAAAAAGCACCTATGGTGACGGCAAAATCGGCAGGGAGCCCTGCTTTTCTTCCACCGGAGCTTTGTTATGCTGGTCATGGGGGTATAAGTGGCACAGCGGCAGACATCTGGTCAATGGGTGTCACTTTGTACTGCCTGTTATTTGGGCGACTTCCATTTAATCATTCAGGGGTCATTGAGCTCTACGAGGCTATCAAACATGAGATGTAAGATATCCTAATGGGATGTCAGATTTCCCTACAAAAGATGCTTACAACAGCAGGGTTTTTATTCCTGAGGACCTGAACCCAAATCTTGTGGACCTTCTCCAAAATCTTTTTGAAAAAAACCCGAGCCAAAGAATCAAGATGCCAGACTTACGAGTGAGTTTCTATCTCTTGATTATATACTACGGACTCTGCTCCTAACATTTGCCTTGATAAGGAACATCCATGGGTAACTAAAGATGGAGATGATATGCTGTTACCTGCAGAAGAAAATACTACAGATTTCATTGCTACACCAAATGAGGAAGAAATGGCGTCGGCTATTACAAAAAGCGTACGAAACGTTATGGCTGTTGTACGTCGCTAAACACCCTTATCCAAAGTTAGGGTTAACACCAAGCCCCAGGTCAGAGCCGTTCAAAAGCTTAAGCGACTCACGCTTAGGCGGCTAAAAGGTCCGTCACGCTCACCACCAGAAAGCCTGTATCCTGAACGATCTCTTGCGCCGAGCAGCGATAAATCACAGCAACGGTCTAGAAGTTTGAATACGGATGACAGAAAACATCTTGAGCAACGATTGACAGTCGCGGGTGTGAATAAGTGTATATCAATGGATAGTGTTGCCAAAGCTTTGCCAGGAAAACCCCATCGAATGGACTCAGCAATCGAGCTTGAAGACACTGAAATGTCAGAAAATTCACATGAACTCAATCAACAAGGTGATAGAGGCTATGCCAATATTAGAGTCACTGAATGTGTTGATTCCCCTATGGGCAACCCAATAATAGAGAGTCAAGCTAAGGGCCAGGCTGTTTCTCCTCTGGATGAAACACCACTATTCCTGCACATTGGTACTGGGCGTGGCCAACAGATTTCCCAAGACACGGAGACTATCAGTGAGTCGCCTTCAATTACAAGCGAGATCGTATACGAAGAAGCGTATCGAAAGGATGCTGCGCGCATGTACCAAGAACAATAGCAGTCGGCAACTGTTTACCTCACAAAAATGATGGAGTGGCTCATGAGATTAAACTATTGAGATTTCCCTTAAAGATCATAAATCATGTGTGTTACATATTAGTTTAATGATTGACATTGATGGGGAAAGAGTCTAGGGGGCTTGGATAAGCAAGTATGAACTTTTAAGGCGTTGGAATAGGCGTTCTATGATTGGTTTCTGGTTTCCCTTCCTCTATTCTATTTGGTATTACCTGTATAATTCATTTCTGTTTCACGATTCGACATGTGCTCCTCACGGGAAGAGGCAGCCATCGATGTCTAGAAGGGCATTATCGGTGACAGTTACATCAGCAGCTTATTAGAGTACCTAGTTTTGTATGTGGAACACGCAAATACACTGAATTAAGTAGTGTTGAGCGATCTCCGCTGCCTAAGTCAGCGAACTTATTCTCTTCTGATATCGCCTTTACCCGCTAAAAAATAAAGTCTGTCACTCTAGGTACGAGTCACGATACAGTCCTCACAACAAAGTAAAGTAGAATTGTGAGAGACAGAACTGTAGGGAGCTTGGGAGGTGAGGCTAAGGTATAGTAGGAATAAGATTACGATAGTTAGGATGTATTACTTAAGTTATTAAGGATATTAGTGAGTACTTCACTTTAGTATAGAGGCTCCATTGTGACTCGTACCCAAAGTGACAGACTTTGTTTCCCAGCGAGTATAGAAATTTCTCATGAAGTTTGAAAGCCCTGTAACGACTAGTTGAACACCCAGTGATACGGGTACGCTCGTACACACTCAATAAATTCCTATCCTACGATTAAATCTTACTAATATATATCACGCGTCCCTGGTATTTGCCCTTATCTCGGTAAGCCCAAGCAAAGAATAATTTTTGATACTGAGGGCTAGTGGTTCCGCCTTTCTTCCTTTCCAGGGCCCTATACTACATCTCTAGTGGTGCCCTTTTAGTATTAGAAACCGCTTTCTGCCTTAATAAATAAGAATCAGTGAGTACCAACCTCAATCAGTCAGACGACAATAAAAAGATACCTTATAGCTTTACCGCTTCTCTAGCCTTAACCACCGTGTTGCTACTGGTGCTGATACTGTCTCGGCTATCGTTGTCGATGTCGTTGGCTAATGCATCCTTCCCCCTCGTTCTGAAAACCTCCCCCGCCATCTAGCCAATCCTCGTCTGCTTCCCCCTCCTCTCCACAGCCCCCTACTCGTACTTCGTTGACTAGTTACTCCATCGATAATCCCGATTCCCGAATCAGCTTCAACCTCCACCAACTTCCCTCTCACCCCTCCTCTCTCTCCGCCTCTATTCTCGCATCATCATAACTTTCATCGTCATCTTGCTTCGTCTATTATTATCGATCCTCCTTTCATTCCAGTCTTCCTATTTGCCTTATAATTCACCATATCCTGCTTATTCTGAGCGTACGTTTTCCGCCATCGTGACTGCCCCCATCTCTACTCCAACTTCGTTCCCACCCGGTTTCGGCACGTTCTGCCCGACAATCTATAGCACTGTTTTTTTTCATCTAGTGCAGAAAAGCTTGTCAATCGCCACCATTCACTTTTCCACTCTCCTCCCTCACCTCCTCCTTTTACATCAATAACAATGATGGAACCGCCGCTGCAAGCAAAGCAAACGCAGACGATTAATCCTATCCCAAATAATAAAACACCCTCTCTCCTTGAAGGCCGATCTTCGCCGACTATGCGGCAGTCACCCTCTATCTCTTCGACTACACCATCAGCAGCATCTTCACCAATTATCTATCCTATACCTGGACAACTCACCTCTACATCAGGGTTATCTTCTTTACCCGGGTCAGCCTCGGCGTCAGGTACTGCAACCCCATCGACTGGCGGAGAGAAAAAAACTATATCTTCCAGACTACAACGCATGTTCTCCCAAGGTGGCGGGAAAACAAAGGATGATAGTAAACCTGGTTCACGCGACCGGCCCATCGTTGAAGGAAGTACCTCTGATACCGACAGTGGTGTGTTTCCTAAACGAGAACAAGAAAGACCGCAGGTCCCTGCTCGACAGCTATCATTAACGGAAAAGAAGCCCACCCCCGTCGTTCAAAGCTCAATCCCAGAAAACAAAAATGGGGTTGCACTAGTAGTTCAGCAACGTTTCCAATCATTCGAGGATGGAACCCACGAACATCACCTACGTAGTGCGAAGCGGCAAGAAAAGCTTTCGGATATGCTCCGGGATTTACTAGTCGGGAAACGAAAAGAAGATCACACCGGTGAACATGATCGACTAAGTCTTATGTCTACCTGGGTAGACCAGCTCAAGAATGAGAAAGAAAAACTTGCGACCGACAAGAAAGGTGGCCCAAACTCGACAGCGACTCTTGTGGAAAAATATGGAAAGTGCCAGGAAATCATTGGCCGTGGAGCTTTTGGGATAGTTCGAATTTCACATAAAGTGGACCCGAAAAACGGCCACTCAGAGCAATTATACGCAGTTAAAGAATTTCGCCGCCGACCTCAAGAGTCGCCTCGGAAATATCACAAACGGCTGACCTCTGAGTTTTGTATCTCATCGTCGTTACGGCATCCAAATGTCATCCATACTCTCGACTTGTTACAGGATGCAAAAGGAGACTACTGTGAAGTGATGGAGTTTTGTGCTGGGGGAGACTTGTATACTTTGGTTCTGGCAGCAGGGAAACTTGATGTAGCGGAAGCGGACTGTTACTTCAAGCAGTTAATGCGTGGTGTGGAATACATGCACGAAATGGGTGTGGCGCATCGAGACCTCAAACCAGAAAATCTTTTGCTTACGACCAATGGTGCACTGAAGATCACCGATTTCGGTAATGGAGAGTGTTTCCGCATGGCCTGGGAGAAGGAAGCTCACATGACTTGTGGTTTGTGTGGCTCAGCACCATACATTGCACCGGAGGAGTATACGGATAAAGAGTTCGATCCTAGGGCGGTAGATGTCTGGGCTACTGGTGTTATCTATATGGCAATGCGTACTGGACGACACTTGTGGCGAGTTGCAAAGAAGGATGAGGATGAGTTCTTTGAGAAGTACTTGGAAGGAAGAAAAGATGAAGGCGGGTATGCGCCAATCGAAAATTTACATCGGGTGAGCCCGCGTATAGTTTTCCAGGTTCAGTCCGAATTTACTAATTCGTGTTCAGGCGAGATGTCGGAATGTAATATACTCAATCCTCGATCCAAATCCGACAAGAAGAATCACAGCTTCTCAAGTCCTAAAATCGGAATGGGGGAGAGAGATAAAGGTTTGCAAAGCTGGTGAGGAAGGTACGTCCCAGAATCGTTTTTGGCACTCTGTCACATTTCCTTTATAAATAGGGTGTCTAAAAAGCTGTTCCCATTAGGAATTTAGTCGGTAGTTTTGGAGGCGCCCGGCGCTTGGACCCGATTTCCCCTTCAATAGCATAAGATCTGTAATTGCAACGTCTATGATAAATTTCATACAACAATTGCATTATGATTTATCCCTTGTTACTATCTATTTGTTTTTTTGTATTTTGATTTTCCTCTTGCGTAGGAGATTTTCTAGTCCGGCGTTGGTGGCAAATGGGGAGAAACCCCTGGAGGCATTGGTTTATTTTTGAGCTCCTTTCCCGATTCCTTTTTGTGGACCTTTTCATAAATCATGGAACATTTTTCTTAAAAATTCTTCTGTTTCTCTCCTAACAATTATTTTCTTCTTACTATCGCTTTGATTCACATTCAGTAAGACTTCCACTTTTTTATAGGGGCATCTCTGGCAGACCCGTACGTCCACTCAAGGATAATTTCCCCACCACTGGCTTATTTGAGAAACGAAGAATTACTTAATTGACAAGCCTCGTACTCTTTTTTAATTTTTATTTTATATCAAGCGATTTTTATTGTTTCTGGGTACAAAATCTACTCATGTCGCCGGATCGACATTGCGTTGCCTGACTAGGAAAATTTCTATCCCTCTGCCGAAAAGTTCCAAGGCAGCTTTAATCTAGGGGTTTTTACATATGAAAAGCCAAAAAATAGTGGTACCTCACCCAAAGCTACTTTCAAAGCCTTAGGGATGGAAAAGGTGTGTTGGAAAGATATCAAAAAGATGCCAAGCAAAGGATCAGAGGGTCCCAAGCACACCTGTAGCCAATAAAAGTGTACGTCTATTGGTTCTTGCCTTGTTAGGCAACGCAATGTCAATCCGGACGTGAGTAGATAAGCCTCCTACTCATCTACTCAGAAAATGAAATATGTTTCATCTAACTAAAATCAGGCATGTCCCTTCTCGGGAAGACAAAGTTGATGACGCAAAAATCTGATCGATGTTTACTGGGTGATAGGAACATACCGAAACTGTAATAGGTATAGTCGCTCACCCGGTGACGACAAGTACCGTCTGGCGACGAACAAGGGGGGGTTGGTGCCAATAGGCGACAAAGTATCTGCTCAGCTTGGCTTTTTCTTTGCTTACATTATACTAGATATAACCCCTGTTCGTCGCCAGACGGTACTCGTCATCAGAGGGTGAATGACTGTGGTCCGCGTCACTACCATGCTTACTAATAGATGCGTAGGCAATTGAATAGTGTAATACAGCTTAACGTCAGGGCTATATACTCACCACCTTTGTCTCTTCTATCTATAGTATTATAACCCACATGCCAACCACCTTTTGCAGCTTACCTACTACTCATGTCGCCGATTGAAGATTCTTTGCCTAGTTAGGAAACTTTCGATTCCTCAGCTGAAAAGTCCCAAACAGCTCTTGACCAAGGGTTTTTACATGTAAAAAGTGACTTTTCATTTAAAACCAGTACCCCAAGGGCTGCAAAGGTGAAAAAGAGATACTGAGAAAATGCCAAGAAAGCGATTAGAAACCACAAAGCATACTTTTAACCAATAGAAGTGACACGTCCACTGATTCCTGCCTTATTAGGAAACGTATCTTCGATCCGGCAATATGAGTGCTCGCAGGGGAAAAGGCTGGCTCTGGGGTAACAACCAAATGGAACGTTGAAAAACTCACCTATTTTACCACCGGTGGTACCAGGACTCTTAAATTCAGTATATACTAGGGCGTTCATTAAAAACCCGTGATTTTGTCGTAACCATGGCCGCACCAAAAATTGTATGGGCAGCAAGGTAGCAACAAAAAAGGCCGTAGTGACAATAGTAGTGACTGGAACAATAGTAAGAATAGCGCAGAATTACAACAGAAATAATTTAGCCTTAGGATTGTTCTTTTTAAAGGTTTTTTTAGGGTAGATTTTGACAGGATTTAGTGGGGTTTGGTGTCGTGGTTGCGAAAATCACGGGTTCTTAATGAATGCCCTAGTAAAAGGTACGGCAAATATCAATTTCGGTACAAGTCCCAGCAGAGCCAGTGTACGAGTAAGGGGTCTAAGACTATCAAAGAACTAAATCCTTCATGTAGTCAAATCCATAACTAGCACTACAAAGAAGCATAGGAACTAACAAGTTTATAAATAAATGCTACAAGTAGTAATTTACTACTGGTGGGGTTCTATCTACCACCCGTATCATTGGTACCCCGGACTTGAGAGCCCTGGCATCACCGGTGGTAAAATAGGTTTTGACACATCCACCGTTTCATAGACTTCTAGCAGTCCTAAAACTTGAATTTTTCACCGGTGGTAAATGTGCTTCCATTTATTAGAGGTATACCCAGTTACCTGTCCCTACCATAAAATATCTCCCTGTTACTTACCCCAGATTCTATATGTATGTACTACATGTATATCAAGTATACTTCCCACACAGATAAATAATACGGACGCTGGTTATTTACATGAGAAAGAAAACCGAACGTTAACTGAACAGGCTACAAGATGATCAATCCAACCTTCTCAGCCTCAAGATCTCCACAAGTACTTTCATAGAATGAATAAAGTAGAATTGGGGGGCATTATACGTAGTTGATCCACACAGGTACCTAGTACCAAATCCACCCCTCAACTCTTACCCTGATTAATGATAACTTACTAACAAAGGACACTCCTAAAAAGGCTGCCACAGATCGAAGGCTTAGAACATAGAAATAAATCGACCCATTACTAATTTAACTATGAAAGGTATGAGCTTTATGCTTTACATCTAATCCTTTACTTAAGCTACTAGGCTCCCCTGGCCATTCCAATAGGCTATAATATGTTTATAAAACCATAATAATTTAAACATTCTCTTCACGGATGAAATCAGTTGAGTTATTCCTATCTGGGGCCTCAGTCTCCGATGTCCCAATGCTCTCGACGTCCCTTGTAACCTCAGTACACGTCATGATACCATCCAGTGGAATTGACTTCGGATTTTGACGTATGCGCGACCCTGCTTCGATTTGAGTAATAACCTGACCTGAATATGGAGCCCTTTTTTCACGATTAAGATCCCTGAAAGCAGAGCCGCGACTGATAGAGCTTTGTCCATACTGGTCAACAATTGTCCGATGACACGAGTGACATCGAGATATTGAGTTTAAATCGGTATCGTCTTGGTGGGTCACCCAGTGAAGAACCAATACGGAAAACAAGACTAGAAGATACTCATTGCCAAGTTAGAAATAGTAAGGGTAGGAAATTAAACGAAAAGAAACCTACTATCACTATTACAGACAGCGAAACATACCCAACCAGGCTCTCGGCCACGAAGAATTAAGAGGGATATAAGGTTTCTTCAAAAACTATTAGAAAGATGAAACCTCTAGAGCACGTAAAGTATAAAAAAATAGCACACCCAAGAGTTGAGATAAGGGTCAAGCAACTTCCAATGAATGTACGCAAGGCAACTTGATGGAGACGCGCTTGTTTAGATTTAACCCCGTTGTTAAATGTATAGAGACCTTAAAACATAAATTTAAGTACTCTCAGGCGAAGACTCATGCTGCTTGGGCTACATACCGTGCAATGGTTTCAGAAAGAGGTATGTTAGGTAAACCTACGATGTTATTAGCATATAACATGATATTTATGCAAACGAGCGAGGAACAAACTCATACATTGATAAAAAAATCAAATATAAGAAGCGGTATATTGGCAGGAAGCTTCAACCCAATCTTGCACTGGCCATCCTCGTCGATTATTGAGTTACGGCTATAGAACATATAAACATCTAGGTTAGCTACTACTACGGAAGAAATACCACTCGTGAAGAGGGGGGCGTACAAGACGAAGGTCAATGTAATAATCACACAATAAGGCAACATCATTCCGAACATATTGAAGAGAAACAACTTGTCTTTCCAGCGAGAATCCCTATTACCGCGGACAATATGTACCTACAAAAATCAGTGTCAATTATAAGAGAACCTAACAAGAAAGCGAAAGAGTTACTTTTTCAACTAAAAAGAAATACATCAACACTTTAGAGCTGAGATAACAGACAAGACACAATAGAATCCCGGCATCACAGGCTCTAGGGCTACTATTGAGACCGAAGCTTGCCTGTAATATAGTACTAGATAGTACAAACATCCAGCTATCCAAAAAAACGCCCAGGATCACTAAGTAGAAATTCCAAATTGAGTCAGCAACTAATATAAACTTACAACGCTAGAAGATGTAGAAACAAACTAACACCAGCGAGCCAAGGGCATATCTCTCATATCGCGCACATCGATGAGTCGCCTAGCTAGGCAGAAGCTTACAACAGTAATGGCAACCATAGCGAGCGATATGCTAGATACAAAAGACCCGGTCGCTAGCTGATTCTCACTATACACAGATGTAACACCCTCAGTATCACGCGAGAAAACCTCCAGTGACGGATAAAATGACTCCATGTTGTTGTATAGTGAAAAAAAATACCAATCTCGCCTAGGGAGAGTAGGATGACAGGAGACTTTGGCTAGGGATGAGTATATGAGGATGTGAGCGAGTGTGATGGCGATGATGAAAGATGGATAGATAAGTTAGTTAGCGAATCAAAAGAAATATAGGCGGAGAAATGAATGAGGGGACGCAAGATTTTAAACTGGCGATTAACGAGAGGTGGCTCTACATCAGATCTCAAGAAGATTGGTTGCCTCTCCTCATCTGTTGCACATGATGGTACTGTTAGCCTCTAGTTGGGTTGTCTGTTGTCCACCATCCTCTTATTCGTCTACAAGGAATTTTTCAACATGGCATAATCGTATCCCAGGGCCGCGGGTATCGTGGTACACTCCCCCCACTGGCTGGGCCGCGGATGTCCGACCACGGCTCGTTTGTGGGCCTTGACGTGAAAGACAAAATACCGCTGCCTGCAGTTGTCCGTATCTTGACTTGCTTTCTTTCTTTTTCTCTCATACGCAACCATTCCTCACTTTGACAGCGGCAGGCCTTTGGGAGCACATATCTACTGTCAGAAAGTTGTATAAAACAGCCCCAATAAATGCCTTGCTGGTAGGTGGTACTGTGTAATTTGGCCTTGTAATAGCCTCATAATTCTGAGTCTTTGGAAAATTTACAAATACGGCATTAAATCTTGCATGCAGGGCCCTACACAATGCGAAGAAATGATTGCATGCAAGGTTCTGGTCCTGACTGACTGACACTGCAGAATAAGGTTTTGGTGAGCGGGAAGGCTTGGAGGGCTTTGACCGTGCACCATCTGCGCGCATCCGGAAGCACGCTAGGTATATTATCCTGGTTTTCAGCTCCTTGATTACTCTCCTTCACGGGTCAGTCCTCCCGGCTTCTTGCATGGGAGCTCATTCTTGCACTGACCTGTCATATTTGTACTATGTTTTCTATGAATCAACGTACATTTGGTGACTGCCTAGTTGATAGACTACTGATCTGGTTTATTGATTCTTGATAGCCCCAAAGGAAAAAGGGCTTTTCAGAGAAAGTGACATTTCTGGACTTCGCCTGGGTGTGGAGCAGCTACATGTATCTTCCTACCACGGGGCCTAGAGTGGACGTATTTATGATCAATCTCATATATCCTAGTATCTATTCCTACAAGCAAAATAATAAAATAAAACTACATACATCTAGAAAGATACTCTAACGAGAATCAATCCTCCAAAGGTTAATTATCTAGGATGTGTCCTTATAGGATATCTAGTGGGGGCATAGAACTAGCTCGATCTACACTAAGTTGAAGGCATATGATCAGGAGCTAGCTGGTCGAATAGAGTTCAAGTACCCTTGAGTGAGAAAGGTGATACTCCCTAGACATGCCTGCATGGATAGAATAGACACACTCTAACACCTACTAATACATAAGTAACACTACAATCGAAGATACTGTCCCAGTAATTTCCCATATTGTCAGTGAACTCTTGGGACCTCTAGTTTCCTGCTGACCATTATCGTCAACTAAATAGACCTATCAACTTTTACGAACTTTAGTATCTAAAAATATTCTATTGGATAGCGTTATACTTTAGGTAATTCCCTTGTTCCTCTAGAGATATTTTATTACAAATTACGTTGTTGCCCCTTCTCATATTTACCAGAGCTTTTTTTTCGGGTTTGGTGAGACATCTTTGTGTCTACTGTTCTTAGTAACGCCTACACAAGTCATGTTTTTCTTTGATAGATAACCCGGGTTTCAGGTTTGTAGAAGCGCACCAATCGACTTGCATGCCACCGATCACGAATAACATACTTTGTCTGTACTAGATATACTGTAACTAAGCAGTTATAGCGGAATATCACACCAATACATACACTAGTGAACTAGTATCACGTATAAATCAGTCTGCAATCCTAAATTTTCTCCTGGTATTATATAGGTACATTCTTTAGCGTAATACTAGATATTTTACGCCTCCTGGAATAACCGACCAGATATATTTAGGTCAACCTTACTATAGATTATATTACCGCTTTTTCCAGTCATCCCGTAAATAAAAATAAGAAATTTTCTTTTCTCAGGGGGGCTTTTTATCAATACCCTAGCGAAATTACGATCGCCTACGGTAGTAATTAATTAGTGGCTATATATATAGCTAAAGCTAAGCTAGTAGCCCTAACTATTAGGCCATAGTTTTATAACTGCATGCTTGGTTTTACATTCAGAAATAAGATATCATTTCATTTTTTGAAAAGAAAAGAAAAGAGGAGAAAAAAGTTGCCCAACCATGCCTAGCTAATCTAAATTTTTACATTATTACCTATTGATGTAAGGGCTCATACTGATTGTGAAAATAATAGTTACTATAAATGGTTATCATGAAACTACGAATGAATAGCCAAGCTATCAAGATAAAAAATATTACGCTGGTTGAAATAACGGTATTATTTACCATTGAAACCACGCCGAAGTTTACGGGAAGCAGCAACAATGGGGCTAAATAGTGATCGCTGCGACCTTTCCCAGTCTCGGGTCGCAAGTTTCGTTCTCTACTGTAAACAAACACAAGATGGGCTCATTAAACCCCCACATGCACACATCCGCTTGCCAAATTTCATCCCGTGTCCAACTAGGTGTTGCTGCATAGGGTGGCTTTTGGTGGGCCGTCCAGACCGAGTAACTTCGAGAAAAACGTGGCTTGGGAGCGTAGCATTGCCATTACACTATTCATCACATAGTAAGTGAGCAAAGACCTTGAAACACGTGCCTGGTGTATGCAGATGGGTAATTAAGCTTTGATGGTTTATGTATTATCTTTTGATGTTGTCGTACATTAAACAAACAATATAAATATAATGGCCTTCATTCATAAGAGTATTTTCTGCTCTACGAAATAATTTCTCCAGTCTACTACAAAAATTTCTCGGGTGTATCATGATGTGACTATAACCCACGACATTACTGATGTAGGTACGTAATGTGTACCTACTTATATTTCCAACTTGTGCTCGGCTATTCATAACGGCCCCTAGATGCATGTACATTGCTAGTAGCACAGGGGCTAACCGACTCAATACCCTATCCGTCATACTTACATGTAGTGACTACACATGTGTAACAGGAATTACGGTATAGTAATTCGCGGTGACCCGGCGAATACTGTCTACAGCGTACGGCAGGGTCTGCTACCAGGGTATTGCGGCCAATCTTACTACTAGAATCTTTGCCAAAAACTTAAAGAACGAATAGGGACGCTGATTCTCGTGTCTCGCGTTTCTCGATCTTTTTTACCGTTCGCTGTATTGACGAACATGAGACCTAATGCCTTGAAAGGCATAAAATCACTGTTCTATCTGGCCAATGAACCCGGGTAGCAACCCCCTGATCGGCGGTGAACCCTAACCCGGTAGCAGTGAGTGAAGTGCCTACAGTCACAGGCAGATATGTTCGTGAACGGCTTACTAAGCACGACACATCAAAAGTCACGAAGGAGTCCCGAATGCTTAAAGTTATTACAAGTCTACTCATGTCGCCAGATTTATAATGCCAGCTGACTAAAATCTGACTAAACATATCTGGCGGAATAGAAAATTGCGTATGAATATAAAGAACTGAACTACTCTACTATTAGGAGATATAAAAAGCGTAGAAATTAAGTATATATTATTTAGAGTATATAAAAACTAGTTCTAGCTATTAAAGTTATTCCTTCCTGTATTCCTAATTACAAGTTCCAATTTTGAGTGAAAATCTACACATCTATGCTTTACTACTTTCTCTAATAGTTCCTTCCAAGATTTCCGCATTACAGCTCTCACTTTTTCAGCAGTCTCTTGACTAGCCCCACGGAATAGACCTTCAGCTACTATAGAATTTTTCAGATCATCCCAAACCAGCTCTATCAGCAAAAACAAAGATTCCGCCCCTCTCTCCTGGAGAGCGGGGCAACAATTTCGCAAACCTACCCTCATACAGGTGCTTTACACTGCACGTCATCTCCAGGAAATCTCAGGGCGGACGCTAGCAGTCCGGGAGATGCCGGGAGAGCCTCAATAAGAGCAGAACAGAAAGTTGCGTCTAGAAGAGTTTCAATTCTCAATTTTCTATGTTCTATCTAATCTATATACAAGAATATACTTGCTTTGCTGCCTCTTCCGCTGCCCCCCCGCTTGCCCCTCCGCCTGCCTGCCTGCCTGCCTGCTGCTGCCACGCTGGGAGGCAGCTTGACGTCCAGTCAATGCGTCGGATACAGGCTGTTTGTACCGGTACGGGTAAGTTGTTTGCTTGGTGACCCAAAGGCTGCTGGAGGCTTGCTGGGGGTCCTGGGGACCCTGCTGCAGCTGTCGCAAGAGGGGGTCTGCTCGAGGTCCATAGTGTGACGATTTAACCTTCGTCATGACTAGTCTTGAGTACCTCTCCATATAGGGACACCTAAGGATCTCCCTTGAGGGATGGGACTAGCTATCCTATTCCGGTCAATAGATACTAATGAAGTCATTACTAAGATAGCCCGATCCCTAAGCGGGCTGGCGAGCTCTTAGAACGGAGCGAAGCTTGCCGTTGTCGGTATGTGATAGAGACCGAAGTAATGCGTCTATAGCTTAGAGCTATGGGAGATACTAGTGCAACAAGACTGAAGCAGTTGCCTCCATGAACAGAGATAAGCTTCCGTTCCTCTAGGAGGAATAACAATGGCTTCGCCGGTGGCCAACCTTATAGGAAGGCCGAGAGCCGTGAGAGAAAAGTAAAGCTATGCTTAGTAGTTAGGGCCGCCAGCAAAAATAATTAACCTGGCGGCGCCACAAATCGAACCATACGGGGCTACATATGTGCTTTGCCCTAAGGTCCTTATGGATCAAGATTACCTCTCTGCCACGTCCCCAGGTTGGACTAGGAACGTGGGAAGGTAATCTAAGCAACGGCAGGAATCATCAGTGGGTTACCCTGCCTAGGGGACTCTGTGTTTTCTAACACCCACGAGGCGTCCCACTGTGCCACCCGCCGTTTGCAGAGGGGGCCCCCCTGAGTTGCTGATTCCCTAACAAAAAAGACAAGTTTTGGACCCAAAAATAACCCCAAAACCGTCAGGAAAGTTCGTCCAACCGAACCAAACTTGGAGGGTATATGGGGGACAGTGCTGCGAATCCATAGGTGCAATCGGATTTGAAATCAGACCATTATAGCAAAAGTTACAGAGCTTTTAGTAACCAACGCTTTTTAGTCGCTAGTCTATCGACCCCACTAGTTCTTAGGGGCGCTCTGGACTCAGTTGATTTCCAAGCACGGGGGAATGGTTCCCCGCTCCTTGGCAGCCTGCTCGCAATCAAAATTCATAGCTTAAACCCGTCCTTCTCCCAGGACAATCATTCTTGCTAGTCAACGAACAACTGTTGTTCGGAGACCCTCATACTCTTCGCTAAAGTCTTTAGTTTGCAACCCTTAAAAATCCTTATACCTGTTTAGCCTAGGGACTGTCGGCCTTCCGTGTTGACGAGCGGTTCTAAGCCTCGCTGCTGAAGCTTCTCGTCAGAAAGGGAGGTTGTTGGTTTTTTTTTGGTACGGCAGTACTCCCCTGGGAGTGCCCCCGTTACACAGCGACTAAAAAGCGTTGGTTACTAAAAGCTCTGTAACTTTTGCTATAATGGTCCGATTTCAAATCCGATTGCACCTATGGATTCGCAGCACTGTCCCCCATATACCCTCCGAGTTTGGTTTGGTTGAACGAATTTTCCTGACGGTTTTGGGGTTATTTTTGGGGTCCAAAACTTGTCTTTTTGTTAGGGAATCAGCAACTCAGGGGGGCCCCCTCTGCAAACGGCGGGTGGCACAGTGGGGCGCCTCGCGGGTGTTAGAAAACACAGAGTCCCCTAGGTAGGGTAACCCACTGGTGATTCCTGCCGTTGCTTAGATTCCCTTCCCACGTTCCTAGTCCAACCTGGGGACGTGGTGGAGGCATCTTGATTCATAGCGACCTTAGGCGAAGCACAAGCGCATAGCCCCATATGGTTCGATTTGTGACGCCGCCAGGTTAATTATTAATTTTGCTGGCGGCCCTAACTACTAAGCATAGCTTTCTTTCTCGTTTCGTAGCTCTCGCCTCCCATAAGATTGGCCGTCAAAGGCTGTTGTTATTCCTCTTAGAGGAACAGGAGCTTAACTCTGTTCATGGAGGTAACTGCTTCAGTCTCATTGCACTAGTATCTCCTGTAGCTATAAGCTACAGACGCATTACTCTGGTCTCTGTTGCATACCGACGACGGTGAGCTTCGCTCCGTCCTAGAAGCTTGCCAGCTCACTTAGGGATCGGGCTATCATAGTAATAACTTTCCTTAGTATCTATTGACTGGAATGGGATAGCTAATCCTATCCCCCAAGAGAGATCCTTAGGTGTCTCTATATGGAGAGGTACTTGAGACTAGTCATGACAAAGGTTGGATCGTCACAGCTAGTCTATCGACCCCGCTAGTTCTTAGGGGCGCTCTAGACTCAGTTGATTTCCAAGCACGGAGGAATTGTTCCCCGCTTCTTGGCAGCCTGCTTGCAATCAAATTCACAGCTTAAACCCGTCCTTCCCCCAGGACAACCATTCTTGCTAGTCAACAAACAACCGTTGTTCAGAGACCTTCATACTCTTTGCTAAAGACGTTTGTCTTCCCCTGGGAAGCAGAGCCTTTTAAAGTCTTTAGTTATTGACCCATTAAATCCTTATTCTTGTTTTGCCTAGGGACTGTCGACCTTCCATGTTGACGAGCGGTTCTAAGCCTCGCTGCTGAAGCTTCTCGTCAGAAAGGGAGGTTGTTGGTTTTTTTTGGTACAGTAGTACTCACCTGGGAGTACCCCCGTTACACATAGATGCGTAGGACATGGAGGATTTGTACCGTGACAGGTAGGTTGTTTGCTTTATAGGAGAGAACCTGCTCATCCCCCCACCCCCCATCTGCCTGCCTGCCTGCCTGCTTGCCTGCTTGCTTGCTTGCTTGCTGCCTGCTGTCGCTGTTGCGCTGGGGGGCAGCTTAAGGTCCAGTCGATGCCTCGGGTCAGAGGTGTTCGTACCTGGATGGTTAGGTTGTTCGCTTGGTGGCCCGGGAGCTGCTGAAGGCTTGTTGAAGGTTCTCTGGGAGTCACATTGACGCGTCCGACATGAGGTGTTCGTACCGGTACAGCCATTAGGGGGGGCTACTACTGGCGGTGTTATCAGGCGTTGTTCTCAATAGTTAGTATAGGATCATAGAGTGGTAGTGAGTAGGTGGGGAGTCTTTGGGGGAGGGTTGCGGTGTGTTCGTGTACGGCAATTTGAGTAACACCAGCACCTCTCCAGGAGACTGGAGGTGACTGTCAAGAACGACAAATCATCAGTTCTCACTCGGTCACAAATTGTCACTCGACCACCAGTCAGCCTTGCCCGTTTCATATCGGTTTCATATCTAGTCTCATTTATGTTTCATGTATGGGATGACGTGGCTTGCCACGTCATCAGGATCTCCTTAGTTTCATATCACGTATCATGTTCTTGTTTCATGTAGTCTGACACGCTACGCGTGTCAGCCCCTTCCCTTTCATGTTTCGGCCATACTATAAGTATCGAGTCATTTCCCCAGTTCCTAGTCTTAGCTCTCTATCCTTCAACTTGTATTTACTACCAAGTACCTACTCTAGTTCCAGTCTTCTAGTCCATGTGCCCATAGTGTCCCAGTTCTTTAGACATCACCTGCTGTACCCACTAGAGCAAGGGCTTGTGTACTTTTACAGCGACGGTCCCTTGCCCGGGTGCTGAGAGGTCGGTAGCGTTCTCCAGGAGAGCGGGGCAAACTTTCTCCGCCTGGGCAACGAAAATCTCCCGGAGAGTTTTTTTTTTTTTGCTGATAGAGTAGAGGGTAAGGAGTAGGAGGAGAGGAAGAGGAAGATAGAGGAAGGGGGAAGGAGGGGGTTGTTGCAGGTATGTTAGACTGTGGGGACTTAAAGGTCTTTGGCAAAAAATATAGGGGTTGTCTTGCTTTGGAACTGGGTAACTATCCAGGAATTTAGCAATTTTGACGAGCTGTAGAAAGAGGAGTACTTGAATGTTCTAGAGACTACCAGCGCAGTCTCTGGAGCCTCCAGAGGCATCAAGAGACAAGGTTCTTGCAGTCAGCACCAGGAGGCCTGAGAGGCCTAGGAGACACCTGATGAGAATTTCTTTGAGTTAGCCTCTTGACGCAGCACATAGATTTCAGGATACAAATATAAGTCCGTTGATAAAATCAAAGTTTTTTAGTATAGTTCTCAGAACCTTTTGCAGGACACTCTTTGCGCTGATAGCAGTACTTGTAACTATTGCAGAGCGCTTCAAGTGCTGGCAGTAGTACTGGTTACTCTTGAGGTGCTAGGAATGCCGGTGATGTAGATAATTTCCTTTAATGCAACAGTTGCTATACCAATTGCGTCAGAATACAATTGCGGATTTGCTGATGTATCTAATAATTAAACTTCTAGATTCTTTATTTTTAGTATTGATAATTAGATGTAGGAAAAAACATTGTGAAAAAGGCTCATTGCCATGTACAATCTGCATAAAATTCCTAGTTATTTGAGTTACTTTTGCTCTTTACGCCCTATAGCCTCCCAAGATTCCAGTACAAAAATTCTTAAAAACCAGAGATAATTTTAATATACTTGTATTATATTTGAGAATAAAATCCACCTTTGTTGTAAATTGAGTAATTCTTTTGTATGTAGGAAGCTCCTTGTAAGTGATTTTATACGGGGAATTACTAACCAATAAGAACTTTATATTTTCTCTTTACAATTGTACAGACAAGTGAAAAACTGATGGAAACTTAGGTCTTGGCACACCTCGGCAGGACTTCAAATATTACTAAAAGAGAGATTTACCCAACAAAAGATAATTAAATTGTATAGAAATAAATTAGACAAAGTCTCTAGACTATAAACTAGGTCTACTACTTTGTATGACTCCCTTTGTTCCTTAATACAGCAGTAATCTTTTTTGGCATCCTATCAATAATTTTATATATGAATAATCATTATTATCAATAATATTATATATTTTATTCCAAGCAAGCTTTTCCCACTCCTTCTATACTTGTTCAAATAATTTTCTCTCACTACGGGGTTGTTTAAAGGGAAGTTTCATTCTTTTTTCCATACGGGCTTTAAATATAGACCAGCAGTTCTCAATTATATTGAGATCAGGGGAGCTGGCAAGCCAATTTGATTTTTTGATATTATTTTGTTTTTGCCAATTTGTCGCTTTTTGGGATGTATGGACACTATGACCATCCTCAATTGTTTCATACTGCGTTCGAGGGTTTGAAAGAGCTTTGACAAGGTTTAATAAGTGAGGGTTAAGAATTTTGTTGACATATTATGTTGCATTCATTCCAAGTTTATCGTTTTTTCTCTCTCGTTCAGCTTCAGTCCGTCAACGGACAAGCACAATAGGCGTATGACAACCGTAACCAACTGCTGCCCACCATAATGGAGAAACGACCGGACCAGAAGGTAGGTTCAAGGTATTTGTCTTTGTATGCGTTCTCAACTCCTGGTTTTCTTTGCACCATTTTCCCTTTACCTCCTTGCCCAAGTTCAATCTTACATTCATCTGTAAAAATACGGGTTTGCCATTGTTCCTTAGACCACTTCTTCCTTCCTGCACACCATAAACGCCGTCTTCTCTTTTTGTCCTCGGTTAACCATGGTTTTTTCCTTGCAAAACGAATATAATAGTCCTCCGAACAAAGGTGGTCTCCTACGGTACGTTTAGACACACCCAAACCCGAGTCTCTCGTAATGTCTTCAATTGTTGCCTCTGAATTATCTTCGGCCAAACGGTTCAGACGCCGCTTATCTCGGTCGGACAGTATCTGGGGACGGCCACTCCGGTCATCATCGAGCATCTTCTTCTCTTCCTTCCATTTTGCGTATATGCGTTCAGCCTTACTCTTAGACACCGGAACTTCCTCTGCAATCTGGCGAAAGGACTTTCCTTCAGTACGTGCTTCAATCACTTCAACCCTCTCGGATAGCGTAGTCTCTCTTCTTTTTCCATCAGTGTTAAAAGGCATTGTCACGGTTGTAGTAGCTCAAAATGCGGAGTGTCACAATCTCGCTACCTCAAAAACTCGCCAAGACCCGGGTGTCCTTCAGTTTTTTCACTCGTCTGTACATATCACACCACAGTAATAGCTGGGCCATATCCTAAACTTTTTAGGAGTGTGTTGGGCTTTTGTTGAGGGGTCGCAATCGACATCGTTGTTTACTCTCAAAGCCTGGGGGTATCTGATAAGACCACTCGTGCTAGAGACACTAGGTCTAACCCCCTGCTTTCAGTTTCTTTTGCGGTGGATCAGAAAATCATTTAACTCGCACCTCTCCAATGAGTACACTAAATAGCGACCCGACGGTGCTTAACGATAAAATCACATCCCTTAACGGTGAAATCGCGGACCTGAAAATCCGCCTGAAACAAGCTCAGTCTAAACTTGTCTCTATTAGTTCACTCAACAATACCCAGGCTACCCCGCTTATTCAAACAGAGTTGAAAACAGCCACAACACATTTCCTCCTCTTACTCTCCGACTCTGCGCTCCCATTAGGGTCATTTGCTTTCTCATCCGGTCTCGAATCGTACATTACCCACCAACGTGGACAGCGCCCCCATCCCCGGCAGTCAGTCGAACGTTTTCTCCGTCTATCGCTCTACTCACTCAGTACTAGTACTCTCCCGTTTGTGATCGCAGCGTATAAGACACCTGGCGACTCACCTCTCTTTGACGACATCTTTGACGCATCTACGACCTGCTCCGTCGCGCGACGTGCTAGCACCTCACAAGGTCGCGCACTACTGAGTGTTCTTGAAAAGTCGTTTTCGGTCTCACTATCCACTCCACAGTTAATCAAGGAGGCCTTCGAAGTTTACCGTCTCTCGCTTCGTTCTAGTATCACCGAAGAACGTTCAAGTGGCCATTTCGGTGTTGCCTGGGGGCTAGTTTGCAAGGTATGCGGGTTGGATCTAGAAGCGACATGCTACCTCTTCCTTTTCAACCATGCCAAAGCAACACTGTCGGCGGCTGTTAGACAGAGTTTGATAGGGCCATACCAAGGCCAAGCTTTGTTAGCCGCCGAACAAACTCGAGTGTGCATAAGGAACGGGTTACAGCTAGGGAGCCTGACGAGTTTCAGTGATGCGAGTCAAACAGTTCCTACCTTTGATATCTATCAAGGTCGCCATGAGTTGCTTTACTCACGAGTTTTTAATTCTTAAAAGGCTGTGGCTGGGTTGGTGTGGTATAGCTGTACGGCAAATGATAGACAATGCGTTTTTGGAAGAATCTTAAGAAGCTAGTGCCCAAGATAAAAAGCGGGAAAGAAGAAAGTAGAGAGTTTCTACATGCAAACTACCTGTTGATATACCAGAGGGTTTTACTAACTGTAAAGCATATTATTCTTAAAACACATCTGTTAATATTGCACGCCTAGTAGGACTACATCTAGACTATATACATTTAAACTGGCAGCTGCAAATACAAAAAATAGGAGATAAGTAGAAGATAAGTCAAAGCATCATCCATCCTTAAATTCAGCAATTCAAGTAGAAATCAGTAGAAACCTCGCATACGCCTAACCGTTGGAATTTGCAAATAGAAAGAAAAAGGTCAAAGCTAAAGTAACCCCCTACGAATGATAAAAAGCAATGCTAAAAACAAAAGGTAAAAAAACTAAGGTAGGATATTCTTAAGTTGGTTTTTTTGCTCGTGTGTCAGGGACGTAGGAAAGACGATCTATAATGATAGATAGTTAGTAAGGGCCTCTCAAAGAAGAGGGACTATAGAATAGTAGATAGTGTACTCACATTGACCTTGACAAGTAAATTACCACGCTCACTAGGGTTTTTCGATATCGGCATACCCTGGCCAGGAAAACTTTCCTGCCATGTTGGGGAAGTTGGTCCAGCATGCGCGACCTTCAATTTATTTCCATCAATTGTATTGATTGGTCTCGACCATCCGAGAAGAGCGTCCTTTAATGGGATCGAGATGGTAATTATAAGATCGTCTCCGTCGCGGACAAAGTATTCGTGAGGTTTCTATTAGGCTTGAGGTTAGAAACCGGATGCTATAACTTTCCCTAGTTTATAAAAGAAAACTCACCTCTTCAATGATAAAATGCAGGTCTTGTTTAGTCCCGTCAATTTCGTCTCCAACACCCTTGAATTTGAACTTAGAGCCTGCCTTCATCCCAGCCTTGACAGGAATTTCAAGGTCTTTATCTTCCCGTGATATTTTACCGTCTGCATCAAAGGTTTTCCGCTTAACGCGTAGCTTCTTTTTTGTGCCCTTGAATAGCCTTGATAGTAAATTAGTACCCAGAAAAATCTCAAAAAATCACCAGTATAACAGTGTTTCCAGGGGAAGAACCACGTGACCAGAAGTGGGTTAAAAACTCACTCTTCCAATGTAAACCCTATATGTTTCTCTAAAACCGTTGATTCCGGAGTTTTACTCCTCCCATTCACCTCTCTTGAGGATCCGAACCTCTGCCCCCCTGGGAAACCATGACCATGGCTTCCTCCCCGGCTGCCGCCAAGTGGACTACCACCACCAAACGCGGAGCCAAATCCAAAGTCGAAATCATCGAACCCTCCTTCTTGTTTAGCGAAATTAGCGAATATATTTTCCGGGTTCTGAAAGCTAAAGTTTTTAAAGTTGGATCCTGAGAACGAATATGAGCGTCCCCCACCCATACCACCGGGAAAGTTCCCTGGGAAAGTATCCGCTCGGCCGAACGACGGGTGAGGGCCACTGCTTTGCGGCGGAGGTGATGATGTGCCACCACGTAGGAGGTATTCAAGACCAAACTGATCATATATTTTTCGTTTTTCTGAGTCCGACAGGATCTCATACGCCTGGGAGATTTCTACAAGGATTTAGTTTTTACTTTGATATAAATGAGTTTCTAGACGTACCTTTAAATTTCTCTGAAGCACCTTTGCTGTCTTTATTCTTATCCGGGTGGTATTTTAGGGCGCCTTTCCTTCAAAGCCAGGTTTCAGCATAAACTCTAAGGATTCGATGCTCATGGAAAGATCGGTGACCAATTCTGCTTGATGGAGTGGGGAAAGAAGCGAACTTACCGATAAGCCTTCTTAATGTCATCTGAAGAGGCATCAGGCTTGACGCCTAGTGTATCATACAGCTTTGACTCTTTGACCATAGTGCCTCTTAGAATGAATAAAACACTCGGAAGGATTATTTGTTTGTACGTTCAAACGATTCTGCAGAGATGAAAGAAAGCAGTAGCTGGTTAATGTGCACACAAGAACGAGAAGGCGGAACAAGAAGACGGGCTCGTGTGCAGGTATATGTAAAAAGTGCGTGGAGAAGCAGTAGACAAGGGTATGATGTCAGGAGAGCCGTCTACTGGCTGTGGGGGGCGGTTTAAGTCACTATATGCAGGATATCTACTCTACCAACGCCTGTGGCAATGGGGGTTGGGCGGCGGGATGTGAGATGTGACGACCGTGATATGAGGAGGCAGCGTGTGATAGCTGATTCTGTGACTACCTAATGACTACTGAGGGCTTGAGGGCTGAAGAATAGCACCAAATGGAGATAGATACTGAGAGTACTTGGGTCGATGTCGTTGAGCATTATGGTAACATATATATGTAATAGGTTCTATAAATGAGTTAATAACCGGTGTGTAACATCTTAGCAGGAGGCTCTCATAAAAGTTGGTGGGAGGCGGATGAACACTGAGCGCTGAAGCCTGAGGTGATTTTCATCGATGCTGCTGTCAGGAAGTGGTCCGTGGCCAATGGCTGGCGTTTACGTCAGATCCTCTGGAATGTTCGCTGATCCTCTGGTCCTTTCCAGTCCAACCGTCGCGGTTCGGCATGCCAATCCTAAAAGCGGTCAGAGGACGTTCCCGACTTTCCAGGCTATTGATGTTATCCCGAGCTTTAATGGTAGTTCACAGTTGCAGATTGGCTTCCCAGTGGAGGTACATGGATCATTCAATTTTATCAAAATTACATAGATATAGTCGATCTGTCATTTGTGCTTCCAATCATCACAGGTATCGTGTTGCCACACAGACTCTAAACCTTGATTTATGGGCTTAGCCCCAAGGCTGTTTAACTTATACCTATGTACCTGTGTATTTAGAAATAATTCTAGGAGTATTCACTTATCCCATAAGGTGTTAAAAAATACTACCCGTGGCGGTGGCTCAGCGGGGAATGGCGGCTGGACTAGCCGATGGGAGATGTTGAGATGTTGGCCCCCACTAGGGGGGCAGCTTTACCAGCTTATGGGATAGTAGTAAAGTACATATTCGACTAATAGAAGGGGAGACCTCTCAGTATCTTAGCTTTCTGATATTCCTTCCCCTGAAATTTATTCCTTAGCCTATAAATACGTTATAGATGTCATGATAAAACGAATGCCAAAGAATTCGCACTCCTTACATTGTACTCCGGCAGCCGCTGTTTATAACAAAAGGGAAAAGAGAACTCAGAGAGAATAATTGACAATAACTCAGAAATGAAACAAGAAAACCCGTTTTAAAAGAAGAAAAAACCCCTTGATATATATACAAGAAGACAAAGGAATTGATCACGCCATTACAAGTGAGTAATTATTGAACCCGCTTCGCTACGCCCTTCAGTATATAAAAATCGCAATGACGCCTACTTTCCAAACTTCACAGGCACCATCCTGTTGTCTCGGTCGTCTCCTACATCGTCCAGCATATTAAGCGGTTCCTCCCCACGTAAAGATATCCCGCTATCGTCATGTCCCATTTCATCGCCCCCATCCATTAAATCCACATCAATCGATCCTCGATCCTCGTTGGCTCGGTTTATGTGCACAGCTACTTCAGCGCTATGTCGTAAAAATCCTCCCCTTTCTGCAAGCCATCCCATCCATTCATCTATCCAACATCTAACAACCCACCAACTTCCAAAAGATACTGCTCCATTCGTCGTCAAGTCCCTAAGTGCTGCAGAAGCAACTGCACCAAGGCAAAGGTTAAAAAGTCGAGGTTCTGTCCCAGGAAAGCGATGAGGGAGGAATGTTAGAAATTGTGTCCACCGATCAAGAACGCTCTCGGTAGTCGCAGATCCGTCTTCCATTTCTGGCGCTGGGGACATATTTCTTCCATCAGGTGTTGAGGGTGGCTGCAACAAGGTAATAACCTCGCTATGTAAAATCTCCACGACCGACATAGCACCACATGGAAGCTCTCTATCTACGATTGTTTGCGCGTTCACAAATTCTTTCCAATCTTTTATCATTTGCCCTCGATCTGGGGGGTTCCCGAGAAACCTAGCTGCTGCATGCGCAGCATCATTCACTCTCAATAAACGGTCGAGGAGACTTGAAAAAATGCTAGACGGTATTAGTTTTGCCTGGACGACATGTGGGGGCTGAACGGAAAAGGTTGTCAAAATGTGAGAGGTAAGGTTGGTTGAAAGATGTCGAAGGGCTGTTACGACAAACGGTGGCACGACCTGCAAAGCTAAAGGCGAAAGCAACCGTATCATTTCCTGGGTGATGAAATTAGTTGGGTCTAACAAGAAAATGGAAATGAAGTCCAGACCTTATACATGACCCAGTCAGACTCCCGAATCCAAAGAGCCAATGAGGGTTCACCCAGAAGTTTTTGGACAGGGGCTGTGAGGGTACCATGAAAAGATATAAATAGCTGATGGAATTGCTTCAGTCGCATATAACGTACACACTCTACGAGGGAAGTGCAATGGGATCTGTATATAGCTGTTAAGGTGGCTGCAATATCTGGGTCCGTGCCTACTGGTGCGTAAAGATCGATGTTGGGTAACTTGAGAATTTCATTTGGGGTCGAAAGGTGGTCAGATTCGTTATGGGAAAAGTATAGTTCTTGATGAAGGAAGGAAGATATGGGATATTCAGTTGAGACACTAGACGTTTTGTAGAATGATGAAGTTTCGATGCTGTTTTCTATTGAAGTTTGGAAAGAGTTACTGAAGGGCTGAGCCGGGCCATTACTCATTCTGTCAACGGTCAGTAACTCAGCCAAAAAAGGAGCAGAAGGGTTGAAGACTTGCAGATGATCATCCCCAGCCGCTTGCGCGGGTGGTTCCGATCCTGATGCGGAACCTGAACCTTGCGACACTTTGGGGGATGACTGCTCGCCAGCGAGGCGAATGCCACAGTAGTGGTACTTGGATTGTCCGCGAACACCGAGCCTGCGAGTCTTGATTTCTGGAAACATAAGACGAACAAGTTTACCGAAAGATGCAGGATTTAAAGGTTTAATGCGTTCGTTTGCGCAAATCCCAACGTAACGAGCATAGACACGATTACGAGGCACAGCAACAGAAGCATCTGGAACTCTCTCACAATTCTTCTGCAGCCTTTGACCCCCAAGAACGTTTAGGTTAGCGTCAGTCTCCTATGAAGTAGATGTTTGATGTTCCATAGAAAATGAGAATGGTCAAAAAATCACACAGAGATCCCAACACTTAAGCTTTTGGTGTGAGGGAAGCTTACCATCCCAATCCATAAACCTGTCTTGTCTTTTCTGCAGACGGGGAATTCTCATCGTTTCGGACCCTCCGAGCAAGTTCGTCTAAGGGCACCATCCTAGTTTCCTCAGCTAACCGACGAAGTTCTGCATCATTGTCCTCTACAATTGCGGATGCCCTCTTTGAATTTCTGCCGGACGAGGGGCCGATGTTCTCTTCTTCACCCATTGTGGACTCAAACTCGCGACTATCCTCCTCCTTGGGCTGTAGTTCCTGGCTGAAGCTAGGCATTTCCGGAATAGGTGTAGATGTTGATCCAACGGCAGGAGAAGGAGAAGGTTCCGGTACACCACCAAGGGCAGGGTCAATGGGGAATGAGGCACTAGGTGAAATCAAAGATGGAGAGCCCAATAAAGCAGTATCAATAGGCGGCTGGCTCTCTTGAATCTGCTGCTGGGTCAATGCGAGAAGAGACGGATCGGTCAGGGGATGGGTGTCCTGGTTATATTGTGGAATGTTTGGGGGCAATCTAGCATGGACATTTGGATGGCCTGTAACGCCGGAATTAGATACGATAGAACGAGACCTAGACCGTGTAGTGTGGGAACGGCCAGAAGAGTTTTGGCCTTGATTGAAAAAAATATAAGGATTAGTCTGATATATCTAAAGAGAGCCAAAACGAAAGCAAAAGCAAGCATAATTCTACAAAAATTCGGAGAATGAAGTATTACCTTGAGCTAGCGGAGAGCCAGAACCCGAGGAGTCTTCCATAGTGGCTGATGAAGGAAGCGGGAGCTGCAGCGGTTGTGTTGACACTAGACAAAGTCGAGTTGGTGGGGCAACACTGGAGGGGGTGTTTCTTGGATGCTGTGGTTGAGTCGGGGTTTTCTGGTTGCAGCGTGATGGTGTTGTTGTCGTTGTTGTTGATGAGCAAAACGACGTCTAGATCCGCAAGCGAGGCGTGTAAATAAAGCGGCAGGGCGAGGGAGAGTACTTTGTAGAAGGTCCCACGAGCCTAAACACCACAGGTGGGCGATTTCCGCAAGTGCACCGGACCAGAATACAGACGGTAAAAAGACAGACCAGCGTGTTGCTATTGATGAATCGTTGCCCTGTTCTATTTGTTTTCCCTCTTCTATGATGCGTGTGTGAGAGGCGGGGATTTGGGCCTGAGGAAAACGCAGGGTGAGCGGTGCTTTGAGAGATGGGTTTGTCGCCCGGACAACGAAAGGCGTTTGATCTTGAGCCTTATGTAATATTGTTAGTCAGCAAATTATTGTTATCTCTCTGAGGCAGAACGGGGATTGGCATTCCCGGAAAGGATGGAGACTTGAGGTTATATAATTAGAGCTGAAACAAGCTGCTAGTTGCGGCGGTTAACACATGTTAACTCTACCCTTAGTTGACGTAATTCACTCTCCGGGGATAACAGCGCCGGCATTTGCCCAGCCCCCTAGTGAAGCCAGCACAACCACGCAGCCAACCAACGCCAATCCAAGATAACGAAGGAACCCACCAAGCCTGTTCGTCCACAACCACTCTTTCATCATAGTCATCATCACCGCTGCCATCATCTGTCTTCTTCTTCCTCTCCCTCCTCCTCCACATCTTCTACTCCACCAAACTACAAGTATCTCCACCTGTCCAACCTTCTTCACGTTTTTTCCCCACTATTGTCATTCACAATTAATCCCCGAAGCAAAAATCAAATCGCAGTTCTTTAGTGCCTAGCCCGTTCTCTTATCACAACTTCCACCATGTCCTTCCAAGATAAAGCCCAACATTATGTCTCCCAATTCGACAAAGAGGTTTGTTTTCTTAAACACACAGAAATACTTACTTCCCCTTTATCATGTGAAATCTGACCTATGAATGTTTAGCTCTCTAAATACCCAGCTTTGAACAATCTCGAGAAGCAAACTGGTAAGCCATCTTGTCTACATCTATTCTTAGCATCGGCTTGCGTATCTCTGCCAACAAACTTTCATAGGTGTCCCTAAGGTCTACGTTATCGGCGGGCTGGGATTCGTTTACTTTTTCCTAATTTTCATCAACTACGGAGGTCAATTCTTGACGAACTTGGCTGGATTCCTGGTCCCTGGTTACTATTCTCTCAACGCTCTCTTCACTCTTTCCAAGGTTGATGATACCCAATGGCTCACGTAACTCTCCCTTATCCATAAAGTTTATTTATATTTAGCTGATTATTCTAGTTATTGGGTTGTTTTTGCTTTTTTTAATGTTCTTGAATCTGCTTTCTCTGTTACATACTGGCTTCCATTCTATTTCGTTTTCAAGTTTGGTTTGATCATGTGGTTGGGATTGCCCCAGTTTAGGTATGAATCCTATTTTTACTATCACTATTATCTTTACTAGGATGTTTTTGAATCGGTGCTAATGCCTATTTTCTCTGAAATAGTGGCGCCCAGGTCGTTTTCCGCTCCTTCCTCCACCCCGTTTTCGCCAGGAGGTTCGCCGCTGGATCTAATACCAACCCTGCCTCTGCTAACCTTCGTGCGAAGGCTGATGCTGCTGGTTACCCCGTCGACAAGTCTTTGTAGTCAATTGTGATAACGTTGCGATGCTTGTATACGATGGAATGAAATGTAGGACCTTGAAGTTGTGAATCAGGGAAGAATAAATAAAAATATGGAAGAAAAACACATGGGGAGCGGATGGAAGGGTTTGAATTCTGGTAATGATTTTTTCTAGAATGCACTTTTTTCTCCTTGTGGGCTAGGGTTTCTTTGTCTCTATTTTTCCCAAATGTCTAGCCCTTTTGCCTTTTGTACAACGAGAAATTGAACTAGTAAATCGGTTTTTAAAAAAACAAAAAATCTGCTTTTTAATACTGTTACAAGCTCATCGCTTCCATGTCTCATTTAAATGCATAAAGGCCACATCTCCTCTGCTTTAGAACTACAAAGGTAACTACATCTAACAAAAGTGTGTAAAGACAGATTTTATGCGGCACCGCCATCGGTCCCCGATTGCGCAACGTAGTCAAAATTAGACGAATAAACCAATGCACCGAACGCCTCGAGTTCCTTTTGCTGCTCCATTACCTACCAAATCAATCAATCAGTACGACAGCATGACAGCACACTACCACCAACAGAAACTCCCCACATATCCCATCCCCTGCTTATAACGCGAGGGACTATGTACCCACGGCTTAAGGTGATTGCAAACAAAGCTACCAGGGGGAAGGGTGAAAAAAGAAGCTGGAAAAACTAGACTGTGCATACCTGTAGGTACTCATTCGGCACGCCATTCCCAATCGAGTGTGCTTGCCTTGCCAGGGCCGCCAATACGCTCGCAAATTTTGTAGTCGCCCCATCGCTGACATCCTCCCCTCGTGCCTCCTCTGATGGTTGTGTGGATGGGAGTGCCATCGCCTTGGGTTTGAAAGCGTTATCTGTTAACTTTATGTCAAGCAGGAATGTGAATGCTGCGTTGAGCATCTGTGACATGACAGTATTTGCTGTAGGGGAATCAATTAGGTCTGATGTCTCGTCGAGGAGTCGGCGGAGCGATGGGGAAACCGGCTCTGTAATGGCTCCCTCTTTAGCCTCAACGGAGGATTCTGGGTTGATACCGGATTCCGCGAGAACAGACTGTTCCTCAGATCGAGGGGGTAGGAGGAAGAGAAGCCATCTTGTGCTGTAGGGATGATTGTTATTTTGAGTAAAACACATGTTTCTTGTTTCATCGTATTCAGCTGGAGAATAGGTGATTGAAAACCATACCTTGATTCTACCTCACCCTCAATAATTTTTCTAGTCTGAGCTACCAGATCTTTCATTTGCCCTAATGAGACTGTGTCTCGCGGGGTGCAACTATAGGTCCAGCATTCTCGTCAGTAAATAAAACAAACCCTTCTGCAGTGTTCCCCCTGATAGTCGAGAGGTCACTCACGCTCCAAATACTTGTTTGACGGCCAGGTCAACCTTCTCGGCAATATCCCGCCACCCCTTATGTAAAACCCACCATGAGAAGGTTAGGTATTGAGTATTCGTATCCATATCTGTTCCATAGCCCTCCTCTTCCATACGGATAGTATGCTCGCTTTCGCGTTCGGCATTTGAGACAACGGACGAAAGATATTTTTTGCGACCGAGGAGGTTAAGTTGGACTCGAGTTAGTATTGTTAGGAGCGCCAGTGTGTAAACAAGTGTCAACGATCTTGTTAATGCTGTAGTACCGCGATTTTCATCAGTTCCATTATAAAATCAACAATAGCCACATGACTCAACTCTGGAAGTTTGCATACAGCTTATCTTAATCTCATCCCAGAGCTTCTGTTTTGATTTTCTTGGCCTATCTTCCCCGTCCTTTGCTGGCATGATGAAAGATTCAGAGGCGAAAGATTGGAGTGATTGTGTGTCATCGTCCTTTTGGGTAGTGGATGCCTCTGACACATCTGTGACAGATTTGCTCCTTGCAATCCGCGCAGCCTTCTTCTGTTGCAATTCTTGGGTCAACTTCTCGACAGGCAGTTCCTCGAGAATGTGTTCCGTAGCTGTAGGAAGCAGCGCAAGGACTGTGAATGTACAATCCTCTTGATATTGTTCAAACCGCCGTGTGAGCCTAGGGGGATTAGTCGTCGGATCTAAAGAAGCCAATGAGAAGGATGGAGCTTGAGGATGAGAATTATGTCTCGTGGTTGGGGGGGAGGATTCAAATTACTTTTCACGAGCTATACGGTCACTTGACATACGGTCCCTGGCGTCAGCGAACTTGGAGATGACATAGTTTGTCGCGAGATAGCCGACACCAACAAGACCGAAGCCGATAGCGAAGTTGGTGCGGTTGCGTCTGAGGAAGTTACGTGTAGCTTGGAACATTTGGATATGAGGAATAGAAAGGTGGAGAGGATCTAATTGTTGGTGGTTATATTCCCATAGCGGAGAAGACACAGTCGGAGCTAGCTGATTGTTGGGGGGGGGGTGGAAGCAAGTGATTGGACAAGAATAGTTCTTGATATTGAACACGCACTTCTGTGTTTTTTTGTCTGATCGCTGGTATGCTATCACGGCCCTCGCAACAGTGCTGCTATCTTGAGGATTAGTACCACTTGGGCAAATACTTATGTAATGATATATTTGCTGCTTTTGCTGAATGCTCAGTGTTGTTTCAACATGTTTTGTTTATGTGAACTATTTGCCAAGGCCCAAGGCCAGTCGCGTAATGTACATGTAACCATAGCCGCAACAGGCCGAGGTCTATCTCGTATGGCCTATCTAGATAGAGTCACATACTTAGGCCTTTCTACCAGGGTGAGAAGAGCTTGTGCACACATGAGGAGGAACGGTCCCTGAGAGAGAACATCACCGATACGCACACACAGAAACCCGACCCTGATCTTCCCATCCTAGTCCCCCCGCCACGCAAGCCCATCTATATCCACGCTCATTCATTAATCCATCCACACCTAACTACATAAGGCTGCTCCTGTAAGTACCTCTAGCTTAGTCAGGCTCATCATTCACTGCATCTATCCATCCGTACAACAATACCTACCCCTCAGGTGCTACTACTTAGTGCCCCTCCTTTACACACCTTGATCATCTCTCCTCTAACTATCCCCTCATCCCTCCCCCTCAATCCCCATCCCTCTTTCCACTTCCATCCCTCTACCCTCTACCCTCCGAGGATGAACATCAAAAACAACATCTCATCCTAACAAGTACTAGCCAACACGGGTGCAGAACGCTAAAAACGGCAATAACCACGACGCTAACCGCCGATAGCCAGCCGTAAAAATAATCCCTGCTCGCTCGAGAAAAAAAACACAGAGTACTTAAGGTACAGCACCCCACCAGTCCCCCGACTTAGAAGTGGTGGCATCAAAGTAGTAGCTGTGTCTTTATTTCAAGACGATGGGATGGAACGGCCGCCCGTCTTCTCACTGGATGTTCTCACCGACCGGGCGCTCGTGAAGGATATCGTTAAAGGTATGCCCTTTTTTATGTTTCAAAGGCCTCTCTACTTTTAATCTAGGGATATTGACAAGTCTGATCCGCGCTTGTCCTCTAGGTGTCATCTCTACAATATTCTTCCATCGTTTCTTCCCCACTGTACGTCCGAAAACTCGAGACCTGCTCGACCTCACATTGGTATGTCTACTAGCGTAGAAGTAGGATCCAAACAGAATACGAAGCTTACCAACACATAGCCTGCAGTGGACGACCCTGAGCTTGAGGAGCTCATAGATCAACGTACAAACCTGTTAATTAAGTCTATTGAAGCATCTTCCGGCGCTGTAACAAAGCCCCACCGTGGTCAGATGGCAGGTAGTTAAATTATGCTTACCCTTTTGGTTTTGGGGCGTATGCATTTCCTATATAGATGAAGGTTAACCGAGTTCGAGTTTATACAGTTGAGTTCTATGAGAGACGGCCGAAGAAAGCATGGTTCTCTAAAGCGGAGGAGAAGGTTTGCTGGGAGCAGTGGGTGCTCAACGTTACACTTATAACTACTAGGACTGATTCTGGTGGGACTCCTTTACCTAGTAACTATCTAGAGGGTGTTAATCTTTTTGTAGACCGCGCGAGGGCCCGAGCATCGATTGAACACCAACTCCAGAAAGCAGTACTTGAGATCATTACTACGGCTAGCCTACGCAAGGACCACATTCCTCCAATTACTACGAACGATTCAAACCCGTTCCCTTACCAGATAATTGTTTCGCCAAAGGGCGAGACTTGGGGGGCACGAATGGGCATATTTTGAACCGACTAAGGGGAAGACCATAAATAGA
The DNA here is from genome assembly GCA_033030425.1 of Verpa conica. Classification (NCBI taxonomy): domain Eukaryota; kingdom Fungi; phylum Ascomycota; class Pezizomycetes; order Pezizales; family Morchellaceae; genus Verpa; species Verpa conica. The sequence goes on from JAUFSD010000004.1 coordinate 925,150, forward strand.
TATCAAATAACATTAAAAAAACAAGAGGGGGTTTATGATTGTGAGGGAATATGTAGCAATAATGTACATATTGCTGCTACGATACCTCAAGACATAGGAGAATGATAGACTGGGGTATTGGAGTTTCGGCGCCTTGGAAGGGGTGGTATGACATTCGTATGGACTTTCTTTCTTTCCTGAAACGTATATATTCAAATCACACATTCATGCTCCAACATATATGCGCATGTACTTAGGTGTTCATTAATATCTCGGAATGAGGCTGCAACCGCGTAACCTGACCAAAAAAAACGGTAACTCCAGACCAGCGACACAGCAAAATGGCACCTAGTGTAACGATTCTATTCAATTTGCTACTTCTATACAGCTTCCTCCCTTATGTGGTCGTTGTAGCTATTTACGCTGTATAGGTCACTTCTAGTGAGGTTATGCGGTTACAGCCTCATCCCGAGATGTTAATGAACGCCTAAGTATAACTAGTTCTAAGCCGTTGTTCACTACAACACAAAGGAGAGAATGTGGGAAATATGGGTTACAAGAGCCTAAGTAGTATGTGCATAGGCTACCTATGTACTCATTTCCTCCCGATTGGCTATGCTAGAGTACATATCACTTTTACTTTGAAAATAATATATATGTAGTCTATGCGCGTTCCTAACCGTCCCGTTTCCCCTTCATCCACTTTATCCGCTGTACAAGGCCATTTCGGTGTGGGTGAGTCTTGATCATAGAATCTCACTCATGTAGCAACTAGGCGGGAAGTTCCTGCGGTTGTGGCTGCGGCTGTGGCTGTAGGGGCCTGTTTCTGACTCTTTGTCGCGTGATGCGGGCGGGTCTTGTGACGACGCGTCTTCCCAAGAGGGGCTACATATATATATCTACTTCTACAGCCATCAGCGCAAGAGTCGGTAATCCAGAGTTATCCTTTCATTTAAGCACATAATATATACAGATATGTCGATGGAACATAAATGGAATCCGAAAGACGACGAGGTCGATGAAGAAGAAGAAGAAGATACTCAGGTAGATCTGCCTCACTTCCCACTCGACTACAACCCATATAAAGTGCTCTAGCTAACTAGATTATCAAAATCAGCAATACCTAGCCCAAAAAGATGCTATTCTCTTTGCAATCCATGTGTGTAGCCTATCATTACTCTATTCCGTGCTAATTCATCACCTAGGTCTCCGAGTCCATGCTCTCAACCCACGATGGTGAAGACCCAATGTCTACTGAGGATTCTCTAGTGCCTAAAGTAAAATCGAAAAAGGATTATGCTGTCTCCGCCGTCCGTACAGCTCTTCAATGCGCCTATAATGTTCTCCAGTCCCGTATTATTTCCAATCCGAATGATATGATAGGGATTCTCCTCTTCGGGACCGAGACGACTAAATTCACCACTGAGGGAGGATCGGGAGGATACAAACACTGCTACTTGCTGCTCGACCTCGACGTACCTGACGCAGAGGGAATCCGCGGGTTAAAAAAACTTATTGAGGATCCCGATGAGTTTAAAGAAGTTCTTGTACCAGCGGGTGAACAGGTGTCAATGGCGAATGTTCTATTTGCTGCAAACCAGATTTTTACGACCAAGGCTGCAAATTTCCAATCGAGGCGACTTTTTATAGTCACAGATGATGATGATCCACACGAATCAGACAAAGCACTAAAAAACAGCTCTATTACTCGCGCGCGAGATCTTTACGACCTCGGCGTCCGTATTGATCCATTCTTCATCTCCAACCCCACAAAAAAAGGAGGTTTTGACGCATCAAAATTCTACGACGACATAATCTACCGTACCTCGGGGGATGAAGAAGATGACACCTTCATCACATCCTCAACCACCTCTGGGACTATGCGTTTAAAAGAAATGGTCTCCTCAATCCTCTCTAGAACCACTGCGAAGCGTGCCTTATTCAGTACCAAGCTTGAAGTCGGTCCGGGGCTGAGCATTAGTGTGAAAGGCTATCTCCTCTACAAGCGTCAGGAGAAAGCTAGGTCTCACTACGTTTACACCTCTGCCGAGCGTGCCCAGATCGTGACCGGCGCTACTACAAGAATTGCAGCTGAGACAGCAAAGGTAGTAGAAAAGGCCGAGATAAGAAAAGCCTATAAGTTTGGCGGAGAACATGTCGTTTTTACCCAGGAGGAAATGAAGGCGATGCGTAACTTCGGGGAACCGAATATCCGCATTCTTGGCTTTAAACCGACATCATCACTGCTATTTGACCACAATGTCAAGCCCGCAAACTTCATATACCCAGATGAAACAACCCATATTGGCTCAACTCGGACCTTTGCGGCTCTCCACAAGAAGCTTGTCGACTCTGACAAAATTGGCATTACATGGTGCATCACCCGGCGCGGAGCGGCACCACAAGTCTGCGCGCTCTTTCCATCCCTCGAAATTGCCACCGATGGTGTCCAAACTCACCCCGCAGGCTTCTTCCTCATACATCTCCCCTTCGCAGACGACATACGCCAGAATCCCGAAGTTCCTTTAGTTAAGGCACCAGCACCCCTAATTGATCGCATGAGGGCTATCGTGAAACAGCTACACATGCCAAAAGGGTATACACCCGAGAAGTATTCAAACCCCGCTCTGCAATGGCATTATCGCATCTTGCAAGCAATAGCGCTAGATGAAGACCTTCCGGAGAAAGCCGTCGATTCGACGTTACCAAAGTTCAAGCTTATTGAGAAACATGCTGGTGTGCAGTGCAGAGAGTGGTTTGAAGAGCTTGAAATTGCGAGTGTAGGGTTAGGCGTAGGGGGGGAGAAGACCGCGGGGGCTAAGAGAAGTGTAATTAGTGTTAGGGAGGGAGAAGGGTCGGCAAAGAGGGCAAAGAGTGAGAAGTCTACAGCTATAGGGGATGAGATTGAGGGCGCTTGGAAAACTAACAGTTTAAATAAGGTCCGTACTTCTCTCCTCTTATTACGGCTATAGTACTGTGTTGACATATGTACAGCTCACTGTTGCGAAACTTAAATCTTGGCTGGAAGAGCATGGGCTTAGCACATTTGGAAAGAAAGCAGCTTTGCTAGCGGTTGTGGAAGAGTACTTTGAGACAAAGTGGAGCTAAATACCTGTAGGAGAGAAATTATTTAAAGTCACGAGATCTAGATACCTATCTATGGTTTTTATGAATTATATCTGCATTATGACATGGACTTGCTTCAGCACCACGGTGCTTGCTTTTCAGTTCCTCTTATTCGTGGCTTTAATCCCCTGGTATAAATATCAGAGCTCAATATTCCAGGACAGGCAGTTCTCGAATGCTTGTTTTAGTATCATAAATAAAAAATCTTAAAGTATCCGCGTATTGCTATGGTGTATGATATAGTAGACAAGAAAAAACAAGACAGTGTATTACAAAGGAGTTCTACTTTTTAAGCGGAAACCCATCAGTGCCAATAAGCGACTCTTCGGTCCTCACCGGGCCCTCCCCAACACTCGTCAGAATAAGCCTACTAACACCCTCTGTTAAGGGCTCACACAACCTTGCATCGAACCCCTCGGGAATTTTTGACTCAATACCTGCATATCTTCCTTCCCAACCTGGAACCTCGGAAGTGAAAGGTTTCAAAACACCAAGAATTATAGTTTCATGCTCCTGCTCATAGTAGATGACACAGTTTGGGCCCGCATCAAAAGTATACGCTGCGATACTCTTCCCAGCAACCCTATTGAGTTCCTCAACAATCCTAATAGAAGCTCTTGAGATATCATTTAAGTAGAAAATCGGTGGTAATGTATCTAAGCACACGGCATGGAACTGGTTTGAATCTGCCATGGTCAACTTTGCGAACGTCTCGAAGTCCTTGTTCTGAATGGCCGTCTTTATGGTATCCATTCGTTTTGGGACTATATTCTTGGCGCGGTGTTCAAATAGCTCTGAGGTTGCGACGGTGGCCTGCATTCCTGAGGTAGAAGAGACGCCTTTCTTTTCAGCAGAGACGACAAGAATTGCGGCACGCATCGTTGGCCAGTGGGAAGCTTCGGCGACCTGGACAGCGAGTGAGTCGGATCCGTCGGCAGCGGTTCCCATCTCCCAGGCTACGTACCCACCAAACAAGGACCTACACGCGCTCCCAGAACCTTGTCGTGCAATTCTAGATAGATCCGTGGGTGAGTTAGGAAGATCGTATAAATTCCCAATCGCACGGACAAGTGCGGCAAAACCAGCGGCGGAGGAAGCGAGACCAGCAGCGGTAGGGAAATTATTTTCTGAGACAATATGGATATTGTAGTCGCTCAACTTTGGTAGAGAGGGGTCGTCATCTTCGAGCTTCTTACGGAGTGCTTTTAGTTCGCGGAAGCAGGCCTGTTGACGAGGACCGGAGATATCTTGAGGTTCGCCGTTAAGGTAGAGGCGGTTCTCGGTGAAGGATGGAGAACAAGCAGCAGAGGTATGGGTCCGGAGATCTGATTGGGAGAGGGTAATGGAGAGGGAAGAGTTTGTGGGGAGATTGAGCTTTGTGTCACGTTTACCCCAATACCTGCAGGTACTGATTAGGTCCGTAACTGACAGAGATTTTGATGTATATGATAGGGACTTACTTGATAACAGCAATGTTGACAGGAGCGGTAGTGCTTGCAGTGTAGATTTGAGAGTCTGACATATTAGGTGAGTTGGTATATTTGGTGGTAGGTGTGAAGATGGTTTTTTTTTTTTGATTTCGTTGGTGGAGGGGGAGGGAGGGGTTATTTATTTGTCTATAGGCCCATTAGTTGTCCGCCAAGATCCCGTCAAGACAGCCTCAAATTTGGTGTTTCGGAAGCCATGGACCTGTTTGGAATACTATGATATCCAGGACTACAGCAGAAACGCGCTGGGAAACCGCGGGCTTATTTATAGTCTGAGGGTATATATTCAGAGATAAGGGGGGTAAATGAGAGATGGATAGCAAACGGAAGCGAAGGACAGGTATTTTAATAGGCCAACTAGACGATACACAAGCAGGAACGGATAAAGCCTCGTAGAAAATATAAAGGGGGTCAAGTAGGAGATAGGAGAGAGATAATATGGACAGATAATATCACTAATCCTCAATAGAATATGGACACAAAAATATTTTATAGACACGGAGACACTACATGTACTTAGTACTTACAAGCATTTCTGATAGAGTGCGAGTACCATAGCCTTAAGGCTACATGCACTATTCATTCATACTACTTAGTACTACCCCATCCCCAATCTCCGCTTGGTAGATCCAAGAATGGAAGCTGTAACTTCGTCTTCGGGTAGGATTGATCATATCCTGACAAATATTTCCCATGTATTTAGTTGCCTGAAGAGTACTTTCAGTTCTAGGGGGAGCGATAGTTAGTAATTTCTTTTAAGCTCAAGCTAGGGTTAGGGTTTCATAATTAGATTTGGTTCAAAGCAACCGATCTACCCTCCACATTATCACTCGTTTCTGCCCGCGGGTGCCTACAAAAAATTTCACAACACAACATGTCCAATCCTAGAGCTCCCATCACAGAACTGCCAGAGTCTGTATGTCCAGTCGACCACACCACCCGCTCTGCCTGGCTCAACGCCACAAAATCCTCTGCATCCTGTGACTCCTCAACAATGAACCAGGACCTACCCCCAAACCACCCACCCCTCCGCTCTACTCCTCCACAACTTACTACGGAACGTGAGATTTCATCAATCCCGCGCGCAGGGGTTGAAGGCTCAAATCAAGAACATGACCTACATACTATAAGTCCAGTGAAAGGGGCACTAGGAAGGTGGATATACCCGTCAGAGGAGATGTTCTTTAATGCTATGAAGAGGAAGGAGTGGGATCCGAAGGCGGAGGATATGAAAACTATTGTGCCGATACATAATGCGGTCAATGAGAGGGCCTGGAAGGAGATTAAAGAATGGGAGGCTGGGAGAGGGTCAGAGAAGTATGTTTTCTTCATTCTACCCTTAGTGTCCCCTAAAATCTTTGATTTTTTTAACTTATTTCAATATATCCCAATAGCCGCAAGTTGCATAGAAAGTCTTATACTAATATATGAAAGATGCGGTGGCCCTAAGCTCGTCTCCTTCTCTGGCGACTCCCAAAAACTTACTCCCAAAGCCCGTCTCCGGGTCCTCTTCGGGTAAATCTACCGCCACCTGCCCCCGCCCCTGCCACACATTTACTAAAAACTCGCAGCTATCATGCACCATTTGACCGCCATGACTGGACCGTAGACCGCTGCGGTAAAAAAATCGACTACGTAATAGACTTTTATAGCGGTAAACATGACCCGGAACGACCCGAAGCCGTAAGCTTCTATTTAGATGTGCGGCCGAAGTTGAGTATAGAAGGGGTAGTAATGAGGACACAGAGGTGGTTTGGATCTTTCTTTTGAGGAGAGATAGAGTATTGTATTTATTTTTTGGGGGAGAGGGAGAGTTGTAAATGCAGCTAGGAACCAAACTAGAATATATATTATAATTAAATCCTTTGACCCTATATATTACTACATGTATCATTCGGGCAGTAAATCTACTAAATATCACCGTTACGATAAATTCCACGCTGTTATCAGGGGTCGATCTTACATTGCGACGCATATATGTATTTAGCAGCATAGGCTCTATAGAATCTTAAATGGATTGCCTCCTCTAGGATGATGCATATATGTAGTTACATACAGCTACTAGTGAGGTCAGTCGGGCTTTACCCCTAGCCCTAGCCAATTAGATCAGTCACGTGTAATCACGTTAAAGTGGAACAAGCATCTTAACGCGTCTCTCACATCGCGCAACAGGAGCGTAGGCATTAGAGCACAATGTCTTCTGGCGACTCCAACAACGACCTTGATATCACCTGTGCTGTTTCTAAGGAGCTAAGGGGGTCTCCTACTAGGGGTTTGTATTGTTCAATTGTTGAGTTGGAATTACGCTAATAGTATCTTGAACGTTTAGCGAAAGAACCTATCCCTATGTCTAGTGATGATGATTCCAACGATGATCTTGATTACGTATCTAGTGGTAAGTATATACCATCTCGGTCTATTCTAGCAAACACCCCAAATTCTAGATTATTAGAGTCTTCAGACGCACCAACAGAGGGGGATCCGAAAGCAAAAGAAGAGGAGGGGGCGGAGGGGAAAAAAGAATCAACCTCAACCAAAAAAGAGGTTAAAAGTGTTAGACGCGAACACGGGAAGGGAGGCCGAGTTCTCTGGTCTGATAATGAAGGGGAGAATGTGTATGAGGAATGGACACGTAAGAAAGAGACCGGAAGTAAGAAGCGGAAAGCTATTGCAATTACTACCGGGGGGGTGGAGGTTAAGACAGGACTCAAAGTTCTTGGGAGGAAGGTTTCTATAGAGAGAAAGGGGGAAGGTAAGCTGTGCTTTGCTACTTCTAAACTAACTGCAGCGCCCCATTTTCTATTGTGTTTGCGTTGTTTCTTGTATATAACATATAATTTTATATATACCTAACAAAAGAAGGCGGACCGCTGATTTCGCTTGTGCGAACCTTTACAGCTAAGTTTGGCACCACCATTAAAAAAGCCCGCCACATCAAATCCCAGGAAGATGCCTCAGACTCCGACCTCGCCATCTCAGAAATAGCCCTCCCCAACCATCTCCTCGCCCGTAAAGCCGCCATCGAGAAAGCCAAAAAGACCCTGGATAATGATAAACCACACGAGGCGCTTCGCCTCCCGCCTAGTTACGAGGACATATATTTTAGCGATGATGAGAGGCTCGAAGAGCTACTTTCCAAGCCCCAATTCAGAATACCGCCTTGTGCACCCTACAAAGACATTCTTCTTGCCTCCTCTCTCGGTTTAATTCCATGTTCCATCGCGCAATATCTCAGAGACTATCAGGTAGCTGGTGCTGAATTCCTTCACCGCAGTTTCGTCTTCCAGGAAGGCTGTATCCTTGGTGATGATATGGGGCTCGGGAAGACAGTCCAGGTAATAGCCTTCCTTACTGCAGCATTTGGCAAGACCGGTGATGAACGGGACGCAAAACGGATGCGGAAGATCCGCAGAGCTGGTGGAAGAAGACGGTGGTATCCAAGGGTGTTGGTAGTATGTCCAGGCACACTTATTACAAACTGGAAGAGCGAGTTTGATACATGGGGGTGGTGGCATGTGGATGTGTATCATGGCTCTAAAGAGCAGAAAGATGCTGCACTTGATTCTGCAAGGAGTGGCAGATTGGAGGTGATGTTGACGACACCTACAACTTATAAAATTAACCGAGAGGAGATCAATAGGGTGCAGTGGGATTGCGTGATTGTAGATGAATGTCATGTTATTAAAGGTAAGGCCGGGGGATACCTATGGATTCTTCATTAAAGTTGTGTGTGGGGGGAGGGGGACTAGGCTAACGAGAGGATAGAACGGAAATCTTTGGTCACGCAGGACTTAAATCAAGTTAATGCTCTTTGTCGGATTGGATTAACAGGAACTGCTATCCAAAATAAATATGGTGCCTCGTCTATTACTGCTATTGTACCAATGATCCCAAACTAACTTTCTGTAGAGGAACTGTGGACCCTTCTTAACTGGTGCCGCCCTGGGGCTGTCTCAACAATAGGTGAATGGAAATCTACAATAGCCCTTCCCCTAAAAATTGGCCAGTCCCACGATGCAACCCTCCGGCAAATTGGCAACGCTCGGGAAGTCGCCCGACTCCTAGTCCATAATCTCCTCCCAAAAATGTTCCTCCGCAGAATGAAGACATTAATAGCAGACCAGCTACCCCAAAAAAGTGATAAGGTTGTGTTTTGCCCACTTACTGATCGACAGAAAGCCGCCTATGAGGCATTTTTGGGTAGCGAGATTGTGGAATACATTAAGTGCTCTAGCGATCCTTGTGATTGTGGGAAGCTAAGGGCGAGGGGAACTTGTTGTTACGAGAAAGTTAGTGGTGGAAGGAGGTGGAAGGATACAATATTTCCGTGGGTTTTGTTTGGCTAGTGCGTTGCTTATGGAGGGAGACTTACTAGGCGAGAAATAGGTGTATTCAAAGGATACAACAGCTCAGTAATCACCTTGCAAATTGGGTTCCAAGTATGTAATTATATTCGCCGCTAATATAAGTGCCCTACTAATCTTTTTTGCTAGCAAATGATGATCCAGAAGAAAAACGCGTTAAAAAATTAGAATTACTAAAGCTCTGTCTACCAGATGATTGGGAGCAATTAAGTCGAAGGGAGCTGTTGCGTAATTATATGGATCCAGAGATGTGTGGGAAGTGGATCGTATGTAATCTATGGTTGAGTGAAATGACAGATATCAGTGATGTTTCGGAAGTTAACGCGTGTAACGTAGGTCTTGCAAAAGCTTTTAAAATTCTGGCATCACAATGATGATAAAGTACTTATCTTCTCATATAGTATATCTCTATTGAAGATATTACTTACGCTGTTTCAAACTACCGAGTATAATGTGAGCTATCTTGACGGCTCTATGCCTTTGGAAGATCGTGAGTTCTCTTGGTAGCATGAGCTAGTGTTGGGCTATAACTGACGGTGGAATAGGAGCGAGGTCTGTTTCGGAGTTCAATAGTGATCCTGCTAAATTCGTGTTCCTCATTTCTACCAGGGCTGGAGGTGTTGGATTGAATATCACTGCTGCAAATAAGGTAGTCATTTTTGACCCTAACTGGAATCCAAGGTATGCTGTCTATTCCTATTAATGTAAAGGTTGTCTCGACAAACTATTATATTGAATTCATTCAGTTATGACCTTCAAGCGCAAGACCGTGCCTACCGTATCGGTCAAACTCGCGACGTTGAAGTCTTCCGCCTCATATCTGCCGGCACGATCGAAGAAATAGTCTATGCTCGCCAGATCTACAAACAACAACAAGCTAACATCGGCTATGGTGCCTCAGAAGAGCGTCGCTACTTCTCTGGAGTTCAAGGTGATAAATCAAACCAAGGAGAGCTGTTCGGGCTTAAGAACCTATTTTCGTTCCAGGAGAACACAATCCTGAAGGAAATCGTCAACAAAACCAATGTTGCTGAGTCAAGGGCTGGAGTCATAGTAGCGGGGCTAGATAGGGGCCATTATGATGAGTATGAAGAATATGAAGAGGATCCGAGTGGAGAGAATGCATTGAGTCAGTTGGCGGCTATTGTCGCAGGGGAGAAATCAATGCTGGAGAAAAGTAAATTATATATTCTAATTTCGTTTCTGTATTTTGATCTAACAATAATTCAGAGAAAAAGGCACACAATCCTGTCTCGGCAATTCTTGCGGAAGCAGGGATTTCATATACTCATGAGAACTCGGAGGTCATTGGCACTTCGAAGATCGAGGCGCAAATTAGTAAACAGGCAGTAGAGGCATCAAGGGATGCTGATATGGGAGATAAAGTGGTCTTTAGTAATAAAGATGCTAGAGGTGGGGGCCTCTTTGAGGGCTATAAATTTCACCCTCCAATGAGTGTTATGAGAAGGCAATTCTGCACCATGGGGAAAATGTTCGGGATTGAGAATGTGGGGGAGTTCGCGCTGGTGGTTGAAGGCTGGACACAGAAGCAGAGGAGGGATGCATTAGATAAGTTTTATAAGATGAGAAGGGATATCTTAGTAAAGAGGAAGGAAGTGGAGCCAGAAGATGTCCTATCTAGGAAAGCAACTTTCGAGACGGGAGTGGAAGAGATGATGTTTATCAAGATTGAAGATGGCAAGGATGATGGAGATAGATTGTAAAGTAGCTATACTTTCTGTACAGCGGATTCTTCTAACCCTGACCCAGAGTAATGTACAAAGAAATATATAGCATTAAATGAAGATATTCCAACCTCCATCACGTGAAAACCCAAGGTAGTCCAAGTCGTAAAGTTGGAAAATCTACATCACTGACTCTTCTCTAGCCGGAACAGGCCAGATACTCGCTAAGGTCTCTGGGCGATTTTGTGCCATAATCCTTCCAATCCTTTCCAACATCTCGTCCGATAGGACCTGCCTGCCTAATGCCTTCTTCTCCTCCCTGAGTTTCTTGTTGATCTCCTGGATCGGGGTCAGGACCTTCGCCTCTACTAACTTTCGTTTTTCCGACTCTTCCGCCTCTTTCTTTTCAATGTACTCTGTATCGTGCCTTGTCCTAAACTTTGAGTACTTGTTTCGCAGTTCATCAATCACGCCTACCGGCATTGGTGGGATTAGTAAAGTTGGTGTAAAGGTAGTTGTGTCGACATCGAGACTTCTGGTATCGGCGAGTTGGTCAATGCGTTTCGGTGCCTCCTTCTCAGGCCATGGAATTGTGATGCCCTCTATACCAGGAACCAACCGATCCCATGTTCTGGCCTTTGTTTTTTTGTCGGTCCAGATTTTTGACCTTTTAATGTTTGCGATAATCGTATCCTTGAGAATACCGGTTTCGGGGTCAGGCAGTGGGTACACGAGACGGACATCGTGATACTTGACAGGTAATTCATGGTAGCCTATATGGTCTTTCCCTAGTGTGATATAGGCTTCGGGAGTTGCTACAGGCGCCTTTATGTATGCACACGAAGGAGAGTAAGTATTGTTTTTGATTTAAAAATTGAGGTGTGCTCGGAAATATGTACCATATTCAGCCCCTCCACGGTAATCTCATTTCTTTTTTTGTCGACACTCTTCACAGATCCAATCTTGTGCCTATCATGACCTTTCAAGATTACAACCCTATCTCCAATGACAATGTCCCAATGCCTAATGCGCTGATCCATAGGCACATATTCTGTCTGAAATCTTTCCACGGGGATCGCACCATACTCCTCGGCTTCCTCTTTCGATACGGCCCGACGGGGAGCCAAAGGGCCCAATATTCTATCCTCTTTGGTTTCCTGACGGGAAGTTCGGACTTGCTGAGCGAGAACTCGCCTCGTATGGCCTTCTTGTCGTAGACCATCTTTCAGGGCTAGTATCTCCTTCTTCTTGTTGAAACGTATGAGGACCTTATCGGCCTGGTTTTTTGCCCGGGTGGCACGGTTTATTGCCTTCAACATGGCGATAAGGAAGAGGACAATTGTGATCAATCGAAGTATTTCCTCAGCGTGGGGTTGAAAGTCCTGAGGTTCAATATAGACACTAAGGACCACGGTAGAGTGTTACCCTGCACTATGTAGCTAACCAATCTTTCCTTTAATGACAACCCTTCCCTTCCTACAAAAACTGCAACCAAGTCTGATAATAGGTAGATTATATTCAAGACCATATACTCAATATAATTTAGGATTCTCCCCACAAAGTTCCCCAAGAGATACAAGTGATATCCCAAGCTTGGGAGCCGGTGCCTATATGCACATAGTAGGCACTTTACTTAGGGCTAGGGTGTTCTTTGGTTGGTTTCACGCACAACCGCGGGGTGGGAGTAGCAAATTGAGCCTCTTCACCTCCCACCAATCCTAGTCTAAAAATTTCCCAACTCGCGTGCCCCCATCATTCTCCTCGCCACAAACGATACCCCACACACGCACACTTCATAATCTGCCACTACTGCTACTATCTCCCCTCTAAAACTAACACACAGCTCGATGCCGACACTAGCAAGCCGTCAGGTTCTGACGGGAGATAGCGAATCCAAAATCACCCAAACGAAGCGAGGGAAACGGCTCCTAGAGCAAGAAAATGAGAACCCATTAAAGAGTCACACCAACAAAAAGACGAGAACTACCAATGGGGAAAAAGACGCCCTAGAGCCTCACTCAGCGAATACCCCCTTTCGAAAGTTTGTCAACAATGCCTTAAATGAAAAGGCTATGGTTAGTCCTATGTGCTATTCTGTTGCTGCGAGATTTATCGTTGACGGTGAGTGACAGGGGAATGTGGCCAACTATGAGATTCTCCGAAGAAAATTCACTGCAGACCCATCCGAAGAAGGAGCACCATCATCTCACGAACTACAGATGACTCTTTCAGCTCTTTCACAAAGAGTATCACAGCTTAATGGGTCCTACACAGCCCTTGTGAAGGATATCGTGGAATGCCAGTGGGTAGCAAGAAGCGGTGGTTTCGTCAGCGCTTATGTGAGGTTCTTAGGGAATCTAGTCAGTGCTCATTCAAATTACATGGAAATTGTCACACGGATGCTGGTGGGGTATTTTGGATACTGTAAATTTCTAACCTTTTCGTCTAGTCTAGAGTATAAGGGGGGCTAATCTTCAACTAGTGCCTGGGTCTTTGGGGAAGCTACCAAACCACGAGCAAGTATCAAGATCATCAATTCATGCCCGTGTCCACTATGCGCTACAGTTCATCCTCGACCTGGTCCCGACAGCAGCATTTTCAACTCTATTCCCAGCACTAGTGGCTGAGTTCCCCCATAAGAGTGAGAAGAAACAAGCACACATAAATTATCTAAAGAACCTATTAAAGGTCATTGAATATGCTCCTGCCCTACAGAATAGGCTTCTAGCAATTGTTACAGACCGAGTCATCAAAGTTGATGTCGAGATCCAGAGTGATTTGGAAGACCTTGAAGACGAAGAAGGAGATGAGCTAGAGGCTGAGGTTACAGGGAAGATGCTGGAGAGCCTTGACGATATGACAGCTATCATAGAAGAAAATAACTCTGATGGTGAGGTGGAGTATGATGAGGACGAGGAATCTGATGCGGTTACGAATATCAAGGAAACAGTGGATAAACTTGATTCAATGCTCCATATACTTTTCGAACACTATTCCAAGAGTCTTCCCACAAAGTATACGGAAGATCCCAACCTAAATGCTATGGACACATTTGAACTATTGTTACAGACCTTTGACACTACTGTTTTGCCCACCCACCGCTCGCGGTATACGCAATTCCTCCTCTTCTGGGCAGCTCAGAAGTCGCCAGATTTCACCAATCACTTCTGTGTTTCTGTTATCGAGAAGGCACTTGATAATTCTCGCCCCCAAGGAGCTCGTCAGGCAGCTGCTGCGTATATCGCATCTTTCGTTGCTAGAGCGAAGTCTATGAAGAAAAATGACGTTCGAGTCGTGGTTAGGCTGTTATGTCGCTACCTTGGCTTGTTTGTAGATGAGAGGTCCCACGAATGCCTTGGCCCGGATGTATCTAGGTGGGGAGGTTTTTATAGTGTTGTTCAGGCAGTCATGTATATTTTCTGCTTTAGATGGAGAGACTTGAAGGAAGACGAGGAAGATGAATTTGGCACTATAGAAGAAAAATGGACCTCAGGCTTGGATCCTTTGGGCAAGGCAATTTTCTCAAAGTTCAACCCATTGAAGGTACCGATCCTCTACTGGCTTTGTCTCGCCTACTCAGTTCACTAAGCTATGTCAATGTATAGGTATGCGCACCATCAGTCGTCGATATTTTTGCAGAGACTGCAACCCGCCACCAATTCTTATTCTGTTTCTCCATCATCGAACAGAATAAAAGAACTGGGCTAGTCGGTGATGGAGAATTAGAGAGCTACTTCCCTTTCGACCCCTACACCCTCAAAAAGAGCAAGAGATGGATTGAGGAGTGCTATATCGAATGGCAGCCTGTAGAAGGCTTGGATGGTGAGGATAGTAGTGATGAGGTTGATAATGATAGCGGCATGAATAATGAACTCGGTGATGAAAGTGATACTAGTAGGTAGATATGATCTTTGATGTAGTACTTAATTTCCCTTATACTATAGTTTGAGCATCTTAAAATGCTACATCCTTTTTAACCTCTTCACCTTATTTTATCATTTTCTTTTAGAATGTGTCATTTGTAAGAGATTTTTTTCAAAAACTAGTGCACACTAGGATCCAAGACGGATTATATAGTGACTAATAGGACTTATATACGGACTACAGCAGTTGGAGTTATTTTTTCTCCTATTTACGACTAATTTTTATTAGTAGGAGGATATAAAGGTTATTAGCGCTGTTCACTTCTCTGTTAACTTCTGTAGCTGGAGTTTTTTTGTCTTGACTATACTTCCGAACTTAGGGTTTTAAAGTTCGGAAGTATATAGCTATGGAATGTATTAATAAATAAATCATAAATTCATGGAGCCCTGAGGCCAAGGTAATCAACAAACCCTATATAATAAAATAAAAGTAACGGCAAAAGTAAAATTAGTAGTAAAAGTAACTTGGAGTGTCTTCCTCCTTATCCTCACATATTTTCTCATAAGTTGCCCCATCCCCACTCTCTTTCCCCATGTTTGTCTTCCTCCACTACCTCGCCTCCGCAGCTCTTAATGGCTTTCTTTTTCTCTTGAACTCTCAAAAATAGTTCTGCTAGTATTCATTTCTCTGTTTTTTGGATATAACAGTCCTTCCAGCGTAAGGGGTTTGTTGGTTTCTCTGGCAATGATGTTTCTATGGGTTTGCGTGAAAGGGTACTCTATGAAAGCAAGGTAGACTCGTATTCTTCTGATTCGGTCTTTCTAATTCGTTTCAAGTACATGTTGCAACTTATACGCTATGGAATATACAACCTATTAGCTATCTATATTATTTTCACTAAAATCATGTATATGTTCTGGCCCGTTGAAGGGACCTGCTTATTGAGGGAACGTCCCCTGAATGGGCCAGCCTGGGAGCGGACAGGTAGGCATCCCCTGAATGGGTTACCTGTTGGAGGGATACCAGTATCCCCCATATGGGTAGGTGATAAATCATGGCTCAATTAATACAAGCAATCCTAAATAAATTAAGTTAGTAGTCAAAAAAATATCAGCCTATCCTGAGATTATTTTGTGATTTTTTGTGATTTTATACCATGCATTGTTGTCTCTAGGGATTTTTATATAGTGGGCGCTTTTTGATAGCAAATAATACTTATATTTTATTTGATAAATATGGGTGCTTTATAAGTAATGTACTTGGGTAAAATAGAGTAAAATAGTGATTTAATAGGGTAAAATAGCTGTCTACCCATTCAGGGTACACAGTATATCCCTCCAATGGGTAGCCCATTGAGGGGATGCCCTATAAAACTGATTTATAGCTACCCATTGAAGGGATATCCTTCCAACAGGCCGGCCTGTCCAGGGGACGTCCCCCCGATAGGCATCGTCCCCCGAACGGGCCAGAACATATATAAATGTTATGACCTTTATAAGAACTACTTGTATTAGGTTATCTCCCATATGAATTCCCTATGCAGTAGTTTAGAGTCATAAAGAATCACTCGGTATGAGTACATACATACATCCAGTGTTAAGCCAAATACCCCCAGCCCACGCTGTCAAATGAATGAATGAATTTATCATAAGTACATGCAACCCGAAGGTTATGGTACAGCCCACGCTGTCTAGTCGGATTTTAATACTAGAGACAGCACACATGCACCAGCCTTAAGAGGCATAGCCAAGCCAAACTCTAATTAACCTTATTGATGACATCACTTTCCTGCAACAAGCCCCAAATCCCACAACCGAGAAAAGTAATAAAGTCCGCAAAACTTATCGTACATGGCAAAAGGCCGTTCAAATACTGCCATCCTTCATCAAGTAAAACCCAGCATTTCCCTCATTCAAATGAAATCAGACAAAAGAAATAGACCAAAAGCAGGTCTGTAATCCCCATACATATAAAATGAAACTAATACCAATACTAAAAATTCGTTTCCTTACTCCCTCTCCCTACTTTCTTGTGATCCCCCAAAGGAGAATACCTTTAAATAAACCCTCCTCTGTTCGAAATATAAGAGAATTAACTACTCTACAGCCTAGTCAGAATCCATACCACCTACCTCACAAAACTATACTACCATCACCCAAACACCCCCCACATAAAGGCAAATAACAGGAAATGGGACTCCAAAACTCTCCTCGCCCTACATCACCAAATTTCTTCAATACCCAGCAGTCCGGCCATCGAACAGCGCTCCTCCAAAGCTACCCCGGAGCTCCACCAGAATCGTTACGCAGAGTGATAAAAGCAAAAGTAAAAAGAAATACTAGAAGAACTCCGTTTCACGCAAAACAAAAAAATAGGGGGTAAAGGATTATTTACAAGGAGTTAACGTCTTGAATAAGGAAATAAGAGAAAGGGTGAAGATATAGCTGCTATATAGGGTGGAAAATAAAAACTTTCTGCCCAACATGAGAACCACAATGAAGAAATTGTAGCGAAAGAAAACCCAATACCTTCCATTCTATCCGAAGAAGCACCCAAGCTTTTTGCCGGAAGACGGCAAAGGAAAAAAATCGAAGGAAAATAAAGATTAAAAATGTTGAAAAGTATGAGCAGCCGCCCAAGAATAGTAGTGGGTGTTATGCTTAACGAAAGACAAAATGAAAAAGTAGGTAAAAAAACAACCAATGGTGTTACAGGTGCACAGATATCAAATCTGTCGCCGCGAATCCACGCCCGCAATTAGGGCATTTTCTTGACCTCGACGCAATTCTTTCGTCTGCACATTGCTTGCAGAATACATGCCCGCATGATCTGATCGCCGTGTTCTTAAATCGATTTCTGCACACCGAGCATAGGGCAATTTGCTACCCAAATTAGAACTAGCTTATTATAAAACTTCACGAGCTTATACATACCCTAAGTGCCTCAAGCTGTGAGTTCTCACTGCCCTTTGGCTTGCTATTCTCAACCGCCCGTTGTGCATCTTCCAGCTTCACATGTAACTTTTCGATCTCGATTTCGGCTTCCCTCCTCGCGGATGCCTCTTTTGACACAGCTACGTCACGGGCTTTCAAGAAATTACTAAGCTCTGAAACCTGTGACTTGAGTGAATCGATAGTGTTATTTTGCTCTGTAACACGTGATTGGTGCTCGCGATTCTTAGTGATAAGGGTTTGCTGAGTTGTCTTCATTTCTGCGATTTGTTTCTCTAGGTTACACTATGTATTGTCAGTGTCGAATTCCACCTCCTGGCTACGCTGTGACATACCATTAAATCTCTAACTTTCCTCTCTGCTTCCTTAAGTTGAGTAATTATTTCAGTGCTCTTGGAATTCTGATTTTTAAGGGCACGGTTCTCTGCTGAAAGAGTCTCTTTTGCTTTCATTGCTGAAAAGTACTTTTGGTCTGCTTTGTTTTTCTGTAGAGTAGGTTAGTAATTTACCATATAGTATAAAGCAAAAGCAAAAAAATCTTTCTTAGATGAGCTATACCTCCGCCTGTAACCTTTTCATCCGATCTTCATTCTCTTGAATACTCGTAACCTTTCTAGTACTCTGCTCATGCGCCTTCTTGAACGCTTGTTCTAGACTCGGAAGTTCCTGGGCCAGGACTTTGTAAGCTTTGTCTAATTGCTCATGTTTTTGCCTGAGCTCTTCAAATTCCATATCGGCAAATGTGGGATCGGTCGGGGGAGTTTCCGTGTCCAACTGTCTCCTTAACCTTTCAACTTCCATCTCCAAAGAAGCTATCCTAGAACCCCTAGTTTCCGCCAATTCACTAGACTCTTTCGCCGCCGCTAACTTTTGATCTTCTCGAGTCTTACGCTGTGTCTGGTCCTGAATCAGCTCATCCCTCGCCGCGCGTACACGGGCTAAATCCTGCTCTGTTTTTGTGAGTTGTAGCTGCATATCTGAAATTACAACTTGTTGTTCGGCGAGAATTGTATCTTTGTAGACGGTACGTTCGGCCTCCAGCTTTTCTGATCTCTCGATGAGGTCCTTATTGAGGGCTTCGATATGGTTGAACCGAGTCGCCAGATCCTCAAGCTTGACCTTCAAGTTTTTATACGCATCACATGATGCAATGTCTTCTTCGGATAAACGACCGAACTAAAAAAAAAAAAAAATACCCATAAGCCATTATACTTTGAACGCATGCTCAACTGATGATCAAGAGAAGATACCTTGATAGTAAAAGTTGTAACCTGTTCTGATAGCCGGGTATTGTCTGTCTGTAGTTGCTGCAATTCCTCTTTTTGTTTACTAGCAATGGCTTGCGCCTCTTTCCGAGCTTGCTCAGCATCTGCAACATTCCCCTCAGCAACCTTTGCATTGATTTCATGATCCTTTGCCGATTGTTCGTCACTTGTACCGCCTTCTTTCTTAGAATCGGGACTAATATTCGAATGGAACATTGCCTGGCGTTCAATTTTCGCCAATGTTTGGCTCTTTAGCCGATCGACTTTTTTCTCGGCAGTCATATATTTTATTGTCGCCTCTGTAAGTCGCGCGTTCGCATCTTCTTTTTCCTTTAGTAGCCGAGTTATCTCAACTTTGTGCGCTTTCTCACTAGCCAAGAGGGCGCTCAGTCGGGATTGCAGCTCGTCAGCTTTATCACTTCTCCCATGGTTAGGCGAAGCAGACTTGATTGTTTTGAAAAGAGCAGTCAACGAGGATGTGATGTGATCATGTTTTTCTTTCAAATGCCCAGCAAAAGTTGCGACATCGTCGAAAAGCAGTGAAGATGGGAATTCTGAAGAGGCTGCGTACACAAACGACAGTCAACCTTTGTCGACCCCTCTAGGTTAGTACACTAGTAAACTCACCTCCGTTCTGGTAAGAACCACCGGCGGAATCGGGTTCATCGGTAAGTAATCGGACTTCGTCGAGCAGCTATACGTCAAAATCTCAGCCTAAAACTCAGGAGGGGACAGTTCAAAGCTCGGCCTTACCTGGCTCCACCAAGCATCTATGACCCTTAGGTGATCATCGTGGTAGGTCGACTTCTTTTCTAGCTCTTCTACTCTCGCTTCCAGCATATTTCTCTCCCTCTTATACTCCATCATTTGCCGCCATATTGCTTCTTTTTGAAAGTGCTTTATTGTTGATTCAAGGGTTAGTTTGGGGGGTTAAAACGTGACCAGCAGTGGAGGATTGTTGTGAAGCGAGCTCTACCGAGAGGGGGTTTGGAGGGGGGAGGCGATAACTTACGATCACATCCTCCTGACTTTGAGGGAGTTGATGGGAGTTTTGTTGGTTTGAAGAAGAGGAAGACTGAAGTGCTTGACGTTTGAGAGGGGGAGCAGAATCATCTGAGGGTTCATGGGGAACGGATCTTTTCCGGTCTTCCATGGCAAGCACTGCGGTTCTCATGAGCCAGAAGGGTCGAGGAGCCGATCCAGTTTGGAGTTTGATTTGCTGGTGCTGCTAGTAGGAAGAGAAAGAGAAAGGTGAACGGTATGTGGGGTGAAGCAGAACAAAGAGAAAGAGAAGGAAGGAGGGGGAGAGGGGGGGCAAAGGAAGAGAAGAAGATTCTCCTTTTCTCGCGGTGTCTGTCTCGACTACTCGCAAAACGCGGAGGAGTGTTGCGGTTGCTTGGATTCTGCGGCTGCTCAGCCTAACCCGCGGCCTGCGCCAAGCCTGTGAGGTGAGTCAGCAGCCGCTGCGAGGCCGATGCAGCATCCTTAGGATGAGACTGTACTCTACATGGTCTACATGTTCAGAAATCATCCTCCTGCCCACCACTCACGACAACCCCATTTATATAACATGCTCCTCAGAACGTAGATCAGATATCACCCATTTCGTTATATATATTAATCATAGTTACCCTAGGATTAGTATTCTAGACGAACCAAAGATACGCATTCACCCAAATTCCCTTTTATCATACAAATACAATCAACCAGCCCTTTATAATTGATATAGATTATACTCCAGTGCTGATATTGTTCATTAGAACCAGGACGGACAAAACTGAATTATCTGCTGCTTTGAAAAAAATAAAATAGGGCCAAAGAGCCCCTACATATAGTCATAAGTGAGATGCTGAGGTAAATTGAAGAGAAGAAATAATATAATTCTACGGCCATAGAAACAGAAACAAGAAATTCACAATACTCAGAAACTACAAACTGATTTTATTATTTAGTCCAGGAGGAAAAAATACGCTTTCCTTTTCTTTAAAAATCTCAACAAAAGCACATCTATAAAGGAAAATAGGTTCTATGTTGCTGCCTCCGAAGTGGGAGCGGGGGCGGTGTCGGTAGCGGTAGGAACAATAGAAACGATAGGAATGGTAGTGGCGGAGCCAGGAGGGTTCAGGTATCGCTGGTCCTGCCAGGGGCCATCATCACTAAGTTCGCAACCGCCAGTGCAAGCACAAGTACCACCAAATGCTACTGGGAGATTCTCGGCAGGAATCTGCTTCAAGAGCTCAGTTTGGTAGCCTCCACCCAAGATATTGATTTTCTCAACCTGGAAAACAGTCAATACTACAAGCATTATATAATCCTAAGGGAGAGGGACAATTACAGTGACAGGATCCAAGAATTTCTTTACAGCAGAGAAAACTCCGGAGAAGCCCCAGGGGGCATTGATGATATAAAGTTTACCAAGCCTCTCAGGGTAGTAGTTTTGCGAGATTTTCGAGACCTCGCTGACAAAGCCGTACACGGAGGATATGCTTGTGATACCAACACCCTTCAGGTCCATAATGGTGCAGCAGGTCTCGAGGAGCTTTCCAGACTTTCGTGAGCACGCTGGAAGGCGGGGGTTGGCGAGTCTTTCATACTCCAAGACAAGGTTCTGTAACATTCGCTCCTGGGTAGTGATCTTATACATAGCAGTCAAGTCGATCTTTCCGAGCCTTTCAATGTAGACAGGGCGGCCATCCTATAAGACTGTCAGGACCTAGGAACATTTATCGGAGGAACCGGGGGCCCATACCTTATCAGTCTTGTGATAATACTGGGGGTAATACTCGAAGACTTTTGGCTTCTCAACGTAGTTAAAGTCCTTTACGATCTCGTCTACCTTGAACTCCTTCCTCCATGTCTCACAATCGACGAACATTTTCTTAGCCAGAGGAATATCAAATTTCCTAGCCCTCAAAAACCGGAGCTAAACAAACCATCATTAGTTGTGTGGACTCGCCAACGCTGAAGAATGAGGTTGGACAGACCAAGTTGATGGTATCTAGTCTCTCAGTGTACCCCTCCTTCTCAAGCTCCTCCCTAAACTTAACGACCAAGGCATCATGCTCAGGCGTTGTGTGACCTGGATGACCAGGGCCGGTAGCGGGGTTGGTTGTTGGGTAAGTGTATTGGTCGTACTTGGGGTCAAGTTTCAGGTCGACGGTGTTAACTTCTCCCATAGCGATGGCGTAACTTGACGGGTCTATATATTCTAAGCTATAAATATATGTTGGTCAAGAGTTCGGGCAAGTTCAGTTCAGTTCAGTCCAGTCCCCAGTCTAACGCAGTGTTGTAAAAGAACAGATCTTAGCGGGGTGGGTGAGGACAGCAGGAGGGGTTCACGAACATGATGACAATGGTTACAAAATAATGACGAAATGTCTGAAAATGATAGAAGGTAGCAAGTGAGAGGAAATATGCTACTGATATGGGAGAAGAGGAGAAGGAGGGGAAAGGAAGATGAAGCCACGAGCCCTTGTATGTATATAGTAGCAGCGAGGGATGTTATAGGAGAGAGCCGGTGGAGAGTGTAGAGGGCTAAAACCCAAGCCCAAGCCCAAGCCCAAGCCCAATAACAGCAAGCCCAAGCTGCAGAGAGAAAGACACCGAGCGGCAACCCCAGACCAAAAATGGACGAGTATGGGTGTGTGGTCCAAAGTCAACCCTCCCTCTCTCCGCGCCTATACCTTCCCTAAATACTAGCATGCACTAGCATGCGGCTTGCCGTGTGCCTGACTGAACCGCGCACTCGGCTTACGCGGCGTTCGTTTCAATGATTGTTTACCAGTGTCTCACCGGGATTTCGGCCGTACAGACTGGGTTATCGGGCACAGATCACTACTTTACATAAGGTACATACATGCGTATATATAGTATCTTACTGTCGGGTTATCACTACCAGCATACAGGTACTCACCATAGAGATCCTAAGGTACTATTAGACTCCTGTTTTATGTTATACTCAATGCCAGGTTTAATGTTGGTCATGTGATCGACTATTGGTATGTACATGAGCCATTGAAATCTAGCCACGTGACTAACATTAAACCTGGCACCGTGAGTACAAGGTATCCCACAGCAAGATCTTTGAGTAAGTTTTACTCCACAACCACAATAGCTATAAGAAAGATAATTTTATTTATGGAATTCCCGGGGGATATAGTGGCTATAAGCTTAGTATGACTGTTTGTGTCAAACTTTTGGGGTTGTTGTGGGAAATTTTCTTAGGTGCAATCTAAATGTTCGGGTAGATTTGATAACGTACCGTATAAACTCGATAAATTGGCTATGCGGGCGTCGCTGCCACTTCCAATCAAATACAAACTTGCTATCTGATTGTAAGGATTATTATCATGAGCTAGCTTTGATGGGTTTAGAGGAAGCAAAGAAGTTTAGAGAACACTATTAAACATAGGTGGCGTTGACGCCCGCATAGCCAACTTATCGAGTTTATACGGTATAATACCTATATCGAAATTACTACGTACGATTATGTAACCTACCACAAGCCTCGGTTGATGTAAACACTTAGCACTTATTGCTATATTATATACAAGTCACGTTTAACCCACGGCCGGGTATAGAAGTACATGTAGCCTTTTACAGTAGGCTCTCCCTATAAGAATACCCTTGGGACCGAACCTCAGTACCCTTATAAGATGAGTGTTCTTATAAATAGAAGAGATATGCTTTTATGGTCTTGTTGGGACCGAGAATGCATATTCTTACAGAGTAATTATTCTTATAGGCGGTATTCTTATAGGGAGAGTGTACTGTAGTAGCCTTGCCAATAGCCACTTTATAACTAAGTAGAGTATATTCACTTAGCCTATAAGTTTGTGCCAGTAAGTCAGGCTCTCCTTGCACAGGTTATGTCATGAGAACTCGGCTTTTATTTGAGGCTTCTTTTCCTATTCTAGGTGCTAGGGAGGTCAAGGCCAAGTGTAGGAGGCGTTAACCCCTAGTTTAAGCAACCAATAATAATCGATTAAACTAACAGTTCCTTCATCATTATATACTAGTTAGGTGGGCCCGAAACTAAGCTAGAGGAGAGCTATGCTTAGAGAAGGTCAGGATAGGGTGGTTTTGACTTAGGTGGCTTGTTGGTCTCTATGAGGCATGTAGATATCACGAAATAGTGATTTTAGGGTAAGCAAGTGGAATTTCTATAGGATTTTTATCTCGCTACGTATGTTGAGATGACACAAGGGAAAAAAAATTCAGCGATAAGAAACCGTATTTAGTCAAGTCAGAGAAGGGGTTTTTAGTGAGGAATAGATAGAAGTCAACTATTACTACACTATCTTAATCTTTCTACCTACTCGGATTCTTATGTTAGCCTCATCTTTCTTTTAAACATCGCGTCTCCCAGGTTGAAAAAGTAGTCTAACAGGTATAAGGTATATAGAAACTAGTATTACCACCATATATATACACAATTTTTGGCAAAAGCCAGAGGAGATGTTTTGGGTTGGGGGTGTTTACAGTTATATTTAGCATAATATATAATGGTTAGCGAGCTTTTAAGGAGGGAGGCTGGTTATACAGACTCTCAAAAAAGTTCATTAGAGTCCTAAGTATATACTTAAGCCTTTTTTTTTTTTTTTTTTTTTTTTTTTTATATCAAGTGATTTTATTGTTCTGGGTACAAAATCATATACTTAAGCCTTATAGGCTTAGGATTTATATTAACAGGAGAAACCATAATCACACTCGATCAAGCACTGCACCACACATTGTCATAATTTCTAGTCAAGTTGCATATTGTAATCCACATGTCTACAAGAGTTCAGCAAGGATAAAACAAGATGAAAAGAGAGATAAATACCACACCACAAAATAAGACCGACCCGCCTGATGCTTCATAAGCACTAATCGAGTAGAAGAAATGATAGAAGAGCAATAACAAGAATAAGATAAAATGCTATAGTTATAATAAGGATGCAAAGAGCGAGAACAAAAAAAAAACCCTTCTTTCGTCTGCCTTAACTAGAATAAGGAACCCCATATTGCCGTGGCTATGCCAAATTATCATCATCATCACCGATGATAGCTACGAGAATATCTCCAGTTAGTATTACCACATCTTTATGAGATAAAATTCCGTAATATGTAATGGAGGGGTGATATATATAACGTACTCTCCTTGACCCTCAACAACATGGTAGTCTTCCACTTATCAAGTTTACTCAACTGATCATATTGGAAAACCTTATCCGAAAACGCTTCATCATCACCCTGCTCAACAGTCTCGATGATATCGTGTAGAAGCTGGAACTCCCGAGTACTAGGGAAAGTCATATCTATCTCTATGTACCTTTCGAGCGCTCTTTTAGCAGCGATTTTATCCTATAATTCAATAAACATTATTAACCCTGACCAATTTCGATAGTGATTCATCCAGGAGACCTACACCAGCAGCCATATGGCAAATACCAGCCTTCAAAAAATAATCTTTCAAACTCCACTTCATCAAACTATTCCCAGCTGAGTTCTTCGCAACCCCCTCGTACCGCTCAATAGCCTTCGTATAAATTCCCTCTATCGCAGCCAGATCTGCAACTTTTAGAAAAACCTTGTTTGCTAGCGCCTCCGCATTATCACCCTGGAACCAGTCACCCGCTAACTCATAAGCTTCGATCGCACGCTTAATATCCCCTAGCTCAAGCTCTAGCAGCTCTGCAAGGTTCTGCTGGTGTGTCGCGGCGCGGCGGAAGTTACCCTTTAAGGTGTAATGACCGATTGCCTTCTCGAGAACACGTGCGGCGTTTGCGGGGTCGTCTTTTTTATAGGCTTTGTAAGCTTCTACCAGAGTATTTGCAGCGTCGTCTGGCTCGTTAATTTTTGTTTGGATATCAGCTGCTTTTTCGAACGTTTGGCCGGCTTCCCTGCCTATTTTTTTCTCAGTCAGCTTAGTAGCAGAGGTTGGGTAGGTGTGGGAGAGAGAACCTAATTTGTTCATGCGGAAGGCGTTGGCGGCCTGAACATAGAGATCTGCAGCAGCTTCGAGTTTTTCTTGACGGCCACCGAAGAAGCTGAAGCCTCCTTGGGCGGCGGAGGCTTGCTTGTCTGCCTGGTGAGGGTATGCCGGTTAGTAGATGGCTTGTTTAGTAGTGTAGGGAGGGTTGGTGTAAACCTTTGCGAGGAGGGCCCTGGGATCTTGAGCCATGGTCTATCTAGGTAGAGCTATGCGGTATGTGATGAGTTTTGGGGGAAGTGGGGATTTTTGTTGTGTGTAGTTGTGATGACTTTAATATCTAACAGCTTGGTGCCAGTCACCTGGTGGGACAACTGAGGCTTGGCTGGTGTTCCTTATCTAATCCAACAAACCAATTGTTCTTGGAGACACATCTGGAATTTTCCAACCCTGGTAGGGGACAACAATTAGCCTGACATTTATTTAGTAAAGAAATATCTTGCGGGTTAAATACAATGTTCTCACAGTTTCGTGGTGAGCCACTGTTATTGGACCTCAAAGGTGAGTGTTCTATACTAGGGTGCTAGAACATAAACGGTCTTCAGAGCCTCATAAGAACGAGAGTTTCTAGAAATGTTTGACATTGGCCGTGCACTTGGTCAGACTTGGGTATATATCTAAATCCTGTATGCTTTTTCTGGTCAAATATTGCTTATAATCGGAAAGTAAAGTCTGTTCGGTTGGGTATATGTAGGCAGCCCAAAAAGAAATACTAGCAACAAGCCCCATTCGTATGAGTAAATTCTACCATACACAGTCTTATGAAACTCTAGTTCAATTCCCACTGTAGCGATTCCTACCTGTAAAGGGTGGTGGCGTTGTTTAGTACTTGTCCGCTAGCATAAGAACTCGGAAATAGGGGCGTAGTTTTTTAGTCAAACTTATATCTTGGGTAGCCCAGGACAATATTGAGTGCTTTATGGGTTCCTAATTTAGATAGACCAATGACAACCCTCCATATAATTAAGTTTCACGATACAGTTCGATATTCTTAAACTTTGACTAAATCCTGGTTTCTGATATTATTCTTGTAAATTCTAGCTATAACATACGTGTAGCTTACTACATAAGAGGGTCGGGTGGCCCTTTCGCACAATCAATAATATATCTCCGGGGAAGAGGGAAAAGCTTTCTAATGGATTATTCTATAGCGATATATAAAATATATCTTAATATATGACCTAGCTTTTACGTCGGGGCTTTTCTGAAGGTTAGGTGTTACTGAGGCCTGATTTGAAATAAAGAACGCGCATGATTAGGCTTAATCACGGAGTACCATTTGGCCATAAGGGAGATGGATAGTGTTTTTTATATATATATAATAGGTAAGGTACGTGTAGCTGTAATAAGCAAGCAGTTTGATTTTATAGTATAGTGATATGATATACCTGCGAAATATAATTCAGGGAAATATAATTATAGAAGAAGTTTCAACATATAGAAATTTTGTAGTCTCTCTCTACTCCCACCTCTCCATATACTCCTCTAAAACAAGTCTGTTGGTTTTGGTACCTCCACAACCAAAACTGAAAATTATCAAAGGGTTCCTCTGCATCATAAATATCACCCAGAATACTAGTAAATTTCTATGAGATCAAAAATATACACCTACCCCCATAATTTTAATATTTATCGATGAGAATAGTTTTCCTGTGAATGTTATAAAAATTAAGTTTGGTGTGGTTTACTTCAGCGAATACAGGTACATGTATTTATCGTAATCACTAGCGGGGACTTTCTCCGGCGGGCGAATTACTCCATATATATGTAGCTACTCGGTGGTCTTTCTAGCTAGTGAGCATGTCAGATTTACTGTATTTTAATTATACATATGTGTACCTGGGCATAATTCTTTTCTATTACTAGTAGCACTTCGCCTTAAAATAGGAGTACTCATTTCTTTCGTGGGTCACTTAGGCGTATATTTCGAACCACAACACCCGAGTCTATCCGGGTCGCTACACCTTTTCTCAAATACCCACTATTCACAACAGGAAAGTCCTCCCCCCCCCAGACATTTAAATACAGTCCAATAGGCAAAGAACACCAACAGTTATTTACTGAGTCTCACCCGGGGCCCCTTCTCTTCTTTCCTCCCTCAACTCAACTCTCAACCAAGCTCACCCTATAGCACCTCACAATGGCACCAGAAAAGTCAAACCAATCGCTCCTCAGTACTCCCCTTCATGGGCTCTATATTCCCATCGGGCTCTTAGTTGTCGGTGTTGCTATAATTGACTACAACTATGTTCCCCATGCCGTCGCCGCGGCCGCTGTTCTTGGTGGATTCAAAGTTTTCCGCGGTCGTGAGTATGCCCCTTTCTCAATAGCCCCTACAGCGCCTAACATTTCCTCGTATGCCTATTTAGAATCTCGAACGATCCTCAAGCCCGACGAATTCCAAGAATTCGAGCTTGCGGAGACTATTGTCGTCTCCCACAATGTCGGAATGTACAGAGCCTCTAAACCCGTGTTACACCCTCAGTGCACTCAGCACTTTTTCCTACTAAATTGCTAATCCTATTCTAGCTACCGCTTTAATCTCCCCCGTGCAAACGACATTCTTGGCCTGCCTATTGGCCAACATGTCTCCATTGCTGCGAATATTGATGGCAAGGAGATAGTCCGCTCCTACACTCCTATCTCCTCCGATATCGACAAGGGCCAGTTCTCGCTCCTCATTAAATCCTACCCCACCGGTAACATCTCTAAATATATTGCTGGCCTTAAGGCCGGACAGACCATCCGTGCCAAGGGCCCCAAGGGGCATTTTCACTATAGGCCGAACCTTGTCCGTGCGTTTGGTATGATCGCTGGTGGAACGGGTATCACGCCGATGCTGCAGATTATTAAGGCGATTCTGAGGAACCCGGAAGACAAGACACAGGTCGACTTGATCTTTGCAAATGTCAACGAAGAAGATATATTGTTGAAAGAGGACTTAGATGAGCTGTCTGCTGCCCACAATAACTTCCGCGTTCATTACGTTTTGAACAACCCCCCCGAGGGCTGGACTGGTAGTGTTGGATTTGTCACCGCTGATATGATCAAGGTTTGTCACCCAACTCCTCCCCCTCTCGGCTACCCAGGATTTGAGCTGCGGCTAATACAATAACAGGAACAATGCCCTGCCCCTGCCGCTGATGTAAAGATCCTCGTCTGTGGTCCCCCCCCTATGGTCTCAGCTATGAAGAAGGCTACTAGCGCACTTGGCTATGAGCCCGCGAAGCCTGTCTCTAAGCTTGACCACCAAGTTTTCTGTTTCTAGAGTATAAGGGGAATAATAATTTACTATGAAGGCGCTGGGGAAAAGAAAAGTACTATAGATAGGGTTGAATGGTTGACTATGAGGGCGTATTTTATGGGAAAATATTTACTAATACCAATATTAATTCCTCTAACTTCTTGAACCTTTTCCTTCTGTTGTAATATGTTGGTTGGGAGGGGTGTTAGTTTGGCTGTGGGGACAGATTTCGGTAGAGGTTCATGGGGTATCACTCGTTCATGGATGCTTGGAGGTGTTGGATGTATAAGTACACTCACTAACGGACTAGTAGCTCAATGGTTAGAGTTCCACCCTGATTGCAGAGGTTCTGCTTTTCTGCTTCTAACAGAAGGATTCTGGAGTCTGAGGTCACGATAGTATGAAGGGATTTATTATTGCTGGGTTTGGAACTGCTGCGACTGAAAATTATATGTAGACGATGTGGTAGTGTTGGGCACCGGGGTTCCAGAGCATGGGTGTCATTACCACTTTGAGACGAGATGTAGAGGGCATTCACAAGCTGTGATTTTCTTTGAATATATCCTGCTTGCTATCCAGTGCCTTTGACGGATGTTTAGAGGTGGATTTGCACTTATTCCACCAATTGATCACCTTAATTGTGGCCGAGAGGTTGTAGTCTATATATTGATTTGTTTCCTATTCATTTGCCAATAGTTCGTAAAACCATTTTCCTTAGCAAGGCTAGGTGATTCTCCCATTCTCCAACAAAAGAGAACTGTGAGGTTGGTATATGTATATATTTCTGTGGAGAACACCTTGAAACCTCATATGGTATGGATTAATGCGCACCCACCTTTCCGCACTACCCCCTCCCTTGGGTATAAACTCCCACCTATTCTCTCACCGTAGTCCCCTACCATAGATTACTCGGCTCTACCAACCCCCTAATTTTCGCCTTTCTTCCTGTTCTTTTATGATCCTATTGTACACTTTCTCCGCCATATCATCCTCTAGTTTCACCTTTACCTTATTCTTCAGCCTCTTAAGCATATTCGACCTTGACCAACCCTTAAAGAGGTTCTGTATGAGTTCTATACATATTGGTGGTGCTAATACTGGACTACGTGAGGTCTTTCAAGTCATAACCTGAAGATTGTTTTGTGAGGGTTATCTGTAGTTAAGTACTACTAGAGATGGTGGGTGGTGAAATTTCATTGTGGTCAGTGTCCAAGATGGGTACCACAGGAATAGGATTTTCTTGATCTTGATGGAAAAGTGGATTCAAGGTCTGCATTCCTATGAGAGCGTTCAAAGTTCCAGAAACGTCGAGAAATACACGTTGAACACAGGAAGCATCAGTATGTCAAATAGCATTATAACTACAATCCTCCAGCCCTCGCAGCATTTTGACTAGCCTCCACAAATACACACCACTCCCTCCAAGCTCTTCCACTACTGATTCCCTCCACCGCCCTCTCCACCGCCTCCATCCATAGACTCCCTCTTGCCACCTCACCTTGCTCCACCCTCTCCACACACCCTATAACCCCCGACACCGCCAATAATGCTGCAGTGTTAACCAAAACAAAGTCTCTTACAGCCTTCTCTTCCTCCTTCTCTCGCCCATTCAGCAGCCTCTCCAAGATCTCCGCATTCTCATCCGCGCTCTTGCCACCAGCAACATCGGCTAATGGATGCGTAGATAGCCCGAAAGTTTCAGTAGGATGCACAAAGAAATGATCAATCATCACCTCCCCTCCATCTTCCACAAGTCGCCAACACTCTGTCCTCCCCTCGCAAGAGACCTCATCAAGGCCTTCTTCACCACATACAACCATACCCTTCTTACACCCTAGCAGCCTTAACGTCTCTGCAAACACCATCCCCAATCCCTGTTTCCCCACACCAATAATCCGTGCCTCGAGGCCCCCAGGAACCGAGTAATCAACCGGGTTTACCAGTGGCCCTAAGAGGTTAAAGATAGTCCTGTACCCCAGTTCCTTCCTAACAACCGCAACATGTCGCATTGCTGGATGGAACACTGGTGCAAAGAGGAAACAAAAGTTGGAGGGTGAATTGAAGATCGATGCTACGACAGCGGGAACCACGGCAGTAAGGTGTGCACCAAGTGAAGTGAGGATATCGGCGGATCCAGATGTGGATGTGGATGCCTTATTCCCATGTTTACATATGCGTAGACCGCAACCTGCTGCAAGGATGGCGGAAGTGGTGGAGACGTTGAAGGTGTTATGGCCATCGCCGCCGGTACCAACTATGTCGACCTATGCTACATCAACAGCCTACTCGTGTGGGAATGCCGGGTTAACTCACAAGTCCGCCGGCGTAGGCACTATCTAAGCTATCCGTGCCATACATATTCTTACTCAAGCCTTCAATCTTTAGACCGGCTGCCCTCATAGCTCTTGCTGCGGCGGCAATGATTTCGGGCTTTTGGTCGAGGCCGGTGAAGTGGAGGGCTGTTAGGAGCGCGCCTGTTTGGACAGATGAGAGTTCATCTTTGAAACTGAGTGCGATGGCCTGGGTGATGGCTTCTGGAGAGACGGTATCGCGGGCTGTTGAGAGGGCCTTTAAGAGTGGGAGGATTGATTCTTTCGGGGGTGTGGTCATTGTGGAAGAAGGGTTTGGAGGGGTTATTCGTGAGTGGTAGGGTTGAGAGTAATCACTATATCGGTTGGGAGCAAAATAACCCTAGCCCTGATACCCCGTAGACAAATTACTGGAAGCCACTTAAAATATTATATCATTAAATAAGCCTTTCTCGTATAAACTTCACTCCCTACTCCTCCTCGTTCTCAGTCACAATCCGGGCCTCGATAATCGACATATCGTCTATCGGCTTATCCTGCGAGTCCGTCTTGACAAGACCCATCCTTTGTACGATTCTCATTCCAGACGTAACCCTTCCGAAGATGGTATGCTTTCCGTCTAGCCATGGCGTTGGTGCGAGTGTTATGAAGCTGTTTCCTGTGGGATTAGCACAGCTATGGGACAGAGATCGGGGAGAGGGGGTATGTACAATTGAGAACCGTTGGTATTAGGGCCTGAGTTTGCCATTGAGAGAATACCGGCACCAGTGTGCTTCAAGTTAGGATGTATCTCACTGTTTCAACATTGCCTGCTCGTTAGTAAAACAGCCCCCCCTCCTTCTCTAAGAGCTCTTAAACTTGGCTTACTCATCAAACTTGCCCCCATAGATCGATGAACCTCCTCGCCCTGTTCCTGTAGGATCCCCACCTTGGATCATGAAATCGGGAATAATCCGGTGGAACTATGAATTTGTCGTTAGTAACTACATTCCCGGAAAAGGTTAAGAGCACGAACAGGGCATTTATTATAATAACCACGTTTCACCAATCCTTCAAAGTTACGGCATGTCTAGACCCTAATCAGCACTCCACATTATCTCCCGGTGGGCCTACAAACCTTAGGGGCATGGTCGACATAGAGCTCGACAGAGATGCGGCCCTATAAGAGTTTCAGTAAGCTATCTTTCACGGATAAGAGGGGTAATAATAATTAAGTAAGAAAGGGTGAGGAGCCCACCATAGTAGTATCGAGTATAATAGTCGTCGCCATTATCACCAGTCCGTGGTGTTGAAGCAGTGTGTTGACTAAATACATTGCATCGCGGCTCTTAGGGCATCCTCACTCGTACTGAGAGTCACTGTAGAATCTGTCCCGCATATGCATATATTGGGCTTCTGATGACTGCCCCACCATCCACTCACCTTCACCGTGCCTCCGCGTCTGCCGCGACAATGAGTTCAGTTGTCAGTAAGTCAACTGTATTCCCATATTAATGTATCCTCTGGACCTATACCCTTTCATTAAAAGATCCCACCTGCCACTCATTTCCTTGTCTAACACTCAGACCTCCCTATAGATAAATCCAAGAATAAATTCGCCCCTAAAGCGAAAGCTCGTCCTCGCCCTGGGACAGTGGCACCAACTCCCCCAAAGCCTCTAGAAGAGCCCATATCAATATCACAAGAAACCAGAGAAAACACTCCCGCGCTACTCCCTACACTATCTTCTACACAACTTGAAATCGAGACCGCTGAGCCGCCAAGGTCCCATGACGGTGCTCCAGCTTCCTGGGCCATAATTAATACAGGGGGTGAAGAGCCCCGCGCCAATTCAAGACAGCGTAGTGTAGCACCAACTCTCCAGATGGTAAACCCGGAGGAAAACCTCTCAGCAGCTCCGCGCTCTCAAAAGATCCCAAAAATCCGCTCATCTTCGGGAATTCCCAGTATCCGCTCCTCTACTGCCCCCACCCCTACTAGGACTATTACTATATCCGAAGAAGAACCAGAATATCAGCTTCTCCCGAAGTCAAAACCTAGAGCGACAAGGATAAAACCAAAGGGTAAAGGAAAAGCTCTAACAGAGGAGGCCATCCAAGAGGAGGCTACGGAAGTGGTCTTAAGCGCAGATAGTGAGGAGGAATTAGATTCCAGGCCCAAAAAGAAGTCCACTCAGAAGCGGCAAGCTAAATTAACCCTCGGTGGTGAACCGGCTCCGAAACGAAAACCCCAAACCCACAAGAAAAAGGCCACTACAAAAGAGAACGGTGTAGGAAGAGATGGTATAGACCAGGCTAAAGATGGAGCTACTGGTAAAGTTGGTGATGTATATGTACCTAAGAAAAAGAAGAGGACCTCAGTGAAGCTAAGAGCTGACGGGGCTGGTAAACCCCGTGGTCGCCGCCGTGCAGAATCCCCGGAAGATGGAGAATCACAGGAAATTGCCATCAATGTCGTTAAGATGAAAGATTTATGCAAGGACCTAAAGATTGGGAAGAAGTCAAAACGCTTTCTAGAACTACAACAAGCAGATTGGACGAAACTAGCCAAAGAGCAGCAGGATAAACAGGATGCAGAGGAGAGAAGAGCGAATGGAGAAGAGGAAGGCGAACATGAAACAGTAGAAGAGAGGCTAGAGAGGCTGGCAAATGAACGGAATCGAAGAACGTATGTTCTATAATGAGAAAATTCTTCAATAGATATATTAACTAATCCACCCTAGAATGAACGCACCGCAGCTGCGTATTGTCAATGGTCAAATCGTTCTCGATGATGAATCCCTTCAAATTGACCGTCGCGAACGCGATGCAGTTGATGAAGGTGTCATGGAGATCGTTGAAGAGAACCAGAACTCCCGTCGTGTTACCTCTCAAACCTGGAGTAAGCGTGAAAAGGTGGAAAAGTGGGATGTAGCCCAGACAGAAAAGTTCTACGAGGCGCTCTCCATGTTTGGGACAGACTTTGAAATTATATCAAGAATGTTTACGGGGAGAAGTAGACGACAGATGAGGAACAAATTTAATAACGAGGAACGGAAAAACCCCCAGAAGGTCACGGAGGCTTTAAGGACTAGGATTGCCGTTAGTAGGTAATCCTACATTTCTCCTAGGTTTGGATAATGTTGACAGGACCTAAACAGATATCGAAGAATACTCAGTGATGGCTGATCAGGAATTCCAAGACCCCAAAGACCTCGAAGAAGAACTTCAAAAGCTCCGTGAGGAACACGAAGCTGAGGAGGTTGCTGCTGCTGGGCATGCAGTAGTAGCAGAACGTGAAAGACAGGAAGCCGCGAACGCAGCTATGCACGAAGGTGATAACATAGTTGCCGTGGAACAGAGTAGAAAGACGAGAAAAAAGAAGGGTATAAAGGGCATCCTTAGCCCTGGTCAAGAGGAGGTGTTAATGTCTAGGGAAGAGTACGAGGAGCAGCGCGCGATGGAGTTGGCACTGGCCGAGGAGTTTTAATATCTCTCTTTTTTGTATAAAATAAAAAATTGCGGTTAGGTGGGGTATCTAGATTATTTTATAAATTTTACGATACCAATCAAGAGAAACCTTAGGTGGGCTCTATCCCCTCAATCGTAGCAAAATCCTTGGTGACTGGAATAAATAAGCCACAAGTGTTACATACCCCTAGGGGCACCACACATAATTAATAACTTGTGAACTCTTTAAGGTAGTTTCATAACTACTTTAAGTCTTTACCTACCAGTTTCTAGTCTTATTGGAGTTGGTTATGTGATTTTATATTAAAAATAGTTGTATCTTATATAAAAGAGACTGATTTATCCCTGCAATTTTCCGGGTTTTCCGGGTTTTTATATTTTTTTAGTAATACAACATTATGAAAATCTACAAGAGATAGTAAATACAATGATTTCATAGGTAATATTTTTAAGTTGTAGACTACCTGGAAAACATTTGACTGTGCTGTAGTGTATTTGTGTTTTTTAAGTGTGGGTGGCTTACAATTGTATATAAAATCACAACATTTCACCTTAAATTCTGGAAAAAACCACTATTTTAGAAATTTATATCTCTATACAAACCTGTGATAATAACAAACCCTCTTATAATTTACTTAATATTATGTATCACAATGATAATACGTATTTTTATAAGAAAATGATGTCTCATTAAGCTATAGAACAAAGTTATATAGCGAACACTAGTGTTACGCTAGGGTTTGCACCTACAAAAAAGTGGCGATAGACGCCTAACTGTAACGGGGGTACTCCCAGGGGAGTACTGCCGTACCAAAAAAAACCAACAACCTCCCTTTCTGACGAGAAGCTTCAGCAGCGAGGCTTAGAACCGCTCGTCAACACTGAAGGTCGACAGTCCCTAGGCTAAACAGGTATAAGGATTTTTTAAGGGTTGCAAACTAAAGACTTTAAAAGGCTCTGCTTCCCAGGGGAAGGCAAACGTCTTTAGCAAAGAGTATGAGGGTCTCAGAACAACGGTTGTTCGTTGACTAGCAAGAATGATTGTCCGGGGGGAAGGACGGGTTTAAGCTATGATTTTGATTGCGAGCAAGCTGCCAAGAAGCGGGGGAACAATTCCTCCGCACTTGGAAATCAACTGAGTCTAGAGCGCCCCTAAGAACTAGCGGGGTCGATAGACTAGCGACTAAAAAGCGTTGGTTACTAAAAGCTCTGTAACTATTGCTAAAATGGTCCGATTTCAAATCCGATTGCACCTATGGATTCGCAGCACTGTCCCCCATATACCCTCCGAGTTTGGTTCGGTTGGACGAATTTTCCTGACGGTTTTGGGGTTATTTTTGGGGTCCAAAACTTGTCTTTTTGTTAGGGAATCTGCAACTCAGGGGGGCCCCCTCTGCAAACGGCGGGTGGCACAGTGGGGCGCCTCGGGGGTGTTAGAAAACACAGAGTCCCCTAGGTAGGGTAACCCACTGGCGATTCCTGCCGTTGCTTAGATTCCTTTCCCACGTTCCTAGTCCAACCTGGGGACGTGGCGGAGAGGTAATCTTGATCCATAAGGACCTTTAGGGCGAAGCACAAGGCATAGCCCCGTATGGTTCGATTCGTGACGCCGCCAGGTTAATTATCTATTTTGCTGGCGGCCCTAACTACTAAGCATAGCTTTGCTCTCGTTTCATGGCTCTCGGCCTCCCATAAGATTGGCCATCAGCGAAGCTGTTATTATTCCTCCTAGAGGAACAGGAGCTTAACTCTGTTCATGGAGGTAACTGCTTCAGTCTCATTGCACTAGTATCTCCCGTAGCTATAAGCTACAGACGCATTACTCTGGTCTCTGTCGCATACCGACGACGGTGAGCTTCGCTCCGTCCTAGGAGCTCGCCAGCTCGCTTAGGGATCGGGCTATCATAGTAATGACTTTCCTTAGTATCTATTGACCGGAATGGGATAGCTAGTCCTATGCCTCAAGGGAGATCCTTAGGTGTCTCTATATGGAGAGGTACTTGAGACTAGTCATGACGATGGTTAAATCGTCACACTAACTAGCTAGTAAGCACTGATATAGTGTAACATTATGTTTTTCTTGAAACTAATCTAATTTTTATTTATTACTGGACTATATTTGAGCTATAAAGGATTTCACCAAGATCCCAATCAGTGCCAGGATCCCAATCAGTGCCAGGATCCCAATCACCTGAAATATTTTCTGCTCTGAAAACCTCCATATAAACTAAAAGAGACAGAAGTAAGTATGATAATTATTAGACAAATAATTCAAGAGGTTTTTAGCTAGTTAGGAAGTCTATAAGTTTTGAGCCCCAATGGAAGACTAGTTTAGAAGCCTAAAAAAGGCCTGATTTTGAAGATTTTTAGACTATACTATTATAAAAAGTAGAATCAAATAATAGGTAAAAAACAATAGACTAAGTGTATGACAGAGATAGATATAACTAAAGAACAAACTTGATTGATACCTAGGAAAAGACGCAGGAGAAGCCTGCTTATATAGTTACAAAACCGCTAACATAGAAAAACATTCCGTAATCCCAATACAAAGTAAAAGCCAATCCGTTACCATACAATTCTTCCGATGCTCGGATAGAATTTCCTTCCGTCGGTTATACTATTCCCCCGCTTGGTTACCCTACCGGACCATCCGGGATTCTATTCCTCCGGTGTTGCCACACCCTGTATTCGCGACACTTAACTTCACAGAGTGTCACTCATTCCAACAATAGGTAATGCCCAAGTAAATTAATAAAGTATTAGAAATTACAGATATATAGTTAAAGAGTGCACTTTGAGCATAGTGGGGTATGGGTAATATTTTTTCATGTCATCAGCATACTTGAAGGTTTCCCTCTGACGCCTCTGATGCCTCTGATTCACGGGATACAGTTGGCGGAATTCGACAATCAGGAGACGGGGTTTGTTTCAGAGACACTCGGCTAGCTGTCAGAGCGCTCAGGAGAGCTCCGGAGGCTCCCATAGTTGTCTCCGGAGACGTCAAGTGACGTCAGGTGACTCTATAGCAGTCTTTGGGGGGGCCTTACTAGTCACGCTGGTAGTTACGCTGGTAGTCACAGCTCGGAGTCATCAAAAATTTATTTATTTTACTATGTACATTTTCTAGTCTATATACAAAATACTGCTGCTTTACCCCCCACCTGCTCTCCTGCCTGCCTGCCTGCTTACCTGCTTGCCTGTGTAACACAATCACACACTAGTTTAGTGCAAGCGCTGCTCGGTACTAATCTAGTGGATGAATTGCGGTAGGGGGAGGTTTCAGGCTAAGACTAGTAGCTATCTCAAAGAGATTGACTAACTAGACTAAACTCGGTAGGCTAATATACTGATATGAACTAAAGGTAGCCGGTCAATTGCATATATTGATAACTAACTTAGGTAGCTGAATCCTGCCAACCCAAAACTAGCTAGATACGACAGGTTTTATACTAAAACAAAAACATACATAAACTAGCCGGGGCATTCCATGCTTTGGTCCAAAAACAAATAAACAGTAATCAAAAATAACCTGGCACAACCATTCCTCCATTTCTGTCATGTTCCTCCGATCCCGGTACCCTAATCTCCGATCCATGCCAGGATCAAAACACTAAAAAAAATACTAATCATCCCAATCCGGTACCAACCCGGTACAATAATTGCTCCACTTCCGGCGGGGTTCCCAAACATAGTAAACTAGATCCAAAGAAACTGTAACGGGAACACTCCCAGGGGAGTGCGGCCGTACCAAAAAAAAACCAACAACCTTCCTTTCTGACGAGAAGCTTCAGCAGCGAGGCTTAGAACCGCTCGTCAACACGGAAGGTCGACAGTCCCTAGGCTATACAGGTATAAGGATTTTTAAGGGTTGCAAACTAAAGACTTTAAAAGGCTCTGCTTCCCAGGGGAAGACAAACGTCTTTAGCAAAGAGTATGAGGGTCTCTGAACAACGGTTGTTCGTTGACTAGCAAGAATGGTTGTCCTGGGGGAAGGACGGGTTTAAGCTATGAATTTGATTGCGAGCAGGCTGCCAAGAAGCGGGGAACAATTCCTCCGTGCTTGGAAATCAACTGAGTCTAGAGCGCCCCTAAGAACTAGCGGGGTCGATAGACTAGCAACTAAAAAGCTTTCACGGACACAAGGAGGATAACAGGCGACAACTCATGCACGCGAGGATAAAAGGGTGAGTCGTAGCGACGACTCATGCGCGCAAGGATAACAGGGTGAGTCGTAGCGACGACTCATGCACGCGAGGGAAATAGGAAGGAGGGGATGGGGAGTTTTAGGGTATAAATAGGGAGCCCCGCTTCCCTCTTGTAATAGTTTTTCTTCTCTCTTTACGCAACGTCTTCTCAGTTAGATTCAATAGAAACTTTCTCTTCTCGCTGCCTCTCTGCTGTTATATCGCTTCGCGATCGCTGCATCCACTTTGTTACTTCACAAACCTTTGGTATTTTGCTTGTAACGGATAGTTACCTTGCCATCGAGTTAGTTGTATCTTGTGGTTACGTTGTCCCTACGCTGCCCCCTTGAAATTACGTTGCGTCGTCCACCACACCATACAACATACACTCACCATGACCACCCCAGAATTCAGTTTTCCCCCAACTCTTACAGAGTTCGAGGCACAACTCGCCGACGCCCCCACCCTATACGCCAATCTGAAAGAAGCATTTGAGGGCCTCATCGCACAAAGAAACGAAGCAATCAGGGGCTACCAGGGCTCCCAGGCCGCTCTCCAACAGTCCATGGACGCGTACGACCGCCTGGAAAAAGAGAAGTCAGACGGCCCGATCAAAGAAACACAAGAAACTCCCTTACCACCGCCCATGACCACTCCAACTACATCCCATCGGTCAGAAAAAATGCCAGACCCTGCCCCCTTCAACGGGGACCGAACGAAACTTCCCAACTTCCTTGCCATGATGAGAGTCAAGCTGGTAGGAAATGCCGACCGGTTCGCCAGCGAAGAAGCCAAGGTGATGTATATCATCAGCAGGCTGGAAGGAAAGGCAATGGACCAAATCGAACCTCTTCTCGCAGACACCACGACACCCTTCACCACCACCACCGCGATGTACAAATACCTCCAGGAATCCTTCGGCGACCCAGATCCACACGGCACAGCTCAGGAAGAACTCAGGACCCTAACACAAGGCAAGCGAGACTTCGCGGCCTTCTACTCAGACTTTCTCCGTATCATGGGGAAACTCAAATACGACGACACAGCCAAAAAGGATGCTCTACGAACCCGCCTCTCCGACGCCATGAAAGATGCCTTGGTGGTCACCCCAGTTAAAGAACAATACGATGATTTTGTTAAAGATCTGATGGCCCTAGACGGCAGGGTAAGGGCTAGACAACAGGAAAAGAAAGGAGGAACCCCCCGCAATGACATAGGACAATTCTCGGCCCCCGCACCTTACGTTCCACACCCGTCTCACTCCCCCGGCGGATACACCCCTATGGATCTCTCAGCCTTTCAGGCTCGCCCCCAATTTTCTTCCCGCCCCCCACTAGAACAAAGATACGTCTTCGTAAATGGCTCCAGACGCACCTCCCCCGCTGAAAAACAATGGAGGAGGGACAACAATCGTTGTGGTTACTGTGCAGCCCCCGATCACGTATACGCCAACTGCCCACAAGGCAAACAGCTCCAGAAACCTCCGGTTATGAGGGGAGCAGCTCTTTCCGCCCCGAGCGGACCAATTCAACAGGCCGGCGCGCCTCCATCTCCTTTGTCTAACAATCCATTTCGTTCAGCTAATAATTCTTCTGTTTCTTCTCCTTCCTCTTCTTCGGTTCAGGGTTTTCATCAGTCCTAGAGCAGCCAGGTGGCTCTACTCTAGGACCGTCTAAGGTTTCTACAATTTCTGCGTTTTCTATTTCAGGGTTTTCAGTGTCAGACATCAATGTGGAGGACAAATTGGATGGGGATCATTTGGTCATTTCGTGTACTCTTTCGAATAATACAAAAACTATCCAAACTCATGCATTGATTGACACTGGAGCTTCGGGATTCGCTTTTATCGATGAAACCTTCGCGCGCCACCATCAGTTATCATTAACACCTCTGAAAACTCCTAGGGAGTTAGAGGTTATCGACGGACGACCAGTATCCTCTGGCCAAATCACGCATCTTGCACATCTAGGCCTCTCAGTTAAGTCACACAGAGAGCACGCTCCATTTTTCGTAACAACTTTAGGGCAATATCCTCTAGTTTTGGGCATCCCCTGGCTCAAACACCACGATGTATCACTCCGATTCAAACATAACTACATTAAGTTTGGATCGGAATTTTGCAAAAAGAACTGCACCTCCTCTCACGTTCCCGTCGTATCCCCAGGCATTCCCCCACCAGATAAGACAAAAATTCACCTCATAGGCTCCGCCGCCTTCTGCCGACTGTCCCGAAAGAAAAACGTTCAGGTGTTCTCACTGTCCCTTTACGAAATTAACAAAGTAATAGACAATAAGACCACCAAAGAAGAATGGAGGCAACGAATTCCGGTGGAGTATCACGAATACCTGGACATGTTTGACGAAAAGCTCTCAAGAAATTTACCCCCTCAACGACCCTACGATCACAAAATTCCTCTGAAAGAAGGAAGGGAACCACCATTTGGACCACTGTATGGCATGACAAGGGAAGAACTTATAGTTCTTAAGGAATACATCGAAGACAACATGGCCAAAGGGTTTATCAGAGATAGCTCCTCCCCTGCAGGATCACCAGTGCTGTTTGTTAAAAAATCCGATGGATCACTTCGTCTCTGTGTCGACTATCGGGGGCTTAACGAGGTAACAATAAAAAACCGATATCCACTTCCCCTCATTCGGGAAACGCTGGACAGACTCGCCAAGGCCAAATGGTACACCAAACTAGACCTCCGTATGGGCTACAACCAGATAAGGATGGCCCTAGGAGAGGAATGGAAAACGGCATTTAGGACAAGGTACGGGCATTACGAGTACACGGTTATGCCCTTTGGCCTCACTAACGCTCCTGCCACATTTCAACACTTTGTGAACGACTGCCTGAGAGAATACCTGGACCAATTTTGCACCGCCTATCTAGACGACATCCTTATTTATAGCAACACCCTCGAAGAACATAAGGTTCACGTTAAGAAAGTTCTGCAAACACTAAGCGAAAACGGAGTACTGCTAAAACCGGAAAAGTGCGAATTTCACTGCCAAAAAACAACGTACTTAGGGCTCATTATTTCCCCCGAAGGAATTAGCATGGACACAAAAAAGGTATCTGCAGTCATGGATTGGACCCGGCCTAAACATCTTAAGGATCTCCAAGCCTTTTTAGGCTTCGCCAACTTTTACCGAAGGTTCATCAAAGACTTCTCTAAACTAGCCGCCCCTCTCACGGCATTGTCGAAAAAGGAACCAGGGACCAAAGAACACGTACCCTTTGTTTGGACAGCAACCCACCAATTCGCCTTTGACACGCTAAAAACAGCCTTCACTTCAGCACCGGTACTAATGCACTTTGACCCGGAGAAACCTATCATGGTGGAAACAGACGCCTCTGATTACGTGTCCGCAGGAGTGTTATCTCAAAAAGACGACCAAGGAATCCTACACCCAGTAGCATTCTTTTCCAAGAAACACTCCCCAGCTGAATGCAATTACGAGATTTACGATAAGGAACTGTTGGCCATTATTAGAAGCTTTGAAGAATGGAGACCAGAATTGGAGGGAGCCGCCTTCCCCATCGCCGTCATCTCGGATCATAAGAACTTGGAATATTTTATGACCACCAAGAATCTTAACAGGAGACAGGCACGATGGGCCGAATACTTATCCCGTTTTAATTTCGTTATCACCTATCGACCAGGCAAACAAGGAGGAAAACCAGACGCATTGACAAGGAGATCAGGAGACCTCCCTGAAGAGGGGGATGAAAGAATCCAACATCAGAGTCAGACAGTGCTGAAAAAGGAGAATTTGGATCCCAAGTTAAGTTTGTTGGCGGGTACTTTGATAAACGAACCCGCTGAAATGACTGTCACTCTTACAAAATTGATACAAGAAGCACTAGAAGCTGACCCATTCCCACAAAAGGTTCTAGATATGTTGAACAGGAACGAAAAGAAATCAGCAGAGATTTCTCTAGGCGAGTGCACCAACGTCAACGGACTACTTCACTATCGCGGACTATTGTATATTCCCAATTACGATCCCCTTCGCTTGCAGATTCTTAAGGAACACCACGACGCACCGGCAGCAGGACATCCAGGCAGGGAAAAGACCTTCGAAATGATCAGTCGACATTACTTCTGGCCAAAGATGCGCGAGTACATTGGACGCTACACCAGGAACTGTCACATCTGCCAAAGAAGCAAGCCGAGCACACACGGTAAATACGGTGTCCTCCGCCCCTTACCCATCCCAGAGCAGCCATGGCAAGAAATATCAATGGACTTCGTCACCGGTCTACCAGAAAGCAACGGGTTCGATGCCATACTAGTGGTAGTGGACAGACTTTCAAAGATGCGCCACTTTATCCCCTGCCACACCACGACGGACGCCAATCAGGTAGCCAAACTTTATTTACACCAGGTCTGGAAACTACATGGAATACCCACACATATCACCTCGGATAGGGGCACCCAGTTCACAGCCAAATTCTGGAAGGCCTTATGCAAACACCTGAAAATCGAAGCTCGTATGTCAACCGCCTACCACCCGGAAACAGATGGCCAGACCGAAAGGACGAACGCCATTATGGAACAATACCTTCGCGCCTACGTCTCCTATCAACAGGACGATTGGAGCGAATGGCTACCCATGGCGGAATTCGCAGCCAATAATCAAGTTTCGGAAACCACTAAAACAACCCCCTTTTTTGCCAACTATGGGTTTCACCCCCGGTTCCAAACTAGTCTCACCCCGCAAGGGCGAACCCCCCCCGAGCTAGATGCCAAAAGCTTTGCCTCCCGAATGGTGGAACTTCACGGGTGGCTAAGAACACAAATGAGGACGGCCCAAGACAAACAGGAACAATATGTTAACGCACACCGTACCCCTGCCCCCCGGTATCAAGTAGGAGATGAGGTTTTCGTTTCCTTAAGAAACATTCGAACAACAAGGAATTCCAGGAAACTCGATTGGAAGAAAGCCGGCCCCTACCCCATAAAAAGGATTGTTAGCCCCTACGCCTACGAGATAGAACTCCCCCCCACCATGCCCAATCACCCGGTATTTCATGTGTCACTTTTAGAACCTACGGCCACCGACCCACTACCAGGACAGATACAGTCACCCCCGCCACCCGTTATTACTCGAGGGGAACAGGAGTGGGAAGTGGAAGAGATTTTGGACTCTAAGGTGGTCCGAGGCACCCCCAGTTACTACGTGAAATGGACCGGTTACCAGCAACCCTCTTGGGAACCTGCGGACTATCACGAGGAAACAGCAGCGGTAGATATTTTTCATCAGCAATACCCCGGAAAACCAGGACCATGGGACTCGACACCTCGCAGGAGCTCGCGACTAAAAGGGGGGGCTACTTTCACGGACACAAGGAGGATAACAGGCGACAACTCATGCACGCGAGGATAAAAGGGTGAGTCGTAGCGACGACTCATGCGCGCAAGGATAACAGGGTGAGTCGTAGCGACGACTCACGCACGCAAGGATAAAAAAGGAAGGAAGGAAGGGGGGAATTAGGGTATAAATAGGGAGCTTCGCTCCCCTCTTGTAGATGGTTTTCTTCTTCTTTCTTTACGCAACGTCTTCTCAGTTAGCTTTAATAAGAACTTTCTTCTTTCGCTGCCTCTCTGCTGTTTCATCGCTTCGCGATCGCTGAACCCACTACGATTACTTCACAAACCCTTGGTATTTTGCTTGTAACGGATAGTTACCTTGCCATTGAGTTAGTTGTATCTTGTGGTTACGTTGTCCCTACGCTGCCCCCTTGAAAAAAGCGTTGGTTACTAAAAGCTCTGTAACTTTTGCTAAAATGGTCCGATTTCAAATCTGATTGCACCTATGGATTCGCAGCACTGTCCCCCATATACCCTCCGAGTTTGGTTCGGTTGGACGAATTTTCCTGACGGTTTTGGGGTTATTTTTGGGGTCCAAAACTTGTCTTTTTGTTAGGGAATCTGCAACTCAGGGGGGCCCCTTCTGCAAACGGCGGGTGGCACAGTGGGGCGCCTCGCGGGTGTTAGAAAACACAGAGTCCCCTAGGTAGGGTAACCCACTGGTGATTCCTGCCGTTGCTTAGATTCCCTTCCCACGTTCCTAGTCCAACCTGGGGACG
The DNA here is from genome assembly GCA_033030425.1 of Verpa conica. Lineage (NCBI taxonomy): Eukaryota > Fungi > Ascomycota > Pezizomycetes > Pezizales > Morchellaceae > Verpa > Verpa conica. The sequence goes on from JAUFSD010000004.1 coordinate 970,133, forward strand.
TGGCGGAGAGGTAATCTTGATCCATAAGGACCTTAGGGCGAAGCACAAGGCGTAGCCCCGTATGGTTCGATTCGTGACGCCACCAGGTTAATTATTATTTTTGCTGGCGGCCCTAACTACTAAGCATAGCTTTGCTCTCATCTCATGGCTCTTGGCCTCCCATAAGATTGGCCATTAGTGAAGCCGTTGTTATTCCTCCTAGAGGAACAGGAGCTTAACTCTGTTCATGGAGGCAACTGCTTCAGTCTCATTGCACTAGTATCTTCCGTAGCTATAAGCTACAGACGCATTACTCTGGTCTCTGTCGCATACCGATGACGGTGAGCTTCGCTCCGTCCTAGGGGCTTGCCAGCTCGCTTAGGAATCGGGCTATCATAGTAATGACTTTCCTTAGTATCTATTGACCGGAATAGGATAGCTAGTCCTATCCCTCAAGGGAGATCCTTAGGTGTCTCTATATGGAGAGGTACTTAAGACTAGTCATGACGATGGTTAAATCGTCACAGAAACAATAAAGAAATCCCAAAGTGGTTAGTGCCATAACCGCATCCAGAACAAGTAAAACAAAGAACAAAGTAACACAGCAGGGTGTAACGGGGGCACTCCCAGGGGAGTACTGCCGTACCAAAAAAAACCAACAACCTTCCCTTCTGACGAGAAGCTTCAGCAGCGAGACTTAGAACCGCTCGTCAACACGGAAGGTCGACAGTCCCTAGGCAAAACAGGAATAAGGATTTTTAAGGGTTGCAAACTAAAGACTTTAAAAGGCTCTGCTTCCCAGGGGAAGACAAACGTCTTTAGCGAAGAGTATGAGGGTCTCTGAACAACGGTTGTTCGTTGACTAGCAAGAATGATTGTCCTGGGGGGAAGGACGGGTTTAAGCTATGATTTTGATTGCGAGCAAGCTGCCAAGAAGCGGGGGAACAATTCCTCCGTGCTTGGAAATCAACTGAGTCTAGAGCGCCCCTAAGAACTAGCGGGGTCGATAGACTAGCGACTAAAAAGCGTTGGTTACTAAAAACTCTGTAACTATTGCTAAAATGGTCCGATTTCAAATCCGATTGCACCTATGGATTCGCAGCACTGTCCCCCATATACCCTCCGAGTTTGGTTTGGTTGGACGAATTTTCCTGACGGTTTTGGGGTTATTTTTGGGGTCCAAAACTTGTCTTTTTGTTAGGGAATCAGCAACTCAGGGGGGCCCCCTCTGCAAACGGCGGGTGGCACAGTGGGGCGCCTCGCGGGTGTTAGAAAACACAGAGTCCCCTAGGCAGGGTAACCCACTGGTGATTCCTGCCGTTGCTTAGATTCCTTTCCCACGTTCCTAGTCCAACCTGGGGACGTGGCGGAGAGGTAATCTTGATCCATAAGGACCTTAGGGCGAAGCACAAGGCATAGCCCCGTATGGTTCGATTCGTGACGCCGCCAGGTTAATTATTATTTTTGCTGGCGGCCCTAACTACTAAGCATAGCTTTGCTCTTGTCTCACGGCTCTCGGCCTCCCATAAGGTTGGCCATCAGCGAAGCCGTTGTTATTCCTCCTAGAGGAACAGGAGCTTAACTCTGTTCATGGAGGCAACTGCTTCAGTCTCATTGCACTAGTATCTCCCGTAGCTATACGCTATAGACGCATTACTCTGGTCTCTGTCGCATACCGACGACGGTGAGCTTCGCTCCGTCCTAGGAGCTCGCCAGCTCGCTTAGGGGTCGGGCTATCATAGTAATGACTTTCCTTAGTATCTATTGACCGAAATAGGATAGCTAGTCCTATCCCTCAAGGGAGATCCTCGGGCGTCTCTATGTGGAGAGGTACTTGAGACTAGTCATGACGATGGTTAGATCGTCACACAGGGGCGGTTACAGCCTGCTTGCTTGCTTGCTGCCTGCTGTCGCACTAGAAGTCGTCTGGGGGTCATGTCGAGGCGTAGGACACAAGATGTTCGTACCGTCACGGGTAGGTTGTTCACTTAGTGGCCCGAAGGCTGCTGGGGGCTTGCTGGGGATGCTGGAGGCTTGCTGGAGGTCTTGGGAGGGGTCTTGCTACAGCTATTGCGCTGGGGGTCTCTGGAGGTCACGTCAACACGTCGGACAAGGAGGGGTTCATACCTCGATGGGTAGGTTATTTGCTTGGTAGCCCGGAGGCTGCTGGAGCCTTGCTGGAGGTCCTAGGGGGTCCTGCTGCTGCTGTCACGCTGGAGGTCCTCTGGGGGTCACATTGACGCGTCGGACACGGGGTGTTTGTACCAATTCGAGTATGCTGTTTGCTTGGTGGCCTGGGGCTACTACCAAAGGCAGGCAGACTTTGCTGGTGGAGGTTCTCATGATTCTGAATAGGTTGTTAGCTCTATAATAGACTGCTTGTAGGTGGGGGGGGTAGGAGGCATGGAGGCACGGAGTTGCTGCAGGTACGCGAGACTGTGGAGACTTAGAGAATTTTGGCAAGAGATATAGGGGTTGTGATGGGTGCAGGCCGGGTAACCGTTTAAGGACTTAGTAAATTTTAGCAAGATGCAGGTGTTTTTCGGAATAAATAACCCCCCAAAGCTCCGATAGTTACTATCAGTGCTTTAGAGGCTGCCGTCAGAGCTTTTAGGACTTCGTCAGACAAAGCTGCAGTAAAAAGTATTTTAGAGTTTTGGGTGCTCCAGGAGACTCCACCGGATACTTCAGAAGACCCGACTAAAGTATCTGAAGCCTTCCGGGAGACGTCAGGAGACATCATAAGACTGGAGCTCCTAAAAGTTCTATCAAGACTGTGTAGATGCATCTGATGTACAATTTTCTAAGCCTGTATCCTGACACAGTGCTTGTCCCTCCTGATACAAATTTTAGTTTGCTGATGTCCTTCTACATGTAACTATAGACGTCTTGTTCTGTGAGGCATATCTTTACATGAGTAATGATAACCATAATCCTACAAAGTATGAAACGATACATGAAACAAGGAGTTAGACAAGGCAGACTAGGAAATAGATGTTCTTGACATCTTCTATCCAAGAAGTTTATCGAAGAAACATTGTCGGCGCTGAAGCCCTTATTGATTTCTAATAGTTTCATTGAAACTGTGATGAATCTCCGCCGTCCGCCAAGTCACCTAGGCATCCTTCTAGCCCCGCCGTTACACCAACGCACTCACAAAAGAGTTAGTAAACAAAAATGAAAAAAACAAAAACGCTACCACAGCTAATTATCAGTGCCAACCTTGAAGGAACACTCCTCATATTCCTCTTCTCTTAGTAGCTATTCTAAAATGTATCTAAATTAAGTTATGCCACTGCCCTTTCGACTTTTTCCACCGCTCCTACTAGTCGCTTTTACCTACCTCTACTAAGTCAGCACCAACACTTCCCGCTATGCTTGGCAAGTATTCTTGTTGTTTGTCACGATTGTTTGTTTATACCAGGGTCGGAAGTCTGCTATTAATTTAAACAATCCGTACCCATCTGGTTTGGTGTCTCCGGACGAGGCGTTTGAACTGTCGTTCGCATTTGTTGCCTTGATGCTTAAATGTGAGTGTAAGCCATAGTTCCATGGTTGCGTTTTGACCTCTTAAAATATAGTCCTGATACAGATGCCATTAATACTTTCTAAACTGTCTAAATATTCCGAGGAATACCTCTATTCAGTCTTATTGAATGAATAATGATTAAATATATACAGAATTTAGGACTAAATCATTGCGTTTGTACGGAAATCAGTTATCGTCATGACTTCGTGACCTTATATTCTTACATAGCTCTCACTAAACTAAAAATTCTATTTTTAAGTTTACAATCCCAAAATTAATATCAATATTTTCCCTTGTCTCTATTCTCGATATCTTCAGTCTTCGCTAATGAAATATCCGGCATGGAATCCAACACTCCCCTCATAAGTTTCAAGAACCTTTCACCTACCTCTGAGGCTGGGGTAGACTGTGAGCTGTCCGTAACTACTCTATTTTTATCATAGGTAGTTAATTCTGTAGATCTTTCCTGACTCGGGTGGATAATTCCTCGTACGTATATATCACAATGACGCCGAGTCTTTACGGTGATTTAAAGTAAATAGTTATTCAATTCCAGGGTATGAACAATTCCCGTACACGCTACTTTTCTACATCCCCTACAGCACATAATTAGCCGTCAAACCGACTCACTCTTCCAATTAACTCTTAAAGACATCCTTATCCCCTTCCAAGTCCAGTTTTGTCTCTTCAGGTGATGGTACATGATACTGTTTTTGATCATCATCGTCTTTGATAATAGGGGTGTAGGGCCTCGTACTTTGTTCAAGCCAGCTCCGCCTCGATGGAACCACCCAAGCTGCACCATCCACCACGTGAATTTTCCAGCCCAAATCACACAACCAAAGCTGCTCAATTCTAGCTTGATAGTAAGAGTATGACTTCCCTATCACCATCTTAAGCATTGGCCTATCACTACTCCTAGCCCTCATGTAGTTATAACGAACCAAGTCATAGTAAGTAGGAACATCTGTCAGAAATAACTCGTCCTTAGTTTTCGACTTTTCTCCGCATAAGGCGTCAAAGATATCTACGAGTCTGGCACTCCCACAAACTATATGGGCCGTATGACCTATCTCTGGGTGCTCTTGATTCTCCCACTTTCTTTTAAGGTCCTCAGAGTAGAGCTCGAGGTTCCAGTATACTTTGACGACCTGATGATAGTGGCTCTTGGGTTGATGGCAGAATGTCCAGTCTGAAACCCCCCCCCCAGCTAGTAGCAGAGCCATGAGAGATTTATGCATCCCCAAAGTGACTTGAATAAGCTCCTCTGAAAAGAAAGGGTGTGAGACCGACTTTATAGCCATCGGTAGCGGAGCCCCTTCAAGTCCCTCTGTAGCCAGAATTGGGTCATAAAACCACTGCCCAAGGCCACTTGAGACAATAAAGACATACTGGCAGCCTAAGTCAACAAACTCGACAACAAAGTCTGTCAGAAAGGCCGTCTTCGGACGTTTCATGTAGAATAAAGGCTCTTGATAAGATTTCTGTGCTATTTGTTGATCCTCCCATAACTTTTGAATCTTTGGATCTGCTGCTTGCTCTTCGTTCTTGGCTCCAACCATAACAAGTTCAAGCTTTGAGAGGTCTTTGGGAGAGTGGCGTACCCGATAATGCATTTTGCCTTAGGAGATAACTCAAGCGAAAGAATTAGTTGTAAGCTTAGTAGTATTGCTTACTGTAGAAGGCTGCCGAGAGAAAAAAACAGGATGGAGTAGTTAAGGGTGTTTGATCGTTCTCTAATCTGGGATAGAAAATGGGGTGACTATATAGTAGGACAAGGCCAGATATCTCAAACTTTAACACTGTCACTGAAATACCTCATGATATCACCGGCAAATCTATTTTTATCGTGTAGTATAAATCATGACTAAAATTGAACCTAGTAAAATCGGCCGTTGGAAAAACAGCGGTAGAACTGAGGACGAGGACTTGCGTAGCAAAATACATAGGTTTTCGGCGCTGGCTTTACCCCCAGCTTATTTTGACTCTAAGGCCTTTAATTTATATATTATTAACTAAAATTATGTAGCCTTGAGGTTCACAACTGGTGCATGTATATAGGGTGGAGGGAGGTGATGCATAATTCGGCTTGTGACCTTTTAGGTAAATGAGGACAGCTCCTTTACAACATCAAAATGAAGGGGGGTTCTGATAAAAAAATTTCCCTATGAATACAAAGGACTTTTATATAAGGCTCATAGTTCTTATCTTTTCAATAATCAGCTACAAGAAGTGTTGAAAAAATAAAGGTGGTTGCCATAAGCGATAGGTGATGGGTTCTGGGCCCCAGTGTATAAAACCCCCAAGCGCAGATATCAGTCACCTAAACCTAGGGCAATCTACACCTTGATTATTTTGTATTATAGAGATGCCATAACCCGAGTAATAGGTTGTGGAGTAGTCTAGTATTTGGTGAAGTGATATTAAATCTTAGTAATTACATGTAGTGAAGTAAGTTTTCTCCCTATATACTGGAACGGGAAAACTATTAATCCGTCCAACCTCACCGCACCCAAAAAACGACCTCCATAACCCCCACAAGTCAACTCATCAAAAACTAAACCATTCAACAGCCTTACCCCTAAAATGGGTAAAAAGAAGAACCACAAGCCCCCCCCCAAAAAGAATGCCAAATCAGTGCACAAGATATTTACGCGCACGCCTGGGAACCTCCGCAAACATACACTCCAGAAGACTAAAATTACGCTACAGCAGCAGAAACAACAGAAGTCACAAGAATCAATAATTCCGTATATTCCATCTTCAAGAATCCTCCTTTTTGGCGAAGGCGACTTCTCCTTCTCCGTGTCATTGCTTACGCATCACCTGCTGCCGGCCATCAACACAAGCGATAACGATGCCGAAAATACTGAGACTGTCCTCGATGACAACGGTGAGGGTACAGGGGGAAATGATATTATAAATCTCACAGCAACAAGTTATGACACAGATACCATACTACTGGAGAAGTATCCACAGTCCTCAGCCAACGTAAAGCTGCTACGGGACCACAGTGTAACAGTACTCCATGGAGTCGATGCAACAAACTTCGAGAAATTACCGAAAGTGCTACGGAGGCAGCGGGGGGGGTTTGATGTGGTGGGGTTTATGTTTCCACACGTCGGGGGTCTATCGACAGATGTGGGGAGACAGGTCAAGAGTAATCAGGGTGAGTGGATTATTTCTTAATGGACTGGTTACGTATTTGGTTACTAACTGACTTCTAGAGCTACTATACGGCTTTTTCAAGTGTTCAGCTTCTCTGCTCTGCTCAACAGGCACTGTAGTTGTTACATTATTTGAAGGCACTCCGTATGGCCTCTGGGATGTGAAATCTCTTGCAAAATCTGCTGGTTTTAAGACTCGGCGGTCCTTCAGGTTCCAAAGCGAAGCATACCCAGGTTACCGACATGCCAGGACTTTAGGTAACGTCGAAGGCGGCGGGGCCGCATGGAAAGGAGAAGGGCGGAAAGCAAGAACATACATTTTTGAACTGATTGAGGATAAGGTCTATAGTGGAGAAAAAACAGGTGCAAACACCATCAAGGTAAAGCGGGTAAAGAAGACAACGAAGAGAGAGAGGAGATTCCAGGACGAGAGCTCAGGTGAAGAGGGTAATAAATAGCCTGGGTGATTGAGAGTTTTAATTGAATTTGGTCTCAAACTATGAAAAAACAATAAAAGCCATAAAACGCTAGAATGATATTCAGACACGACCTAGGTACGCCAACTACTCAGTGAAATACCGGGGAAAGAAGGAAATAAACAAAAAATGTGCGCTGTTTCATCAAATCTTTAAATTTAAAATACATCCTCGTTATCCAACAGGTCCATACAATTACATGATAAATACTTTCCTTAATGTGTCATAATCCCACTCATCGCCCGTCGTTGGGTCTCTTATCCTTCCTACAGGTAATCCCAATTTCACTGCAAGCTCTTCCAACTTCTCTCGCCCATAAATTCTGCCATTAGGCAAGACGACGGGGTCCGGTTCAACAGAAGATCGGACATGGTGGGCGTACGGAACGTTTCTGGCTAAATCGTTGAGCTCTGTAGAGCAGATCGGACAAAGAGACGTTGTGGAGCTGGCAGTGTTACTTGAGGAAGATGCGATAGAGGAGTGACAGGAGGGGGTTTTGAGAGCAGATAGACCTGCTGATAGAGCGATATGGAGTAGTGGACGGGGAGGGAGGCCATATAAACTGTGGTGGGTGTTTACGAATGTCGTTGCGAGGAACTCCCAGCGCCTAGAAGAATACATATCCTATACTTGTTAACTGCAGAACAGCTCTCTGTAAAAGATAAGTATACTCACCTTGTACGGTTGGCATGTTGTAGTCGGCATGAATGCAAGAAGGGCAGCTGCTTGTGTGATGTCGGCTAGATGTTTTTCTGCTTGGGGCGCGAGGAATTTCCTCGAGTACGCTGTAGCATCTTTATGACGGCTATCCCGAACGAGCTCGATAAACTGCTGTAGTCGGAGCTCGAATTCAAGAGTACTCTGTGAATGCTGTTAGTAAAAGCTCGTAAAGATAGCACTATAGCCAGGGCTCCTACATTCATCTTCTTGAGGGATGTCTTGTTCTCTCCACACCAAGCCAAGCACTCCATAGTACTTCCTCTACGAAGGCTCGCCTCGACCTTGGAACACTGGATAAACACGTCAACATCGACCAAGTCCTATTTTCCCCACGACACACATAGTTAGCCTAAAATCTGCTCGAGTAATAGCAGTGACATACCTGAATGCCCTTCTCCTCTGCCAACTGCCTTGCACTCTCCCCATACCCACTCCTTAATAAAAAGTCCACGAGCAATCTATCTAGTCTCGTCCTACTCCATCTATCATACCCCTCATCTACCAAACTCGGAATATGATATAGGTCCTGTAGATGCGCGATCCTTTTTCTCGAGTGCTCGTGTAGTGTCTTCTCGTCTTCATGTAGGTTCTGCAGCTTACGTTTGAAACCCTGCATGCGGTTAATCATGCTGTCCAGGGAAGCTAGCGAGTCCTCTGGGGATGCTCCAGAAAGTGCGTCATTGGCAGCTGTTTTTATTCCGTCTTTAAGTTCTTTTTGTTCACGATCAAAATAGCGTTGTGCGGTCTTGAAGTTCTTGCGGAGGAGTTCATGGGGAAGACGGAGGAGTGGTTGATCCTAGCATAGGTACGTCAGTTTCCCCAGGCTATAGGCTAAGGTGGAGCTTACAAGTAGGAGATGGCTCTCTGCATTTAGCTTTATCGTTGACATTGACATGATGGCTTGATGAGGGCAAGGGTTCTACTTCTGTGCTTGGTCTCTCACCTCAATGTAAACGGGTGGGTGATTATGATTACGGAGGACGTGGTATGTAGGTGTATATAATTCTTGGGCAAACGTGTGAGTGGTAAAACGCGGACATAAGTAGCTGCCCCCCACTCGCCCCACTCGCTCCCTCCACCCCGTATTGTTGTATAGTACTACTCATTTGAGAGACTCCAGCCATGAGCTGCGTGCATCATGGCACAACCGATCCCTGCACACCGAGCTGGCCAACCAACCATGAAACTCCCGTGCCTACCCAACCAACCATAACGGATATACCATGTAATTGTTTATCCCAGTGGGTCATGCACGATCACAAATAAGCTGAGGATTATTCAGACATCACTTAAGAAAGGTGGTAAACTAAGCAGTATCCAAGACATATTTCATATCTATCATAGAGTACAAGAAACTCTCTATCAGTACAGTGCAAACAACCATACAAGATTACTTTTTTTTCTTTCTACAATCAATTCCACCCTTCTGGCAAACTTGCGCCTTATTTCGCCGTCACAAAAATGACCCCGCTATCCCCGCAAAAGGAAATCTGCTCGCCAAACGAACAAAACTAGTTACAACCATAAAAGCCATACGAACAAGAGGGAAGAAAAAACCAAGTAGTAGTATCAAATAAAACAAAAACAATCAGAATATAGATATCCAGATGACAAAGGGAGCAAGAGGAAGTGAGATGACCATGGGAGCGGACAAAAGCATAGAGAATAGGGAAAGGCAAAAAGATACCAGAACAAAACCCACCCACCCATGCTTTACAGATCGCAATCACTACCACTATTTACCGCATCCTTCATATTTTAAAGAAACCCAAAAATTACCACTGATTCTCCATCGCAAGATTAAGATCTCCAATCTCTTCCATCTTCTTCTTCATATCCTCCAATTGCTCAATGCCTTCATCGAACATCCCATTCACTTCAATCATGATTCTCTCTAAGTCCTGCAAATCATCCTTTAGTCCATCCAACAGCGGACTACTACTATTCTTCGGTAGGACCGGTCTTCTCTCAGGGGTAGTAATTGGAGTCGTGGTAACCAAATATTCCTCACCAACAGGGTTCTCAACACCATCGCCCAAGGTTCCACCACCGGGCATTTGAAATTTATTCCAATCGACGTGTAGTCCTCTTGATTTAATTGTAAAGTAATTGGTCTGCATTCCAACGTTCTGAACGGTACGCTGCCTCTTGGACCTACCTTCGGAATTTATGGCAGGCTTTGTAGGTTTAGGTGATCCCACGGACAATTGTTGCTGCTTTGCAGCATGCTTTCTCTTGGCTGAATTCTGTTTCGCCATGGCCTCTGGTGAAGGAGTTTGTGACATCATCTCAGCGACCTTTGGGTTGACTGTTTCAAGTACTAAACCTGAGAATTTCTTTATAGCCGGCGTGAAGTTGCAATCCCCTAAATTTTCGACTAGGATAATATCCCTCCCGATGATTCTCCTATCAAAAGCGTCTAAATCTAATGCCTTCTGAACCTAGTGATCGCTCTAATATTAATGCCTGTAACTAAATTCCTAAATCCCGCTCTGGTAACTTACGGCGGCAATGCGTGCACGACGCCCTGGACCTGAAGTCCTTCCCATGTCCCTTCCGTACGGATCCGCATCCTCTGTATCCAATGGACTTCTGTAACACACTACCATAACCGCTAATTTTGGGAACTCGGTCGTACTAGCAAGCCAATTAACTGCCTCATGTAGGTTTGCTTTATCTTTCTTAAACCTCTCCTTGTTTGGGATACTATAATCCGCCGAACAACCAAAAATAAATCCACCAACTTCTCTCCCTTCTGCATGCGCATCAGTCAAATCGAACTGAACTTCAAAGGTTCCCTTTTTAGACATTGCGATGCGAGGCTCGCTATTACCGACAAACTTTTCAATCCACCAATAATTTCCAATATCAACTGCAGCATTAGCGCTCTTACATAGAAGGCGCCATCGTCGACCCCCCTCGCCGGTAGGCCAAAAGGCTTGCTCAACCTTAGGCAGAAAGATCTCCTTAAGTGGTACTGATTGATAAGTGAGTGCAGTCATTCGTTGGACCTAGTAGCAAGTGTTAGCAATATATATATATGCCGAAAGGCCCAATAACTATGAGCACAAACCTCTGTAATCGGGCCATCAAACGCTCCTTCAGGGATTTGAACCGGCCGCCACTGTACAGGTGAAGGGGCTGGAGGATTTCTCCGCCTCTCCTCGCCGATGCGCTTCATCATCAATTTACGAGCTTTCGCTTTCCATGCGTAAAAGATATTTGCGCCGGAACGGTTCGCATAAAACTGCTCTGCAGCAATGTCTAATGCAAGTTTCCTAGCCACTAACTTCTCGGCATCCTTGTACTTTTCTGTAGCTACTACACTGATAACCTTAGCTTTGTCCTCACCAACAGCTGATTGAACAGCCTTTGCCACCTCCTTGGTAATGATCTCGTCAAAGAGTGAGTTCGCAAGTTCCCAAGCAGCCGAGCGAGATACCAGTGGTTTGGCGACCGGTGGTGATTTTTGTTCTACAGATTGAGCTGAAAGCGGGGAGGGGATGGGTTGCGGAGGTAAATTGGGTACCCTAAAGGAAGAGGATGGTGTAACTAAGGATGAGTGTGTAAAAGAAGTAGGAGGTATAAATGAGGGCAAAGCTCTTGATGCACCTACTGCTGGTCGGCTGGTAGTACTATGAGCTAGTGTATTACCGACATGATCAAGTAGACTACCACGTGATACTGTTTGGATTGGAACGGGGGCGCTGTATGCATCGTCACCCTCCTCGCCATCAGTGGGGGTTATCGGGACACTAAAGAAGTTCGAAGGAAAACTCTTATGCCCGGTGTATGAATCGAAAATAGAGCCAGTTGACGAGTTTGTGGTGACAACAGCTGCTGAGCTTTGCTGAGTGGTAGTTTGTGGTCCAAAAAGGGTTGAAGATGTGATAGACGGTAGAGGAAAAGGTGAAGAGGTGGTGGTGGTTGGTTGTTGGAAGAGTCTATTGGATGTTGCTTTCGGAGGAGCCTGTTGAAACACAGACTGGGAAGATTGAGAGGGTTCCTGAGGTTGGAGAAGGCCAGCTGACGGCGTTTGGCCTGGCTGGAACCCGGACTGAGAAGGAGTAGGTGAAGATGTCGGTAGTGGAAAAAATCCACTAGGAGTCACCTCCGGAGGACCTTGCTGGAAGAAAGACTCAGAAGTCAAGAGAATAGGATTTGAAGGTTGGGAAATGCCATTAACAGGGCCCTGTTGAAAGCCCAATGACTGCGAAGGAGTAGCAGAAGTAGCAACAGGGGCAGAGAAAATGCCGGAAGGTAGCCTATTTACAGGCGTAGTAGCTTGTGCTTGTTTAAACACATTATTCCCAGCAGTTTGCATGCCAACTTTCGGCGTAAATACAGAACTAGGGACTATGGTAGAGGGTGCCGGCAGCTTTTTGGCTCCTGGTGCAAAAACGCTAACAGGGGGTTGAGTTGGCTCCTGGGCTAGGCGGGGATCTTGGGACTTCTGAGATGCTCCCCAAGTGGGTGTTCCTGTTTGAAATACTGAAGCTGGTGTAACTGGCCCAGCAGCTGTCTGTGATTTGAAGGCAGATGGCATCATGTTGTTACTAGCCTTCTGAAAGACATTCGTAGCCTGTTTCGGAACGTTACTAGCTTTCTGAAAAACATTGGGTGTTTGCTGTAATGTAGCACTTGCAAAGGTGCCAACGATAGGCTTCAATGCTGTATATTGGGAACCGGTTTGGGATGGCTGCTGGGCTGCTGAGCCAAATGCTGGAGTGGCTATAGGTTTCTGTAGACCGAATGTTGGTGTGATCGTAGGATTGTGGAGAGTCGCTATAGGCGCTTTATTGAAAGCACTTTGCGTTAATTCTTGAGAAAACGGACCTGCCTTCAAGGTAGCAATAAGTGGGCCTCTGAAGGCCGTGGCTCCTGGTACAAATGGCGCCACACCCGGATTAAACCCATTACTACCGTCTACTCTTCGACCATATATGATATCAGGAATAGACCTATTCCCAATCTTAGATTCGACGAGTTTGGTATGAAATGATTGCCTCAGAGCAGATAAACCCTCTTTAAATGCTTTAGTCAGTAAAACACTCAAACATGTGCCCTTATTACAGAGTAGATATTACCATTCCAGTTTGCACCCCCCTTCCGGATCATTAGGTGCCAAACCATTTGTCCTTCTACCTCGACTTGCCCAAGGCCAATACCATAATATTCGCAGTCCCTAAATGCCATCCCCTCATTCTCATAAGCCAGCATCTCCACAACATCTTTCAGCAAAAGCTGCTTAGTATCAGGCCGATACGTGTTTTTGATAGCCTTCAAAGCCGTCTTACGAATCTCATTAAAATGAGTTTCGAGCAAGCACGCCATTAGGTACGATGTACTCTTAGCTTTAACTAGCCTAAAGACCGTTCCAAAGAAATTCGAGCAGGATTCTGCATTCCCGACCCGCATGTGAACCGCTTCATCGTTATTCCTCTGCGTAAGAGTTAAGAATCTCAATGCCTGTTGAACTGGCTTCGAATTAAAGACATGATCTGGCCACCTTTGTGCTTGTCGTTCTTGATCCGGATCACGAAGATGGGCTATTATCTGGTACGCACGAAACTCCGGTTCATTTGGGTAGATGATATTGACCAGTCTTGCATCTTCATATAATTCGGACAAGGTAGTCAGCACCTTTTGAAGCTGTTCCATTTCCTGCTGTGGGACAAAGTTCTTTGTTTCTTCGCAAAGCTTGTGGATTGAGAGGATGTGAAAACGTGCAATAAGCTCATGGCAAGCTACCGTCTCTGAGCCACGGTAATTCTGGAGAGTAAAATCCTGCCGGATTCCACGAGTACGATCACGCAAGAATGGATGAGTGAGTTCAAGAGACTCGCTCCCACCAGCAATATTGTTGATCAGATAGTCAAGCGTAGAGACGAGGATTGGAGGTGGGCGCACGTCCGAGGGGAGTTGAGCATCATTTCCAGCAGCTGGACGATGGAACTGTTTAACGGCAAGATCCTTATCAATTTTCCCAGTCGAAGGATTCTATTCGAGGTCGTAGGTCAGTATATTGGGCTGACCATTAGAGGTCGGATCGTTGCCTACAATTTCCCATCTATCGACCGCGTTCTGAACCGCCCTCTGCTGCCGCTCGAACAATGGACACATATCCATACAGGTACCAACAAAGTCAATGGCGTGCTCAAGAGTTTTCCGCTGCTCGGGGTCATCGATTGTGCCATTAGCGATCGCATCTCTGCGCTCCCGGTCGCGTGCTACTTTCAGCTGTATGGTCAATTAGTATTGAGTATGATATATTATATATCAAGCGGAGACGAACCTCTTCATAAGACGCTTGCTCTAACGAATTATTCGAAAATTTAGCCATACGAGACGCTGGCATAGCAGTCAAGTCGCGGACGTTATCCTCGAATTCTTCATCTGCTTCATTACCAGCCGGTGGTGTGGTAGTAGGACTGTTCCAACTATCATTTCGCGCCCGTCCATCGTCATTCCGCCCTTGATACCCTCCCCCCCGTCCACCGCGGTTCTCACCATTGCCCCGGCCACGACCACCAATACCACCCCTTCCGCCCCTTGCACCACCTCTCCCTCTGCTGGGGGTAGATGAACGAGTAGGGTTACTTTCCATCCCGTTGCTGGTCAATTCTGCGTGACTATATTGTGCATTCTGGTGTTGAGACGAGCTTTGGTGTATGTTCTGGCTACTTCCGCCGTCGTGATTCTTGTGGTTCTTGTTGAACTTCTTACCAGAGTAACCCGCTGATAGAGATGCGTTAACTCGTTCAGAGAGGGTAAGAGCGGGGGGAGTTAGGAGAACTGAAGACGGCTGTTCCTGGCTATCCTGCTGCTGTTGTTGTTTTTGCCGACCACTGCGTTGGTGATTGTACTTACCGGGCCGGTTCAAGGAGTTGAATTGACCCTTGGCCTGAGCCTGATGCGCGCTTGGTTCCACACGTGTAGCTGCCCAGGGTAACTTTAGGAACGGGCAGATATACTCAAATTGAAATACCCTCAAAGAAAAAGAAAAGAGCAGATGGCTGCAGAAGCGAGAAAGGGGTAAAGAAAAAGTGTAAAGCGATCTAAAGAATAAAATATATGATGTGATATGACAAGCCAATTGGATATGAAAGAAGAGGGAAGGGTCTGTTTTTCAAAGAAACGGAGTTTGATGCTGGCAAGCACTTCGAGGGGGCTCAAAGGTGATAGGCCTGGTTGTCTTGTTTAGAGATTTTGCGGCCACTCTAATCAACAGACTACACACCTCGATTATTTTTCTCCTACCTCAAATATTGATGCTGTCCCTACATAGCAAGGCGCTTGGTAGAGAGCCTCTTCAGGAGCTGTCTGAGCCTTCAACATTCTTCTCCTGAGATGGAATTTAGAAGCTTAATTCCCTTGCTCTAGATAGAAAGGTATAGGTACAAACTGCCGAGAAAACAAATATACAAACCATCTGACCGTATGAATCACACTATATCACTCGCTCATTCTCTATGTAAGTTACTTTTAATAAGTCTAGACAAACTCTCTAATTGAATTCTCACTATAAAAAAACTAAATAAGAATACCGTTTTCTCTCTAGTCTATACTCTTCACATCAGAACTAATGATAACAAAAGGCCACTAGGCAGAAAACTATCTAGAACTCCTAAATTGAGATTCAAAAAGCATTTCAATGTCATTACTATGTCAAATGGGTGGTCTAGGCTAGAGCTAATAATAAGGAGTAGGGATTCTAGGAAATAAAAGGATCTCGGGAATTTTGCAGCCCGAAGATAGGAAAGTAATACCAACAGCTAAAAATCCATAGTCCAATAGAGTCATAGATCCTCCGCCTAAATATACCTCAAATTGCTGCTGTTTCTCTTTCAAGCCATTTCAATGCCAAACTACCTTTCTCAAAAAACCCTTTCGTCTTCCCATAAACTTCCGAATGGTAATCATTGAGCCATTTCTTCTCACCCGGGGTCAGGAGGGAGGGGTCAATAAGCTTTTTGCACATAGGGACCTATGCCATAACAGCCCATTAGTAAAGAAAATTCCTGGGTAAGTGATGGTATAGCTTACCATAGTGACGTGCTCGAATCCGTAATATGGCCGCTCACCAAAATTATGGTTTGTCTGTGCCTCTTTTACCATGATTATATCTAGATTATTGTCAGCTGTTGATATCTTGTTAGTGTTACGTAGAGGGACCCACTCTCAATACGAATACCAAAAGATCCATCTTCATAATAGCCGGGCTCTACAAGGAAAATTAGTTTGAGGTGACTAATACTACCCTAGATAAGAAGACTGACCGTCAGATATAACCATCCCTGGGCTTAATGGGACCTCTGAGTACTGTATCCGAGTACCAATACCGATAGGTCCCTCATGAACATTCTATTCGTGTTGTCAGTTTAATACTGTAGTTCATGTTTAGTACTAGTGTTTACCAGAAAGGACCCAACACCATGCCCAGTTCCGTGACGATAATCTAGACCCTCAGACCATAAGAACTGGCGTGCCAAAACATCTAACGCAAATCCAGTAGTTCCCTTTGGAAAAACTGCTCTATCTAATGCAACCATCCCCTTCAACACTAGGGTATATGCTTTCTTTTCCATATTTGTCGGTTCCCCGAAATGAAGCGTACGGGTCGTATCAGTTGTTCCATCAAGGTACTGTGCACCAGAATCACACAAATAGATAGCTTTGGGATCAATGACTGCGCATGCACCTGGTGTTGGCTTGTAGTGAATGACTGCAGCGTTAGCACCCGTTGAAGATATTGTGTCGAAAGATAGACCCATAAAGTCTTGGTTTTTTGACCTAATTTTCTCCAACTTATCCGCGGCTTGTACTTCATCTAGCTCTTCTCCTTTCCATAATTCATTCTCTAACCAAGCGAAGTATTCTGTCAATGCTGCTCCGTCACGGACATGGCAATTTCTCATGCCATCCTTTTCTATATCATTCTTGATAGCCTTTGCCTCCTCAATAGGAGACCGAATAACCTCGACACTGTCTTCGCCACCAAGAGCCTTAGATAAGGCCCATGAGGTTTTATTCGAGACAAGCCATTTTTGGACTTCATTTGTAGTGGCTCCTACTGCCTCTTCTTTAAACCTTTGTGAAGTAACGGCAAGCTCATCAAAGATTGCATGGTAAGGACGGATCTTCACCTCCTTGCCCAAGTGGCCAAGGACCTTCTCGTCTAGTTTGGAAGAATCAATGTAAAGAGTTGCGTCTGTGGGGGTGATGAAAGCGTACGAGAAAAAAACTGGATTGTATGGGATGCTTTACAGAAGAAAAAGCTGTTAATAAAAGAACGTTTGATTCTGGTATTGCTGGCATGTGGGCTTTCCAAGGCGGATAATGAGCCAGGCATGCGTGACCAATGATAAAATGGGAACATACTCGCTTCCTCGTAAGTTGTATAGCCATGCGATCTCATCCAACATGCTCACAACGAACCCAGGGCTCTTTTTCTTCTCCATATCTTTTCGTAGGGCCTCGAGTTTCTCTGAAAACGGTTTTCCGGCGTATTTTTGGTCCAAAACAATTAATTTGTTATTGGGTCGTGCTGGTCTAGCTTCACCCCAGACCTCATCTATAAGGTTTTTAGACATGCCGAGAAGACCGGATCCCCCCTTCTTCTTTATACGAGTCTCTAGACCTTTGGCTTGCTCTATATTTTTTTAAAAGAAGTTAGAAGTTAATCATTAGGGTATAGGTTAATTGGAGTATTACGAGCTGTGATGAGAGTAGCATCGACACCGACGGTCTTGCCACCTTCGGCCTGCTGAACAACCCTACGTAAATCATCAATGTACTGAACAAGTAAGAGTACTTCTTTAGAATTGATCTACCATTCCTGCCAGGTAGGAACGTCAGGGAGTCCCTGCTTTAAGAGCTCCCAATTGTCATCAAGCTGATATTGTGCTTGGTTAAAGTAGCGCCCATCGGTTGAGAGCGCAGCATTTTCCTGAGTGATTATGGCGCAGCCAGCAGATCCCGTGAAACCGCAGATGAAAGCTGAGAATTGTCAGAGGTAATGCTCCAAATATTATAAAAATAGAAGAGGTATGAACCTCGCCGGGCATCAGCAGCACAAATGTACTCGCTACTATGAGCATCTTCGCTAGGTACAACTATAGTCTAGATGTTAGCTATGATACATAGAGCTTAGAGTTTATCTACCGTAAACGTCAACATTCTCCCTCCTCATGAGCTCTCGCAGCTTTGTGAGGCTATTAGAAGTATTTACGGTCTCCATATCTATGGAGAGCGTAGAGAACAGACGGAAGTGTGGCCTGGGAGTTTTGAATGAGGGGTTTGAGCGGAAGTGGAAGATCTTTGAGTGCAATAACCAGCGTAGGCTGCGCGTGATATGAAAGGAAGGAGGGGCTGCCATTTGATGCGGGGCTCTGCTGAACTTGGTGAGGAATTCAAGTTCGAGTGCCACAGTGAACGCCGTAATTGGCAGGGATCGTCCTCGGATTGACGGAAAAGAACTCTTTGAATTGCTTTTTTGTTTATTGTAGTGCCTAGAATTCAGACTACCAATACAATGGTTTTTGAAGTTTTTGAAACGAGATTCTCACTTTCCCTTTCCAACTCGCATTGTCCAGGAGCTTTGGGACTGTGGTGGGTATTGATATTGCTTATATATATTCCTACCATCAAAGAAATCAATGTTTGATTCAACGGAATTATATTGCTCGAGTACATTTCATCAAAACAAAAATTGCAATATATATTGCCAAAGCAGGTTTTTTTATTATGACCCCGATGCGAAAACCGTGTTCGATCGCGGGGGATTTAAAAACACAAAGAATTTTGTGAGTCTAATAGTCTTTCGTCATTTAGTTCTTGTATGTACAGACAGCTACGCAGCATCCCGAACATATAAGGGGAAAAACGCTGCTAGTAGGGGAAAGCCACTGGACAACGGCGTATCTGGAATTCGTCATGGGTGATCACTCGTATTAATTCCGCACTCCTTTCTGTTTTGTATGTAGTGAGATTGTGTTTCGTGGGGGTGGCGCAGAGATCACCACACATGTGGGCTAACCCCGATCGAGGTCTAGTCGTGCAGTGTCACCTTTCATCAATGCCCCTCCAACAACAACAGTGCGGATGTGGCTCTTGATCCGCCATACTTTTAACGATGATGAACTTCCACTCTTTTCTCCGCTCCTAAATTTCCCATGATTACTTCACAGTCAGATCCGACTTCAATACCCAATTCGATTTTCTTAACATGGAGCCCTTCCCGTTCCCAAACACGCTGGAGGAAGTTGTGGGCGTGAGGCTCTCTAGTTTCCATCATTTGTGTCATGGTTCCTTGATATCTAGATTGCTAATATCCATTGGAATAGCTCGTTAAACGTCTCTACCAGCCTGGCTCACCGCAAGAACTTTCTCAAATTCAGGCCACTCTACAAGTGGTCCAACGTTCTTCAGATGGGTGGAAACTAGCAGATTCTCTCCTTGGCATCAATGATGAACTGCTTCAGTTCTTTGGGGCTCTTACATTCACGGTAAAGCTCAATTCAGATAGGTATTAAATATTCCTCTTAGGTAAGTAGGGGTTGCTCGCTGACATCATTGGGTGGGTAGCGAATCAGTCACGGAGGAGGACATTCCAATCCTAAGGGACCGCCTCATCAGTTGGCTAATCAGTGTTGCTTCTACCAACTCCTCACAAATGGTCATCAAGAAGCTATGTTCAACTTCAGTCGTGTTCTTTTTACGTTTTCCCGAAAGCTGGCAGAATCTCATTAGACACGTGGTCTGTTCACTATGTTTGGGCCGCGTCGTGCCTGTTGAAGAACTTGTAACGCTTCCTCCGTCAGATCTGCTATTACATAAGACAGATAGCAGGAGCAAGATTACAGCTTTATGGTTTTCGGCTATTCTCGTGGAAGAGGTGGGGAAAGTTGATGGGAAGAACGTTAAAAAGTGAGCTCAGGCCTGCTTGGTGAACAGGGCAAGCCTAACCTAATTGGATGGGAGCTAATTGAGGCAAAAAAGCCTCCGTTTTCATGACAGAATACATTCGAATGTGGACGAGGCTGTCTTGTTAATATGGGATGCTATTGCTGGGGGTTATGTTGATGGTACGGACAGATTCTTCGGGACAAATTTCTAGATTTACTAATCCTATAGCAGACGTCGGAAATAGAACAAATGAATGTGATACTAGACTTGTGAGGGAAGGAATAAAAACCTTT
This sequence comes from Verpa conica, assembly GCA_033030425.1. Taxonomy (NCBI): domain Eukaryota; kingdom Fungi; phylum Ascomycota; class Pezizomycetes; order Pezizales; family Morchellaceae; genus Verpa; species Verpa conica. Next base: position 990,204 of record JAUFSD010000004.1, read on the forward strand.
CAGGTAATTTCTATTCAGGCTCACTAATTTTTTCTTGACACTAAGCATACTGTAGTCATGGGTTTTCTACTCCCTCCGTGCCATCCTAGATTCAACCCACACCTTTCCTGAATTAAAACGCCTTACCACGCCAGTTCTCAACTGGATGGCTCATCCTGAGATGTTTGATGTGGCATGCGAGGTAATCACAGATATCCTTACACACTATTTTACATTCCTCACGCCTGAGGATGAGTCCTGCTTAGCAGGTATCATTGTGTCTCCATGGGCTGTTGAGCGCTACGAACTACTCACGTCTGGGGATGGGGACTCGGAAGAATCACTTCAATTTGGCCGCCTAATAGTAGCGTACGCAGAGGCAACCGTACTAAAGATTGCACGTAACTGGAATAGACCACAAAGTCGGACAATAATGAAGATGCTTCATGGGATGTTGAAAGTTCCTGGGTGGGCTATGGCCGAGGAAGAGATTTCTGGGACGACATTCGAATTCTGGAGTAGTTTTGCTGAGTTCTTATTGGATCCAGAAGGGATTGACGATGACCAGCTTGGAATAGTGCTGATGGCTGGTAAAAAAGAGATTCTACAGGCCGTTGAAGAGTTTTGGAGAAAAATACGAATACCAGGAGGACATCAATCTCAATCATGGTTATCATGGACCAAGGACCAGCGGGATGGTTTTATGACTTTTCGGAAGGATGTAGCTGATCTGGTAGAGGTGGTATACGGTGTCCTGGGAGCTGAGCTGTTTCGACGACTTGTTAATCAGGTTTTGGGCGCCCTATTTCAAGCTGATGAAGGTAGCGATGTTGTCTGGGAGGATGTGGAAGCAAGTTTGTTTTGCCTCAACTCTCTAAGCGACTCTTTGAGTGACGAACCAGAGGAGGATGAATCTCTAGAAATACTGTTTGGGGGTAAACTATTTGTTATATTGGCGGATTTCGGAAATCATATACCTATCAAAGCAAGACAAACTGCCGTTAGTTTAATCGGTGTGTTCCTATCAATCTGCGATCCGTTGAGTGAACAACACTGACTATCGCCCCAAGGATCGTACTCGGCCTTCTTCGAAAGACACTCGGATTTCTTACCAACAGTATTGAATTTCTTGTTTATATCTATTTCGACGCCGACCTTGGCCCGAAGCGCATCGAAGTCTATCTCTTCTCTATGTTCATCATGCCGCGGTACCCTCACTGGCGAGCTTTCGACCTTTCTTTACCAATATCAAATGTTTTCTGCCACAAGCACAGCGGACGATATTGCAAAAGAGCGAGTACTCTGTGCTATTTCTTATGTCGTCCAAGCTCTGCCATCAGATGAAGAGAAATTAGGTCCTGTTAAGAGGCTTTTGGGGTTTGTTGAACAAGATGTCCAGGAATGCTTGTCATTGGTAGCCCAGCAAAATGAAGATGCGAAAGAAGTGGCATTGTTGGTTCTACGGTGCCTCGTTTCTATTGGGAGGGGTTTACAAGTGCCGGAAGATGTTCCAATCCTTCTACCTGGCGAGGGCCCACCGCAGCCCCAATCGTTTTGGGAACGCGGCGATGGTTTGGTCGTCCAAGGAAGACTTCTGGATATTGTTCGAACGCTCGTTATTAGCCTACAAGAGGACGGCGAAGTTGTTGATGCTGCCTGTGCAGTCTTTCGGACGGGCTTTGCAGAGACAACTCCTGGTCCATTTGTCTTTGCACCGCGTGTGATCACAGGGTTCCTACTTGAGAGGGCCAATAACGGTGTTCGAATCGAGTCTGTGCTATCAACAGGCTGCACTATGGTCAGCTCACATTCAACCGATGGAAGTCCTGATATCTCGACAGAGGTGGTTCAGTTTATGGAATTCATTATGACTCTAGTGGAAAGAATGCAGGATCCACAATCAGATCCAGAGGCATCTCAGAGTGTGGTGGAGTTCCTGAATAGGATGCTGTCAAGATATGTCAATATCCTCGTGCAGTATCAACCTAGTGAAAGGATGCAGATGCTGTTTGGATTTGTATTGAACGCTTTGGCTGTCAGAGAGCCGCTAGTCAAGAAAGCAGCCGCTACTTTTTGGGCAACATTCGTCTCTTTAGCAGATCAACCTCTTGATGTGCAGGCTGCGATAGACGGCGTTGTAGCGATGTGTGGCACAGCTCTAGCGGAGAAGCTTGTTTGGGTAAGACACCTCTCACTCTATAATCCTACTTGCGATGCCAATAGATCAGTGGATTACGTGGCCTTATCTCTATGGGGGGGAATAGATTATGCACCAGAGACAAATCACGTGGTCCACTGGTCTATCGGCATCGTAAATATTTAAAATAATAATAGTCTGATAAGTATTCAAATAATAGGGCGTTGGGGGTGGGGCAGCGAGAAGTGAGGTTGATAGTCTCGCAGAGCCTCTCAAGAGGTTGGTAGCCAGGCAAGTGAAAGCTAAAAGCTGGCTTTCTACTGCGCTGGCAAGAGATGGTTTCCCAAGCCCGAACCTGACAGACAAAAACAAAACTCGGTTTCTTAATAGTGTTATTAGGTAAGTCTAGAATCCGACAAAAACATTGATCGGAATCTAACATAATGATGGGAAAATAGTTTGAGGGGAAAAAGAGGTACGAATCAAATCGTCAAGGAGTTTTGGTTAAGTGCGAGGGGTAGCGAATTTGATTGTAAGATTCCCTTTTCTTCATATCAGGGATCATTCCTATCATGATCTCTACTTTATTAACACCCACTTAACGTATTTTAGACGCATCGTGATATGATTCTAGCTATACCAACCCCTATGGGGTCCAGGTCTGACACCGGAGGATTAGGGTAAATTTCGCGGGTCTCTCTTCTTTCCCTTTTTTTAAATGGAGGATATCTTATCTTGTTATATTCTCCAATCTTATTGTATTCTTGCTTCTCTGGCCGAGTTATTTCTCACCTTTTTACGCTTTCTCTAGGCGATTTTCATGTACAGTACATTGAAAGATACAAGTTTAAAGAGTTTAAATTACAAACGGTACTAGGGTCGCCCAAAATTATAAGCTGTAAAAGATAGTTTTTTTTCTCTAATAGTAATCTACGGTGTAATGATCAACCCTAAGATCCATAGGTAGTACAAAAATACTGGTAGGTACTCCTTTCACACCTAAAATTAACCGTCTATATCACGTAATCACGCGTACGTGGAGTTAATTTCTTTCTAAGGTCTGGCAATATATACTACAGTGAAGCCTCGATAGTAGAATACTCGACGGTACTGTTGGCTCTACGATTCCCCCAATGCATTTTTGGCACCGAGCCTTCCTCATCAAAGAAATAACCTTGATATAAGTACATAAAATTCCACCCTGACAGTATGCTACTATAAAGGTTCTACTGTATCACTAAACAATCCACTTTTTGAGCTTATCAACTTGTAAGTGGTTTTAACTCATAAATTCTCACTCGTCAATCTTCTAAATTAGTAATACTAGGATAGACGAGATATATAGGTAATGTTGAGGTCAATATATATATAGTTCCCCTGAGGCTTCCATAAATAGTGTAAACTATCGTCTATTTCTACTTGCCCTTGCTTCCATCCTATTAAGCACCCACCTCACGCCTCCTAGTATAGGAATTAGGAAACAAATTATACTTGTAAGGAAAGCACCTAGATGAAGGTATTCCTTTGTATTCTTTGGTCTTGGAACGGGCTATAGATCTCGTTAACCTACTACCCATAATATATAAAATTGATACCAAAATTAATTGGGGACTTTTAACGAGTTGATGACCTGATGTAGTCATCATATTCATAGAATACTATATCAAAAGCAAACAAGCTAAACTTGCTAGGGCTGTAAAGCACTTTATCCAAAATTATTTATCACCGCCATACCCAGGTGTTCTGATTAGAGCGAGTCATATCTGCCCCCCCCTCCCTTTCCGTCTTCTCCTTACCCCGAATCCCCCCAATCCCAGAGCTACCCGATGGATCGGGATTGGCCCCGAGCGCACGTTCTAGTTCTTTGTTTTCCAACTTTATACGCCGTCGTTCCTCTCGCTCTAGATTGTTGGCTTCCCACTCTTTACGCCTCAACTCCTCTTCTGACCTAGAAACTGCTGCCCGCTTTTCAATGATTGCTTCGTTTTCACTACACCAAATTACTACCTCCCTGGCTGCGAGTGCATCTTCTACGCAATCATGCCCTGATTTCGCCTCCTGAACCGTTTGCCCCAAAAGCTCGAGTGTCAGATTCTTTAGACTGTTCCCCGAAGCATTGATCTTGGGCACACATAAATAAGAGTCGACGATCAACGGATGGGCGAGGCGTAGCTGCAGCAAATCGTGATTCAGCGAGTGTCCGATGAGGATTGTTTCGCTATCAATCCACCTCCAAAGCTCTTCCCTAGCCCCCTCAATTCCGTCAAGGTACTCCCCACTGATAACAGCATGTGCCATCATTTCGCTAGTAACCCCACTGTATTTGGTGTTGAAATGACGTATTTCAACTTTTGGGCGGACGAGCATGTCGATTAGTGTTTCACCAGTGAAATAGTCGACTGCGCTGAGTTGGATGAGTTCGCTCGAATTTGTGAAAGAGGTACCCATTTCACAATCTAATGCCACTGCCTTTCGCTTCACTTCACCAGGGTAAGGCAGAGGTGTTTTTTTGAATACTAAACTTGCAGCGAGTTTTTCAAAATCTTCGTAGCTGTGCTCATCGTTGGTTACGCATCTGTTGGCTCCATCGACTCTACCGCAGCAAGGAAAATGTATTTCCCAGGCCTTCTTAGTTTTGCTATACTACTTTCAGTTAATATTGGATTCTTTTTTCTTTCACAGCTGATTATAGGACTTGCCTTTTTCACTGGTTTTTTAGGATGATAACTGCAGGTGATGGTTGATCTACCCTTCAATCTGAAAACCTTTTCTGGGAGACAACGGGTCAGCCTGCTATTGTGAGGGCAAATTTACATTAATAAAGACCAGAGTAGGACTAACCATGACAATTGAGACATTTTCTCTGATCATTGATGCTTTCCAGCGTGTGTGGCTCTAACCTATAACCAGATTTTTCCAGCACCTCTTTACTGTGTGTCATTGATCGCAATTTCTCGATGGTCTCGGGGGTCTCTTGTAGGACCGACCAATTGTTTTTAGTGTGACGAACGAGGTCTAACCTAATTTTTTCGCTCACAAACTTGTGGTGTGTATCCAAAGATTCCTGAGCATTGAAACTGCGGCCACATGGTGGGTTACAAGTATGACATGGAAATGTGTAATTGGTATGGAGATTGTCTTTATGACGCATTAGACTAATCGCGTCCGGAAGGGCTTCTCTACAGATGTTGCAAGAGAATGTGTGAAAGAACTTTATGTGTTGTTCTAGATCGTCCCGAATCGTGAAGTCCATATCACAGTGATCGCAAGTGAATTTTGGCTGAGTCCGGGGGATAGGCTGAAGATAGCCATCTTTCTGGGTTGTAGAGTTTTTGACGCAGTCAGAAGTACCGCGGTGATCTCTGAGAGCCTTTTCGTTCGAAAATTTCTCCTTACATATAGTACAATATAACGTAGTTTTGAGTATGTGAAGGGAACTTTTCCTACGATGTTGGTTAAGGGCGACTTCATCGACGAAATCTCGTGCACATGGAGCGCAGCGAGGCATGGTAGATATCTAGGACGCGGTATTTGTGGTTCTAAAGACGCTGGAGGGCTGAGAATTGTTCTCTTGAAAAGCGGGGAGGGGTGGGAGGGGTGGGGGGGCTGAAGTGTTATTGAAGATTAGGAGGTAAACCGCAAATGGCCACGCAGACATGGGTGTACAAGGCGGGAGCGGGAGATTATCGGGTGGGGCGCCTTGGGTATAGTAATCTACGGAATGCCACATAAATGGATCTTATGGTCATTTCCCACAGTATTTTTTGCCTTGAAGTCCTATTAACAGTCCTCGCTGCTGTATTATCCACCCTCCTCCTACTGGGTTTTTGAGTCTTTCCGCTATGTTATGCCTTCTAAGTCCTCTTAGGTGATCCTGTTTAGACTTCCAGTATATGTGGGAACTCCTGGGTGACTGCTAGAGGAAGTGACTACTTACACGGTAAACGGCCAACAAACGCGAAACTCGAGCGAGCCAAATTCGCGTCCCCAAGAAAATAAGCCAAGGAATTAGAACTTGCTCAGATATAGCTGTCGATAGAATCACTCTATCCTTTGTCGAGGTGTTGGCACCTCTTGGGGCGCTATATCTGCAGCTGGCCGTTCAACAGCTTTCCGTGGAACGTTTATCGTCAACTCCAGCCTGATGCAGCAAAGGAGGTTCCACTCGAAGAATGGAACAACGCACATTAAAGTCTCACCTCGGTTCTGAAACGACACCTGGAACTACAGACCCTCATTCCCCCCCCCCCCACCTCTGAGATAATTCATATATATCCACTTCGACGTTGTAGGTAGTTACCGCCCGCCCTAGGACATTTCCAACACGAATGGCACATTGAACCTCGTAGTTGTACCATTTCAATCTGGAAGGTCAGTGGCTGATATGATTGAACATTGAGGCAAGAATAATTTCTTATATTTAGCCGAGCAGCTCATAGGAGCCCTCTAATAATTCCCTGGGGTGGTGGAGTCTGCGCCTTGTAAAGAGGGTAGTGTGACTCAGTGTTTAGTATGAACCGTATCTAGGTTTTCTTCTGGTCCTCTTGTATTAGCAATTGTTCTAACATCCAGCAATTTCTAGATCTAGGCATCGAAATTACTTGCATTTGGTCACTAGCGCTTGAGAAATCAGCACTGGCATCCTTAGGATGCTGTAATTCACTTTTATCCATGGCTAGTCTGACAAAAGGTACCAGGCGCTTTAAGCCAGCCCACCACCCCGTACAAATAGTTAGATTTTATCACTAGATGGCCATCTGAGTGTCACTCTCAGGAAACGATTCGTCAGCGTACAGAAATTCCTGCCACTGTGATTTAAACCTTTGAGTATCCAAAACATTCTGTATGCACTCACAAGAACAGTAAGTTTACACACGTACTTATTAAAAGGTTACTGCCAATGAACTAACCGTCTAGCAGGGGGGTTTACTGAGGGGTCCCCAAATAGGATATCGTAGAGGGCGTTCTATGCGTATAGCTTGAGAGTCGCCGTTTTCGTCGGTTCTGCCGGGTCTCGGAGCGACGAGTTTAGTATGATAAAGGACAGGATGTTGATTGGAAGTCTGCGCCTAGCGCGGCATTGGAACCTGGTTGTTGACGGCAAAATACCCCAGAAAAAAAGGACTCACCGCATCTACGTAATGTCAGACTTCACCACTTAGGGATACGGTTGGGATTACGGTAGCGGCCCGCAATAAACGTGGTACAGATTGCTTTTCTTCACGCGACGGTCTCCTACTCACCAGGTTGCTGGAACTACGATCTTGGCAGACTCTAAGGGATTGGTGTACAACCCCGCTTTTGACCTCCGGACACGATCCTAGAAGAACGGAGACATAATATCATTCATTACAATTCGTACTAGAACGATTAGTACGGGTAGGCTCCGCTTTTCTCAAAAAAAAAAGTCGGATGGAGTTCTTATTAGTACTTGCTACATGTGTTAGTAAACTCCGGGGCCTCAAAAACATCGACTTTCTAAATAGTAAATTGCAGATGCCTAGTTGTGTGTTATACCACTGGTACTTTAAAAGGGTGGAGTGTATTTAGTGGTATCCTATTTACAGGTCCTCCAACTACCACATCCTGTGATCTTTTTGCTTCTTTTTGCAGTACCAGAGTAATGAAAATTCGTATATGTCTCAGAAGACTAAATAGCTTTCATACCTTGTACTCCATCTAATCGGCTTAGGCGGCTTACTGGCAGGGTTTTGCTCCCACCCTGGTAGCAACTGACCCCCTAGTCGGGATTCCCGGCGTTATGGTTTAACTATGCTGTGTATATATCAGGCTCAGTGCCCCCAGCCTCTTAAGCATCTTTTTCGTACGAAAGAGCAACGATTCAAGAGAGAATTTTAGAAATGTTACAACTCAAGATACTGGTCACAGAAGCTGTTATGGGTGTGAGATCTCATCTTGCGATCTTCAAACGATTGGAAGCCGTCGACCGTCACCTATGATTCTTTCTGTAACTGAGCTGGGCTAGATGGCTGTGATGGCTGGGTTGTGGGGATATTCTGGGGTAAGCATTTTCTCATCATATACTGCATCTCTAGCCGTTTCGGTTACCTTTGTTTTATCTCTCCTAACAAGTATCACCGTTTATCGTACATTTTCCATCTATTGTAGTATTTTCCTGACACGTTTGTAGTGCATCCCCCAAAAATCTACGCGTTTATGATCAAGTCTGGCTTAAAGTGGTATCTTATTCAAGGGGAGCTACACGAGCGCTATGGCGACTATGGGCGGTCATGTCAGTGGGAGAATACAAGTGTTTATTATTAGAGGAAGAGAAGTTACTACTAACGGGCTGATGTTATTTTTATACAGGCCCACGCGAGCTTATTATCTTCGAACCTACAGCTATTCCCATTGCCAATGGTGCCAGCTGAAAGTTTACTAAGGGCCCTTGGTATGAAACTGTGGGGAAATACCTCCATGGGTTTCGTGACAAACGAATACACAACCAGCGATGCAAGATCTGGGACAAAGCTTCAAGCGTCAAGTGTACACCAACTTAAGTCAATCTCTACTCTACTATTGCTGACAATTGTTTTGTGTAAAAAACTTTGAATGAATTTAGACCTGAAATCGAAGCTTTTACCCATACTATAGTCACAGAACTTGAGCGGCGTCTTTGTCAGGAAGTAGTCGTGACAGATTTTTTTGAGTTTTATAGTTATGATGTCATGACCTTTATGTCCTTTGGTATATCTATGAACATGATGGAGACGGGCGTACCCAATATGATCCTTGAAACTCTCAGGAACTCTGTTACGACTGTTAGTATTTTTTCGCATATCCCTTGGGTGGTGGGCCTCTTTGTGATATTCACGAGTCTCCTAAAACCTTTGCAGGACATGACACGATGGTTGGAGGAGCTAGTAGCAATACGGAAAAGGTATGTAACCCCGGGTCAGCAAGTTTATACTTAGCTATTCTATTAAGCCTTGGATCGTAAAGATGAAAATCCCTAGGTCTAACCTTTCAGACACATCCTCGAAATTAATGATGGGACTCCTCAAGCTCCTGAATGGCTTATGGCGGATACGCGTGTGGTCGTCGGGGCTGGTGGTGGTACGGCATCTACAGCTTTATCGATGATATTCCTGTACCTCGCTAGATATCCGGAACAACTCAAGAAGCTCCAAAGTGTTATCGATGAGAAATAAGAAATACGATTCTTATGCCCTAATTACATCCCATATACGCCTACGGCGGACGGTTTGGCGCACAACCGCAGAAATCATGATCTATGGCAACCACCTTAGGGTTATAGATTATGGCAAATATTTTTAGTTTGCAACCACTCCCTGTATACTAGCTGATTATGGATGAGAGAAGGGACTAGATACTGAGCCCTATATATAAGACTTACTCCTTACTTATATATCATATAGTTCTTTGTATATATAGAAGAAAAATATATTAGAATTTTCCCTCATTTTGATGTGTGCAAAGCAGTTGTCCTCATTTACCTAAAAGAGTAAATATGGACTTTTGATTAGTGAATTCTAAACTTCCACCAATAACATATATACTAACTATAACCTACAGTCAGTATGCAGAAATGTTCGTGATGAAACAGGTTTCGGATGGCGCAAAGCAATCCATAAAGTTATGTTTATCTAAGTCTAAAAGTTTCACAGAACGATTGGAGAAACAAGGGTACATCAGCAAACCTGCAATCGTGTCCTGACGCAATTGGTGTAGCAACTGTTGCATCACAGGAAGTCACCCGTATCACAAGCATCATCAGGAAACCTGCAAGATTGCGTTAGGAGCAACTGTTGCACGGGACGCTAGGGATGCCACATTTGGCAATTGGCCGAATATGACGCTACTGTGAGGTGTCAGGGGCTCCTGACGCTCTGCTGAAGGCGTCAGAGGCTCCTGACGCCACTATGAGAGCGTCAGAGGCTTCTAATGCTTCTGACGCTCTCTAATAGATTTTCTGACACTCTCTAATAGGCTTCCTGACGTTCTTTGGTGCTGCTTAGTACTGTCACGCTCTTGTCACGGTCACATCACAGAAGTACTAGTATGGTTCTCAATTATTTTATTATATGCTATCTAATATGTACAAAATATCTCTAATTTGCTTGTCCTCAGCACCTGTTTGTCACCCTACATCAGCAAAAAGCGAGATTCCTCCCTGCTCTCCTGGAGAGCGGGGCAAGCTTTTCACAAACCTACCCTCCCGCAGGTGCTTTACGCTGCACATCATCTCTGGGAGATATGCTGCCGGATCCTGAAAGTCCGGGAGAGTCTTTTTTCGGTCGGGAGAACCCCTATATGCTTAATATTTTTTTTGTTCTACTGCTTACTTTCTAGGCTGCTATTATGATCTCGAAGCTTATATTGACTGAATATTAACTAATTTTGCTCTATATACTATCACTACATCAAAATCTTGCTCTTCCGATTATCCTAATACCGCTTATACCACCCCCCCACCTAAATACCTCTACTCGTTGACACCTTGCTCCAACTACTCCTTGGCAGCTTCTGACTCCTGAGAGGTCGTCTTTGTAACGGGGGCACTCCCAGGAGAGTACTGCCGTACCAAAAAAAACCAACAACCTTCCTTTCTGACGAGAAGCTTCAGCAGCGAGGCTTAGAACCGCTCGTCAACACGGAAGGTCGACAGTCCCTAGGCTATACAGGTATAAGGATTTTTAAGGGTTACAAACTAAAGACTTTAAAAGGCTCTGCTTCCCAGGGGAAGACAAACGTCTTTAGCGAAGAGTATGAGGGTCTCTGAACAACGGTTGTTCGTTGACTAGCAAGAATGGTTGTCCGGGGGGAAGGACGGGTTTAAGCTATGAATTTGATTGCGAGCAGGCTGCCAAGAAGCGGGGAACAATTCCTCCGTGCTTGGAAATCAACTGAGTCTAGAGCGCCCCTAAGAACTAGCGGGGTCGATAGACTAGCGACTAAAAAGCGTTGGTTACTAAAAGCTCTGTAACTTTTGCTAAAATGGTCCGATTTCAAATCTGATTGCACCTATGGATTCGCAGCACTGTCCCCCATATACCCTCCGAGTTTGGTTTGGTTGGACGAATTTTCCTGACGGTTTTGGGGTTATTTTTGGGGTCCAAAACTTGTCTTTTTGTTAGGGAATCTGCAACTCAGGGGGGCCCCTTCTGCAAACGGCGGGTGGCACAGTGGGGCGCCTCGCGGGTGTTAGAAAACACAGAGTCCCCTAGGTAGGGTAACCCACTGGTGATTCCTGCCGTTGCTTAGATTCCTTTCCCACGTTCCTAGTCCAACCTGGGGACGTGGCGGAGAGGTAATCTTGATCCATAAGGACCTTAGGGCGAAGCACAAGGCGTAGCCCCGTATGGTTCGATTCGTGACGCTGCCAGGTTAATTATTAATTTTGCTGGCGGCCCTAACTACTAAGCACAGCTTTGCTCTCGTTTCATGGCTCTCGGCCTCCCATAAGGTTGGCCTTCAGCAAAGCTGTTGTTATTCCTCCTAGAGGAACAGGAGCTTAACTCTGTTCATGGAGGCAACTGCTTCAGTCTCATTGCACTAGTATCTCCCGTAGCTATAAGCTACAGACGCATTACTCTGGTCTCTGTCGCATACCGACGACGGTGAGCTTCACTCCGTCCTAGGAGCTCGCCAGCTCGCTTAGGGATCGGGCTATCATAGTAATGACTTTCCTTAGTATCTATTGACCGGAATAGGATAGCTAGTCCTATCCCTCAAGGGAGATCCTTAGGTGTCTCTATATGGAGAGGTACTTGAGACTAGTCATGACGAAGGTTAGATTGTCACAAAAAGAAAAGCATAATAATACATCAGCTTGTAAAAGAAATAACCTTAAAAGAAATACCCGCCACTAGTTTCCATTAGCTTCTAGGAGGTCGTCTATTCCTCCCCCGACTCCTCCTCAGACTCCTCATCAGACTCCTCATCAGACTCCTCCTCGTCGTCGTCCACCACTTCCTCTATTTCCCCCTTGGGTGGCTTTACTACCACCTCTTTATCCTTTCCTTTGTCCTTGCGCTTACGCTTGCGCTTGGGCTCTGCTTCGGCAGCTTCATCATCATCTTCTTCCACTATTGGCCTCCTCTTTCTCTTCCTGGGGACGACTCCACCGGGGGCGTCAACAACTTTAGGAGGGATAACGGGACCTCCACCATCATCTCCACCATCATCTCCACCATCAGGAGGACCACCGCCAGGGGAACCACCACCTCCAGGGGGAACCACAGCAGCAGCCTTTGCAGCAGCCCTCGCAACAGACGACATATAATCCGAGGTATACTCCTCTTCATCCGAATGCAGGGCATCCGGCACAAGCTCTTTATGATACGATTTCATCTCATTTAACTTTGCTTGCTGGCACCTGATACGCTTGCGGAGGGTTTTGATGCGTTTCTGGCACCCTTTGTCGCTCCGCGGCTTGGGCTTATATCTCTGTTGAACCGGGCGATCATCATCGCTTGACTCCTCAGTGATATCTTCCTCCAGTGCATCCAAGTAACTCCTAGGAAGATGTGCCGGCTCCCCACGGGGCGGCGGAGTCTGTGGAGGGTACACACCGGCAATCAGTTGTCTGTGCAAGACCACAGTTGCTATTGGCTGAGGTGCCGTGGTTGATTCTAACCAGGCTTCGACCTCATTATCATCCGTCAATAGCATATTTTCACCCGCCATTAGATTCTGTGAAGCAGGGATTTGGATAAGTGCTCCCCAGACCTTACGAGGCTGGCGACCAGGCGCATACTTTGCAGCATACTGTAGGATATCGTGCAATTCCACCGGCCGGGAAAAACTGCGGATTTTTTGGTGAATAGCGGAGGCAGAGCTCCAGGGGTATGCACAGGTTCTTCTGAAAGCTCTTGCTGGAAGATAAGCCGGATATATAACCTCGGGATCAATAATTCGGACCAAAATGATTTTGCGGGGGAGAGCAACACCACCAGCTACGGTGCCTGCTTCAGGAAGTCCGTCACCAACACCGTCAAAGTCGCCAGTATTTGCCATCTGCTTATCTGCCAGAGCCCGAGCCTCATTTTTCTTCTTAATCGCATCGATGCAGAGATTTTTGACTGCTTTGCGGACGAGATCGGTTAGCTCCTGGGGCCCCTCGCCATCAAAGGCTGCCTTGAACCGCGACAGATACTGGTGATTCGATGCATGCTCCTCACAGGTCGTCCACGTCTCCCTATCATGGGTGTCAATTCCCGTGATTCCATGCTGAATAGAGAAGGCAGTTATATGGTCCCGAACAACCATATATGCTCGATTATTGCTGCTATTAAAGCCCAGTACCACCTTAAAGTCCGCTGCTTTCATTTCTGTGGCTCTGGAGCGAGGTGTTGGTGGTGGTGCTGGTGCTGGCACCACTGCAGGCGCTGCAGGCGCTGCACCACTACGGGCTCCTCCACGACCACCCCGACGACCACGACCACGGCCACGGCCAGCCATACTTGGTGACGGGCTTTTAGGAGTTGGTGAAGGACTTCCGAGGGCTCTTGCCGACCTTTTGAAGGCTGGCCTGCGCGATGTAGTAGAGAGTCCCTCTTGTAGGGCTTTGGGCCTTCAAGAGCTCTGTGGAGTTATTGGGGTGCCTCCAGATACTCGTAAGAATGTGGGGGTGCGGGGTTGTTGGGTGGATGGTAGGTCAGATCCCACCGGCTTCTGAGGTGTAACGGGGGCACTCCCAGGGGAGTACTGCCGTACCAAAAAAAACCAACAACCTCTCTTTCTGACGAGAAGCTTCAGCAGCGAGGCTTAGAACCGCTCATCAACACGGAAGGTCGACAGTCCCTAGGCAAAACAGGAATAAGGATTTTAAGGGTTGCAAACTAAAGACTTTAAAAGGCTCTGCTTCCCAGGGGAAGACAAACATCTTTAGCGAAGAGTATGAGGGTCTCTGAACAACGGTTGTTCGTTGACTAGCAAGAATGATTGTCCTGGGGGAAGGACGGGTTTAAGCTATGATTTTGATTGCGAGCAAGCTGCCAAGAAGCGGGGGAACAATTCCTCCGCGCTTGGAAATCAACTGAGTCTAGAGCGCCCCTAAGAACTAGCGGGGTCGATAGACTAGCGACTAGGAAGCGTTGATTACTAAAAGCTCTTGTAACTATTGCTAAAATGGTCCGATTTCAAATCCGATTGCACCTATGGATTTGCAGCACTGTCCCCCATATACCCTCCGAGTTTGGTTCGGTTGGACGAATTTTCCTGACGGTTTTGGGGTTATTTTTGGGGTCCAAAACTTGTCTTTTTGTTAGGGAATCTGCAACTCAGGGGGGCCCCTTCTGCAAACGGCGGGTGGCACAGTGGGGCGCCTCGCGGGTGTTAGAAAACACAGAGTCCCCTAGGCAGGGTAACCCACTGGTGATTCCTGCCATTGCTTAGATTCCTTTCCCACGTTCCTAGTCCAACCTGGGGACGTGGCGGAGAGGTAATCTTGATCCATAAGGACCTTTAGGGCGACGCACAAGGCATAGCCCCGTATGGTTCGATTCGTGACGCCGCCAGGTTAATTATCTATTTTGCTGGCGGCCCTAACTACTAAGCATAGCTTTGCTCTCGTCTCATGGCTCTCGGCCTCCCATAAGGTTGGCCATCAGCGAAGCCGTTGTCATTCCTCCTAGAGGAACAGGAGCTTAACTCTGTTCATGGAGGCAACTGCTTCAGTCTTATTGCACTAGTATCTCCCGTAACTATAAGCTACAGACGCATTACTCTGGTCTCTGTTGCATACCGACGACGGTGAGCTTCGCTCCGTCCTAGGAGCTTGCCAGCTCGCTTAGGGATCGGGCTATCATAGTAATGACTTTCCTTAGTATCTATTGACCGGAACAGGATAGCTAGTCCTATCCCTCAAGGGAGATCCTCGGGCGTCTCTATATGGAGAGGTACTTAAGACTAGTCATGACGATGGTTAAATCGTCACATGAGGGGCTGGTACAGATTCTTTGGGGGGCGGTAAGGTTTCTATTCAAAATTAGAGTCTCGTCTAAAAGGCTTGACCTGGAGCTCGGCTTACCAGCGCCAGAGGAACTCGGTGAGCTACTACTACTAAATCCAAACGGCTGCTGAGAGGTCGACTGAGAGACTATAGGAGTAGGCGGTAGACTTAGGAAAACATCGTCGTCGTCTATTGAATTGACTGCTTTCCATCCAGTGGATTGCTTTTTTGCTGGTGGTAGTGGAGGCATGTTTGCTTTCTTTTTATCACAACCTCGAATAACATGAAACAAGGGAAAGGCCTGCAAACAAAGGAGAATAGAGATGTGAAACGGGGGTAGTAAGGCTCTTTGTTGAAGCTGTTGAAGCGGGGGGGGTTGAAACGAGAGTGTTGTTGAAGCGAGGTTTGGTGAGAGTTGAAAGTGTGACGATCTAACCATCGTCATGACTAGTCTCAAGTACCTCTCCATATAGAGACACCTAAGGATCTCCCTTGAGGGATAGGACTAGCTATCCTATTCCGGTCAATAGATACTAAGGAAAGTCATTACTATGATAGTTCGATTCCTAAGCGAGCTGGCGAGCTCCTAGGACAGAGCGAAGCTCACCGTCGTCGGTATGCAACAGAGACCAGAGTAATGCGTCTGTAGCTTATAGCTACGGGAGATACTAGTGCAATGAGACTGAAGCAGTTGCCTCCATGAACAGAGTTAAGCTCCTGTTCCTCTAGGAGGAATAACAACGGCTTCGCTGATGGCCAACCTTATGGGAGGCCGAGAGCCGTGAGACGAGAGCAAAGCTATGCTTAGTAGTTAGGGCCGCCAGCAAAATTAATAATTAACCTGGCGGCGTCACGAATCGAACCATACGGGGCTACGCCTTGTGCTTCGCCCTAAGGTCCTTATGGATCAAGATTACCTCTCCGCCACGTCCCAGGTTGGACTAGGAACGTGGGAAAGGAATCTAAGCAACGGCAGGAATCACCAGTGGGTTACCCTACCTAGGGGACTCTGTGTTTTCTAACACCCGCGAGGCGCCCCACTGTGCCACCCGCCGTTTGCAGAGGGGGCCCCCCTGAGTTGCTGATTCCCTAACAAAAAGACAAGTTTTGGACCCCAAAAATAACCCCAAAACCGTCAGGAAAATTCGTCCAACCAAACCAAACTCGGAGGGTATATGGGGGACAGTGCTGCGAATCCATAGGTGCAATCGGATTTGAAATCGGACCATTATAGCAAAAGTTACAGAGCTTTTAGTAACCAACGCTTTTTAGTCGCTAGTCTATCGACCCCGCTAGTTCTTAGGGGCGCTCTAGACTCAGTTGATTTCCAAGCACGGGGGAATTGTTCCCCGCTCCTTGGCAGCCTGCTCGCAATCAAAATTCATAGCTTAAACCCGTCCTTCCCCCAGGACAATCATTCTTGCTAGTCAACGAACAACTGTTGTTCAGAGACCCTCATACTCTTCGCTAAAGACGTTTGTCTTCCCCTGGGAAGCAGAGCCTTTTAAAGTCTTTAGTTTGCAACCCTTAAAAATCCTTATACCTGTTTAGCCTAGGGACTGTCGACCTTCCGTGTTGACGAGCGGTTCTAAGCCTCGCTGCTGAAGCTTCTCGTCAGAAAGGGAGGTTGTTGGTTTTTTTTTGGTACGGCAGTACTCCCTTGGGAGTGCCCCCGTTACAGAAAGCTGAGGTTGAGGTAGATAAGCTGAGTAGGGTTAGGCTTGTGACGTCATTTGAGGATCCAGCCAGGTCTATTTAAAAATGGATACCGACCTCTCTCAAGCCGGTATTAGGCTGAGGAGGGTATCTTCAACTTCTAGCAAACGTTAATAAAGCCCTTAATTGCTCTAGGAATCCTTTGTCTACCTGCAGCGTCGCGCGGGTGCATGTAGGCAATTTTCTGCCTTATTGCTTAGTCATCGCCTCGCCAACCCCTAGCTGCAATATATATACTACTCTGCACTGTAAGATAGTCTTCTAGCGCTGTATCAAGCATTAGTAAATATTTAAGGCCTTAACCCCACGATTCTAATCATTTTGGTGGAATGGTGTTTATTGGTGACTAACTCACCCGTTTGTTGCTTGATCGCAGCCTTTGCCGGACCCCTAGAAGTTGCAATATACTTCAGCATATCTTCAGCAACCAAATGCCCATTCTGCTCCAATCGCTATATATATGGTGGGGCATGGGAGAATCACATTATACGGGCCCACAAACAATTAGCTAGGAAGTCCCGGTACGCGAACTTACTACCGGACTTACGGTGGTCCTCCACAGCACGCTACCAGAGGATCAATAGCAAAAAGAAGCCACAGTACCCAGCTGACGGCCTTTCCAAGGTCGGCATCGACTACGAGAAGGAGCAGGAGGAGCAGGAGGAGAGGAGCGAGAGGAGCGAGAGGAGCTAGAGGAGCGAGAGGAGCGAGAGGAGCTAGAGGAGCGAGAGGAGCGAGAGGAGTCAGAGGAGCTAGAGGAGCGAGAGGAGCTAGAGGAGAGTTGTAGTAGTGAGAATGATGAGGATGGCCTGGACTCAGACGAAGAGCCTGCCTCTGATACGGAAAGTGACGATGGGCTCTCCAGAGGGTCTAAAGCAACTTTAGATGAGCGATTACCGGACACTGGGAGTTTGGTGGGACCTATACCTAATTTCTTGGATATCAGACAAGAGCTCCTCAGGGATCCAGTTTTCCCTTTCCAGACCGTATACGATTTTAGCCTAGCAAAATGGTTCATCGATCACAAAACGACAAAGACTGCTATCGAAGAGTATTTTCATAAAGGCCTGTATAAAGGAGGCACCGGCTCCTTGAAGTCCGCCTATACCCTCTTTAAAGCCATCAAAGCGTTACCTACTACTCTAGAGGCGCCTAGTTGGGAGTTTGTTGAGGAAAATATAGATGGGGAACCTTTTGTTTTAGCACACCGTGATCCAATGGTGTGTATCAGATATCTTTTAGGTCAAGCAGCATTCTCGAAGGATATGGTATACGCACCTATTCAGGAATTCAACTCCTCTGGTGAAAGGATGTATTCTGAACTTAATACCGCTGATTGGTGGTGGGATTTACAGGTATGATACCGACTCTCTAGAGTCCGACATCAACTGCTAATAAGTTATAGAAAACCCGTTCCAATGGCTCCACAGTAGTCCCAATCCTCTGCGCCTCAGATCAAACGCACTTAACAGACTTCTCGGGAGACAAAAAGGCTTGGCCAATCTATCTGACTATCGGCAACATATTATCAAAAACTCGAAACAAACCCACCTCGATGGCAATGATGCTTCTTGCCCTTCTACCAATCCCACCAAAGATAGGCAAACTCAAGGCTAAAGATGCCAATGCCTACCGAGTAAAGGTGCGTGTTATCCTGGATAAAGCAATGGAGAGGGTGCTTTCGTCTCTCCACGAGCCGGCAACGAATGGAGTTGAACTGGGTTGCACTGATGGGCAGCTGCGGTACTGCTACCCTGTGGTCTGTGGCTGGATAGCTGATCATTTAAAGCATGTTACTCTTCAGCACCTCAAGAATAATTCTTGTCCAGTATGCGAAATTGATGCATCTAGCCTAGGAGAACTCTCGCCGAAACCCTTTAAGGTTAGAGATCACGAAGCCTACAAAGCCAAGCTGAAACTCTTCGAAGAGACTGAAGATACCGAGCATCTTGATTGGCTACAAGCCAGGGGGCTGAAGGTACCGATGAACAGCTTTTGGCGGCTTCCTAGGGTCCGGCCTGAGCAGATATGGAAACCCGATATGCTGCATATAATCCATTTAGGCATGCTTAAGCACTTGATGGAATGGGTACAGGGATTTCTCCGGAAGCATGATCGCCTTGACGAGTTTGATAACGCGTGGAGGTCTATTCCTCCATATACTGGTATCACTGTTTTTAAAAAGAAGTATCGAGAGGTGTCTCAGTGGCAAGGGAAAGAAATGAGGAATCTAGGACGATACCTTCTCGTAGCGTTGACGGTTTCCCTCAGGAAACCAACGACCTCCCAGGGGCCGGAGTTCAAGCGTGCCCTTCAGTGTGTTCAGGCCCTCACTGACTTCCATCTCTTGGCTCAGTATCGAAGCCATACAGAAGAAACTCTTGGATATATGGAAGCCTATTTGCAGAGATTTCATGACTATAAGGACATCTTCCTCGAGTTCCGGAAGTCCAAGAAAACACAGGCCAAGGCTAAGGATGCAACCGATTTACTACGCCTAGCTCACAAAAGAGCGGTGCCAGCCTCTCAGAGTCCGAGCAAGAATCGCAGAATAGCTACAGAGGATAGGCTAGAGATATCAGAGCAGCAGCAGGAAATCTATCGCGAGGAATCCCATTTCAACTTCATCAAAATGCACCTTTTGACCCACTTTGTACCCCACGTACGTCAGTTTGGTAACATCCCCATCTACTCCACAGAGGTCGGCGAAGTCTCTCACCGAGAACAAATAAAAGTTGGCTACCGCGCTTCAAACAAAGTCAACGCTACCAAGCAGATACTGGAGCACTACTCTCGCAGACAAACGTTGGCAATGCGGATGATTGAGATTCGGGAAGCGGCTCGAGGGAAGTCGGCAAAGACCCTTGGAAGCGAGGTTGTAGAACTTCTACAAAAAGAAAGAACGCCAGCATGGATCGATTTAGATACTAAGCGGCAAAGGAGACCTCTACGACTCCTACGGGGTAAAGTCATCAACAGTGGATCGGTAATCGATTTAATGGAGCTTCTAAGCAACGAGAGCTTAGTTTATAAAATAATGAAGTATAATAGAGGTTTGCCGGACTCACAGAAGATGACGGCGGGCGTACAGGAGTTGGAAGGGTTCCCGGTGGAGCGCTTCACACAACTCCATATACCAGTAGCTAAATACCAAGAGACTGATCGATATACTATCTACCACGTCCGGTGTACACTAGACGAACGATTTCGGGATGGTGGGCCTAGGAACGATTGAGTGTGGATTCAAGCCGGAGATGAGAGTGAATTTGGAGCGTTGAGAGGACGCTTGCCTGGTCAATTGCGGTGTTTATTTAAACTGAGAGGCCCTGGTACGGGACTAAGCTACCGCCTAGCGTTGGTTAAAATGCTCCGAGTGCTGGACGACGGACGCATAGAGGCTGGCATGCTATTGAAAGGGGTAGATTGTAGGCCCAAAGTCCCTGGAAGCGATGAATAGTTAGTGAGTGTGGCTTTAATTGTAGGTATGGCACATATAGTATCAGATGCAGAGGAAGGACAATGGATTATAAATAATCGGATAGACTTTGAGACCTTTAATGATGTATACTAGAGGGCCCAGTCAATTTGGGAACGACCTGAGAGAGGTCGGTAAAAACTTGTCATTTTTTTTCTGAAACAATCATCAAATAGTCTCCTGGAGAAGTAAATCTCCCAAATATCTTCCGGAGACTTCTAGGAAACTTCCTGTCTCCCAGAGAGCTTTAAATTGCCTTTTGGCGCCCGAGCGCTGAGGGTCGGCAAGCACTCTCCAGGAGAGCAGGGCGGACTTTCTCCGCTCGGGCAACAAAAATCTCCCGGAGAGTTTTTTTTTTTTTGCTAATGTAACGGTCTTGAGGGACTTGCTGCTATTGCTTAGGGGTGTGACGATCTAACCTTCGTCATGACTAGTCTCAAGTACCTCTCCATATAGAGACACCTAAGGATCTCCCTTTGTAACGGGGGTACTCCCAGGGGAGTACTGCCGTACCAAAAAAAACCAACAACCTCCCTTTCTGACGAGAAGCTTCAGCAGCGAGGCTTAGAACCGCTCGTCAACACGGAAGGTCGACAGTCCCTAGGCTAAACAGGTATAAGGATTTTTAAGGGTTGCAAACTAAAGACTTTAAAAGGCTCTGCTTCCCAGGGGAAGACAAACGTCTTTAGCAAAGAGTATGAGGGTCTCTGAACAACGGTTGTTCGTTGACTAGCAAGAATGATTGTCCTGGGGGAAGGACGGGTTTAAGCTATGATTTTGATTGCGAGCAAGCTGCCAAGAAGCGGGGGAACAATTCCTCCGCGCTTGGAAATCAACTGAGTCTAGAGCGCCCCTAAGAACTAGCGGGGTCGATAGACTAGCGACTAAAAAGCGTTGGTTACTAAAAGCTCTGTAACTATTGCTAAAATGGTCCGATTTCAAATCCGATTGCACCTATGGATTTGCAGCACTGTCCCCCATATACCCTCCGAGTTTGGTTTGGTTGGACGAATTTTCCTGACGGTTTTGGGGTTATTTTTGGGGTCCAAAACTTGTCTTTTTGTTAGGGAATCAGCAACTCAGGGGGGCCCCCTCTGCAAACGGCGGGTGGCACAGTGGGGCGCCTCGGGGGTGTTAGAAAACACAGAGTCCCCTAGGTAGGGTAACCCACTGGTGATTCCTGCCGTTGCTTAGATTCCTTTCCCACGTTCCTAGTCCAACCTGGGGACGTGGCGGAGAGGTAATCTTGATCCATAAGGACCTTAGGGCGAAGCACAAGGCATAGCCCCATATGGTTCGATTCGTGACGCCGCCAGGTTAATTATTAATTTTGCTGGCGGCCCTAACTACTAAGCATAGCTTTGCTCTCGTTTCATGGCTCTCGGCCTCCCATAAGATTGGCCATCAGCGAAGCTGTTGTTATTCCTCCTAGAGGAACAGGAGCTTAACTCTGTTCATGGAGGTAACTGCTTCAGTCTCATTGCACTAGTATCTCCCGTAGCTATAAGCTACAGACGCATTACTCTGGTCTCTGTCGCATACCGACGACGGTGAGCTTCGCTCCGTCCTAGGAGCTCGCCAGCTCGCTTAGGGATCGGGCTATCATAGTAATGACTTTCCTTAGTATCTATTGACCGGAATGGGATAGCTAGTCCTATCCCTCAAGGGAGATCCTTAGGTGTCTCTATATGGAGAGGTACTTGAGACTGGTCATGACGATGGTTAGATCGTCACAGCTACTACGCAATTTGTCCCACAGTTGTCCCAGAGATGCTCTGAGATTGAAAAGTACTTTTGCTGATGGGAAAGTGACTTAGGGGAAGGATATGGTATATTTGAGGGAATTTGTAATTAGTAAAGTGGTTTTCAGGTAACGCGGGCAGGGCAATATGGCTCAGAGAGTTGGGGTTTGGTATATAAGCAGAGCTTCACCCCGCTTCGTGGAGGACTTTCTTTCGTTACGCAATCTCTTGTTTCCTAAGTTTACCAAAGAAAATTCAATCACCTCCTTGGATCTTTTACATCCAAGGACTTTACCGAAGAGTCATTGTCGCCGTCCAAAGTTCTTGCCATTGTCCCTGCGCTCCGTTGAAAACGTAACAGAACCTCCGTTGTACCACCGTCACCTAGGCACACTCCCCAAGCACCGCCGCTACAACAATGGTTCTCTAACAAGAAACATAATTATTTGAGTAGTACGGTTCCCAGAGTCTCTTGTGGGGTGCTCCTGGTGCTGGCAGTGGTTTGGTGACGCTTGGGGTGCTGGAAATGCTTGTGGCGTGAGTGACTTCCTGTGATGCAACAATTGCTACACCAATTGTGTCATGATACGATTGCAGGTTTCCTGATAATACTAATCCTGTACTAAAGATACAAAGATCTCTTCAGGGCCTTTTGAACATCTCATTTCTATTCTGTTTTCTTCAACATATGCACAACACCAAAAAAAGCTTAACCCCCAAAATCCGGCATCCCATCAACGTTCTGTGCGACGGCGCAGGCCTAAAGGATTCCTTTCGGGACTCCTTCGTAAAATGGTGGCGCTATCGCGCACGCAGTCAACTCGATCTCCTTGTAGGGGCAGTATTGAATGTGACTCGCTTCCGCAGGCGCCGGTCCGATTTGGAACTGGTTGCTCTATACGTTTCCCCAATATCTCTGAAACTGCTCGCAACAGGTAGTGAGTGGGAGGTGCTGGGGAAGAGAGGTTGCAGACACGTTAATGTGGTATGGTTGGGTAACACTAGCATCTCTCCAGGAAACTGGAAGCGATGGTCTCTCGCCTGGGTACTGAGGGGTCGGCAGCGCTCTCCAGGAGAACAGGGCAAACTTTCTCTGCCTGGGCAACAAAAATCTCCCAGAGAGTTTTTTTTTTTTTGCTGATGTTCTCTACCATCTCATTCACCCAAGTTTTTATTTAGAGTATTTAGTTGCATGTTTCTATATTTCTGTAAACTTTCCAACATAAGCAAACAGTACCGGAGTTCCCCACTGAAACATATTCCATCATTTTAGACTTGTCTCATCATAAACATTTCGGTATAATGACTGTACCTCTTCCAGTATTCCATTAACTCTTCTTTTGATTATAGCACCTTATTCTACTTTCAAAGGAGTAACATAGGGACAGTATCGGCCACAAGATACAACTAACTTAAAAGCATGGTGACTATCTGTCACACAATATACTCAGAGTATTGAAAAATATCTCAGGTGTTTTCAGCAATTGCAAAGTAATTAGTGTAGTATTTGTCTTGGAGCAATTCAGAGCGGTTCCTAGGCTAATGGACCCGCCCCGGCCCGGGTTCAGGGCCTGATTTTCAGTGAAGGAACTGCCCTAATGGGAGGATAACTGGTGGGGCCCCGTTGGGGC
Organism: Verpa conica; assembly: GCA_033030425.1. Classification (NCBI taxonomy): domain Eukaryota; kingdom Fungi; phylum Ascomycota; class Pezizomycetes; order Pezizales; family Morchellaceae; genus Verpa; species Verpa conica. The sequence goes on from JAUFSD010000004.1 coordinate 1,013,821, forward strand.
CACTATAGTTAATTAGGTTAAATTTTGATTAATGTGAGATTTTTAAAGGGCAAACCTGACCCGGCCGGGGAATGGGGCGGTTCGGGGCGGTTTTTTGGCGCGGTTCCCCAAAGAGTTTGGGGGACCAAATCCCCCGTGACAAACACTAGTCTCACGTATCATTTCATATCTCGTAGGGTTATAGTTATCATTGGTCATGTAAGAATACGCTTTGCAGGACGAGACGTCTATAGTTTCATGTAGAAGGAGGTTGCTCCTTCAGTTTCATATTGTCTCAGTGTTGATCTCAGCGTCCCTCCAGAAAGGGTATAAATTATAGTGTTTGTCACGGGGGACTCGGTCCCCCAAACTTCTCGGGGAACCGCGCCAAGAAACCGCCCTGAACCGCTCCACAGGGCGGGGCGGTTCCGGATTTTGAGCAAAGGACGGGGGGAGGACCGTGCATCTCGGGGTCCCAATTAGAGCAAAATCGATATATACAGCCTTTGGGGACTGCAATTGAGTTCCAAAGCACTGTGGGAGGTGTATGGAAGGCGTATGAATGGCAATATATACATAGTGGTGCAGAGATAGGATTCTCCTCAGCGGGGAACCGCCCCAACCCGTCCCCCGGACAGGGAACCGCCCCGGCCGGGGCGGGTTTTTTAGTCAAAATCTGCCCCCGAACCGCCCCAAGACGAACACTAGGTATAAAAGGGACGCATCTCTGTCAGTTAGTTAGTTCCTCACGCAACAACTTATATTGTTACCTTACCTACCTTGTGCCTGAGTCTCTAGTCTCTCGATACTGGCCTTATCCCGTGATTATCGCCTGCTGTTTCCCCAATAGGTGATCGGTTTTTACAACACGCTCCCGCAGGCGCCGGTCCGATTCGGAACCGATCGCTCTATACGTTTGCCCGGCATCCTCCGAACTTCCCGCGACAAAACCCTAAGGGCCCCCGTTACAGGTATATAAGCAGGCAGTTAGCTCTTTACTTAGTTCTTTATCAATCAAGTCTTTGTTACTCCACTACAGTATATCAATCTACCAATATACTTTAGTTTCTAGTTATTAATAGTTCCAAGAAATTCCACTATCACAAACCTAGACCCTATATTATCTCTTATTGTATAGGAAATATCTATATAAAACTAGCTAGAAATATAGACAAAAAATAAAGGCCATATATTCAACGCCTACAGCACCTTTGAACCTAGTATACAATCAGAACTTGGGGGAAAGGAGTTACATAATGGAGAGAAAGACATTTTTATAGTAGATCACATTCAGACATATGATATAAGTCCAGTGTAGCGCGGTATATCGCATTAGGTGCGAGAACACCACTATTTTCTATCTGTAAGTATATATATAAAATAGTAGAGAGGAGAGGGGATCAGAGGGATAGTACTTGTTAGTAACAAAAGACCCTATGTAACTTGCTGGAATAAAATCAATGATCGGATTTGGCATATCCACATTATCAATAACATATCCTGTTTATTCCATCAGTAAAATCTCTTAGTCATAAAAGCATATGATAGCTCACCCTCTTGGAAATCGACTGTCCTAGGTGCCCCCATCTCGATCCATTGGTCTTCGATAAAGGTAGTAATTGGGCATAACGTATGCGACCCGGTCACAACTACAACTGGTGTATTCCTCGCCTTTGCGGCTCTCACAACACTTTTTGTTCCTGCTGGTGCCAGCAACCCCCCATCAGCAAACACGTACTCAGTTCCAAGAAGAACCTTATTAACCCTCCCCATAAAGTTCCAGACGTCAGAGTCCGAGATGACGATGACCTGAATCCCACACTCCTGAAGCGACTTACGAGCAGCGAGCTCAGCAAGGTCTTCATCTTCTTCTTTAGGTGTGTCTTTATTCATAACCGCAGTGTGGGTCTTCCAATACATATTCAGTGAGCCCTCAACAACAACGACTGTAAAGTCTCTTTTTTGTGCAGCGCGGAGGAGGAGTCGCTGGACGGTAGAAGGGAGACCATAGGTTAGTATAACCTCGTTCTTATGGATGACATGCATCGCATGCTCGGAGATATTGTGTTCACAAGAATCAAGCTCTTCGATGAGTTCCTGGATATCTTGGATTATTGCAGGGCGCACATCGTGTTGGACGGTAGATTGCGATTGAGTCAACTTTGCAACGCTAGTTTGAGGAGGAGAAGATGCAGCAGAAGAAGCAATCGAAGAAGATGGGTGGGAGATGATCTCGAAGATACCAGTTAGTGAGGGGTTAGAGGCACCAACTGCGAATGAAGACTGGGATATTAGAAAGGTTGGGCGCTTCTTAATGGAGGAGGGTCCGTGTTGGAGCGCTTCTGTAAGGTAGTTAGTACCAGTGGAGTAAAACTTTTTGAGCGTAGGTACATACCCTCAAAAAACCCCGATCGTAGCGCTTGTTGGAACAAATCACCCATTCCATTATTCTCTGCCTCTTCGCGGATAATCCCGATAACCCGTCTCGCCATATTCCTAACTGACATTTCCCTAGGACGAGTGGCAGAGAGCCGTGTTTCAATACTAGAAACATAGTCGACCAGTTGCCTGATGCTCTGGAAACGGTACGAAGAGATCAGGCGAAGAAAGAGTTGTGCTGTCCCGACAGCTGCAGGTGTAGGATTCCGAATGACACGGCGTTTAAGTGCTCTGTAGCCATGTCAGAGATAGAAAATGATCCACCCAAGGGGAAAAGAACTGACCCGACGTAGAGTTCAACGGAATTTTCTAGGTGGAATTCACTTTCAAGGTGTTTAAGCCACCATTTGAGCCCGGGGGTGTGGATACCCGCCAGCTGAGAGCTCATTGTGATTTCGGAGGTTGAGGTAACTGCTTTAAAAGCGATGGAGTTTGATATTATTGGTGGTTAATCCTGTGAGGGTAAAATAAGTGGGTGAGTAGAGTGAAGTAGTGAACATTTGTTAGAAAGGCATAGGAGTCATTGCTTAATGCCCACCCAGCCCTTGTTTCACGGTACTCGCCCGGGTAACCCATCAAATGAGACAACGCTTGGGGTTTCACTTACCCACTATTAAAATATTATAACTAGATATCCTCCCTTTCTTTACATGGGAAATTGTGCTCAAAAATATAGCTATAGATGATTTTACTTCTAGTGTAAAGAAATCACCCCTTCAGATTCCGCACCCGTGTATTACGATCACTGTTTAAGTGGTTTATCTCTCATCATGACATTATTGATTGCTAATGCAAACTCTAAGGCTCCATTGGGTTACGGCTGCTGGGGTATACTCGTGTCAGGGCTAAAGTATTAGGACAGACCAAGCTGTCACGGATCTGAGCGGTCACTATTTTGCTCTGTTGCTACCACCGTGCTTCACTGTTTTTACTGCGTTTGATTGCGTCACAGGTCTGTGCAATCGTTATAATTCCCTTTTCAGTGTGTCCCAATACTTTAGCCCTGACACGAGTACATATAGGGATGGTAGTATCTTTCCTTTAGAACCTATCTACGGTTCAGTTAAAAATAAGATGAGTACCGCGATACTTTACGAAGTGGCTGTCTCTAAAAGATTGTAGCTATAGTACATCTAAAGTAGTCATAACACCATACCTACATGTACTCACTGGGAGATAAGGTCTGTTTACTCGCCTAAAAATATAGTCTGACGATCGCTTATGTAGCTATATACTAGAAAAGGATTTTTTGAGAGGAAATTATCAAACAAATTAAAGAACTACCAAAGGTTATTTCTAGGCTACTCAGTAGAAAGGGTAGTATTTGTTCAAATATCGCCTTAACAAGGCTCTAGGTATTAGTTTCGCCCCATCATCTATGTACTGGTACATCATCGATCGTCAGATTTTATTTGTGGGCGAGTAGTTGGGTGCATGCAAGCAACGAAGCCTGCACCCCAAAAAGAGATACTAATAATGGACCACTGATCCAGTCCAAATCATTAAATGAGCCGGACCATTAACCTGTCATAGTATCCCAGAAATATATACTGACTCTCTACTCGGGTCAGGTAATAAGAACCTGAACATGCAAGTGTAGTATACAGGGGTTTCGTTGGATGAGAAAAGACACCTACTCGCATGTTCAGGTTCTGTTACCTGACCCGAGTACGACATGGCTAGGCACAATGCATCTCAGCTCACCCCAGGTTTCACGTCTCATCTCACACATCACTAGGCTCTTTTCCAACAACTCAAATGTCCAGTAAAAATCCCCGAGAAAAAGATTAATTCAACATTTCGCCCCAATGCCTCGCCAAAAGTACCCACTTGAAAACCCCAGAAACAAATACTAAATACACATGCTCTTCTTCATCTAGGCATTAACATTAAGAAAATAATGCAAAAGCCCACTCCTTTTTTGAGACACGCCCCCTAGCCCTTTTACCACCCCATTCCAAACACAAACAGTGCCCGCTTTTACGTTCGGTATCGGATTGTGTCCATCTTTTTTTTAATAAATTTTCTTCATTCTTCGTCAAAACGCGGGGGGTGAAAACAGACCGATGTTTTTCTCCCTCCCTTGCCGCACGGGGAACTTATCTATCTTTACAAGAAAACAAAATTTAGAATCAACATGGGAATAAAAGTGTGTTGCTGCGGACAACAAACTTATGAGATAAACTGGCCGAGACCAGCCATGTCACCCTCTTTAGCAGCGATCTCGAAATATCCATAGATAATACTATAAGGTAGTTAGCAATTATTCAAGAAGATATAAGTCGTAAAGATAAAAACTTACGTAACAGCCAACAAGATACCAGTACCGGAACCAAGAGCACCGAGAAGGTCAGAGGCAACAGACAAAGCACCAATGCAAGCACCGCCGAAAGCAGCGGCAACTGGAATAACACGCTTGAGCTCCTTGTACATGCTTTGCTCACGGTGTCCAGCCATGACCAAACCTTGCTCCTTCAACTGTTTGGCAACATCACGCGGGCTAGAGCCAGAAACCTCAATCCAGGTCTTGGAGAACATAGCACAGGCGGTGAGCATAAACAGGATGTAAAAGGCAGTGTGAAGAGGATCAATAAGAGCATCGGTGAAGTTGAGCGGGGGAGACATGTAGTATGAAATACCAGAGACGGCGTAGAGCTGAGCAGATCCCTCCTTGGGTTCCCAAACGCCGAGAAGGCGGACGAGGAGGTTGTCGGGGAGACGGTTGTACAACATCTGGGAGACAAGGAAAACGTTGGAGCTCAATGCAGACTGTAGCATGATAGGCATGTTGCTGGTGTAGAACAGGCGGACGGGATAGGTTCCACGGGTTCCACGGTAACGGCTGGACTTGACAGGGATCTCAACACGGAAGCCCTGGAGATAGATGACCGAGGCAAAGACAACGAGAGTGGCCAAAAGGTTCATGATGTTGGGGAGGTTCTGTCGGTAGAAGGCCTCACGAAGAGCGCGCTGCTTGTCACCCCAGGTCAAGAGAAGGTGGAACAAAGCAATGACGGCACCTTCGAACTCAGGTCCACGACCGGTGTTGATGGTAGTCGGGGAGAAAGCCTTCCAAATGATGCTCTCACAGATATTGGTAGCAATGAAAAGAGAGATACCAGATCCCAAACCATAGCCCTTTTGAAGGAGCTCATCGAGGAGAATTACAATGAGACCGGCAACAACAAGTTGGAGAACGAGGAGGAGACAGACACCGGCACCGAGATCGCTGGGCTGTCCATAAAGACCAGTCAAAACGTAGACCGTAGCTTGACCGAGAGAAAGGATGATAGCAAACACTATAAAACATATTAGTTCAATTGCCATTGCAGATTTGTGGTGTACATTGAATAGCTACTTACACTTCTGGGCAGTCTGGTAGAGCTCTCGATCAGATTTAAGGTCGAGGTTGACATCAATCAAATGAGTACCAGCGAGAAGCTGGAAAACCATTCCAGACGAGATAATTGGAGATATTCCCAGCTCCATCAATGTTCCTCGATTACTTGCCAACATCATACGTAGCCAGTAGAGCGGATCTGAAGTATCCGAAGACACAATTCCGTACAAACTGCATACAAATCAGCAAAGCCATCTAATGAGAACCAATGTGGAATCAGAAAAACTTACGGCATTTGGGACATCACCAAAAAGATGAGCAGTGTTAACTATTCGCGCCATCGCACACGTCAGTATCTGTGCACAAATGTGAGGCCGCGTTTCTACCGAAGCAAACGACGAGACACAAATATCGCAAAGAAAAACTTACCCCAGTCCACATTAGCCTTTGTCTAAATGGAGTTTTGCGTTCGGGCGCCGCCACCTCCGGGAGGATGGGCACGAACGGCTTAATGAGATCAAGGAATCGCACTACAAGAAGAGAGTCAGTGTAAGTCCAGAAATTTTACCAGATACACTTTCTGTGTAGTGGGGGAGGGGACTCGGGTACTCACAGCCGCTCATGATTGCGGTGTATTAAGAGAAGCCTATTAAAAGTTCAAAAGAAAAGATAGAGATAATGAACGAAGAGAAAGAGAGTCTCCTCGCGATGGGGAGCACGCTTTAAGAGAGTGCTGTCTGTTTGAAGGGAGGGGGATTTGTTGATGGGTGATGGTTCAGAGAGAGGGAGAAGGGAAGATGTTCAGGAGAGCTCGGGGGTTTTTTTAGTTGAGGCAGAGAGTTGAGGCCACATCTCTCTGCTGCCCCAACCCGTTACCCCCTGTCATCCACACAACACCCCTCCACAGCCGAAATAAGATTCCTTCCCTAATAAGCATTGGCAGAGTTCCAGAACAGCACATCTTCTACTTCTTTACATAAAATCTGGCCTGAGTGGGTGGGCAGATGGATTGGGATTAACTCTTCTTTTCTTCTCGCTTCTCCCTGATTCGCCTAGCTGGGTATCACACTCAATTTCTACTATTCGCTCATGGAAATCTTCATCTTCTAGTGCAACATAAAACTCCGTCACGTGACCTTCATCCCCTTCCTCTTCTCTAAGTGCGGTAATCCCCATTCTTAATTCGAATGTTAGCCGTTTGTTCTCTTATGAACCCCACAAAGCTTTCCTATCATGGCAGTTTAGAAGAACTTACAATCGTGACATATCTACAAATACCCATCACCATCATTCAGCAACCTGTCACAGCCAACAGCAAAAGACACAATATCCTCAAGTAAGGGTTAGGGGTTGACTCACTCATGCGAGAAATCACAAGTATAATACGCCGCTTCACCACCCTTGCCAGTCCCCAATGAAACCCTGATCTCTAGATCTTCCATAGCCAGAATCTCACTTGCTCTCTCCTCATCCACATTCTCTGGCTCACCATTAACAAGCAGCTTCAACTCAGCTGAACCATCAGTTGGGATGAAGGACACATTTGTCTTCTCCGGGATAACCCCTTCCACACCGGAGTATCCGGTAGCACACAAGATTCTACCCCAGTTAGCATCTCGTCCATAGAGGGCTGTCTTCACCAATGGTGATCTGGCAATTGTTGATGCGACCTGCTTCGCATCTGCAAAACTATTCGCATCCTTCACACTGACAGTTACGAATTTAGTCGCGCCCTCTCCATCGCGGACAACCAGCTTGCTAAGCTCCTCGGCAAACTCCGTTACCACCCCTCGAAGGACTTCTTCCGCCTCTGTCTCCACCTCTACGGTCTTACCGCCTGCCGCGCCATTGGCGAGGAGGGCGACGGTGTCGTTAGTGCTCATATCACCGTCTACAGAGATAGCATTGAACGAGCGCTCAACGGCATGGACGAGGACATTCTGGAGTGCCTCTGGTGAGACGGGGGCATCTGTAGCCATGAATCCAAGAAGAGTGGCCATGTTAGGGTGAATCATACCGGCGCCCTTGGCCATACCAGCGATATTATAGATCTTAGAAGATCCGGGAAAGGTAAAACTCTTGGAACAGAGCTTGGGAAAGGTATCTGTCGTACAAATGGCTTTCGCGGTATTAAGCCAGGCTTCGTGAGACTGGGTAACAATCTTATAGGCCTCCGGGATCCCGTCGAGGATCTTTTTAAGCGGTAGTCTTTGTAAATCTTAGAGTTAGCTTTCCATATATCAATTGATGCCGTACAAACGCCCTCAATTAAAATATCATACCTCTGCCCAATAACCCCAGTACTCATAACCAAAGTACCACTCTCCTTCTCCCCCACAAGCCTATCAACCTCCCTCCCCATAGCCACTGCATCCTCCATCCCCCCCTTCCCAGTAACAGCATTCGCGCACCCACTATTCGCTATAAGTCCTCTAATCCCAAACCCCTTCCTCTTGTCCAGCATTTCCCTACTCATAACCACTGGCGCCGCCTTAAACACATTCTTTGTAAACACCGCAGCAGCACTACACGGCAACTCGGAAGTGACAAGTGCAAGATCAAGACTCTTCCCATCCTTCTTAACACCGCAGTGGATCCCACCAACATTGAAACCTTGTGGGTAAGTCCCACTCTGCGGAACATATTTCCACTTTGCATTCGGCGTAGGGCCAGATGCATAGCGGCGGGTAGTCCCAAATGCGACCCAGCGAGGAGAGAACTTTAAGGGGAGCTTGATGAGCATCATGGCTATAAAAAAGGTCAATTGGTATTTTAGAAGTAATCTGTGTGGTATACGGAGACACAGAGGTAGAGTGAGGGTTTAGCGAGAGGTATCCCAAGTGGGGAGCCGCTTGTTGGGCTGCGAGAAAATTTTTGTGTAGGAGTTAGACTTGTACTACTGTGATAAGCAGCCCTACATCAAGTACCTATATGTAAGTTACCACCTAGAATCAGCAAATACACGTATTCTTTTTTCAGGGAAATTACAAGATGGTGGGATTAATTCGTGAGAGCCGGGGGAGTGTTCTTTATCAGGGTTAGGGCTTCCGGGTGGACAACAGGTGGTCGTTCACCTGAGTCCTGAAATCATAGTATATTTTCTATGGTCTGGTGGCCAAGAAGGTGTTTGTTTAAATAAAAAGTCCACAGATACATGTAGTTTCGTTCGTATGGTGCAAGCGATCCTCACCACTGGTCACTCGGCTTAATTATGTACCACCACTACAGATGGCGTCCGGGTGAATAATATTACTCCCGCTGGATTTTTTCAGTAAGAGTGCATGAGCTATCAAATACAGTCAGTTGCCTGTTATTTGGCCTGATCTTGGATCTAGTGTTCTATACAAACTTTTAGCAGTACCTGGCTAGATCACACAAGTTGAAGATGCTATTTATCTCCATCTCCCTCTACTGGTGATGCCGAGATATTTATTGGTCACGTGGCTTATATTTGGTGGGTAGGAATAGAATCGCCACCAAAATTATACCACGTGACCAATAAACATCTCGGCATCACTAGTACTATAGCACGGCTAACTCGGGTAGAAATACTTTAGAGAGACGATACTCTAAACTCAAAGGTTCTCTTTATTAGGGCTTTTTAGTAACGATTTGAGATCTCAAAAGTGCAAAATCTCTGGAACTTAATATATCAGATCTAGGGTGAAACAACTATCTACATACAATAAAATCGCCACCGGGTATGTATTTTTACCTTCCTAGGCAAAGATGGTAATTTAGTTGAGATTAGGTTCCTAAAGGACTCTATGGATCCACATTTAAAACATTGTACAGCTGGAATTCAACCCATAGGGCTTTCGACTCTGACACCCTGCATGAGCAACGGCTTCCTGTGTACTCGAACCTCGACCACCCCTGTCATTTTGTGCCCAAACGTAGGCCATTGCGCTGAAACATCACGGCTACCTTTCCCCTAGGCTCGTCATGAAAAGGAAACGATCCTCTAACTCCGCTACCTCCTCTCCCAACACCTCTAAGCTACCCTCCACCTCGGAGCTCCCCACCACCGCGTTCTCAACAACTCCTTCACGACCTCTTCCACACCCAGAGACCCCCGGGAAGCACCGCTCCCACGATTTGCCCAACGGGGCTAACCTTGGAATTGGTACGAACGGGACTAGTCTGGATTCTGAAGCTATTATGTCCCCATCGCCTCAGAAACGAGCTGCTCCGACTCGAACGCCTCGACGCGACAATGCCTATTCTGTCCGTTTCGCGGATGATACACTCTCACCCCCCCAAATCGTCGCCAGCGCAGACCGTTCGGCTCGGAAAAAGAGTGCGCGACGGATCGTTGCCCGTGTGGTAGCTGGGGACTCAAGCGACGAGGACGAAGAAGACGAGCTTGCTCGGCGAATCTTTGCTGACTCTGACTCTGAAGACGAAGAGGATGGCATCCTCCCAGAAGTGGGTGATGAAGCTGTAGGCAAGAAGGGGAAGTCCCGGGGGAGGAAGAAGAAGTCAAAGGAACCGGAACCGCCTCCACCAACTGAGGGCTACGAGTCGTATTTTGGGCAGAATAGGAAAGCGCGACAAATAACTTCCAACAGCACACTCACATCTCTTACCCCATTAGATCATGGGCGGTACTTCCAGCTAATCAGAGAACACGCCCCCGACCATTTCGAAGACCGACAATATCTTGAGGAGCTCCACAAGAACTCCTTTACACAATGGCAGTTTGAGCTCTCTCAAGGTTTCAACGTTCTCCTCTATGGCTATGGATCCAAGCGCAAGCTTTTGATGGAATTCGCCAAAAAAATTTTCACAACCCCTTCGTCTCTCGTAGTAGTAAACGGCTATGTCCCCACCCTCACCGTCAAAGATATCTTGTCTACTATTGCAGCCGCTACCCTCGGTCAGGGCCATAACGTCAGACTTGGATCTAATCCAAACGAAATGCTGGATAATGTGATTGCCATTCTCGACTCAGATGAGGTCTCACACCTCACATTAATGATCCACAACCTTGACGGCGAATCAATCCGTACCGAACGCTCCCAAGTTCTTATTTCCCGTCTCTGCGCACATGAAAAGATTTCTCTCGTGGCCACAATTGACCATCTTCGTGCCCCCCTTCTCTGGAACGCTGCTCGTGCTTCGCAATATAATTTCCTCTGGCATGATGCAACTACTTTTGCGCCGTATGCTGTTGAGGCCTCAATCGATGAATCACTTGCCCTTATCGGCGGCTCCGGAAGAGCAGGTGGAACAAAAGGTGTTAAGTTTGTCCTAGCCTCACTACCCATGAATGCAAAGAGTCTTTTCAGGGTGCTCGTTAGTCACCAGTTAGAGGCAATGATGGATGATCCTACGGCGGGTCAAGGGGGCACTAGTGAGGAGTGGGGAGTGGAGTATAGGGTGCTTTATCAGAAGGCTGTGGAGGAGTTCATTTGTAGTAATGAAATGGCGTTTAGAACATTGTTGAAAGAGTATGTATTCACTCATCTATTTACAGTTGTGTGTGTGGACTATTAACCTTTCTGGTAGATTCCACGACCATCAGATGGTCACTTCCAAGAAAGACTCACAAGGAACAGAGGTACTATGGGCACCGTTTAAGAAAGAGGAGCTGGAAACTATATTGGAGGATCTAGTTGCATGATCTCGTTCGACTATGCTTAAGGCGTACTCGGTTACTTATCTATATTCAGGTTTATATTGACTTACGATAACAAGAAATGTAGGAACATAATTAACAAGGAAGGAGTTTTAGTTACTTTTATTTTGTGCCTATGACGCTGTATTATAGATATTTTTGCGTATTTACACAACTAGCATTATTCTACCTTTGGTATACTTTTCTACTATAAATATAGCCCTATATAGTAGCAGGCTCTTTTAAACTTTCAATTTTATAGTATAGTTAGTGGGTAGTAGTACCCTATATTAAGTAAAAATCGTGGTTGACAAGCCTCCCTAGAACCCACTATGTGAGCAATAGAGAGGGAAGACCGTAGAGAAAAAGCATAAATTCTATAAACGCTTAGGAGACTGTACGAAGAGCGGGAATAATGAGTGAGAGGCTATGATCAAGGCGGTTTTGTTCATTCATTTGTTAAGTAGCGGTCACGACATTAAAGCTAGTAAAGGCTTAATACCCCCTAGGGAAGCAAAGGGGATGGAAATCGACTTAAAACTCTAAGATGTCGGAAATATGGTAGTAAATAGCTAGTTGTGGCCCTGACCTACGGCAAGAAAAGCAAGCTATCTGAATTTTTTAGGTAGGCCCCTTATTAATGGGGATTTTATCCACTGATCTAGCTTCCGCATCTCCAAAGCCTTTGTTGGTGGTGGATAGAGGTACATACAGTACCAAAAAGAGGGTGGGATCAGTACGGTGCTCCCGCCAATACGCTAGCGATATGGGAGGAATACGGTATTGGTATAGTAATCTACCTCAAATACTGATTTAATTTGGTATTTGCAACTAAATTCTGTAGTAAAGTCACCCCGTTTTTTATACTGTAGTTGTAGCTAGTATGCTTTATGAGGCGAAACTGTTCGGAGTTTTTGGGGATCTTTATCTCGCGTGAGTTTTTTAGGATACTATTCTCACCTACTATACTAGATATTCCAACGCGGCGTGAACCCACGGTGGCTACACATATTAAGTTCCCATATAAATCACCGAAGCCCATAGACCCTATTTCGCTGTGGTGATGGAAAATATTTTCTTAGTATAAAAGAGATAACTTATATGCTTCTCTTTGAGATGGGATATTTGGCGTAACAGGGACTTTGGTGACCCCTACGTTGAACAATACATGCAGTCATGGTAGATCACTCGATTTTGTTATACGAATACAGCGCAGTCACCCTATAAGAATTCGGGCTATAAGAATACATATTCAGGACTGGACATGGGGTAATTTATGCACACTAGTATTCCTCTATAAGAATATCTTCTCTATAAATCTGTTTTCATACTCTTATAGAGCGACTATGCTGTAACCTTTTGAGAAAAAAAAGGCCATACTTAGCTAAGGGCACTAAGCCCAGAGGTCTAGTGATTAAAATATCTTTCTAAAGTGATAGTATCTAGATTCCACAGCGATTAAGAGATTTGGCCTGGGAGCCTGTGAGAGGGTTTATGAAAGATACAGCACGGTGCACTGATCCCCAGGTATTGGATTACTATTTCATCATCTCCCTTTGGTTCATGAGCTATGACTCATGCATAAGAAATGGCTCGGTGGTTTGCGCAATTACTATTCTCCAACTTCACTTTTTCTCTAGTATGGTATTGCCACACAAGGCGAAAAAACGGTATATAGGTATAGAAGGAGTCGAAATGTAATGTCGCCGGTATCAAATGTTCTTATTGTCTGAACAGCTTAGTACTAGGAGGAAACTATAAGAACTTCATTATTAAAATCATACCAAGAACGTACCCATATTGCAAACAAGGTTCATAAAAAAACTGGATTAAATCACACCGTTCATTCACTAAATATGTGTTTAGGACGCCGTTAGATTTCTAGTTCCTTTCAGGTATGTTGCTTTCAGGACATGGCACTTTTATAATTCTGTAACCATGCAACCTTTTCCTTTTCCTTTTTTTATTTCAAACCCAAACCCCAGGGAGAGAAAAGAGAAAAGAACCTGCCCACAAAAAAAAAAGAGAACCAGAAATCGTAAAAAAAAAACCACACCAGCCCAACTTTTAACCAACCGTTTATTCCTTGGTCTTTTGGGTACCGCGCAGCAGACCAGTACGACGGGCGGCAATAACTAGAAAAAGTGGAATCGTAGGTTAGTAGGATATTTCTTTCATGTCCCTGGAGAGTTCGTATTTTTAGGTACTTACGACCAGCCTTTTGACCCTGGGAAGCGTAACGAGAGATAGTTGAAGCCTTTCCGATATGTTGATGGTTACCACCTCCGTGAGGGTGGTCGACGGGATTCATCGCCACACCACGAGTCCTGGGCCAACTGTTTCTCTTAACCTTGTACTTAAGCTTAGCGCGAGAAGCTTTAAGTAAAGGTTTATCGGTCCTTCCACCACCAGCAACAATGCCAATCATACCGCGAGCAGCGCTGGGGACGACTTTCTTTGCGCCTGAAGGGAGCTTGATACGGGTTTTGCCCTCATCTGGAGAGTGTCCAATGATGGTGACGTAGTTTCCAGAGGTACGACCAATTGCACCTCGATCACCGGTCTTCTCTTCAACGTTGGTTACGACAGTACCTTCAGGCATGGAGCCGAGAGGGAGGACGTTTCCGATGTTGATAGCAGCCTTCTTTCCGGCGTAGATGAACTGACCGGTGTACATACCCTCATTGGCAATGAAACTATTTTTTCCCACCGTCAGCCCGGATTTTCCACCAAATAGCACTTAGCCAAGAGGATCGAATATGTGAAGTGAAGTAAAGTGATGGGAGGTCGTACGTCTCATGGCGGAGCTTGTAGCGGTAAGGGTCGCGGAAGACAACCTTAGCAAGGGGGGCGCCTCTGCCAGGGTCGTGGATGATGTCCTTCACGACTCCACGAATGTATCCATGACGCTCGGAGTAATCGAGGGTTCTGAATTTTGCGGGGTTCTGAATTATGCCGAAAACTTCTGTCAGTACCTCCGTTCCTCAAAAAAACCAGCCAGCCAGCCAACCACCAAGCTATAAAATACCAAGAAAGGGAAAACCGACCTTTCGCAGCCGAGTGTTGGCCGTGAAGATGGATCCGGCACCCTTTCTCTGATTACGGATAACTCTAAACTCCGATTCCCGTTAACACCTCGAATTATCCAGCGTAGGCCGTGGCTAGTGGGAGTGGAACTTGCCTTCCCATTGTGAGTGATGGTTGTTAGAGTCTTTGTTAGTGGTGCTGTTGTTCTGTTGTCGTCGTCGTCTGACAGTGTACCAGGAAGATTGTCGAGATGGTTGTGTGTGTGTGCCAGGCCTGTTTGAAATTTCCATGGGAGGGCTTAGCCCTAAGCAGTCCCATATCACAACCAAGCACTCGGATGTCAGTGACATACATACATGTATACATATAGTTACTTACCTGGTCAGTAGGATTCAAGGAGTCTACAGGGAAGTAAAGGCTATTTATATTTAGGAATAGATCTCCGTGATAGAACTAAGGGTTTATTCATACAGTATAGCTCACATGTCCCTGTACATGTAGTTACTGGTACACCATCAGACTCGGGTATTAAGAACCCATAACCCTGTGCTATCATAGAATTCACATTACGCTGTTACTACATGTAATTTATAACCCTACTACCCGCTTCGTTTTCTAAGTAGAGAAAAGCCCTCTCTAGCTATAGATATAGCAGGTGACCAAACGACAGACTACATAGCTTTAATCTCTACAACTGCCCCCCTAAGACACCCACAAGCCACAACGCCAACCTAACCTTCAAGCTCACCCTTCTTTCCATCCTCTCAAAATCTTCCATTTCTACCTTCCTCGAGTCTTTCTGTAACCACTCCACCTCCTCCCCAAGTCGCTTCTTCAGCAATTCGTCTTCAGTAACTATCAGCGCATTCACTTCTAGATCGAGTGAGTAGGATCGTTTCGTGTAGTTCGATGAGCCCACTAGTGTAATACTTGGGCTTTCTTCGTGGGGCTTGGTTACCCAGATACCTGTAAACGCCTGTCAGTGATATATATGTGAGTCTGGGGGTGGATATAGAGTACCTTTCGCGTGATAAGTCCAAGCCCCTGGATCTTTCCCGATAGCCCCCCCCTTCATCCACTCCCGGACCTGTATCTGCTCTCCTTTCCCCATCTTGACAACATCGGCTAGGAAACGTCTCGCAAGTAGTGTGTACGCTGGAGGCAACATACTACTAATGCCTTTACTGCCATAAAACCCGTTCGCCTCAGGAGCTGCGGTCACGACAGTCCCCTGGACTGACTTAGAATCTAATAGCAGTCTTTTAAGCTGAGAGTGAATGTTGAAGTATCCCGCTGTAAATATCCATTTCGACGATGCCCAGTCGGGTTTTGAGAGTAGGCGTAGGACTGCCGAGAGACCAGGGTGCTCAGTGGATGTGTCTGTTGGGTGTAGGAGTGGGGTGAATTGTGCAAGCGGATAGACCACTGTTCTATTGGAAGTCTCGGAGAAAGCAGTTGGAGGGGTGAGTGGGCGAATAAGAGGCGCAAGGATAGCCGTTGCTGCAGTTCTAAACGCCACCGGTCTTTCAGTCGGTAGAGGCGCTGGATTGGATGTTGGCCATTCTAGTATAAACCCACCATCCTCTACTGGCGCTGGCAGAACCTTATAGCTAATCGAGCATATTGCATGGTAAATCTCGGCGAAGTAGTTCGTCAAATCTTGACATGTGAAAACGTGGTATCTGTCCTGCCGATTCGTGAAGTAATCGCCAGAGAGGTTCGCACCGGATATTATAATCTCGTCGTCAATACCATAGAGCTTCATATGTTGGAGTCCCCAACCCTCATTGAGGCGTTTTGGTATAATCCTCTTCCGTAATCCACGTAGATTTGGGGTATGGTACATTCTGATTTCGACACGATCTCCGAATTCTGTAATTAGCGGAGCAAGGAGGGATGCACACGATGGACTCGGCGCTTCGCGGGTACCGCGGAGAGCATCAGAGAGGATTGAGACTTGAAGATTGGGCTGGCGGTGGAGGGCTTGCCGGAGTGTGTCAATCTGGGTTCGCAGAGGTTAATTACATGCACCACAATTATCAAGTGAGGGGGTCACACAAGCTCATTTTCCGTCTTTCCAATATAAAGTGCACTTAAAAATACCCTCCTCTCCGCTTTTAAAATACGTTCCTATTTATTTACCCCAATACACTCAGAACTGCAGCCTCGATCATTTCCCGACCAGTGCAGAAACTAACCAATTACCTTTAGCGTCTCATAGAACTCCCTAGGAGTCTTTAATATCCTGATTTGGTTTGCACGAATTTCAAACCTAGGCGCAAGCTTATCTAGCTCGCAAGTAAGGGTACCTAACATCGAAGCCGGATGTGCTGTCGTAGTGTGATATGAAGGCGGTAAGGATGAAGATGCAAAGTTCCTTTTTGGGCACGAGAAGCAAGGTCGTGAACGGAATACGGAGGACCGTAGGACTGTTCGTCGAAGAGTCGCTGTTATCATGGGGCTGTGTTTAATGGTCCCCAGTGGTTGGTGTTTGGGACAATTGGAGCCGAGTGATATTGCGAAATGTTCAGGCATTAGACCTTGGTGGGATATTTTCGCCTGTTATCTGAAAGGAGGGTAACTCTGTATCTAGGGAGCGGCACATCTTCCTCCCCACGACACCTTCAATTGTCTCGTATACCCCCCTCACAAAGCTCTCCACTCTTAGGGTTTGGTCACCCTGTCTGCTCTCTCTTGCTCTAATTACAGCCTATACATTTCTCTTGGCAGTTGCGCAAAAATGTCGACAGTTTCTAGGACTCTGAGATATCTTAGGCGGATAGGCTTTGGGCAATATGCTTACCAGATGAACGTATGTTTCCCTGGCATATCCCACGATGTTCCCTTTAATCCTGTGATTCTTATACCAATGTAATTGGTTGCTGATATTTGGTGTAGCGCATTGGTTGAATATTCCTCCCCCCTTCGTGTATAGGTATGAATACCAACTGACAATATATCCCAGGTGACACCAAATACGGTACCCTGGTTGGTACTGACAGATATGGCAACAAATTTTATGAGAACAATGATGAGGAGCTTCCATGTGAGTCTATCCGAGGGTGAGGGTGTGTGAGTGAAGTAAACAGATGTTGGTATCGTTTGGGTATATGTTGATGGGTTTCTGTGGTGGTAGTGAGAACCAAATGGGTTGATTATAGGGAATGGAAGGAATATGATGCGTAAGGGCCCCTTTGCAAAATATTTGGTGGCGGTAGTGGCATTCTGACATTGTGTATAGTTCGATGGTTGAACCTGGCTGGTAAGACACCCCACCCGTAACTGACAGTCATTATATTTCTCATCAACATCCAATCAACACCTGTTCGGAGGTTTTGACCTTTTATTAGGCACGGGTGGCTCGCGTACATGTTTGATAAGCCGCCTACCTCCGAGACGATCATGAAGCACGATGTTAGGCCTTGGGAGAATAAGAAGCATATCCCGAATCAGACGTTTAGCCGTGCTGCGTATAAACCGTACTCTACGTGAGTTGAGAGCCTATCTTTGAAGGTTGTTTGAGGGAGTAGTACTGATAGGGCAAAGGACTAAACTGAAGGTTGAGTCTTGGGAGGCAATTACTAGGCCTAGAGCTTAGGAAGCTCGTAGTAGGTGAATTGGGTAGTTAGCATTGGGTAACATTTTTTTTTATCGGTAAATATGAAAAGAGTGTAGTACATATTTGTACTCACACATGAGGTTTTTTTTGAGTTGGTAGATATCGGTAATAGCATTAAAATTCAACTTTGTGCTCAAGGGGTTAAATAGCAGGTGACTGAATTCTGTGAAGCTGGCTGGTAATTTGGTATTGTATTATATCATTATATCTACTGAACTTGACATTGAGTTTAAATTTCTATCTACCTGAGGTACTAGGTGCTCGAGTGATCAGATTCGTGGTCAGGTATATACAGTAGAAGCTCTCTATAAGAATACGTTCGGGACCGAGAATTTATGAGAATATTCTTATAGAGAAAGTATCCTAACCCAATAGGGTTATTTTAGGCGGAATACTTGCCAAATGTCGCCTAGTGCGGCTCTTCTTGGAGTTTTCTAATAAGAATATTCTTATACTCGTAATTTCATGACGTTTTGAGAATCGACCAGGTCCGCATATAGATGGAAATCCAGTAGATGCACAACAATGCGTCTTGGCTATTTGAATCACAGCGCAGAGACCAAATGGATTCCTCTGAACCTCTTAAAATGCTTAGGGCTAGGGGTACTCAGGTCACATGCACTTATATGCGGACCTAGTCGATTCTCAAAACGTCATGAAATTACGAGTAGAGAGTATTCTTATAGAGGGCTTCTACTGTAGTAAGATGTATCTGTATAGCAAGTCTGTTGGGACCCGTGGCAGAAGCTTAGCATGTAACACCCCCAGCGCATCTCGTGGGTTGCTTCCACGGGGATGGTTATGGTGGTGGGACATCTCATATCGCTACCAATGGGTCGATGTCTTGTAGGCCTTTATTGATTAAAGCTGTGTGACACCGTATAATCTCAGGCATAACGAAATGGCCTAGACTAGACAGTTCCAAATCGGCCTTCCAAGAGGACAAAAGTTCGTGCCAATTTACAAAAAACTAAATACTCCTCAAATCCGTCTAACAAAGTGATTTTTATTTAAGTATTTTAATTCCATTTAGGGCCATTTCGTTGTGCCCGAGATTATACGGTACTCTTCTATATTAATATTACATATGCATGCATGCATTATACGGTATGCATGTTTATGGTTGTAAAACGGTTTTGTTGTTGCTTTTTTGTGGCGCATCTAGCAAAGCCTGCAATGCGTGCCGGAAAGTGACGTCTATTGCCGGTAGCCCCAAGGAAACTGCTACCAACGCCTGTTATCATCAGCCGCTAAAGCACGAGCGGGAAACACCCGGGAGAAAATCACCGAGGCCGGCAGGTTCTGCAGTCTGCCAGGTAACGAGCTTCCTGAATTTGAACTCTACTGTCACCCGACCCGTGACAACAAGGGGCCCTCGAGATACATGTATGTACAGTACATACATATTGACTCTACACCACAGGGTGATCTGCATCAAATTCTGACGTTTTCGTGTCGAGTTACAGACATTTGTGCTGCTGTCCTTGATTTATGTACCCGGGGAATTTTGTATCACCAGACACCTAGATCGCTTGGACTCTCCATCTCTCCCACCTTATCAAATCTTCTTTTTTGTCCTTATCAGGGGCACCCAGCAGCTTCTCTCCATCTTAATTGACCACATTTCCTGTTGTAACCGGTAGCAACAGGTCTAGTTTTTTTTGTCTGAACGGATCTTAGCATAGGACTGTGATAGGTATCTCCATCTTAAACCGTCTTCAAATAAATTGACTCTTCAACCTCCCGGGAGCGAACTTCAACTCGTTGGTTTTGCAGCCGGAACGGCATGCATCCTACTTTCTTACAGTGTGAACGTCCCTTCTGGAGGGGGGATGACTTTACGTTATGTATACGGAGAGAGTAAGTTCAGAGGAAGATACATTACTTGAACAATGATATTAGTATGATGTAACTAACGAATGCCCTATTAACAACAGTCTTATTCAAGTCCTCCTACCATCCATCGTCGTCTGTCTGTCAGCTTTATGGTTCACTGTATCACTTGCACATCGCTTTATTTATAGGGGGCATTCCAGAAAGTACCGACAGCTCCCAACTCACCAGAACGCGTCTAGGGTAACTCTAGACGATAATAGTAGCGAGTCAACGGGGAATGACGATGACGAATTCGCGGAGCATTTGAGCTTGAGGCATACGATAAGCCATGGTACATTTACAGAAGCGAAAGTCCTGGCACCGAGAGGGGAAGTTATTCTGGTCGCATGCGAGGTGCTCGGGATCTTTGGGATCCTGGGAATCTTTATTGCCAGTATTGTAATAGGACACGGGGATATTGGGAACTATGCAAGAATACCGCTCGTATCGGGAGTTCTATGCTGGGTGAGTTTAGAAAGAGTAAGAATTTTAAAAGGACAGGGCTTACGGGAATTAGGGCTACGTACTTGTACTTGCAGGTATAAGACTCCGGTTCTCGGTATCTGGGGCTTGTAATTTGCCATCATTATGGGACCATACTGCGCTTCTCTATATGTTCAACTTTATCTTCTCCACAGTTCCACTCCGAACTGCGTTAATTCAGCCGGAGATTGGTGTTCCTGAGGCCCTGAGTATAACTCAATTCGCATTAGTGACTTTGCTTTGCATGATTGCCCTTTCTAGTAGGAGGGGCAACAAACCAATTGAGCTAAAGGTTATTGATGGCCTTGAACCTTCACAGGAGCCTCTTGCTTCTCTTTTTTCACTAGCTACTTTTAGCTGGGTTGATGGAATTGTATGGAAGGGGTACTGGAAACCATTTGAGCTTGAAGATGTTTGGAATCTGAGGGAAGATGACATTGCATACTCAGTATTGAGTACATTTAGACAAACCAGGTATGTCGACTTTCTTCTTTTTCTCCTTCTTTAGCACAGATTGGATATGGAAATATGCTGACAAAAGGCTAGGAAAGCGACTACTCTGGCATTTACTCTGGTACGACATTTCAAGCGCGATCTTGCCATCCAGTCTGCATGGGCGGTATTCGCTTCTGCGTTTACTTTTGCACCTACCCTGCTCCTACGTGTGATTCTACAGTATATCCAATCACCCGAAGATACGCCAAAGAACGTTGCGTGGCTTTTCGTTGTCCTGCTCTTTGTTTCTGCCTCTATCTCCGCTGTTGGAAATGGCCAGGCTCTATTGATCGGTCGTAGGATCTGTATTCGTCTAAGAGCAGTGATTATCGGCGAGGTTTACGCAAAAGCTCTCCGAAGGAGAGCTGCTGCAGGGGCTGATAAGGAATTGGGGAGGAAAGAGAAGAAAAAGACCGGTGGGAAGAACCTTGCAGAGGTTAACAGCAAGGTTGACGAAGGTGAAGATAATGGCGAGCAGGCTAATGTTGGCGCTATCATCAACTTGATGGCAGTTGATTCTTTCAAGGTTGCAGAAGTTTGCGCCTATCTGCATTTCCTGGTACGTCATCTCCGAACCATGCGAGTGATAGATGGATTAACATTTATAGATTGCTGCTGTCCCAGTACAGGTCATTATTGCTGTGACTTTACTTTATCAGATTCTTGGATGGAGTTCGATTGCTGGAATTGGTGTCATGATTCTATTGCTTCCCATCAACTACTATATCTCTAGTCAATTTAGCAAGATACAACAGGCGATTATGGCAACTACGGATAAGCGAATTCACACTACGAACGAAGTGCTACAGAACATCAGGATCATCAAATTCTTTGCTTGGGAAGAGCGCTTCGGACAAGTTGTGAATGAGTCACGAACTGCGGAGCTAAAGAACTTGAGGAGGCGTTATATCCTTTGGGCCCTAGCTGCAACTTCATGGTACGGATCTCCAATTATCATCACTTTCCTCAGTTTCTTCTGCTACACGGTCATCGAAGGGAAAGATCTTAACGCACCTATCGCATTTACATCACTGTCTCTATTCAACGTGTTGCGTGTCCCATTAGATCAGCTTGCGGACATGGTCACAAATGTTCTGCAAACCAAGGTTTCAATTGATCGTGTAGAAGAATTCTTGAATGAAGAGGATACTGAGAAGTATACCCAGCTCAAGCCTGTTGAGAGCGAAGATCTAGATGCTCCACTCCTTGGGTTTAAGAATGCCACGTTTACCTGGGGAAGCAAGAAGCAGATCAAAAACAAAGGCATAGCGTCAGCATTTCAACTACAAGACCTTGATATCACTTTTGAGCCAGAGGCGCTTAATATTATTGCTGGCCCTACAGGATCCGGAAAGACTTCGTTGCTTATGGCTTTGCTAGGAGAAATGACACACATTAAAGGGACTGTCCATTTACCTGGTACACATAGTAGAGAGGATCTGGCGCCCGATGCAGAAACTGGATTAACTGAATCTGTGGCTTATTGCGCCCAGCAAGCGTATGTTTCACCTTAATTTGTGTTTTTATTATTATTGAGGATTAAAATGACTTATAATGGGATAGATGGTTGGTGAATGACACGATCAAGAATAACATTCTCTTTGCAAGCCCATATGACGAGGAAAGATACCATGCAGTTCTTATTGCATGCTCTTTGGAGCGTGACCTTCAGATCTTGGATAGTGGTGATGAAACTGAAGTTGGAGAAAAGGGTATCACTCTCTCTGGGGGCCAGAAGCAAAGGATTTCACTTGCGAGAGCTTTATATTCGAACTCTAAACATCTCTTACTCGATGATTGCTTGAGTGCCGTCGACTCTCACACCGCAAAATGGATTTATGACCAGTGTATCCTGGGCCCCTTGATGTATGCTAGAACCTGCATTTTGGTCACCCATAATGTTGCACTTTGTGTTCCACTGGCAAGGCATGTTGTCGTTCTTGAAAATGGACGGGTTCAGATGCAGGGTGATCCGGAGGTAGTGGTTGCTTCTGGGGCACTTGGAAATGATGAGTTGCTGAAGTCGGGTATTAAATCAAGGCCAGTTTCAAGAATGCCATCAAGAGTACCGTCTTATATCGGCACACCAATGAATGGAAGTATAAACGGAGATGGAATTTCTAAATCAAAAGCCCTCAATGGATCCACGGACTTAGCTGGGAAAAACAAGAAATCTGGAGAGGAGACAAAACTAGAAGGTAGCGTTGACTGGAAAGTTTATCGGCTGTATCTGTCTGAAATGGGGCCGTGGTGGTATTGGGTTATTGTACTATCGGTTTTTGGAGCACAACAGATGGGTACTGTGGCTACTTCAATCTGGATCCGCCAATGGGCGCTGCAGTATGAACCTGAGGTGAAAGGAGTTTTTACTACCTCTGATGTTCACAGTACGCTTTCATCCTCATCTGGCTATTCTGGGAGCTGTTTTGCGTCTGGGAGTTGTTCTTGGGCCTTCCTGACAACGGCCCGCTCTGATACCATTGGCATTTCAAAAAGTGGCAACAAGGTCGATATATGGTATTACCTTGGGGGTTATCTACTCATCGGTCTTGTGTATACCAGTATGTCTTTCTTTAGAGAGGCGATTGTCTTTTATGGTTCCTTGAGAGCGTCGAAGCGGATTCACGAGCAGCTTTTGCATCACCTTATGCGTGCAAAATTTAGGTTCTTTGATTCGACTCCACTGGGGAGAATTATCAATAGGTTTTCAAAGGATATTGAAGCTATTGATCAGGAGGTTGCGCCTGTTGCTTTGGTGAGTTTTGATGGAGTTAAAAACATAGTTTTCGAGCCAGTGGTGACTGACTATTCTAGGGCATGATGAATTCTCTGGGCTGTGTGGTTGCTATTGTTATTTTGATCTCGATCATCACGCCTGGTTTTCTTAGTGCAGGTATCATCATCAGCATACTGTACTGGTTAATTGGAGTATTCTATCTACGGGCATCAAGAGACTTAAAGCGCCTGGAATCAATTCAGCGCAGTCCTCTGTACCAACATTTCGGTGAAACGCTGACGGGCGTTTCTACTATACGAGCCTATGGTGACGAGAGACGATTTGTGAGGGATAATCTCAAGAAGATCGATGCGCATAACAGGCCTTTCTTCTTCCTCTGGGCTTGTAACCGTTGGCTTGGGCTCAGAGTCGATATTGCAGGTGCTCTAGTTTCATTCTTTGCTGGTGTGTTTGTGGTGTCTAGTGTGGGCAAGATCGATGCTGGGTTGGCGGGTCTCTCATTGACATACGCTATCACTTTCACGGACAATGTTTTGTGGGTGGTGAGGCTTTACGCCATGAATGAGCAGAACATGAACTCGTGAGTACTAATCCGAAATCCCTAGGTTCTTGGTGGTTCTAACTGTTTTTTTGTAGGGTTGAGCGAATTAGGGAATATCTAGAAGTTGAACAAGAGGCTGCTGAGATTATTCCTGAAAATAGACCTTCTGTCGATTGGCCAGAAAGTGGCGCTGTTACTTTTACTGATTACTCTACTCGTTACCGTTCCGACCTAGACCAAGTACTTAAGAACATTAGCTTCGAAATTAAGCCATTTGAAAAGGTTGGTATAGTTGGCAGAACTGGTGCCGGCAAGAGTTCTCTTGCACTTGCACTCTTCAGAAGCTTGGAGGCCGAAACAGGAAAGATTATCATTGATGGTGTGGATATCAGCAGGATTGGACTCCGAGATCTTCGCCAATCGATTACTATGGTGCCACAGGATCCGACACTGTTTACGGGGACTATTCGAAGCAATCTTGACCCATTTGGGGTTTACACCGATAGCGAGATCTTTGGGGCGCTGAAGAGGGTACAGTTGATTAATGAAGAGCCTGAGGTTGCGGCGCCAGTTTCTGGGGATGATGCTGCAGTCAACAAGAATATCTTTTTAGATCTTCAAAGCCCGGTTGCGGAATCCGGTAACAATCTTTCACAGGGACAGAAGTAAGGCTCTTGGGCGGTTTATACCTCTAAATTCGTGATACTAACATTTTAACTAGGCAGCTATTGTGTCTTGCAAGAGCCCTATTGAAGGAGCCTAAAGTACTTCTCATGGATGAGGCGACTGCCTCGATTGATTATACTACAGACACAAAGATCCAAGCTACTATCCGTGAGCTTAAGAGTACGACTATCACTATCGCGCACCGCCTTAATTCTATCATTTACTATGATAAAGTACTAGTGCTAGACCATGGAAGGGTCTGCGAGTACGATCACCCACACAATCTCCTAAAAAATCGAGACAGTATCTTCAGAGAAATGTGCGAATCAAGTGGTGAGCTAGCACAGTTAGAAGATATGGCAAAGAGGGCGTATATGGGCACAGGAACACTCGTGGAGACTGTTGAGGGTGAGGGTGAGGCAGAAACAACTTCGTAATCATAGATGAAAATTTAATGTGGGAAAACAGTATGGTAAAGGTGTTGTGCTTTTGTTTAAAATAATTTTCACCTCATCTCTTGTGAGATGTGTAGTTAGTTTCTCTTGTGATCTTTTTCTGTAGAGTGTAGAGATGAGTTCTTCTAGGTTTTTGTTTTAGGTTTCTTTTCTTATGCTTGGCCTAGCAGAGTGCAGCAGAAATATTTTCGCGCATCCGAGTCATATCTCACATAGTCAAAAATGTCTCGGGGCTAGGGCAGATGAGTCTTCTACAGAACATGCGTTAAATCGCTATTAGCCTCAACTACCTTGGGGAAGATAAAAGGAGAGATGAGCACACTGGGAAAGTAGTAGTCTTGGCATCTCCTTGCGCATCTCTAGTTTGCCGCCCCACCCCGCACACAGGGCCACAAGAATTGGTATCATCACTTCTCTCCTCTCACTCCAACAACCAGCCCACACCAAAATAAACATTATTCCCTGAAACACCAATAGTTTCCTCTTTTCTAAGAACAGGATATTTTTTTCGCATTTCCTTGCTCTTGATATACTTTCTAGACAAACAAAATTTGCAACTTACCGCAGTAATGGCCGTTAGAGCTCAGGTTAGGAATTTTCTATTGATATGCCACTGGGCACCTTTTTCCCTCTTAGCTGGGTCTTTGGGCTTTTGGTGAGCGAAAGTGCTGACTTGGAATTGCGGCCGGGTTTAGTTTGAGAATTCAAATGAGTACTACCCCATCTTACTCGCCAGTTACTATATTGGGTCGAACGGTGTTGCTGATGATTAACTGTAGAGTTGGTGTTTTCGCGACGCTTACAAATTCTTATGCGCTCGTTGCCACGGGAGGATCAATGAACTTCTACAGGTTTAAGCCAATCCAATTTTTCAGAGGATAAGGGCAAGGGGAATATGAGAAGGAGCTGACCTGTGGCTCGTTTAGTGTGTTCGAGGCTGAGTTGGCGGACGTCATTCCTATATGCCATACCACCATCGCTGGAACCAGAATTGTTGGAAGACTGACTGCTGGGTATGGGCTTCACAATTTTTCTTACGCTGCTGATTTTTCCTGGCTGGCTAGCTTCAAGAAGGAGTAGTATGACTCTGAGGATTACGGCTAATCTACCCTCCACCCTTCCCAGAAACCGAAAAGGCCTCTTAGTTCCAACTTCAACAACCGATCAGGAGCTACAGCATCTCAGGAATTCAATTCCAGACACTGTCAAGATTCAACGTATCGAAGAACGGTTATCAGCGCTTGGAAATGTTATCTGCTGTAACGATCACGTAGCATTGGTTCACCCCGATATTGAGCGTGAAACGGAGGAGATCATCGCAGATATCTTGGGTGTTGAGGTTTTCAGACAGACTATCTCTGGTATATCCTCACCCTTTCTTTCCTCCTTTATATAGCCTGCGTGTTTTCCACCTTCTAATATGTTACACACTACAACCATTAACGTACCTCTATAGAAAATGTTCTTGTCGGCTCGTACTGTTCTCTCTCAAACCAAGGTGGTATAGTCCACCCGAAGACCTCAATAGAGGACCAAGACGAGCTCTCGTCACTCTTGCAAGTTCCCCTCGTCGCCGGCAGTGTTAACCGCGGTTCTCCCGTCGTTGGTGCCGGAATGGTTGTCAATGATTGGATGGCCGTTACTGGACTCGATACCACTGCGACAGAGTTGTCAGTTGTGGAGAGTGTCTTTAAACTTGGCGAGGGTATGGGTCCTGGGAATGTACAGGGTTCGTTGAGGGATACGATGGTCGAGACCTTTTATTAGAGGGTAGAAAATGTGCGACCCCTCCTTATGGCTGGTGTTTTTTTCTCAAGCTAGATACTAACAACTACGTTTTAGTACCGGCGATTTTCCTTCTTTTCTTGTAAAGATTCTTTCCTATATCCTTGACTAGGCTAGTAATTTAACAGCCAAAAGAGATACAAAACAGGAGAAATTGTATAATCGCGCGCTGGGGCATTTATTACAATAATTTGCCTACTAATCTAAGTAATGTAAGTTAGGCTAGTGGGATAATTAAAAACAATAATATGCTTTCACTCCTCCCTCTTCGCACACTTCCCGTATGATAAATAAACCCTTTTGAGAGGTAGTTTTAAATATAGAAAAACTAGAGCTGGATAAAGAAGTTGTATCAAAATTGAAATCTGACTAGGTGTCCCTAATATGGACTTAACACCAAATATCATACTTCATTTGGGTTTAAGTGAGTGAGAGGTTGTGATGCTAGTTCATCTAATGAACTCCTAACCAAAGTCTTCATTAGATTGTAATCCTAAGGAGAGTAGAGTAATCTAGGCTAGTGGTCCTATATAGGCTCGGAGGCCAATAAGGAAGCTTATCCTAGCAGTGCTCCAGAAAGTGTACTGGTCGCTTGTGATTTCGGTTGCTCAGTGCTATCCCATGGTCTGTAACAACGCGATTTCGCACCATGAGTGGTGCAAAATTCGAACAAAATTAGTACCACAACCAGCCACCCAACAGGGACCCCCCTCTACCCCCCCTACCTCCATAGTAGTATATTCTTTGTGCATATGGGTACTTCCTGATTTTTTCCCTGATTTTTTCCGATTTTTTTCAGTTATAATATCTATCCATGAAGTTAGGTTAAAAATAGCAATCTACCATAAACAACCCATCTACAAGAAAGACAACCACTACCTCGAATTTTATTCAATTATGCCCCATAAGGGCTTATTTTAATCTCCATCTAGTGCCCTATTCTTTCCAATTCTTGGCGCCCTTTAAAAAGGCCACTAAACTAAGCATTATAATTCTTAGTCTATCAACAAACTCTATAACAAAGATTAAAATAAATCTATGATAGTTCAGATTGGGGTACTGGGCTTTTACACAGAGAAGCTTAATACTCATAGTAAGATACTCCTAGAAGCTTAGATTTTTTCCCTAGCTCCTGATATTGCTGTATCAAAAAAACTACACAAAAAGAGCTTTTTGGTGTGCTATGACTAAATATACACATGGTGAATATCTGGGAACGCAAATATCCTCAATTCCCTTAACTATAAATAATGAATGATCCATGAATACCTAATATATATTATAAATAAAGTCTATAACTAAATTCTATGGGTCTTTTTGTTATTTTAAGAATTTCCTTATATGTTTAAATTAAATTTACATTGGCCTAAAAATTCGCACCACAGGTGGTGCGAGCCGGTTACAGACCATGGGATAGCTTTTATCTACAACTGTATCATAGAGTCAGTGTAAAAGTATACAAGCCCTTGCTCTAGTAGGGACAGCAGGTGATGTCTAAAGAACTGGGACACTATAGACACATGGACTAGGAGACTGGAAAGACTGGGACTAGAGTAGGTACTTGGTATTGAATGCAAGTTGAAGGATAGAGAGCTAAGACTAAAAACTAAGAAAATGGCTCGATACTTATAGTATGGCCGAAACATGAAAGGGAAGGGGCTGACACGCTACGCGTGTCAGACTACATGAAACAGGAACATGATACGTGATATGAAACTAGGGAGATCCTGATGACGTGGCAAGCCACGTCATCTCATACATGAAACATAAATGAGACTAGACATGAAACTGATATGAAACGGCAAGGCTAACTGGTGGTTGAGTGACAATTTGTGACCGAGTGAGAACTGATGATTTGTCGTTCTTGACAGTTAATTATTTGGATCTCCGATTATATTGTATTTTCTCTTTGATTTTTAGTTTGCTACTTGCTAAGATAAATTATTTGACGAAATAAAGCGCTGATGGCAGTTTATAGCTCATAGATCAAATCACTCACAAATATTTTACCGGGATTCTCTTACTAAAATGAATGAATCAATTAATGATAAATACATATTTCTTTACCAAATATTTCTTATTACACCCCCCCTCTTTCATTAATATTTCCTGCTACTTGCTCTTCACCGAGTGCAGTAGTGTCTTTTATCTCTTCATAATCTTTCGTCTTGGGCAAGGGTTTTAGACTTCCAGTGCTAGTCCTGAAGTGCTCAGAGGCTAGGGCACAGTATTATACTATTTTAGTACAGCAAATGCAGAAGTATATGTATCCTTGAGGGGTAAGCTTAATAATAAGTAGGTATATATGGTGGACGGTTTGGCGCGCAACCGTAGAAATCATGACAACAGGCTTAGGACTATTGCTTATAGCAAAAATCTTAGATCTATTGCTTATGGCAAATGTTTTTAGTTTACAACCACCTTCTGTAGCTGATTATGGAGGAGAAGAGAAACTAGATACTGAGCCTGATACATGAGATTTACTCCTCACTTGTACATCATATAAAATTCTTTGTATCCATAAACGGAAAGAAATTTATCGGAATTTTCTCTCATTTTTTTGTGTATTAACAAGTTGTTCTCATTTACCTAAAAGAGTAAATAGGGACTTTTAGTGTTTGTTATAGGGGGGCTGGTCCCCCAATTAGAGCGGGGAACTGTGCCAAGAAATTGCCCCAAACCGACCAAGCCCCAAATAGGGCGCTGGTTAGATTTTACCCCGTTAGAAGTACAGTAGAGCCCTACTGGGAGTAATATCTATAGGAGATTGTTTGGAGGGTAATACATGAGATTGAACTGGACTATCGCAGGCAGCTTCGGAGATATCGGAGCAACATATAGAGTAGTGTTCATTACGGAGGATTCGGCCCCCCAAACTCTTCGAGAAACCGCGCCAAGAAACCACCCCAAACCGCCCCATTTTTCGGCCAGGTTGGGTTTGCCCTTTTATCAGCATACTTGAAGGTTTCCCTCTGACGCCTCTGATGCCTCTGTTTCACGGGATACAGTTGGCGGAATTCAACGATCAGGAGACGGGGTTTGCCTCAGAGACGCTCGGCTAGCTGTCAGAGCTCTTAGAAGAGCTCCGGAGGCTCCCATAGTCGTCTCCGGAAGCGTCAGGAGACGTCAGGGGACTCTATAGCAGTCTCTGGGAAGGTTTTGCTAGTCACGCTGGTAGTCACGCTGGTAGTCACGGTTTGGAGTCTTCAAAAATTTATTTATTTTACTATGTATATTTTCTAGTCTATATACAAAATACTGCTGCTTTACCCCCCCCCACCTGCTCCCCTGCTTGCCTGCCTGCTTGCCTGCTGTCGCGCTGGGAGTTGTCTGGGGGTCACGTCGAGGCGTAGGACACAAGTGGTTCGTACCGTCACGGGTAGGTTGTTTGCTTGGTGGCCCAGAGGCTTGCTGGGGGTCTTAGGGGGTCCTGCTGCTGCTGTCGCGCTGGGGATTTTAGGGGTTGCGTTGATGCGTCGGACATGTGGAGTTTGTACCTGGACGGGTAGGTTGTTCTCTTGGTGGCTCAGAAACTGCTGACGGCTGCTGGAGGCTTGCTGGAGGTCCTGGAGGGGGGTCCTAGGGGGTCCTGCTGCTGCTGTTGCGTTGGAGGTCTTCTAGGGGTCGCGTCGACGCGTCAGACAGAAGGGGTTTGTACCGTGACGGGTAGATTGTTTGCTTGGTGGCCCGGAAACTGCTGAAGGCTGCTGGAGCCTTGCTGAAGGCTGTTGGAGCCTTGCTGGAAGTCCTGGGGGGTCTTGCTGCAGCTGTCGCTCTGGGGGTCACATTGACGCGTCGAACACGGAGTGTTTGTACCAGTATGTTGATTTCTTGGTGGCTCAGAGCTGATACCAGAGGCAGGCAGGCTTTGCTGGAGGAGGTTCTCATGATTCTGAATAGATTGTTAGCTCTATAATAGACTGCTTGTAGGTGGGGGGGGGTAGGAGGTACGGAGTTGCTGCAGGTAGGATGTTGCTGCAGGTAGGGAGTTGCTGCAGGTACGCGAGACTGTAGGGACTTAGAGAATTTTGGCGAGGGATATAGGGGTTGTGATAGGTGCAGGCCGGGTAACCATCTAGGGACTTAGCGAATTTTAGCGAGGTGCAGTGTTTTTTTTGGAAAAAATAACTCCCAAAGCTCCGATAGTTACTATCAGTGCTTTAGAGGCTGCCATCAGGGCTTTCAGGGCTCTATTAGACAAAGCTGCAGTAAAATATACCGGGAGTTTTGGAAGACTCTACCGGATACTTCAGGAGACTCTACCAGAGTCTTTGAAGCCTCCTAGGAGACGTCAGGAGATGTCAGGAGGCTGTAGTACCTAGTATCTCTGTCAGGAGAGTAAGAATGTACCTGATGTACAAATTAGTAAGCCTGTATCCTGACACAGCGCTTGTCTGTCAGGATACAATTATCCATATGCCAATGTAGGTAGTAAACTACATTACCAGTTGGTGTAAAGTTATCGATTATGGGAGTTGGGT
Organism: Verpa conica; assembly: GCA_033030425.1. Taxonomy (NCBI): domain Eukaryota; kingdom Fungi; phylum Ascomycota; class Pezizomycetes; order Pezizales; family Morchellaceae; genus Verpa; species Verpa conica. The sequence goes on from JAUFSD010000004.1 coordinate 1,045,363, forward strand.
CTGGGCCTGCTTGATTAAATGTAGGGTGGAAGTCCCATATATAACCATGGTCTGCTAAGCAATGGAACTTGTAGCCTTTATCGATAGGCTTATTGAGCATCTTATAAGTGTCTAAAGATCTTCTATTGCAGCGAATCATAGCCTTATCAATACTAATATTGGAGGAAGGCATTTTTAGTAACTGAAAAGTTTGGCGCAATTGATTAAGTAAAGGATCAACTTTTCCATGCCATAAGCGGCACTCAGTAGGCGTAAGCTTTGGTATATTAAGAGCTGATATATGGAGGAAGTGTTTGATCTGCTCAAATCGAGTACAGCTCATGTACTTAGTGATAAGATACACTGGATATAAACCATCATGTTTCCAGTAATCCTCTAGTGCTGGAGCAGTAAAGAGACCCATATAAATACAGATACCAATCCATATTTTGAGATTGTCAACTGTAACTGGCTCCCAGTCTCTACCAGGAAAAATATTTATACCAAGCTTAGCTTCTGCATAGGTATTGGTATTGGTAACCATGGTCTGGAGAAGAGAGGGAGAGAAGAAGAAATTAAAGATAGAAAGAGGAGGAATGGCCTTTAAACCATGAATGAACGAAAGCAACCGATTGTATGCAGAGTGTAGTGGGTAGTACTCTTTCATTGGTGTATAATCTGTCACTTCTGGAAGCCTAGACTCGAGAAGAAGAGGGGGTTCTGATGATTTTGGGAGCGAGTGATTTTCCATGACCAAAGCGTTGGCTCTATTTAAGAGGCTGACTCTCTTTGGTGGCTTGTAGGAAGACTTTGGGCTCATAAGAGCTTCATCTATAATGTATATAATATCTTTTGTACAGGTGCGTAGGACTCTGGCTGCCATGGTAGATGAGAATGAATGTACTTTGTTGTAAGAGAAGACTAAAAAAAGTCAAAAACTTGTATGGTTGATTACTAATTACAGGTCAGTGGCATGGAAACATTGATTCCACGAATTTATAGAACATATATAGACGGTTAAAATAAGCCCTGATTTGAAGGAATTGAGTAAGATTTGGGAAAGTTATGATAGTTGTTGTGAAGAGGTAGTGGTTGTTGGTTGTGATGGAGGACCTCTTTGCAACCTTGTAAAAACCAATCATGTAAAAACTGATCACCTATTGGGGAACAGCAGGCGATAAGCACAAGGCAAGGCTAGTATCGAGAGACTAGGAACTCAAAGACAAGGTAGGTATGGTAACAATATAAGTTGTTGCGTGAAGGACTAACTAATTGACAGAGATGCGCCCCTTTTATACCCTTTCTGGAGGGACACTGAGATCAACAATGAGACAATATGAAACTGAAGGAGCGACCTCCTTCTACATGAAACTATAGACGTCTTGTCCTGCAAGGCGTACTTCTTACATGACCAATAATAACAGGAATCCTACGAAATATGAAGCAATACATGAAACAAGGAGATAAGCAAGGCAGACTAGAAAATGGGTGTTCTTGACAAACCTCACCTATGGGACCTACTTTTATACCCCAAAAAAATCACAAAAAATCGAGGCAAAAAATATCAGAGACATTAGCTAAGCGAGATTATAGTCTTATACTCTGAATAGGGGCATGAAGGGCTTGTGGCTGAATCAGAGGAAATTATATTGTTGGTACTTTAAATTTGCACGGTTTTCTGGGCGAAACTCGATTTCTACGGTCTAAGGGATAAGTACTCTGGTGGTTTATCGAATCAATACCTAGAAATTTTTCTACCCACACGGTTCTCTATTTTTTATTTTTTTACTAGCTAGGTTCTCGGGTTAACCTTAGACTAGAATGAGATTACGTTTTTCAAGACTCCTCCAAACCGAGTATTCACCCTTGCGTTGCTATTAAGTCCAGGATAGAGGGTCTTTGAAAAAATGTTACGAAACATCCGAAACCAGACCTATGATATAGGTAGATACCGGTGAGATATTTCTAGTAGTTTCTCCCCTGGCCGCCAGCTCATAACGTTATGGTTAGATTAGGAATACTTCCAGATTATTCCTTTGAAACCAAGAAGCACAAGTAACGCCGTTATATGACAGTTGTCAACAGCAAAAGTTCCAGGTAGAGACCTCAACAAGATTGTTAGCGCCACTATATGTTTCAATCAGCCAGAATGCGAATTTTTCTAGGCGTCTTCTATCGAACATTGCCTTGGGCCTAAGCGCCCGACGATTCGAGACGTAGACTTACTTAGATCATAGCAAATTAAATCATAACTAAATTCAATCCCCGATACCAACAGCATGAGGAAGCCAAGCTGGAACTGAGTTCTATAATAAATGCCTTTTTTCAGCTGGAGCAGCTTTTACTAGATTAAAGACCCAAGTGATGTTTGCGCAACTCACAAAGACCATGCGCAATAAGAGACAACCTTTTTTATTTTAAATTTTATTAAGGAAATCGATGACTAATACATCGCCAAATTTAGACGACAAATCCAATCCAGTGAGATAAGAGGCTACTACTAACGGCTAAAATAGAGTACATATAGAGGTTTGTCTCTATCTATTACTTACTGAGTCACTTAATTGAAGCTGAGATTAGAGTATTCATCCCGCTGACCTTTTATATGCGTCATCTCATTCTAGGCTGTGCATGCTATCATTGAGTCAAACTAGGTCAAAACGATCATTCAGTCACACGGCACATGTGAATAAATAAATAAATGCTCAAGATGTCGACAGGATTCATATCAAGACATATTTTCAGACCTACAGTTATGGGGAGAAAGGTTCTCGTAAGTCCTCTCTTCGGTCAATCCAAAGCCACAATACTAACACCTTCAGGTCTGCTCAATAGGCAACCCCGGCCCCTACCTCAATACACGTCACTCCGCAGGCCACACAATAACTACTCTCCTCGCAGAATCATTCGGCCATGGCCGATTCTCAAACAACAAAGGATTTGGGGGGGATGTTTCCTTCCCAGTCCATGGCCAGACGTACACACTCTGGCAGAGCAAGTCTTTGATGAACGTTTCCGGAAAAGGTGTAAAGACGGCATGGAATATGTTCTTGTCAGAATTGGGCCCGGAGGAGAAGGAGAACGCAGTGTTGGTAGTTGTACATGATGAGATGGAGGTGGCGCTAGGGGGGGTTAAAGTTAAGAAGACAGGAAGTGCAGGGGGGCATAATGGGTTGACGAGTATCATTTCACAGCTACAGACAAAGGTTGTTCCTAGGTCTCCTTGAGCGTTTAGGGATATCAGATACTAATATGTTTTTAGGACTTCACGAGGATAGGTGTTGGTATTGGACGCCCAGAGAGTCGGGAGAGCCAGGTAGTTACCAATTACGTCCTCGGAAAGTTTACGGTGCAGGAGAACAAGGTGATCAAAGATAAATCGTTACCGCTGGTGATTCAGAAGTTGAAGGACATTGCCACATTGCCAACATAGGAGTCGTGAAATATACGACTATAGATATTGTACTTTACTGGAGTTTATACGGGGGAGGATATACAGTCTCCGGCAAGAAAGATCGAGAAACCAGGGTTAGTGAGCAGGGGCCCTACAGCCAGTACAATTGCTAGAATCCTTGCCACAATACTGAAAAGCCAATAGAAACCCTAAATTCGAATCTCACGTTTCTCGATCTTTGTTGCCGGAAGCTGTATGGTACCTTAGATCTCTTATATTATCAGCCCTGGGGAAAAGGCGTTACTAAAATGTCTTATATCGGGAACCGGTTACCATAGCGGACCATCAGAGGTTTTATATAATCACGTGATAAATAGTCATCAAACAAGCGCCAAGACTATAACTACTGCGGCTCGGATGTTCGGCTTTCGTCTACTCCCAGGGCTGCTGTTTTGACGCCTCGTACATAACAAGATGTCCTGAACTGTCTCTCTATTGAGTGTTACTTCATTCCATTAACTACCCCCACATACATAATACCTAGCACAGACAGCCGCCCAGAAAACGTTCACAGACATTCCCACAAACCTGCAGGTGTCCCTTCCATCTAGGCCTACCGGAGTTTAGTCTGGGCAATATACCTACTGCACGAGCCAGCCAACGAGCTCAAAGAACGAAACAGGAAAAATAAAGGAAGAAAGACAAAAAACCACAATCAGGATCAGAATCAGATTATCAAACATCTTGGAAAATCGACCAAATGCGAGTGGGTGCACTATCAATCGCCCGAGGAACATCCAGAGGGGTCGCCTCGAAACTATTACCCATCTTCCTCTCCCTCAGCACACTTGTGGCCGCTCATGAACACCACCAAGATGATATCCCCGAAGGGAGCACCATCTCCCCAGACCCAATAGACAGCATACTATGGATTCACATATTCGTGATGGTCGCCTCATTTGGGGTAATCTTTCCAGTTGGTATGGTACTAGGAATGATTCGAAATAGATGGCATGTTCCGGTGCAAGTTTTCGGGACAGTGATAGCAGTGATGGGGTGGTTTCTAGGACATGCGCATAAAGGACGGAAATTCGCGCCGAATATACACTCGAAGTTTGCTAGTTCGCTTATGTTGATGCTTGTCGGCCAGGTGGCACTAGGGATTTATCTGAAGTTCCATCTAGAGAAAGGGTGGCACGGAAGAGTGAGATGGTTGATAGTGAAGGCTCATGGGGTTTTAGGCAAGGGTATGCCGTTAATTGCGTGGGCGCAGATGTTGTTCGGCGGGATCACAGCGTAGGTTTAAACTTTCCGAGAGTGTAGATGATGACTTGTGTTAACGGCTTCGTATAGAATGGGATTCTGTCGCGCAGACCATACTGGCCAATGTTTGGCTCATTTCGTAAGTCCAATTGCCATCTGAGGATTCTTAATGCTGGATTTTATTAGTCGGGTATTGATTGAAAATCCCCTCCAATAATCAGATCATGGGCAGCTCCTTCATCGCTTATGGAATAATAATGACAATAATGCTCTTTGTTGGCCAGGCCTGGCTCGCCCGCACCGGCCGCTCTCAAGAGTTCTGGGACTCCTTTGTCATCACTATCTGGGGTAAGCCAAGTTTTCTCTGCTCCCGTAAACTCCAACTAACCTCTATAGGTTTTATCAATACCTTCACTGAACATCGCTGGGGTAATCATTGGGCTCACAATGACATCCAACACACCTCTATGGGGATAGTTTGGGCGTGCGCTGGTCTTCTTGGCCTCTGGCTCTCTCGTGATAATAAGCGGAATCTTGTCCCCGGTATTGTGATCTTTATTACTGGTTGGGCCATGAGTGCACACCCACAGCATCTCATGTTGAGTACGATGGTTCATCAAGTTTTCGGATATACCCTCATGGCAGCCGGGCTAAGCAGGATCATTGAAATTTCATTTGTGGTGAAAGATAAACCTACCCTTGGGACAGGCGAGAAAAGTAGCTGGCAGCATTTACCACCGTATTTGCTATTTGCAAGCGGGTTTATTTTTATGTGTGCGAATGAGGAACAGCTTGCTATGGTGGATGCGGTAGGGATTGACCATGTTTCATACTTGCTAGTGTTGTATAGTTTGGCATTTTTGCTATACCTTTGTAGGTTCACTCTTCCTCGACAAGATACGGATTTAGGACTGATCATTTCATAGTCACGATGGTGCTTATTGGGATCTTCACTACGAATAAGCCTGAGGAGAAGAGGTATATTCCAGTTGCTGGAGAGACTCCAACTACGGCAAATGGATACGTGGAAGATCGAAGGGCTACGGATGCAGAGGAGTTTGAGTTAGCAGGGCTGATAAGTGACGACGAAGATGACGATGCAAATAAGAGGCAATGATTTTCTATAGTGAGGGCGTGGTCTACATCTGGTGAGGGGAGAAGTGGAGGTAAAGGTTGATTTTTTGTGGCCGGAAAATCTGCGCGTATAATCGGCGTTTGTCGGTTTTTTTTTTTGCGATTTTTATACTCATTGCCTTCACGGCATATTGTTTACACCATATAATCTATGCTTAGCTGCGTATGACCAGTACCATACCTATCTTGACCTTTAGTAGTAAGTGGTGGGTGCTCGGGAATTGTTATTGATTGTGGTAGATGGGTATGATTGGTATGGTAATATATATCATGATTTATTTTTACCCAATAAAAGGACTGAGAATTGATGAATGGATACATACATGTACTTATGATTAAAATTTACAGAGTCTTGGGGGGTTACCGACGTCACTGAACAGGACAAGTTGTGAATCACGAAACAATTATATATATTATTATCAGGAACAGAAATAACTGGTAGTCTACGGCTACTGCAGTCCGAAGTTGATTGATTATTTATTTATACATGGGCAAGAAAGGCCAGTTAGAGTATTACACAAGTGGTGGAAAGATAGAGCGTTTTAATGACGTTATACAGAGGGTGGCTGCATCCTCGACAATCATGCCGCCCCTTTAGTTTCATAAATGCCAAATAATTTTATTTCCGACGATTAAAGAATACGATTGGGTGATCGACGCCATAATGATGAATCTTACTTTGTCTTATGACTTGGCAGCAAGTGGCACGGAACGCCGGATAGAGACAAGCTTTTCCGATAAACCCGACCGCTGTTCAAGATTTCTACGAGTGATAGACTATGAGTCTACTATGTTTTTCCACTAGCAAAAGCCGTGGATTCCGCGGTCGAGTCTACGACCCAGGAGGCGGTATCGGTTTTCCCCGTAAAACGCCTCAAACATGCATAATTGTATCATCCTAAGGGCTGTGCTGGTTGTTTAGTTGGATTAGATTATTCGACAAACAAAACTAGCTAGTTTGTCTCGAAAGAAAAAAGTCAGCTCAATTTGTAATAACCGGCCGCGAGCGGATGAGTGAAATTTTTCTGAGGCTCTTTGAATTTACGTATGCCATGAAAGGAAACAGGGTGGAAAAACTCCTTGGTTTCCAGGTGGTTTCCACTGCATGAAGCAGATACACGGAAGGGAAGTTTCTAAGAGGCTGCAGATGACATGCATAGCAGGCAGTAGTCAGTCGCACACCCAACCCCGATACTTTTCCTCGGGAGTGCGAAGTTGGGCTTGGGATCTGGGGAGAGCTCTGATAGTAGTGTAGAGCTTATGGTACATAGCCGTTTGAAATTAGTTTCCATCTCTCGCCAGCACGGGGAGCCGAAGCGAGTGGTGACCTCGGCGACTGGTGGTACGTGACTCGGGGCAAAGTCATAGCGGCAATCGGTGTCTTAGACCGATGTGCACCCGTGTTAACGATAGTGTAGGTATAGGCGGCGGGGTCACTCGATTCGTGTCTCTAGCTGCGGAGAGTGTTTGTGTCTGTTTGTGTCTTGCTGCAGTCAGTGCAGAGGGCAGTTGGACCGGAGGTTATCGGCCCAAGGGAGTGGCCTTCCAATATGGGGGTATGTAGAGTGGTAGATACTATGAGAACTCTGTGGTCTGGAATGAGAGGGAAGCCATTCCACACAATAGCCAGCCAGCCAGTGAGCGATACCCAACAGCTCTGGTGTGCTCTCCGCTCTCTCTCTCTCTCTCCCTCTCCCTCCTCTCCCTCCTCTCCCTCTCCCTCTCCCTCCATCCCCTCTCCCTCCATCCCCTCTCCGGACTCTTTCTCCTAATCCACTCTGCTGTCTCCTTCCCCCACGGTCCCCACCTAGAACAACGGTTGACTAGTTTAGCTTCAGACCCATCTCCGCCTCTACCTCCGCTAATAACTGCCACCACTGCCACTGCCACTGCCACCACTGCCACCACCACCCACCTCTTCCTGTCCATCCCCCTTCCCCTCGCGTGATCCCTCTTCGCCTTTCCCCAACCTTTCAAGACACTCCACGCATATTCTATTTCGTGTATACTCCTTTATTGCTGGTCGTCGTCTCTGGAAGCTCCTACCCTCTCTCTGTTGGTTTAACTGGCAACTATAAAATAGCCACCCACCAGCCATAAGACAACCCCTCGCTCTGAGAAAGCCTCCCTTCTATACTAAGCAATCAACCAGCAGTATGTCTTCTGACGAACGGAAAATCGCTGAGCGCATGCTCATGAACGAGTTGAAGGAGCTTCAGAAGGAAAATTGGGTAGATGTTGATGTGAGTTGAGATTTCTCTAAGCTACACGCTAGCCTTTAGATACTAACGATCTATTCTATACGGTAGCCACGTGAAGGAAATTTGTTCCTTTGGGATGTCGCTCTGATAGTCGTAAACCCAACCTCTCTCTACTCAGGGGCTTATCTCAAGGTATTTATTTTTAAACATTTTTCTTCTATCTTAGCATGTCTTTAGTTATTTGGTTTACTGACTGGTGGGGGCCTTCTGTCTAGGCCGAACTCAAAATTCCAAAAAACTACCCTATGAGCCCTCCTGAATTCCGCTTCATACGGCCACTTTTTCACCCAAATATCTATAAAGATGGAAAGCTGTGTATTTCGATCCTTCATGCACCAGGCGAAGATGAGACTTCTGGTGAACTAGCATCGGTATTTTTCGCCTGACTCCAAGTAATATATTACGTAAGGGGTTTATCTAATGGTTTTCGGCTATGTTGTGTAGGAACGTTGGTCACCAGCACAGCGAATATTCACCGTACTTATTTCGATCCTGTCCCTCCTCGACGATGCCGAAGTCTCAAGTGCGGCCAATGTTGATGCTGGTGTTATGCTACGAAAGGACCCTGAAGGCTATAAGAAGGTGGTAAGGGAGAATGTTGAGGCTTCAAAGAGGGACATACCAGAGGGGTTCCATATGCCCTTGACCGTAGAGAGTGCACCACCAGAGAAGGAGGAGGTTGACGATGACTTTTGGTGTGAGTCTGAGATGGAGAGTGACTTTGGGGGAGATAGTAGTGATGCGGAGATGATGTTTGGTATGGCTATCCCGACCTTCTTAAATGTGGCACAGCAATGATTGACTCATGAGTTTATAGATGATGACGACGAGGAGTCAGACCCCGAGACTGGAGAGGATGAGGAGAAGAGCAGCTAGCTTGGAGAGTGAGTGAATGATTAACAGCCCTTCAACATCTCCAGCGCTATATCTCCAGTACTCGGAACGAGTTCTTCTACAATTACAACATTCGAAACAAGTAAATCCGTATAAAGTTCACTTCGCCTCACCCTTGGTCGTCATTTCCTTTCTTAGCGTATCTGAGATTAAATTAGCGTTGCATAGTTTTCAATAATAATCTTTCCTCATTTTCTTTCGGTATCTGATATTTTGCAGTGATCACATTGTGGTTGATGTTGCTTGAGTGTTAGAGTGAAGATTCAGTAGTCCTCTCTTTATGTTTACTATCGTCTTTTCCAGTAGTGGTACGTCTTATTCAGGGGTAAAAGGCGCTTTTCTCCTGGGGTTACTTTGTTATTTACTTTTGTATTTTGATCTTGGTATGTGGAGCTTTTCTGGGGGGAGGTTTTTATTTCTTTTGCTTCGCTTGGTGTTAGGTATGAGGAGGTATACAGTAGGCCAACTATAAATAGCTATCTTATCCGGTTTGCATAGAGTATCTATTATCGTGAGCCGCTTATGGGTGAGAAAGGCACGAGTGAAGGAGGGAAGTAAACTCTTATCTTCGTGTATAAAGAGTTTGGAGGTCTCTGCTCGCCAAGGTTTGCACATCTTGGCCAACAGCCGAGTACTTGAGGAGGCCAATCAGGTCTGCTGAGCTGGGAGACTGGAGTATCACTGATTAACATGTTTGACAGCTGATTGTGTGGTTCGAGCCGTAGGTTGAGTCTTGATTTTACCTTGTGTGCCATAAACTACACGATTCACTAACGATTAATCTAAATAAAAAAACAACGGTTATTTTAATTCACTGCTAATTTTCCCTTGCATCCAGTCTTGTGCTGAATATGTCTAAAAAATTAGATTTTGGTCTCATTATTGGGTCTGCGTTAAAAGATGCTACACAAATAATTCTGCCAACCTCGGTGTCACTTTCCTTAGGCTATTAATTTCTAGGCGTAAGTGGTTGTGTATATATGTGGGCCTTACGCTCGGTCGTGAAAAATTCTCTATAAAGTCATGGATTCTCTCTGTAGGCTTGGTATATTAGCTCTGTTGCTTTTACTCCTTTCCTGCTTTTTTCTAGAGTCATCGCCGGGTTGAGGGATGCAGGTAGCATCAGTCAGATCATGGATGATCTCCGCCTAGATACCCTTACTACCCTCGTTACGGTGTTTTTTTACTGCACATTTTTTCAGCGTACACAGCTGCTAATTTGGGTCGGGTCTAGGCCATAGTATAAATCACCAGATTTCTGACTTGAGGACGATCTGAAGACGCTCTCGTAGGGTCTTCTAGGTACAATGTTAAGTATCTGCTGATAAGAGGTATTATAGGGACGACTATACCTATAACTGTCCCTATAGTAGCCAGAACTCTTTCACTGAAGAGCTGCCCAGAATATCAGTAAAATAAGTAAGTACCTTCACAAAGTGGGGTTTTGTGTTTAGTTTCTAAATTTAATTAAGTTTGCTTAGTTAAACCTAGCGCTTTTTATATAACCTACTAGGGGTAACTACAATAGTAGCGAGTATCGGTGGCTGATTAGATAATACTCGGGACAGGAAGCTGGGGGCGAAGTCTAATAGATTCGGTGGTAGGTCTGATGATATTTTGGATGCTGTTTAAGCTTGTGCTTAGCTTGCGTGGATGTATTTGTGCTGTAAGTAGATGTGGTGACCTACTGAGAAGCTTAGTTTAATACGATTCTGCTACTATCTCTATATTGGAGACTATAAATATTTAATAATAAGGTTAGGGATCTTCATAACATTTTTGGTCCTGCTCTTCCTGTTTTTATTCTTGTTTCTCATTGATACGATCGTTATTATTGATTTCGATCGGAGTAGTCATATAATCGGCTTAACAAAATTTCTGGGTTATATTTGTAAGGTGTGATGATAAATAAATGGAGATAGCCTTTGATACAGAACCTGTTTATTTAGCATTTCTGGCATTTTAAAGACCTGTTAAATCTGCGGAGCTGGAAAGAAGCGCGATACTAACATGTTAGTAGGTCTATTGCCATTTCCACCAACACGGGTTCAGAGTGGTGGGGTTGATTATTTGCCCTAAATAAACTGGATTAGACTCTTACCATGGGTCGGTTGGGCGATCATTTAGGGTTGTCTCGAGTAATTGTGTGCCGGTGAGCAGCACCGGGGATTGGACACAACAACCGTATTGTGAAACAGCATGTGCACTCTGTATGGATCGAGTGATAAACTATGACACTGAGATTTGGAGAATTTAAAATACCAGGTTCTTGGGACTTGCTGAGCTTGTAAAGGCGGAGATTTGCAACAATCAAGGGGAAGGATCTTATATAGTTTATAAGCTTATATTCTTCATAGGAGTTTGGGGGATAGGGGGTTGGGGGATAGGGGGCAGATTTGTGGGTAGACACTTGTTGAGCTACTTGCACGAAAGAAAGGAGTAATTCAGCAGTGGCGAAAGGGTAAGTAGATATCCTGTTGATAAATATTCTGCTAAGTATAGGGTATATATGTGTCACTAATACCCCTTCCCTCTCCAGCTCAACTCCATAACCCTCTAGCCTCGGTATTCCCACCTCACAGCCTACGACAAAAGATGGAAACAGACCTCGCGAAATGGATTGCCACAATCCCTCAGCCTCCTCCATCACCCCCTGTATTTTCTACAAAACTCCTCTCCCCACCTTCTCCCCGACGTCAGGTGGTCCGTCCGACTCATTGGCCATCAACAAGCTTTGTCCTCGCTGGAGGAACAGCCACGTTCCAACCAAGCACTGGGAAAGTGCTGTTGGTAGAAGATACGGCACGGCAGCAACCGTACTGGTTTTTACCACGGGGAAGGAAGAGTGTAGGGGAGACATTGGAGGACTGTGCATTGAGAGAGACGTTTGAAGAAGTGCCTATCCCCCCTAACGGGTGGGTACACCTACTGAGGCTAATAATATCTTTCAAGGCTGGTTATAAGCCCGAGCTTCTCAACGCCCCGATTTTTACTCGGCAACCCACCCTGGGTGACACAGGCGAGTTCCCGTCTCATAGCGAGGCGTTTCATATACAGCTCATGCCGCTGTCACCTCACCGCGGAAATAGACGAACGACGATGTACCTCGCATTCTGGTACCTCTGTACCCTCCCTGAATCTGCTGGGCGGGATTCTGACTATGGTAAAAGCTTTGTTGGCCGGCATGAAAAGGGGTATCGTTCTGCGCTAGTAACAGTTGAGCACGCTGTGCACTTACTCTCAGATGGCAGGTTTACTTATCACCCGAGCGATGAGATTAAGTATCAGGGTATTGTACTCGATGAGAATGGGAAGGAGGTGAACTGGGATGGTGTTGCAGGTAGTGATAATGGTGGCGTACAGGCGTTACTGGTGGCTAGGGGGTGGGAGCATGTACGTATGGAGGAGGAAGATATAGGGAATGAGGGCACGGTGAAATTTACACAGAGTGTGCTTGAGAGTGAGAGTGAAGGGAGTACGGAAGCCGAGGGTATGGGTGGGTTGATTGTGGCTGTAGATGCCGAGTTGATGGCAGCGGCGAAGCAGATGGGGGGATTCGATTAGAGTAGGAGTGACGATCTAATGAGGGATCGGGGTTGGGGTCACTATTCGATTGTATAACCGCGGAATTTTTTATGTCCTACTGTAGTATTCAATGTTTACTGAGGAGGGGAATAAATTGGGTTTTGATCATTGATATGCAAACCGATGATGTGCTGTGGGGAAATGACGTCATGATTACCCGGCTTGTCCGTAGAGCCGCAACCTATTGTTCCTGAGTCCTTTGTCCAAGTGCAATATCAACATGCCCCCGTTTCCACGCCCCCCGGTACGCCTTCTATCTACAGTAACTCCATATATATGGGTACAGCCTCAGAAAATACACACATTCAAAGTAACTCCATCGCCTGTAACACAAAGTCTATGGCGGAGGGTCTTCTCCTCGACTTCATGTATTTCTGGGCTACAACGGAACAAGAACAGTTCTGCTCCTCCCCCACCTGCTGAATCTGTAATCCATCCTTAACCTGGCAATTATTTATATATCATACTAACCACGAGATCTGGGCGGATAGGTAGTACCAGAACAACAGTTTCAAAAGAAAAAACCGACACGTTCCCAATCGAGTAAGAACTCGCTCCGGCGTGTCGCTGCCGCTTCTGAAGCTGGCAAGATTACGGAAGGTTATGGGGAGCAGAGGAGGAAAACTAAAGTATTTATCAGTATTCTTTGTCTTCATAAAAACTTTCAAGAGTGATTTTCTGATGGGGTTGGAGTAGCTATGCACAGCTTACTGCACCGCTGAAAAATACGACCTCACTTTTGCGGCTCAAATATTACGACAAGAAGGACATAGAATTGATCCAAATTCGACCGGGCTAGTGGATCAGGTACTACATCTCGAGCTTCCAACAGTCAACGAGGCTCCTGGCGAAGACACTGGGGATATCTTCATCTTCCCGTCTGGGAATATAGTCTCGTGGTCCGTCCCCTCTAACAAAGTCTCCTCCCTCGCAACCACTCTCCTCCCCTCTGCTGTAAAGGCTCAGATAGAGGAGGTCGAGACTGAGGACCTAGAATACTTTGAAGACCCCTGCATTCGTAAGTCTCGTGTTGGGGGCGATGTAATAATTCTTGGTACAGCCCCGTCTGTAAATTTCCCACTAGCGGAAGATCTAGGTCTGGATTCAGAATCAGGGATGCGGCCGCAGCAGCAGGTACTAAGTGCAGCGGATGAGCTGAATATCACGTTAGTAAAGATTGCGTTTTCGTCGGGCCTGGCGAGGAGCACGAAATTGGCAGTGTTGGAGAGCTTGCTGCATGAGTATTTGGTCACAACGAGTACTATCCCCACGCTGCTAAGTAAAGGGAGTAGGTTGCCTTTTACAAGAAGCTTTATATTAAGGAAGACGGGGGAATTGTTGGAGTTTAGAGCCCAGCTGAATCTATATTCAGAGCTTACAGATTCACTTCCTGATATATTTTGGGATTCTCGACACGAACTAGGACTCGAAGGATACTACGAGAGCATTGGTAGGGCACTCGACGTGGATGTTAGGATAAAACAGCTGAACGGGAAACTTGATTACGCATCTGGTATTGTAGAGGTTCTCAGAGAACGACTGAGCGAGAAGCATTCATTAGGATTAGAGTGGATGATTATTTTGTTGATCACGGTTGAGGTTGGATTCGAGGTATTAAGGCTGTGGAAGGAAGGTAGTGAGGAGGAAAGGGAAGAAAGGGTGTATAAGAGGTGGAAAGAGAAGAAGGTGCGAGAGGAAGATGAAGAATATAAAAAGTGGAGGGTGGAGATAGAGAAGTGAGAGCTTTTATAAGAGGATAAGATACTGAAAGTGACTGACTACAACGGCGGCTGATTATTCAAGATCCCATGGGCATAAATCCTTGACTGAGTAAACGAGAACTCGTGGGGCTGATTAGCTAGAAATATGACGAGAAGTAGAATTATCTTTAGTGAGTGCCATATTGCGCCCAAACTCGGTGTTTCAATAGTGTATCTTGAAATTTCAACAACTCAAATCGGGAATCAATTCCTGGACTGGAATTAACTGGCAATAATTTACTCATATTTGGATATTTTCGGATACTAAGCCTGATTTGTATTCCGTTGGGGGGGGGGGGGGAGGGATAGTAGGAGAAGCTGTATCTTTTGCTATGATGGAAGGCAAAGCTAAGAACTATCTGCACTTATGCTAATAGTGTACATTCTAAAGTTTTCGATCTCAATCCTATTACTACACTCTAAACCTTCTTAGTAACTAATATTTCATCAACACCCTTTAGTAAAATCCTCTATTGCGACTCTGTATGTTCCGTGAACTACAAACCATGAGCAGTTAAAAATCTTTTAGATGGAAGGATATATCTTCACTTAAATCAATACTTTCCAGAACTACTGCCTCGTCTAAAAGAACTCTGGAATTCTCTGGGTCCATCGCTGCGGTAAATTTGGGGAGGATTCGACGATAGTTTCTGTGGTTAACCTTTGTTAACATTGATGGGGACACTTAACCACATAGTGAAACTACTTACATATTAGGATGATCATGGTGAATCTATTTTAAATAAAAAAATATCCGTGCTTTTGACTATCTATAAAAGCCCGTCGCCTGGAACTCGATCCTGTCCTTTAACTCCGTTGGAACGTTCTTTTCGTCACATCCCTGAATCATAACACTCTCCATATCCTGAACAAAGAATTTTCATCCTAGGGCGGCTTTTACCATGTTGATTTGGGCCTAATGGAGATGTATTAGGTGCTTTGGGGTCTTGTCTAATGGCATTAATGCCTTGTATAACGAGGTTAATACGATCAGCCCTACGGCGGACTGTAGCGACCACTCTGTCATAATTGCGAAAGTAAAAGGCCAGAATCCCCCCCCCCCCCCACCAAAATTTCCCCCAGAGTCAATGAGCCAATAAGTATATTTAAATTACCTTGTGCTCTTGATAAGTAAATACACTTCCTCTTACCTATAGCACCCTAGGAAGTAAGTGGAAGAGGGGTGGAAACAAGGTCCTTGGGTAAACTTCACACCCTGTTGCCTGATTGTGACACCTCAGGATCACAGCTGCCCAGAGACTTTAGGTATATATACTCTTTATTGAAGGAGGCTTTGGGTAGCACTAGTGGAGCCTGCCTTCTAAAGACAAAACCCAATTGTGGTACCCTAAAAAGTGTAGCTTTCCACTCCCAGCTTTATAGACCTCTAGGGACACACTAGCTGGGTGTGTATATATAAAAAAAAATTAGGGTGGCGGGTGTGAACGAATTTTCTTAGAGATCTCTAAACCCACCCACAATATTCCATTACGTCTCAGGGCAAGGGTCCCTATCTTAACCCTCCCACTCGCTTACTAGGACACTATAGGTAGGAGAAAGTGTATTTACTTATCGAGATACAAGGTAATTTAAATGTATTTATTAGCTCATTAATTTTGGAGGAAATTTTGGTCGGGGGGATTCTGACTTTTCACTTTTGTAATTATGAGGGAATTGGTAGTGGGAAGTACTGCCCTTAAAGGCTCTACTGTAGGTAGCTTTGGAGGTACTGTCTGGAATAGTATAGATGCTTTTATTTAGGATATTGGTGATACAGGGACTAGAGAGGAATATATCGTCGAGGCTGTACACGCAAGGGGGTCATGTAAGTGTTTTGACCCATTGGGAGGAAGTCCCCAATGGACTGGATTTAATTTTTACATATTCCTCGAACGAGTAGGCTCGCTTAATACGCTGCTGAGACTGAACTAGACCATATAATTAAATTTAGTAGCGCTAGAAATTGGTAGAGCTATTTCCTATATCATTAGCATTGTTGGGTTTTAAATCTAGTTGTGTGTAAAAGTATAGTATTAGATCCAAAGTAACTTAAACTATATAATAAAATATGTTTTTTTCTAGCCCCAATAGGTAGTTTATTAGGGGGAGGTATATAAAAGTCAGTTTGAAACCAGCCCATACTAGGGACATCCCTATAACAAACTGCTCCGTTAAGTAAAAGTCCTCCCAATAGTCAGAGTCAGAAAATAAGCATCTTTTCTGCGCCTATTAGATTGGTGGAGTTACTTTAACTTAATTATGGCCTAAAATTGAATATAAGGGTAATTAGCACACTTCAAAGTCAATGGTATCTCTGTGTGCGCATAATTGAATGGTGTAGTCCCAATGAAACAAATCTGCCTGTCGAAAAGAGTACTAGTAGTATAATTAGCTTACTATTATATATAAAGTGCCACTCGAAGCTAGTATCACTGAAATGGTTATTTTGATCTTTGGTTTTGGTCTATAAATGGAAAGGCAAGGACTGGATTTGAATTGGAGGAACAAGCATGCTTAAGATACCTGTGGTAGCCTGCCAGTGGCTAATTGTGGTCCGGCATAGTATTCCAGACAGGTAGTCCAGTTTTATACGGTAATATATATTCCGCATATTTGTCTATACTTTTATCACCGGCGGGAAATTGAATTTTGATACATTTTCTCTTCTATAATGCTGGAGTTCAGTACTGATCGACTATCCAGCATACTGATCTCAGTGGAACTGGGTGTATAGTTTCTAGTTTTAACTTTAATTATCCATAGGTGATAGATTGATTTTTGACTGATTTGCGCTTCCATAATAGTCATGAAATATTTAAAGCTTGAGGAAAGGCGCAGAAGCTAGTAAAGACAACTAGATATAGAAGCCCTATAAAAGTATACAACAGAATCTAAGAAGCTATCCTTCATCTATAGTAACCCCTCCACCCTATGGCTTAGTCTAGGATAACAAATCCTGTGAACATGTCTAGTTATGAACGGGGCTCTGGGACGATCTCCTCAGAGACTTGCATATTACCCATGTTAGTGACTGAAGAGGTTTCAACCTGGCTGTTCATCCATGTAAGGGCTCTACCTCCATTGTATCCACTGCGACTATGGTAGCTATTCCGATTTATATTATTATACCCACGGTACTGATAGTTGGTGTTACTACGAAAATGATTTTTACCATTTCCACGAGAACCCTGATGACTTTGAGCAAAGTCTTGTTGTGTTTTTTTAACGGAATGGTTCCATCTATTTTGCAAGTTTTGGCGAGCTTTATCTGGGACAGCTTCTTGTTGGCGGGTGGCTTTTTTATGGAAAGCCGAGGAGCGATGTCTAGCGGTTGGGTTCCAGCCTGAATTATAGGTGTGCGGGCTATGGTGACGTCTATGTGGAGAGTGGTCTTTACTGGATTTTCGATTGTCATATCCCTCTTTAAAGATCGAACTGGTATTCTCTAGGCCTTCTTGCTGATGCGAGACCTTTACTAGATGTACCGGGGATGGAGAAGGGGTATGGTTGGAGCATTCAGGCATCTGATAGTCATGATTGTATTCGCGATCACGGTATCTGCGACGGCCACGATCTGGGGAGTGTTCTTTGGCCCTAATGCGAGACTTATCACTCTCGCAATCGCCTCTCCTTTGATGAGGGCTTTTGTGGGATCTGTTGGGGCTATTAATCTTCCAATGGCGGCGGCGATGGTGAGTACGATCCTTGAACTCTGCTTCCTTGGAAGCCGACCTATGACGGTGGTGCTTGCGGGAGGAGCTCTTGACTTCTTTAGAGTCTCTACGGCGCCTACGAGTCTCATGGGGGGCCTTCGAGTACACAAGGTGCTCTCTACGACTACGGTCAGAAGCCTCGCCATTTTGTCCAGATTGCTCTGATTTCAAGTCAAGTGACTCAGTATGGCTTTCCCAGTGTTGACCTCCCCCTTGGGTGATTCTTGTATATGGAGAGTACTGCCTGCGAGTACTACCAGTACGCTTAGAAACATGTTGATGCTCTTTAAGGTTATCTGGGGAGAACCTTAAGACGGCTCGTTGTAGGCTTCGTTCTATGGCTATGCTGCTAGTGCTTACTATCTTCGGGTTCGTTGAGCCTGTGTCTAGAGTTCGTTGTTTAACGGTGTCATTTATAAGCTTCTTGGTGACTTCCATGATATGCTGACGACCCGGAGCTTCGCCTTTTTTAAAGATCAGATCTCTCCTTATATCTTGTACTAAAACCGGTGATTCCTCGAACGTGAGGGCTAGGCTTTGTTTATCGGAGGGTTTATTCATTCCCCTGCTAATCTTGCTAAAAATCTCTTGCACAGAAATTGGCGGTCCATCCATCACTGACGAAAGAGTCCCCTGTTTTTTTGGGGGGGTGCCTCTCCCGCTCTCCATTTTACTGACTATCTTCAGATCATACTCTCCACTGGAGTTCATATCTCTTACCTGATCCTGAATATTCTGAGCAACATAGGTGCCGATACTAACAGTTATGGGATTTGGACCAAGGCAGTTATTGTCCCTACGCTCCTTGGAGTCTTTCCTTTTCAGAGGCAAATACAAAAATCCCATCTTATTATTTAGGCCCATAGAAGTCCCATATTCGTGAGTTAAACCTGTATGTCCAACGTATATAGCACCATCTCCCACTAATCCCGAGAGATCTTTAGATTTTGGGGGTACGTAACTGCGAGCGATCGTTTCCTCCGTGGCTATAGTAGGGAGCTCCCAGTTTTGGCAGGCTTTACAGGCTTTGTGGCCATTATGATCGTGTGGGTCTCGTCCGAAAATTCCACAATTAGGGTTTTCGTATCTCATTCCGGAGTTATTTCTGCTAATCTGCTCGTACACAATGGATGTTTTGTCTTTATTGATATTGTCGCACAAGTTCTCTTTCTTACAGGGTTTTTTTGGCTTGTAAAAAGCTTGTGATATCTTTTTATCATATGTACGTCTATAGTTGATGGATCGTTTGAAATTGTGGAAGCGGTGCACTGGATTACACTCGCTGAAGCGTGGGACGTGCAAAGGTCTGTTCGAAAATCTGGCCTTTGGTGTGGAATAGCTGTGTGATCTTGCCGTAACGCTTACCAACTTCTCTTGCTCAATCATGCTATTGACACCACTGGGGATTCTCAAATTATTACTTTCCGCACTCGATTGGTAATTTTTGGTATGGGATCTTCTCTTGACGATTTTGAAAGTTCCACCGACTTCTGGGGTCTTGGGCAATTCAGGCGAGTCGTATCCTATGCCTAATTTCCCAGGGTCATGCTCCTTTGAAGACTTTTTGTGGTATGTTTGGGGGTCTTGCGAGACCTCCACCAAAAAAGAGTCAATCTTATCTAGATCACCCTCCTGCCCCATTAGAGCTAGTGAGGCATATCCGCGCCCCGATGTACGAGGATAATCGCACATATTATGCAGATTATAGTCGTATTCTAAGACGGAATTTCTCATAGCAAATAGCGAGGGACATGATGAAAACATTAATGCTGGAGGGTTCGGTGACTATAGATGGGTCCGATTATATCAGTCGATTTACTTGGGAATAATAAAGCTAGGAAACAAGTAACCAGAAAAACGGCAACAGACGAAGGAATAAAAAAAAGAGGGTATAATCTTACGAAATAGTCAGCTCCATAGGCTATCTCCCTCCCAACATTAGGCTGCTCCACCGGAATATATCCATCGTCAATAGCACCATTGTCATCCTGCCCATCATCAAAGAGAGCTTTTGCAGCTTCAAGAAGGATCTCAACACCAATCAGATCTTCAGCGGGTACTTTCTCCGCTTCTGCGCTTGTAATAGGGGGATTTTTCATGTTGATACTTTGTTCAACGGTTGTTCTGAGTGGTGTTTCTCGTTTTAAATGGATTCCCTGAATAGGATCCCATCTCATATAATCATCCTCCTCCCCTTCTTCTATGTCATCATCCCCATCAGAGTCAGGCTCGGCAAGATAAGGGTACATGGCTAAAACAATCGCGGGGTAGGTTATTTTCAATTTCCTCCATCTGTAGGGGACCCTGGGAACCTTTACTGAACAGGATGAAGACCGGTTAGTAGCGAGGGTTTTTCGTTCTTCGTGCTTGTTCTCCATTCCAATGTTTTTCCCCACGGGGGATAAATGCGTATTATATATCGCTTCTAGATTATTCATTCTCCTAGATTATGGTGTAATTATTTTTTGTCTTTGCACTAATGGGGGTGGTGGGCAAGAATGCGGAAAGTGTAGCGGCTCAAGGAAGAGGTGGGCAAATGAAAGGGAGGAGAGAAGAGGGCTACGTTGATGATGAATTTAATCTGACAGGTCACTCCAAGCAGGCTAGCTGAATAAATGACCTAACACTAGTTGAGCGGCAAGGAGCAGGGAGACGTAAAAAGATGTTTTTACTTTAAATTTTTCTAGATACTAGACAAGACAATGTTAGGAAAACTATCATTAAAGCGCTCGTACTATATAGAATTACCTTTCACTCATTTAGGAAATGTAGTAGAGTGGAAAGAACGAGAGAGAACTGTAGGCTTGGGAGGACTCGCTCCAGCGAGTGTTCCCATGGCCTCCTACATCATAGACCCAAAAACCTGCTTGTACCTATTTGATACCCATAAAACAACAGAAAAGGCTAGACTAACCGAGTGACTATCTATGATACACTAGGACCGTAACTAAAAACCCAGATTGTGTCGCAACAATTTGCAAGAAACACATCAGCAGAGCCCTCTTTTCAGCTTATTTTTTGGAAGCAATAAATCTGAACAACGCCCCAATTTTTCAAAGAGTCTTACATTACCTTGAAATCCCTCCCTTGATTTCCTAGATCCACTAGAAGCCAATTGCTCCTAACAAAGGCCCTCGAAACAGAAAGATATCTTCAAATCATGACTTTTAGGAGATTGGTGATAAATAGTCTAACACCGCAACAATGTAGTTGGTTATAGTTATAATAATATATCTAAAACTAGAATAGGCAAGTCTACCTCTTCCCTCAAATTTATGTTTTATTTGAAGTATTTTGTGAGTGAATAGGTGCACTGGGGAGACTAATTTTTGGTGTTCTGGCAGTCACCCGATCCGGGTAATTAATTAAACTAGATTACGTAAGGAGTAGAGGTGGAAGTACAGCTAAGGCTACCTTGGCCCCACTCATATCCTCTATTTTTGGGATAAATACATGTAGGTCTCTAGGTTACACATATTCTATTTAGTTCCCGAGCCGGCGAACACACAGTATGGTATCTACAGAACATGATATCTTAAGTATAGGTACAAACGTATGAATTTTCTTAGAGCCTGTAAGCTGGGAATAAGCATAATACCCAGCCTTAGCCAGATGGCAGTAGGGCTGACTTACTGGTATACTTAACGCCATCTATAACCCCACCTCTCAATCACTTTGCGTAGTGATCATTGTTTCTTGTGTTATGAAAAATCACTCGTATAGATGACTATTTCTATGGCGGGTCCAGTGTTCCCAACCGTCCAGGGCCCCCTATAGGGGCCTTATGGGGGCCCCGCCGCGACCTCAGGACGGGACGGCCTGTGGGTTATAGTCCGTCCGGGGCGAGATTGTCCTGGACTACAGTGACTATAGGGCCCTTCAGGGCCCTATAAACCATCCCAAGTCACATTTTTTATACTTTCTGAAACAAAACAGGTAATTTTTACAAAAGATAAGGAATCAATGAAGCCCAATATTAGTCTTAAAACACAATAGAACCCTAGCCCTGCTGTCTTGGCGGCCTGTGGGGCCCCATGTAGTCCCCGGTCCTCATGCTTTGGGCCTAGGGCATTTTAACGCAGGGCAGGACGGACTACAGAGCTATAAGGCGTCCAGTCTAAGGCTCAGAACGGACGGACTGCCCTATTAGGAACACTGGGTGGGTCGCCAAAACCCCATATGGGTCGAATTATTATGAACATAATCATTTAACGGGTGATAAATAGCGATAAGGTTACCTATGGCTGTGACGTCAGTTGACTTGACTTCTGTGGTGCATATATAACATTATGCAGCAATCAGGCATCCCACTTTTCACAGCAATTTATCTTCTAGTTCCTCCCCCTCCTAAAGGGAACCTCTTGAGAGCCTATCGTGTGAATAGCCCCTAAATTGCATTTTATTTACTCAACTTTCAATTGTCGAATATCTCGCCTAGCTAGCGTCAGTAGAATGCCCTTTTCCTGCACTTTATGTTCAAAGGTTTTTGGCGACCAAGTTGCTGTTAGTCAACACTTTCAGTCTGTTCATAACAAGGCCACGTACCAAGCCTCAATAAGAGCTACAAGAGGGGAGAAACAGGCGAGGAAAGCAAGGCAAATGGAAGAGGCGAAGACCCAAGCAAATGCAAATGAGGGAGTAGCAGGACTAGCACTATCCCTCACAACATATTCCAATCCCCCAATCGATGAGATAGTCTCACAACAGAATTTTTACCCTGAGACACCTCTCTCATTTAATGGCTCGAACTCAAAGCAGCCAGGACTTGGCCCTGTTTTTGATACTCTAGGCCATGACTTCCCAGAGAGACAAGCCCCAACATCTGGGATGAGCCTAGACGCAAGAATAACCCCACCAGAACCTTGGTATAAAGCCCAAGAAAATGCCCCCTGGCGCGATTCCTTACAGAACGCCCAAGAAAATTCTCCGTGGCGTATTTCTCTACGGGATACTCAAGAAAATTCTTCCTGGCGCAGAGCGTTGTGGGACGTCGAGGAGGACTCTCCCTGGAGCAGGGCCCTACGGGTTGCCGAAGAAAACTCTCGCTGGCGTATGTTTCTACAGAACAAAGGATCTAGAGCCACTCAGAACACCCCACTCCCAACAGCCACCAATAGAGTTCCTACGTACGAAAACGACTCGCTCCCTAATGGACCGGATGCCCCCCAAGGCGACAATTCTTGGGCAAAACCCAAGTCTTTTTGTTGTAAGGACTGCAAATCATTCTTTCAGGACCAAGAAACACTAGATGGTCACATTACCTCTACTGGACATACTATGCACCAGATTCCTTGCTTCGTCTGTCATAAACCTTTCCCTCGCGAGCAAAGCATTGATGAGCATCTGAAAACTGTTCCCCACAATTGCATTTACTGTAACCTTCCCGTACAAGGTCACAATGGAGTGGCACCCCATTTACGGTTCTCCCATAAGTTCAGTTGCAGTACCTGTGGTGATTGTCTTCCAGATTCAAAAGCCCAGCACTTGCATGGCGCTCATGGAGTAACACAATTAGTATACTGGTGTCAGACGTGTCAGCCATCATGTGGGCAGGCCTTTAGTACGCAGGAAGCCCTCAAAGCGCATATAAGGTCCTTGACCGGAACTCCACCACCATTAACATCACCACAAACAACCACTTGGTACGATAGAGATCTATCTCAATGTGACACCTGTATACCGTCGTGCAAGGGGCACTTTAGTACCTGTGAGTCTCTTGTAATAAGTCCTATAGTTAGGTCGAATAGTATAGGTTCTCACTTTATCGAAGCTCTAGAGACAAAATCCGTACCAGTGATTAAGCAGCTTCCAGGCCCGAGAGTCCTGGCCCAGCGCGCAATCCCTGCTACCCCAGAGAAGATGCTTATGTACCCATGCTTTACATGCAAACCACCCTGCGGGGGGATTTTCGACACCCAGGAAGCTAAGGAAGAGCACCTCGAGTCAATGCGCAGAATACCTACGTATAAAACCGCTCGCCGTGGTAAATTTGGATTCTTATGCACTAAATGCGAGCCACCATGCAAAGGATTCTTCGAAACCCGAGAATCTCTATTAACCCATCACAGGTATATGGAGAAAAGGGTACACCTTGAGATCGAGGCTCTGGAAGTAGGTATTAGGTCTATTAAGGAGAAATCTCGGCTTGAAATTGAGGCAATCGAAATACAACTTAGATCCATGAGGGAAACTTCCCGCCTTGAAATTGAAGCAATGAATATAAATCTTGGGTCAATGAGAGAAAAGCTTCATCTTGACACCCCCAGCCCCAACGAAGCGTTGCCTTCACTAGCATGCAATGTATGCAAGCCATTTTGCGGGAGTACCTTCGAGACCGAAGAAGCTCTTGAAAGACACCTCGATACCATAATCGAAAACGCTATGGACACACTTCTCGGATCAATTAAAAAAAATCTTCTTCTCAATACCACCAATCCCAGCGAAACGGTATTTCCACTAGGGTGTCATACATGCACACCACCTTGCGGTAGCACTTTTAATACCCAGGAGTCTCAAAAAGATCATCTTGAGCTCGTGATCGAAAGTTCACAGCTCTTAATTACTCGCTACTCTAAATACCAGTTCATATGTAATACATGCGATCCAACTTGCGGGAAAATCTTCGATTCTCAGGAGGCTCTCGAAACACATGTCAGTTCCATGATAGAAATCCCTAGGCATAATCTCACTGATGATTTTCCAAACGGTGGGTGCATGCCGTACTTTAATTTCACTTCCGGTATGCATGGTACCCATGGCGATTCAGAAACGCAAGTCACCTCTATCATAGACAGCAGCATAGATCAGTTCCCCTGTGATAAATGCAACCCTTCTTGTGAGCGAATTTTCGACACCCAGAACGCTCTGGAAAACCACCTCGAGTTTTTGAAGGGAAAGATTCGGCGTAGTACTGCCCGCTCCAACAAAGACAAGTGGTCTTCCATAATCATAATAAATTCAGAGTCTATCAGAAAGTTACAATTCATGACACACGGCGAGGATGCGCTAGCAGAACACGGATATTGTGAAACTCCTAAAAAGTTTAAACACCAAGATCAGATTAAATGCATAAACTGTCATGGTTAGTGTCTTGATAAAGGCTTCTAAAAAACAAAAGCTGACTTTCTAGGAATTATATCGAAACTAGAAGACCCAGTTTGTAGGTACCACCCCGGTAAATGGCAGAAAATCGTAAGTAATACCAAATCTGAGAGGCAGCCCCTACAATGCTAATATATAAAGCAGGGAGATAAAAATCGTCCGACTTGTTGTGGGAGGAGATTCAAAGGATGCATAATCCTAGAAAATCACATAACCCTAAACTCTGAAAACTCCGAAGGTCTTATATTCCAAACAGCTCCACAGAGCTCCCCCAGCAACCCAAAACCAAAAGCGGTTGTTCTTGGCTGTGGGTTGGGAGTCTCTACAAAAAATACCACTGAGATACTCCAGCTCAGCGTAGTCGACTATTTCACCGGCGAAACCCTGGTTGACATGATAGTCCGTCCCAAAAACAAAATCATTGACTACAGACCCCGATTTAGTGGTGTCACAGAGGAGATTATGAAACAAGCTATCGCAGGAGGGGATTTCTTGGACTCCTTCGAAGGTGCGAGGGCGGAGCTTTGGAAGTGGATAGACAATGAAACAATACTCATCGGTCACTCGCTAAATCATGACTTGTGGCTACTACAGACCAAACACCACTTGATCATCGATACTTCTTTAAGTGCACTGAGATCTGGATGTAAATCAAGTAGCCTAAAAACTCTATGCCAAGATCTTCTAGGGGAAACGATCCAGGATGGTGGTGATGGATATGACTGTATAGAGGATTTACTTGCGGTGAGGGAGCTGGTAATCTGGTGTATTGGGAATGGTGGAACTCTCGAAGCGAAGGCAGGGAAAGGTAAAAAGGTTCGTGGAGAGAAGAAAAGGGGCTAAGTAAAACCCTTAGTCGGCAACACTAGAGGCGACACGATTTTTCTGAGCGGCTGATATTTTCCGTATTCCGAAGACTCAGCCTTATTTTGTTTATTAGCGAGGGGATAAGTACTATTATAGTTAGTAGACTAGTGTGAGTGGTTAATTTCACTTTTCTGCTTAATATATGAGTATATGATAAATGGTTATGTATGCTATTTCACCTCTAAAGAACTTGCCCGCTGTACGCCGAGTGATGGCTTGTGATAACTTTTTTGTGTTTTTTTTTTTTTTTTTAAGTCAGATGATTATTGATTTCTGGATACAAAATGTGGCATGCAGTTATAAACTATGGCCTGAAAACACCTATCCCCTGAAAACAAAAGAAAAAAGCCAAAGAAAAAATGTTCCCCTGAGTAAATCAACACTATTATAGTGACTATAGTCTGTCACCAACTACATATTCCCTTCTAGAGCAAATGATAACATTACACCCAACATCAGCAAAAACTAGTGTTCGTCTTGGGGCAATTCGGGGTGGTTCCTAGGCTAATGGACCAGCCCCGGCCCGGGTTTGGGGCCTGATTTTTGGTGAAGGAACTGCCTCAATGGGGGGATAACAGGTGGGGTGCCGTTGGGGCCATTGTTCTCTTGGTGGCTCGAAGGCTGCTGGAGGCTTGCTAGGGGTGCTGGAGGCTTGCTGGAGGTCCTAGGGGGTCCTAGGGGGTCCTGCTGCTGCTGTCGCGCTGGGGGTTCTCTGGGGGTCGCGTCGACGTGTCGGACAAAAGGTGTTCGTACCTGGACGGGTAGGTTGTTTGCTTGGTGGCCCGGAGACTGCTGAAGGCTGCTGGAGCCTTGCTGGAGATCCTAGGGGGGTCTTGCTGCAGCTGTCACACTGGGGGTTCTCTGGGGGGTCACATTGACGCGTCGGACACGGAGTGTTTGTACTAGTACGTTGTTTGTTGGTGGCCCAGGGCCACCAGGGGTAGGCAGGCAGGCAGGCTTTGCTGGTTCTCATGATTCTGAATAGGTTGTTAGCTCTATAATAGACTGCTTCTAGGTGGGGGGGGTAGGAGGTACGGAGTTGCTGCAGGTAGGGGGTTGCTGCAGGTACGCGAGACTGTGGGGATTTAGAGGATTTTGGCGAGGAATATGGTTGTGATGGGTGCAGGCCGGGTAACTGTTTAGGGACTTAGCAAATTTTAGCGAGGTGCAGGTGTTTTTTTGGAAGGAATAACCTCCAAAGCTCCGATAGTTACTATCAGTGCTTTAGAAGCCGCCGTCAAGGCTTTTAAAGCTCCGTCAGACAGAGCTGCAGTAAAAAGTATTTTAGAGTTTTGAGTGCTCCAGGAGACTTTACCAGATACTTCAGGAGACTCCACCAAAGTCTCTGAAGCCTCCCGGGAGACGTCAGGAGACATCATGAGACTAGAGCTGCTAGAAGTTCTATCAGGATAGTGTGGATGCATCTGATGTACAATTTTCTAAGCCTGTATCCTGACACAGTGCTTGTCCCTCTTGATACAAATTTTAGTTTGCTGATGTGATCCAGTACCTGCAATCGAGAGCCTTACTTCTACTGGTGAAGTAGTATGCTATTTAGCTAATAAGCTACCCAAACGAAAAACCTGGCACTTGTATTTGGATAATTACTATACAAGCCTTCCTCTTCTTGTCTATCTAAAAGACTGCCTACACATAGGAGTATCTGGTACAGCTAAAACAAGCTCTTTTCAAGGGGGCAGCGTAGAGACAGCGTAACCACAGGATACAACTAACTTGATGGCAAGGTAACTATCCGTTACAAGCAAGATACCAAAAGTTTGTGAAGTAGAAAGTGGTTTCAGCGATTGCGGAGCGATGTAGCAGCAGAGAGGTAGCGAAGAAAAAAGTTTGTATTGGTTTTAACTGAAGAAAGTAAGTAAGTAAGTAAGTTTTTATTTCCTATCTAGGCCCGTGGCCCACTAAGTAAGTCGCTGAGCGACCGCCTACACTAATCGTCCCCAAAAAGTACAAATATATATATATATAACGGCTGATTTAACGAAAAACAAAAGGAAGAAAAGGAAAACCCAATCTGTCCAGTCTCGCCTGCAAACAAAAGAAAAACTTCCTCCGCGCAGGTCACCCTGTTATTTTCCTCCTTGTGTTGAGCTCCGTAGTGAGCATAAATCTAATAAGGAGATAGCAGTTGCTATCGTTGATGAGTTGATCCCATGAGTGGGAAGGGTAGTGTTCGTCGATCATGGACTTCCTTTGTTGATCGTATCTGAGGCAGTCGAGCAGAATGTGCTTGCTGGACATGTCTTCTCCGCATTCGCAGGCTAGTGGTGTGTTAAAATGGGATCGATTGAGGTGGGTAACTGAGTTTCTAATTCTCCACATAATGCTGGCGGATCGTTTATTGACTGTGGCCAGGTGTGGGATGAGTGTGTGATGTGAGAGTCCAGTCTGTCTGAGCCGATGGGGGAGTCCTTTAAGCCAGGTGAGGGAGACTGTGGGTTTGTCACAAACTAGCGACAGGCCGTCTTTGGCCAGTTTGTCCGCCAGGTCGTTTCCTTTTATGCCGACGTGAGAGGGTGTCCACCTGATTCTGACTGGGCATCCTTTGTGTCGTAGCTTTTGTATGAGCCCTAGGGATCTTTGGACTGATACTGTAGCTGGGGCTGCTGCGCCCGCGAGTTGTTTAATGGCTAATTGATTGTCCACGCATAGCCATATTGGTGTGTTGGTGATGTTGTTGGAGTTCAGATATCCGAGTGCTTGTGCGATGGCCTCTAGTTCCCAGTCGAGAATGTCCGCGAACCGTCCCAGGTTAAGGGAGCCTTTGCTGTGTATTGTGTCGTTTGCGATGGAGACCCATGCCGAGCTGACTGAGTCTTCCTTGGAGCCGTCCGTGTATACCCTGTAGATGTCTGGAAAATTACTGACCCATGCTTGGTGTTTGGCGCCTTCTGTGATTTTGTCCGTTGTGGCGATTTCTATGTGTGAGTGAGGGAGCCAGGGTAGGGTGATGTCTGAGGGGTTCTCTATAGGGAGGCCGTGTGTTGCTTTCTGTAGCAGGGACGCTATCCTCTCTAGTCCGAAGCCCATTTCTTTAGTGGGGCCTCGGAGCAGCTGAACGAGATTCTGTTTGATCCGGTTGGTGTCCGGGCTGAGAAGTGTTCTGACTCCGTACCCTATCGATTTTGAGTCAAGAAGTCTTTCTAGTGTGGGTAGGCCTGATTCTTGTAGTACGGCTTTAACGGGGGTGTGATTCGGGAGGCCGGTAATGAGGCGGGCCGCTCTCAAGTATGCTGGGTTGATTCTTCTGATGATGTGGTCTGCTCCAGTCCACCACAGTTCCGAGCCCCACAGTATCGCTGGGACTAGCAGGGACTGTACTAGCTTATGGGTAATGAGTGGTGTGATATTCTGATTAAACCTTATCAAAATTGTACATATGATCTACAAACACACTAGACTCAATTGATACAGAATTTCCAATTCAAGCTAGTAACTATATAAAATCATAATATATGTTGTAGTAATAAACAAGTTGTATTTTTAGTTATCCAACGTTTATAGTAGGGATAATACAAAAACTATCTACGTCATTACTATAAACTTGATATTATCTGTATACGTCATTACTATAAACTAGACGTCATTTGTCTATACAACAGTATCTTATCATTACCACAAACTAGAGTACATTCGTATACGTCATTACTATAATCCAGATGTCATCTGTATACGTCATTGTTGCTATAATCCTAATGTCATTTGTATACGTCATTACTGTAATCCAGATGTCATCTGTATACGTCATTTTGCTATAATCCAGATGTCATCTGTATACGTCATTGTTGCTAGAATCCTGATGTCATCTGTATACGTCATTACTATAATATAGATGTCATCTGTATACGTCACTACGATAATAAAGATGTCATCTGTATACGTCATTACCATAATATAAATGTTATCTATAAACGTTATTACCATAAATTTCTATACCATTTAGAAGCCACCACTCAATATCATTACTAGATATTTTGACAATACGTCACCAGTTTACGTCATACATTTATGTCACCCTTATTGATCACCATTAATATTACCATTGAAAGCTAATTAAGGGTTATATTTAAATTATATGGGTAGATATCATACATACGTCATTCTATACTTCAAATCTTAAGTTGTTGCAGCAGCTGTTATATATACTACCTTATAGCACGCTTGTTTCTGAGAAAATTTTGAATCATAGCGGTGATGGTGGTGGCTTTGGAAACTGCCCTACTGGTTTGTTCCCTGAAGGTGCATTTTTGATCGATGTAGACTCCCAGGATCTTGATGGTTTCTCCTGGATTAATAGGTTTTTGGTACAGCAACACGGAGCCGTGGGTGGTACTCTTTTGCTTGTTGTGGGAAGTAAGTAGATGAGTTCCGTCTTTTCTGGTGCGAACTCCAGGCCTAGAGTGGTCGCTCTTGTTTCCTTGGCGAGTAGCCTGTCCCCGAGCCTCTTACTGATAATGTGCTGTGTGGTTCCTCCTTGCAGCATGGAATCGTCGTTCATATAGACAGTGCCTGCCTCCTTGATTGACATTGTAGTTGGTAATAGGGGATCTGCAAAAATCATGTACAGTACCGGTGATAGTGGGGAGCCTTGTGGTACTCCTGAACTATAGAAGAGGGATTCTGACGTTTCTCCGTCAAAGGAGAAGTGAATTCTCCGGTTGGTATTAAAACTATTAACCCACTGGCAGATGTAGCTGGGGAAGTTTTTCTCCTTCATGATTTGCATAAGTTTCGAGTGAATGACGGAATTGAAGGCTCCTTTAACGTCGTTGGTTATGATAGCCGGCCTGGTTGGTTCCTGCCCTGTGATCTTTTTCGTGCGGAGCCACTTTTGTGCTGGGGTCATGATGGTCATAAGAGCATCCGTGCTGGACCTGCCTGGTCTGGCTCCCATCTGTTGGTCTGATAGCCCTCCGCACTGGGTGCCGTACCTGTCGAGTCTGGCTGCTACTATGGCTTCCAGTAGCTTGCTCAAGCACGGTAGGAGGGAAATGGGTCGAAAGGATTTGAGATCTAAAGTGTCGGTTTTCCTGAGTTTCAGAATGGGTACGCACTTGGCCGCTTTCCACTGTTCGGGATGGATGCCGTGCCACAGTAGCTGTGAGTACAGGGTAGGGAGAAGACTTGGGTTGGCTTGTTGAATGTGGATCACCACTGGCCAGCCGATTCCGTCTATCCCTGGGGCTGTTTTGGTGTCTCTTTGGAGAGCGCTGTTGACTTCCTCGGTTGTGACTGGGGTATAGTGGTTACTAATGTCTTTAACGGGGGGAAAGATAAACTTTGGGGGAAAGGAAACTGGGGGGCGTCCATTATGGGGGAAGAAGGTCTCGTTTAGAAGACGAACTTTCCCCCCAAATGTGCTTTCACCTTGTATGTCTGGGATGCTGGTGGGGACTTTCCTGCCTTTTAAAGCGTTCCACACCGCTTTGCTGTCTTTTTTCCTGAGTTCCTGGTCCAGGAAGTCTTTTCTGGCGTACCTGATCTCCTTTTTCCAATTGTTATGGGCCTTGTTTCTGTGTTTCTTGTTCTCGTCTGTGGGGGAATGTCTGTAGTCCCTTGTCGCCCTCCTGGCGATGTTCTTGAGTTCGTCTAGTTGTGCGTTCCACCACGGGTGGCCTTTTCTGCTGGCCCTCCTGAAGGGGACTGTCTCTTCGATTGTTTTGTTAATGGTGTCAAGAATTTTGTCCGCGCTCTCGGACGTTTCCTTGGCTGTGTTCCACTTAAGCTGTGAGGGATTGATGGCTGATATTTTGGCATCGAACCTGGTCCAGTCTGCTCTGTTCCAGGCCCTCCTTGGTGTGATTTTCGGGGGTTCCAGTAGCCATGCTGTTTGTGTGCAGGCGTGGTTTGATCCGTGTGAGGAGTCGGTGTCAGTGGCCCAGCTTTGAACGAGTTGGTTTGGGGTGCCTATCGAGAAGGTGAGATCGATGATGCTTAGGAAACACCCGTTTCGGGGGAAATGGGTGTATTCTGGTTTGTTGTATAGTTGGAAGCCTTTTTTCAGGAGCCAGTCTACGATGTCGCTGGCTGATAAGTCGTTGCTGATAACAGCTGGGTGGAGTGGGATGTTGTGACTGTACCACCAATCGTGGTGGCAGTTGAAATCGCCGGTAATGAAGCAGTTCGCTCTTGGTTGCAGATCAGGCAGTATTTTCTTGAGGTGGTGGGACCTATCTGGTGAGTATAGGTTGTAAAGCTCGATGCGTGTGTCGTTAATGGTGATGGTGACCCCCAGGAAGGAGTCCTTGATTTTCATTGATATGCTGGGGGCAAGGCCCCAGTCTTTGCGAATGTACGTGGCGCACTTCGGGTTGGCCGATGGTGTAAACATATCGAAATTTTGCATGGTAGGTGGGGCGCCCATTTCTGAGACCCATGGTTCTTGTAAAAATAAAAGAAAAACATTTTTTTGAGTACTGACTTTTTGAATAACTGAAAGAGTAGAGGCCTGTCCCTTAGCGCAGTTCAGCTGCAGCGCTAAAGCTATGCCTGGCTTGTGAGGAGCCATTATTCATGAGCCATCTCGTTGTCCGTGGGTTGGGTTCTCCTTTCTCTGATGAATTCGATAGCTTTGGCCTTGGTTGGGCACTTGGGATCTGATGACTTGTGGAGGCTGGTGTTGCAGTTGACGTACCTGTGGAGGGTGTGGGTGCACTGGTTTCCTCCCTTACAGTGTTCGCACTTGTGCTGCCTGGTGTCGTGTAGTCCGGCACAGACCGCGCAGGTGGGGATTTTTTCTTTGCACAGGGCCGTGGGATGTCCTAGCTTGCAGCACTTCCTGCACTGTGTGGCTGGTCCGTACTGGTGGTATTCTTCCATGCGGCAGAATTTATTGTGAATGGCCAGGTATCTGAGACCCAGGCTTTCAAGGGAGACAGCGTAGGGGCAGCGTAACCACAGGACACAACTAACTTAATGGCACGGCAACTATCCGTTGCAAGCAAAATACCAAGAGTTTGTGATGTGGTCTCAGCTGTAACGATTTAACCATCGTCATGACTAGTTTTAAGTACCTCTCCATATAGAGACACCTAAGGATCTCCCTTGAGGGATAGGGCTAGCTATCCTATTCCGGTAAATAGATACTAAGAAAAGTCATTACTATGATAGCCCGATCCCTAAGCGAGCTGGCGAGCTCTGGACGGACGGAGCGAAGCTCACCGTCGTCGGTATGCGACAGAGACCAGAGTAATGCGTCTGTAGCCTATAGCTACGGGAGATACTAGTGCAATGAGACTGAAGCAGTTGCCTCCATGAACAGAGTTAAGCTCCTGTTCCTCTAGGAGGAATAACAACGGCTTCGCTGATGGCCAACCTTATGGGAGGCCGAGAGCCGTGAGACGAGAGCAAAGCTATGCTTAGTAGTTAGGGCCGCCAGCAAAAATAATAATTAACCTGGCGGCGTCACGAATCGAACCATACGGGGCTACATATGTGCTTCGCCCTAAGGTCCTTATGGATCAAGATTACCTCTCCGCCACGTCCCCAGGTTGGACTGGGAACGTGGGAAGGGAATCTAAGCAACGGCAGGAATCACCAGTGGGTTACCCTACCTAGGGGACTCTGTGTTTTCTAACACCCGCAAGGCGCCCCACTGTGCCACCCGCTGTTTGCAGAGGGGCCCCCTTGAGTTGCAGATTCCCTAACAAAAAGACAAGTTTTGGACCCCAAAAATAACCCCAAAACCGTCAGGAAAATTTGTTCAACCGAACCAAACTCGGAGGGTATATGGAGGACAGTGCTGCGAATCCATAAGTGCAATCGGATTTGAAATCGGACCATTATAGCAAAAGTTACAGAGCTTTTAGTAACCAACGCTTTTTAGTCGCTAGTCTATCGACCCCGCTAGTTCTTAGGAGCGCTCTAGACTCAGTTGATTTCCAAGCACGGAGGAATTGTTCCCCGCTTTTTGGCAGCCTGCTCGCAATCAAATTCATAGCTTAAACCCGTCCTTCCCCCGAGGACAATCATTCTTGCTAGTCAACGAACAACCGTTGTTCAGAGGCCCTCATACTCTTCTCTAAAGACGTTTGTCTTCCCCTGGAAGCAGAGCCTTTTAAAGTCTTTAGTTTGCAACCCTTAAAAATCCTTATACCTGTATAGCCTAGGGACTGTCGACCTTCCGTGTTGACGAGCGGTTCTAAGCCTCGCTGCTGAAGCTTCTCGTCAGAAAGGGAGGTTGTTGGTTTTTTTTTGGTACGGCAGTACTCCCCTGGGAGTGCCCCCGTTACAATCAGAGGCATCAGAAGCGTCAGAGAGAAACCTTCAAGTATGCTGATGTGTCCCAGATGTTTTTCTTCCCCTGAAACCACAGAATACGTGTTTTTACAGTACTCATCACTCAGTGCATCCAGAAACGTACTTAGTGTTCATTACGGAGGATTCAGTCCCCCAAACTCTTTGGGGAACCGCGCCAAGAAACCGCCCCAAACCACCTCATTCTCTGGCCAGGTCGGATTTGCCTTTTAGAAATCCCCCATTAACCAAAATTTAACCTAATTAACTGCAGTGGCCCTAACGGGCCCCACTAGTTATCTCCCGAATTGCTCCAAGACAAAGACTAAATGTACTTTTTCCTAATGTCAGCTCCCTGAATGAAATCTGGAGCTCAGAGGCTCTCTCTCTGCTAGCAGGGGCTTTTGTCGTTCAAAACAAAATCAACTTTCCAAAGAAAACACTCCCCTCACCAGTGCCATCCCCCTCCACTATCTCCTCCCTCACTTCCATTCTAAGCTCTGAAGAATAGGAGCCGTCAATCCAGCAAGCCCATGTCTAACGGCAAAAGACAGCAAGTCACCAGAAAGGAAGACAGAAAAGTTATACATGCATTTCATTATTTCCTTACTGTTTAATTTAATTTTATTTGGAATTTTACTAGGGGACATGTTTTATTTTTAGGAAGGAGAAGGGTTCTTTTTAGGTCATAGTTTATACTACATACCAGACTTTGTACCCAGAACAATAAAATCACTTGATTTAAAAAAAAAAAAAAGCGCGCTGAGGGGCCAAGATCGAAACTCATAACATAAATATCTTATCCCAGTAGAGTCTAGCTATTTACCCTACTCATGTATGTACTCGTAGCAGTACTCGTAAACCGCTGACGTTTGTAGAATCGACTAGGTCCGCATATGAGTGTAGATGACCTACCTAAACATATAAAATTTTCCTTACTCTAGTGCAGAGCCAATACATCTGCTTTAGTTCCTTCTGAACAGTGGTCAAGACGCGTTGTGTTATTTGGGTAGTATCCACTGGACTAACAATCTTATGATTAATTTATTCATTCATTCACTGGACTAACAACCGTATGCACCCATACGCAGACTCGGTCGATTCTACAAACATCAGCGGTTTACGAGTAGAGAAACATTTGGTATCTAATTAAAATTCACTACGTAGGGCGCAGCGTACCACTAGTAAGGCCCAAGGCAACTCGCAACGATCGTACGTAGGTATTTATCAAAGCTTCGGAACAAATATGCGGCTGTGCGGCGCGCAAAGAATGATTATGATGAGACCCCAATCGTAAGTGCATCTCAGTATTAAGCCTACCCATTAAACCATATTATGCGAATATCCTAGCTAATTCAATTTGGTCCCTGCAATTTTTGTAATAATTCTAGTTATTGTTATAAGCTATTATATTTCTGACAATTTAGTAGAAAGCTATGTAACATCGCGGCTCGAATAAGACCATTCAGCCCGTACAGACTCTAGGTAGCACCTCGATGATGTCGATCATCACATATATAAGTTTTTCTAACACGAGAATGGATAAAGAGTCTCTTTATAAGTTTCGTGGGAAAGCGGTTCTAACGCCCGAACTATTTCGGCGAAGTGACTTTCTAGCACCTTCACTCTTTTAGAAGGACGTTTCTTTATCCTAGTGATTTTTTGCCATAATAAACCCACTCTACTGGGGGCTCTATATATCTTGATCTAGGCGAGTCTGGTAGTCCCCGAGTTCTGAATATATCCGGGGTACTTGGCTGGTACTTATGTCAGAAGGGCTGTTAATTGAATGTTGTTTGCAGTCTACACGGATTTGGGATTGTTTAAAACCGCAGGCTTTGGACGAAGGTTGAATCTAGTAAAGTACTGCGGATGTAGCATTATTAATATCTATAAGAGAAACTTTCTTAAAAAAGCTTAGCATTAAAGATCTATAGTGTACAACCTCGTCAATCTTTTTTGGACTGCTCAAAAGTGTACGTGTGGTAGGGAGAGGCTTCGATCACTATAAATATGACCACCTATGGGGAGAATTGATCTAAACTTATCCTACAACACATTCGACTTCGCTAATTGGGTGTAAAAAGAGGATTACTAAATTAATTCGGACGAAGTTGCGGAGTATGCTCGATAGATTGCCGATCTTTAGATCTCAAATTTCAAGCCCTTCGTGTCAAAAATAGATCCACCACTTTCTTCCCTGGAAACAGGCGAGTGAGAAGCAGTGCAAAAACGGTGCCCAGAAACCGCTTTAGCTGTTTCCGGACATCTCTAGTAGTACATACATAGAAAACTTGTTTTTTTGCCCCCCTGTCAGAACTCAAAAGTGCTGCTCTATTTTTAGACAACGGCCCCGTCTATTTTGTGGTATCGTATTTCGCTTAAGTTGGGGCTGCGCGAGGATTTATGTACAGTAGTGTATGACTTTTTGAGGGTTCTCCATGATTCGCGTAGTTCAACAACAGGCCCTATAGACAGCGAAACAGAAGCCGTGGTTTTGGGCCTAGGATGGTGATGCGATATAGGTCGCGGGTATGGGATGCTGGTTAGAGGTATAGATATTAATAAACGGGGCACTAATGACGTCTCAATTACGAATTACGAATTTGTGCACGGGTTTTGGGAAATGAGAGTGCGATTTAATGGTAAGGGGTCGAAATGTTGTCTGTACCATGACCGATAGACAGTTAAAGGTAGAGCAATTTTAATAAGGCACAGAATCTTGAGGTGGGATTTTCCGGCCCAATCTGATACCGAGCCAGGCCTCGCACTACTGTAAAGTGCGAGCCTTCATTAGAATCTAGAAGGGAAGAACGATATTAAGAAGCACTTCTAAAGAGGAACACTGCTTGATGCTATAGAGAATAGGCAAGGTACCGCAGTGGTAGACATTATTTTTATACCCCAAACACGGGCCGCGGATAGTTGAGCCGGGGCTCCGAAGTACTGAGGCCCTAGCTAGGGGCTGGAATTAAATAGTAAACTCGTAAGCATAGGGAAAGTCGCTGGTAAGGCTGTTTGAGACCCTTGTCCTCGAGGCTCAAAGCCAAGCTAATATTTATCCGAGATCGACATTTAGATGATGCGGATCCATTGTGAAGGTGTCATTAGATATTGGCTGTGGGGTATAATTTCCAGTGGCCATGAAAACAGTATTACTTTGGCTTTAGATCGTGGACTGAGATAAGCATTATCTATACCGTTGGAAGCACATGCTCTACTCTACTATAAGCTCTCGACTTCCTAAAGCATGACAGAAGCTGCAAGAGCCCCACGGAGATTGTTTGAAATATCAGCAGGGTCCCGAGTGAGATCCCATACAACATGGGTACATGTACCTTTGTAAACATGGCTTTCTTTCACTTTCCCGTAGTCCATATAAAAGCTATCTGGAGAAAAGCAAGTCTTGCTACACAGGTACGAAAGGCAAACGAACCCCAGGGCCGGAAAGTGCCACCAAGGAAGCCATGATCCTACAATGCCAACGCTCACGCGCAGCAGGTACCAACGGATCAAGTACCGCTGTAAATCTCGTGATACCTGCCATGTATGGGGGGTTCGAAATTCGGCTAAGCACGCGGAGTACTTTTTTCCGGCTGCTTCATCTTCGCCAGGAGCCTCAAGGGCTCAGGGAAGATGGGGAAAGTACTGGCGCGTGTGAGGTTTTGACAGGGTTTGAACCTCCAGGGGTTATCCGCCTATGAAGAAGCTCACGACAGGATATCCTAGACATTCTGAAACATCTACAGCCAGGAAGACCCCCAGTTTGCTGTAGCCGCCGGCATCTACAGCGCTCATTGGTTCACGGGCTCTGTGTGGTTGACTGCTTGCCTTGACGCAGTTTTTCTCTCTTGTCTGGCTGGTTTGCACTTGCACCCCTCACCACTTCGCCAAACAATTCGCTCCCACCCCCCCTCTTCGCTCCCTTTCACCCTTGGCTCTGCGAGTCGGTTTTTTTTTCTCTTCTCCGGGCGACCCCTAATATTCCTCTGGCGATTATTCTCTTTGAGAGCGCCCCCTCCATCATCTGCTGTTAAATATTGTTCAGCTTCCTTCCTCGTATCGCTGGTGCTCCAGCTGCTGCAGGGCTGTGCTTTATCTCGTACCTGCCTTAGTCGCTACTTCTTGCCACTCCGACAAAGAAAAGCCTGAACCTTCACAGGCTTAGCTAGAGTGTGTCTCGAACAGTAACAGAAAACAAACAGTGTCCCAGCTCTATATTCGTCGTGTTCAGGCACGTCTCGGAGTCTTCCTCTTCTCTGCTGCATGTCACTGTCGACGACGCCTGCTTCTAACTTCAGACTATCAACCCTGTGTCAATTATCTTCCTGTGAGGATCCGTGCGTCGTGGTACTGCACTGTCCGTACTTGGTTTCGTGCTTTATTACTGTTTATTCTGCGCGTCTCCTTGACGTCTTGACTCGTATTTCGTATCCTGTATAAGATTACTCTTAGTTTAACATCGCCATTTTTATCGCTGCTGGTCGCGTTGCTGGTCATCATCAGTTATCATCATGGCTACTCTTGCATCTAAAAGTCAGTATATTCACCATCCTCCACACGCTGGGTCTCATTTCAATAATACGCCTCCTTCTGCGGCTTCAATACTCTCGCAATCATCACCAACAAACTCAGATTTCTCTGAAGGCCCAGGACTGCTGGACGAAGTTCGGTGAGAATACCTTTTTTTTCTTTATTCTTGGTCAAGACGTGTGGTTGACAGTGTGCTACGAATACTAGATCATGGGATGAGCGCAAGGTTGGAGAATGGCTTAGGAGCATTAATTGTGCAAAGTATGAAAATGACTTTGAAAGCAACAATATCACAGGAGAAGCATTACTAGAATGTGACCATTCTGTGCTAAAAGAGCTGGGAATCAAAAAGGTTGGGGATCGAGTTCGTATCTTTGTTGCGATTAAGGCTCTAAGAACCAGGGTCTATGGCAATGGCAAAAAGCGCAATAGGGTATGCATATATCAGGCGGTCCTCGTTCTAAATTTATCTGGGCTTACACCTTCCAGGACACTTTGGCTGCACTTGACAATGTTGGGTCGTTGCCAAACTATCGTCAAAATCCAACACAATCTCAGTATAATCTTACACCGCCAGGTAACAGCAAGAGGTACTCAAGAACATTACCCTCAGATTCTGTATCATCAACGCTTACTAGAGCGAGCTATAATCGCCCCGACAGCCCAAGTGACAATGAATACCCACGCTCTTATGGTAATCGTGCACTAAATCCTCGGACGATGATGAGCCCCCCGTTGGATAGCTCAAGATCCAACCACTTCCACCCGCCAACACCTGGATCCGCACCGTACCCCACACGAACACCGAGAACTCCTTATGGTGACTATAACAAGGGACCAATTAACTCTCCTCAAATTCGAGTACATAATCACAAATCTTCGCCAAGTTTAGATCATGGAATAATGAGTCTGGACAATGTCCGACAGGCAAGTATTTCAGAGTGCTCTTTCTTTTAGGAATAGCCACTAATTACGACTGATATTTAGAATTGCATTAAAGTCATTGGTGATGGGGGTGAATCGCGTGTAGTCGATATTAGTGGGTGCAACACAGCGGAAGCGATCAAAAGGAAGATTATTAAGAAATTTAGTGGGGCTGTGGATGGATGGGCAAGTTGGGGTATCTATAGTATTGCGGAGGATCAAGGACGAGAGGTTGCTCGAGGCGTTTCTGATAGGGAACTGCTCCAGATATCGCAAGATGTTAGTCGGCCAGAACGTGCAAGACTTATCCTTCGGAGGAAAGGGTCACCTCCATCACCATTATCAACCGAATTCCTTACTGCTCAGCAGATTGCCCGGGAGCAACAAGATTCTGCCAACAAGAGTGCTGCTGAGGCTATTCATGGGAATGCGAGTAAACCAAAGATTCATGCTTTAACAGGGAAACATCCACATGAAATCCGACCCATATCACCAGGGCAATTATCTCCCAACTCGGCTATGGAATCACCTGCATCACCTGCGCATTCGGCTCAGGGACCTAACCAGAAGACCTCAAAGAAAATAGCTGCTTTCTTCGGACAACGCCCACCCAGTGAACTGATTAGTTCGAACTTGGCTGAGTATTTCCCTGATCATGAGCACAAAGTCCTGGAACGAACCGTACGTAACTCTATCCGACGATCAAGAAGGATGAGTAAATACAACAATCGCCTTAGTGTGGCTACTACTAGGAGCTACGCCTCAAGTCTTAGTGATGCCCCCCCAGTACCAAGTGTTGGAGATGCTTGGTTAAATGCTAGTCCTTCTGGTGCTTACCCGCCAATGTCATCATTAAGTGGTAGAAGGCCTTTGTCAGTTCGGAGGTCGTTCCTCCCATCCACATCCTTTTCGGCTGATCATCGGGATTCATTGGTCCCAGTGTCTGAGGAGGACGGCGAAACCCTTTCTGATAATAGGAAGAGCTATATGTCATTTGATAGTAGTAGCAGGGAGACTCTACGAGATACTGTTAATGTTGTCGTCACTGACACTGACAACGAGAGCACACTTGGGACAGGATCCACCCTTGGGAGTTATAGTATGGATCAAAATAGCCGAGTCAGTACTCCAGCAACGGAGGTTGACTCTCACATGAATGCTACCAACCAATTCCTGAACATCGAAGACTCAGAAGATGACGAGGACGAAGATGACGAGGACGATGAATATGTGGAGGAGGACAACTGGAGCGGATTGAGGTGGATGAAGGGCGCTTTGATTGGTGCTGGATCTTTCGGAAGCGTTTTCTTGGCTCTCAACGCACTTACTGGAGAATTTATGGCAGTGAAGCAGGTTGAGATGCCTTCAGCTGGAAAGGAAGATGCCCGGAAAAAGTCTATGGTGGAGGCTTTGCAGAGGGAGATTGAGTTGTTGAAGGATATGCAGCATCCTAATATCGTTCAATATCTTGGTTCCAGCAACGAGGATGACTCACTCAATATTTTCCTCGAGTACGTCCCTGGTGGTTCAGTGGCAGCGTTGCTCAACAACTATGGCCCTTTGAAAGAGCCTTTGATCCGTAGCTTTGTTCGCCAAATCCTTACAGGTCTTGCGTACCTGCACAATAAAGATATTATCCACCGCGACATCAAGGGTGCGAATGTGCTTGTCGATAACAAAGGCGGTATCAAGATTTCTGATTTCGGTATCTCCAAGAAAGTTGAGGCTGGGCTCCTGACATCCTCATCAAATCACCGCCCATCTCTCCAGGGATCCGTTTTCTGGATGGCACCTGAGGTTGTTAAACAAACTTCATATACACTCAAGGCTGATATCTGGTCGCTCGGGTGTCTTATTGTCGAGATGTTTACTGGGAGCCATCCTTACCCAGATTGTTCGCAGTTACAAGCTATCTTTAAGATTGGTACAGGAGGGTCGGCGCCCACTATTCCACAGAAGAGCACTGCGGAGGCAAAACAGTTTTTGGGACAGACTTTCGAGCTGGATCATAATTTGAGACCGACTGCCGATGAGCTATTGTCAAACCCATTCATGACTCCTATGGTTGGCCAAGGGTCTACGGGCGACTAAAGGGCTTTGTGAGAGATTGGGAAGATTCTTACTGTGATGAACTTTTAACGATGTTTTGATTTGGGTATGGTGTTGTGTTATAAATATTCCCTTACTATTCAGGTATCTAAATCGATACCATATTTCTTCTAAACTTACATTCTCCATTCCTTTGTATTTCTTTTCTTCACTTTATTTTTCTCTACAATGCGTCGCTGCAAGGTCTCAAAGGAAAGCGGAGGGGGTGGTGTCAATATTCGGTTTCATTTTCTTTCCTCTGGTTGTTTCTGAGCATTGCGGGTGAATCGGCATTTTGGGGTTTCATACTCTTCTTCTTTCTCTAAATAATTGTGATTTTTTTGAGGTGATGGGTAGGTGTTATAGGGGTGGCCCTTATTCGGTCTTTTGGTTCTTGAGATGATAAAGGAGGTTGATGTCTGTCAAACGTTTACGTGTGGACTCAGTTTATGGAAATACTATAGCTAAGACAATGATACCTCGACTTAAGGGTGGGGATAGAAACAGCTTTTTTTATATCACAAGTGGCTATTTCTGCAGTTTTGGAATAGTACTGTGAATATACGACACCTGGGGGCTGAAACATACTTCTAGGACGATCATTTCGGCAGAGGTGCATTACTTGCATGAGGATATCCTATTTGGGAAGATGAGCAAACGATCCGGAGATCAGCCACTCCCGGCCTACGGAATATGTGCACTGTGGTTGGGTTCGTCTTGCGGCTTGTAAAGTTGGTTGTGCCTGCAGCTGAGCTACCAGATCTCGCTACTAGACAGGCTCAAAATGGACCAGGGGGGGGGGATTACAGGGATGCGGGGGGATCACGTACACCTTGTTACTCAAAGACCACACACACCCCTCCTACTTGCGTCTCACTGACCCGATATCCCGCATCCCCTTGCTTCTTCTACATATCTATAGATTTACCTAATCCTTCTTTGATACTTCGGCCAGACTGTCTCTTTCTCCTATTCTCCATCCCCGATACCAAGATAACCTGCAAAGTGGCCCTTACCTGTGCGCTGCATAAGTCCTATCTTGATTCCCCACAAGCCACTATGTCGTTGTCCCGTTTGAAGAGCCTTCGGGAAAAGCGCTCTAGCATCAACAAAAAAGACAAGGTATGTATAACTTTAGAATTCGTCCATCGTACCGTATGCTATTTTGGTGAATTCCATAACAACATTCTTGTTCCTTTCCTTCCTACACCCCACGCCCCACACACCCCTTCTCCTCTGTATGTTGAGGTTAATAGCTAACTGAGGGATGCCTCCGCCACCGTGGATCTGCCAGCCTCGTCTCTTTTCCGGAGACCTGTACGGGTCAAGCGATGAGAAGCCGAGGAAGTCTTTGTCGCTGGGATCGGCACCATCATCAAAGGCTGGCGAGTCGTCGTCAAAGGATGACTCAAATGTACTAGTCCAACTACTCTTAAATACCCAGAGCCTGCTGGCATCCGCTTGGGGCATGCACTCGGGCTTACCACCGATTTTTATTTCGCAGGTCCCGAGGATACAAAAGGAGCTATCTAAAGTTGGAATCGTCGTCGAAGACGAAACAGTCAAGCGAGTACTACGGGGGAAGTACGCGAATGGTGATCCAGACAAAGCGATAGAAATGTTGATCACGATTGAAGATTCGAGAGATGGCGTCATAAGGGATATTAGGCCGAACGATATCGAGTTGCTAGGTGCAGAAAATAATGGGGGTGTAACATGTTACCTGGATTCACTATTGTTTGCTATGTTTGCAAGATTGGATGCTTTTGAGGTGGTTTTGAAGTCTTTCTTGCCCT
Organism: Verpa conica; assembly: GCA_033030425.1. Classification (NCBI taxonomy): domain Eukaryota; kingdom Fungi; phylum Ascomycota; class Pezizomycetes; order Pezizales; family Morchellaceae; genus Verpa; species Verpa conica. Next base: position 1,088,908 of record JAUFSD010000004.1, read on the forward strand.
TCTTGTAAAAGTTTCGAGTTGGCTGAGCTTTGGTGTTCGTCTTTGCGAATTCCGCTTATTATAGGCTATGTTATACAATCCCTCTGATGAGGTAGACGAGAAACGGAAGAAGCTGACGGCGCTATTACGACTGTTTGTGAATTTGCTACGAACAGGAAAATTAATTACTACAGATATTGTAGGTCGCGAAATCTTCAAGGAAAACAGGCAGGCATCTAATATTTGAATCATATAGATTTCGCAAATGCAGCAATCGATAGCCGAATGTGGTTGGGATGAAGCATTATCCAGTCAGCAACAGGACCCTTCTGAGCTCTTTGGTTTCATCACCGATATACTCCAACTTCCTCTCTTGACTGTCAAAGTTGATATTGCCCATGGGGGGAAGGAAGTGATTGAAGATGATCATAAATTCATTAACGAGAGACTATTAAATCTATCTCTTCCCGAATTTGTTGAGGGTGGTCTTGATGAACCAATACCACTAGAGGCTTGTATGGAATGTAAGAATTTCTTTATAGCGAATAGAATAGGGTTTATGGACTTACGTATAAATAGCATATTTTCATGGTCGAATTGATGTCAAGCGTCAATTGGAACGCCAGGCAACTTTTGATTTAATGCAGCCATCTAGGTTTGGAGATCTGAAAGGCCCTGAAAGCCTTCACATCGAGACCGCTGATTTGGGTTCTCAGCCCAACAGCCCAGTAGCAACTCCCCAAACTCCCTTAACACCATTGTTTCAAACACCCGAGGCTTCAGGCCCTTCCTTGCGGCTAGCACAAGGGTCCCTAGTACGGACTGTGAAAGTTGAAAATGAGGTTGAGATTGAGGGCGGGCGTCGAAAACGAGCTATGACACTCCGAAAGGAAATCCTTCTTCCAGCTTGGTGTTTTTTCAGTATATTACCTTTCTACACAGCCTCACTGCCCCAAGCGGAACGTTCTAGTTTTGCCGAGCATTTTTCAAAGAGCCGACCGATTCTAGGGCTATGTCTAAAACGATATTCATATACCCCTAAAAAGGGTGCTCAAAGAGATCCTAGGAGAGTGGATATTCCACTCGTCATCGCCCTACCGACTTTTGTGAGTGATGATGAGATGGGAGAGGACGATGGACGGCTATATGGCAACTTCAAACTAGTCCTCCAGTCTGCCATATGTCACCGCGGTAATTCAGTTAACAGCGGCCACTATATCGCCCTAGTAAGAAGTGGTGGTGAAGATGGAGACGACCAAAAATGGTTAAGATTCGATGACTTGAACCTTAAACAGCGGGTCGCGGAGATAGATCACAAAACAGCCTTTGCAGAGGAAAGTCCATACCTACTATTCTACCAAGTCCAGCCCATAGATTCAGACGAAACAGTTGTAATAAATGATGCACCACCAAGCGTTCATTCATTCGAAAATACTTCTGAGAAACGCCTCTCGATACTTTCTGTCGCTTCATCGGCAAATAGCGACTCATTAACAATATCCGGCCCTCCTGAACCAACGATCAACGAACCCCCTTCATACGAGAATCATCAGTCTGTCTTACAACTCGGCACGTCACCCCCACCGGCTTACTCCGCAACTGGATTCCTATCGCTCCCCGGGCAATCCGAACCGGTGGAGCAGGATGAGCTGCTACGGCCAACATCAAGATCCCCTAAAAGGCCTGGATCAAAAGACGGCCCTTCAATTGAGTCAGTGACAAGGCGTTCAAAGAGTGAGATGGCAGAGAAACGATCAAGTTGGGCATCTTTAAGATTAGGGAATAGGGGGAAGAGCCAAGATAAGCTAAGCTTTGGTTCCCGTAAAAGTGGCGAGTGGAAGCGGGAGGATTATAGCGGCCCTAGACGACCAAGTGAGGATAGTAACGAGAGTGAGGCTACAGAGAGGGCCAGTGAGGAAGGGAAGGAAAAAGGGAAGGAGAAGGAGAATATTTCTAAAGAGGGTAAGGAAGAGAAGGAGAAAGAAAAAAAGGATAAAGGAAAAGTAAAAGACAAAAGTAAGAGCAAAGAGATTACAAGAGAATGCGTAGTATCATAGTACCGTCCTTTTTGTCTTGTGCTTTTTTCGTATCACTACCTTTACATGTGCCTATGCACAGTACCTTCCTTTTTTATTGTTTGGTTGGTTTTTTTTAGTCTGGTTTAGCTTGGGTTTTTGCATGCCTTTAGGTGGGGTGGCGTTTTGTTGAATAGAAGTTTGATAGTTGGTTTTGTAATTGAGCAATGAGAATGAACAATCAAAAATATTTCTAATGTAGAAATGCATGTTTGTATTAGATTCAGGAACAGTAGCCGTATCAACCTCAGGTTTCTTTCCGAAGGGGATGAGGAAGGAAGAGGCTTCACCTACTATAATTTCCCTCGGGTAAATCCTGGTGGAATTAAGAAATCGTTTATTTTATTCTCTAAATTTAGGGAATGGGGTTCCTAACAACGTACTACCTATATTAGTAAAAACAACATTCCTCCAGGAGAGGGAGAAGACCCCCCTGCTGTTGGATGCTGGGGTCTCTGGAAGAGTCCGAGAGAGACTAAGTATCAGTGACTCAGGCAAGGCCAAAAGTCACATCAAGATACCATGCCCAGAAACAAATTCTAGAGACTATTCTGATTAATTACAAGATTTATCTTTACAGTCGTGTACGAAAAGTGCCGGCATCCCCTCTCTTAGTGAACGACATATCAAACAACAGGAATCTAGCTAGCAAGCGGTAATTATATATCAAACTAGTTTGGCTGAACATGGATATTTAGGTTTTGTTTGATTAATTATTCTACCTAAAGATATATAATTTATTCTTTTATATGTCCACTTTTGGGTACTATAGGTGTGGTTTCTTATGGTTTTTTAATGGCTTTTGTAAAGATCCTTCTATATATAGCTAGTAGCTTATAATATTAGGAAATTATTCTCATATTGTGTTTTTATTCTGGGGTTATTTACTGTCTATAAAGAAAGTAGTTTTTATTTATGGATAAATAGGTACCTCTAGCTATCACAGCTCCATATACCACTTTACCAAAGCAAAATAAAAAAAATTACTATGACATAATATGTTACAGGGCCTCCGAGTCTTTTTTTATGAACTAACAAAGTAATATTGCCTTAACATAGGGTTGCATGTACTTATGATAAATTCATTCATTCATTCATTCATTGCCTTAACATTAGGGAGGTTGGGTAGGTATGGAACCTACTATCTAGAGCCAATAAATTGAAGATACCTCCATCAATTCATTCTTGGGTACAAATGGTAGTTATAAAGGCCTCATTGATAATAAGGCAATAGACTAGGATCAAGACTGATAGGGTCAATGGGGATCAGTGGGTTGGAACTATTCTCGCGCCCAGTTCCCTAGACGCAGCTTTCCGTGTCACTACAGGCTGTGCAACAAAAGCAACATGGGGATAAGGGCGAGGCTAAGTCAGAATATAATATTTCTTTATCTTTGCCTTGGCCTAGGGAGTAGGAGAAAAGGCGGGTGTCAGCTAGTGAGCGATCACGTGTGGACTACGCCCAATTAGGGGGGATTATTGGATGGCCGGGAAGGAGCATATATAGGTTCTATAGCCAAGAGTCTTTGTAGGTTAGTCGGTATAGTATAGTAAGCTAAGATTCTAGATTGAAGTACTTAAAACTATCTACCAACTGAGATTTAGGAATTAATAACTAGTAAAAAGAGGGGAAATTTCTGGAGATATTTCCCCTTCCACTCCCCTAGGAGGCACTTGAGGGCTTCCCTATTGTTAAAAAACACTAAGCGTGTCTTAGACATTATATACCTAAGCTGTCTCTATGCTTTTGAAGTTGTATTTCCTAATCAGGCAAAAACCAACAGACGTATCTCTCCGACTAGTTGAAAGTATAGTACGTATCAAATTAAACTGTACATCACCGGTCGCAATTAACCAACCATTCCTTCTAGCATGATACCACCCTACCACGACTAAAGTAGGTATTATAGAGCCACAATATAAGAAGAAACTCTAGTATATACATACTGATACTAATTGTATATTGACCAGCCTAAATTACTGCTTTATTCTTACTGGGTGCTAATCTTACCAACGAGCTGAGAGTTTTAGGAGTCCAGCGCCTCCCAGCAATATTTTAATACCTCCCTCAACTCTTATCTAAAAATCACCATTTTTCATTCTATATGGGTCAGGATAGATATGGTTCATGACGTTTTTTAGTAACCATATATGTCTAGCGTGGTTGCACGTACGTTGATATCTAGAAAGTACAGTACCAAAAAGAGGGTGGGATCAGTACGGGGCTCCCGCCAATACACTAGCGATATGGGAGAAATACGGCATTTGTATAGTAATATACCTCAATTACTGCTTTAATTCGGTATTTGCAACTAAATTCCATAGTGCTATGGCAGTAAATTCACCCTGTTTTTTCATACTGTAGATAATATTACTAAAAGCCATCTTATTATAGCAATATACATATGTGTATTGACTAGGAGAATTTATGGCTTTACATTGAATTTCCTCTTGAGTTCTTTTGTGCCTATATCTTTGCCTTGGTTATATGGGCATCTTTTGTGTAATTACTTGTACGTTGGGACGGAGGGCTGAGGTCCGGTTAAATTTGATAACGCACAATATTCTTGGTAGCCTTCGCTTAGCATATATAAAAACTCCTAGATTAAGGTAAAGGCGTTCACGGTTTGATGACGAACCCGTCTGATGACAATCTGATAAAAAATGTATGGTGGAAAGATACCAGCTCGCCAAGCTACGGCTGAATTACAGCACAAATCTTATCAGATCGTCATCAGACCGTGAACGCCTTTAAGTCTAGGAATTTTGGAAGGTTTCCTGATTAGGAAACGCGACTTCAAACCGGTGACATGAGTATGTACCTACAGTCATCTGCAGTCACCCCACAGTAATCTCTTGATGTTTTGAGGATGGGCTACATACTATACAAAAATATGCTAAGAATATAATTTTGTACATATGGAATGGCAGTCTAGCTATTCTCATAATATTATGGGTACCGTATTGACTTGATAAATTGGCCGTGGCCGCTTCCTATCAAGCGTAAACTGGCTATCTTATTGTAAGGATTATTATCATCAGCTAGCTTTGATGTGTTTAGAGGGGCCCAAAAGAGCTTAAAGAATACTATTAATCATAGGTGGAACGGCTGCACTCCTCAAACACCACCTATAATCGGTAACATGTCTCGTATCTTACGACACGTAGCCCTTGCCTTTGGTACCCCAGTCCAAGACGAATGGACCACCATATTGTAAAAATTGGCCTAATAGCATATTCTCTAAACATTGTGGGGTAGATGAGACTGTCGCTTTGGAAATAGCTGCCCTGTTCCCACGAATTTAATCAGTCTTTGATACTCTAGTAAGTTAGTGAGATAATATGACATTAAACAGGTTCACCTTATCGTTAAATAAATAGCCAGTGGTTTCCATGCTATCATCTTATCCTACTCTCGTAGATATTCGGAAGGTTGAAGGAACTTCATCACTTCTCCTCAGCGCGAGGCGGGAACCACCACTTCTTATATATACTTGCTCCCCGAATTCTGCGCCGCGAAACCTGTGAAATACTTCGGTCACTCTAGCTACGTTCCAGCAAATTAAGACAGAATCTTACCTTTTCCTTCGCCATTCTCTTTGATACCGCTTGAGAAGGCCTACGGTTCTCTTCCAAACAATAACAGAACAAGGGGGGGATCCATTAATAATGTGTAAAAGTGTAATATACCCATGTCGTTTTAATCTACCTCTAATTCTAATCTATATAATCCTTTAAAAGAAACCCAAGACATATCCACTCCAGCCCTTCAAAACCCAATATTTACAAACATGCATCCCCTCCATCTGTGATATTATTTGCTAGCCATTATACACGTCTATATAGTCCTAAATATTGCTATTACTACTTATTTAGTAAATAACTAAATTATTTTACGGTCAAACTGATCACTCCCTAGAAACCAATCACAGAATGTCTAGGCACCAAGCTAAAGCCAAAACTCAATACCACAGCAATAAAATAGGTCTAATCCCCACAGAGAAACCCCCAAGGAAGCCAAGAGATCAATTTCTAGGGGTGATCAGCCTCACGGTGAAACCCTTTATCTGATCTATATAGGGCTCCATCCTCAATAGTGATGGGTAATTTCTTTATCAATTAATATGCAGGTGTAGCTTGTATAAAATTAAGTAGGAGACTAGGACTTGAAGTATGTAGCCTTTTTTTTTGATAGAAGGGTAAATCATACCAGGGGGTAGATTATAACGACCATGGAAAAAGGGAGACTATAACTTCGCTCATTAATAAATAATCAAATAATAAACAACCTTAGTATACAAGTTAAAAAATCATTTATCATTTGATGAATTATATTTCCCCAGCCTAGCCATCGTGGCCTCCAAAGGCTCATTATAGTCCTTGCATTTCTTATCCTTGGAGCCATAGTGCGATATATGACACCGAATTGCCTGATAAACCTGGGGATCGTTTTCTTGCAGTTCTTTAATCCCAGGATATCCCAGCTTCTTAATCACGTCACTAATGATATCACATTCCCAGTGCTTCCCTGTATGACGAATCTTGGAACCCAGCTCAGTGTGGACATGCACACGGCAGTAAGCAACGTAACGCTCAACTGGGTCCTTAATTTTATCATATATTTGAAACCCACACTTTCCAACGGTATAATCTTTGAACCACCTGTCATTAGGGTCCTTATTCCAGAGACCAACCTCTTTCCACACTTGTTCAGTGTCTCTGCCCCATGGACCGCAGTTGCAAGGGAGATTCTTAATTGGGTTACGGGGCTGAGAATCGATGTGGGCATTTACCGGGAACTTATAGCCGTCGATGATAGTCGCCCAGTTATAGTCCGAGAAACAAACAGGGATTGTGAACATTCCAGGCGTAGTAGTATCCCAGAGGGACTCGACGGGGTGGTCTCCTAGACTATGGAAGATACCTTTTGTTAGATCAGTGGAAGGATTTTCCCCGTGAATACCTTCGAAGTATGCTTGAACGGAAGACGTAATGACTTCGGAAAGGCTGATATTCCACGGCTCATCAGTCATAGTGTCAGCACCAAAGAGCCTCTCGTTACGCCATTGAGGCGCCCATCCTCTGTTGTTCCACTTGTAGAGGTAACAACAATAGCCATTGATACAAGCTTTAAAATCCTTTGGTCCAGAGTTATCCTTCTTACAGGTGGCCACAGGACCTTTGTCTTCAACAATAGGCTCATAGGTTCTCAAGGTGTGACGGAAATCCTTGGAGCAGGTGATGTATACGGCCTGGGAGTTAATTGCGGCATTAAGAGTCTTTAACATCAAACCACGGGTGATCCCACTATTAAAAACAATAGCGATTATTATCAATTACACTTTTAAGATTTGTCAAAGGTTTAGGAGTGACTACTTCTCGATCCCATGGTCTCTCCACAATTTTGCGTTACCAGATCTATCAGGAAGAAAGTTCCCTGCCATAGTGAAGTTTGAAAATATCGATGCACCTATCATAATAGTCAATAATGTCTCTTTGGGGGTCTTCGCACAGGAAGCAACTAACCATCACTATCCATCATCACACCACTAAGGATGTTATCAGTTCCCTTCTTGAGAGCTCCCCTAGCGCGCATGGAAGAATGCCTAATGAAGGCGTTGAGATTTAGCTCGTTAACCTCCTTCGACTTCTCGTATCCTGGGTGCTGAGCCTGGTAATTAATATGCGAATTTATCGTTCCAAACGCACTATTAATCCCTGTTCCAATGTTCCCCACAAAAATGTCGCTAAACCCCATCCTTGCAAGATTAATCATGTTTATATTATGTTTCAGATTATTACTCAATCTTTTTATCCTCCTTTCCTTGTACGCCTGAATTTCCATCCATTCTTCTCGGACTATCAAGTCAGGGGGGAATGGCTCATCATATAATGCAATAAAATAATCTCTCGAAACCTGTAAGTCTACAATAGCCGAATCGATCTTTAAGGCGGCAGCAGTAGCAACACCTTCGAGGACCTGGTTAATCTGTATAAAGCCGCGAATAATAGGGAAAAACTGGCCGAAGAAGAAGGAGAGGGTGTTGATTGCGTGTGTGAAGATTATAGCCCACATATGGTCGTCCATACCAGGATTCCAGTAGAAGTTGTTTGCGATAGCGGGGGCTATTTGGGCCATATTTATTTGGGCGGCGGTAAGTGTGTCCTAAATCTTTATAAGCCATGACTTAATTCGAAAAGATATAGGATATAATGCCATAGGTGATTCAATGTTAAGAATCCAACTACAAATCTACCCACGGTGCATAACCACCAGATACAAGTACTCCAACCAACTTGAGTGAGTTAACTAGCAGGGGGAACTCACATGGACAATCTTTGTTGATTCGACAATATTCCCCGCACTTCTAAGCACAAACCAAACAATTCTAGCTACCTCTGGATCACCCACCCTCTTAATAACATCCTGACATTCTACAACACACCTATGCACGGAATCAATACCGCACTTGAAATTAGTCTTCTTCAAAAGATCTTCGGCAAGAAAACCGATTAATCCAAGTTCTTGATAACGCGGTATGAATGTGTGGGTCTGGGTGTATTCCTTGAGCCATACAGTGGCACCACTAAGCCACCAGTTTTCGATAGTGGGAGCAAACCCAGGAGTATGGCAGATACAATCTGCTACAGTCTCATCGAAGGAGTGAGAAATAAATAGGTTGATTGGAGAGTAGGGGGCTGTGAAGTTGAGCCTTGTTGGAATGGGCCTCTTGTAGCAGGTTTCCACCGAATGTATGAAGGGATCTGTTTCTGCAGAAACTTGCCTCAAAAGCATAAACCCTACAAGAAGTATGATCAATCTCATCATTTTACCCTTTTTATTTATTAATATAGCTAAATAAAAAAAAAGTTAGACATATTACTAGTATTAAACTAGTATTGGAGTAGTAGGGGAAAAGATTTTAGGGGTGAGGAATTAATAGGTGAATATTACATATCTATATACTAGAGCCAAATATTGTATGCCTAGAGGGGAAATTTTAGGTTATTGAAGGGCATATACCAGAAAAGTCGTTTGGGTGGTTTTTGTTTTCTAGAATTTGGTGATTTGTGGACCCTACAGGATTTCTGGATGAAGGTAGAGGGAAGAGGTGTATTTATAGTTGACCTCACTAGCCTTTAATTATACCTTTATAGCGTAAATATCCCTAAAGGTCACCTTTACGTATCTAAGTCTTTGGAGAATTTGTCCCCAAGCTATATTGAGCCTAGCACTATAGAAACATCTACTTAGGAGTATTTCTTTTCTTTTCCGCTTAGGACTGTCATCATCCATAAATCAAAAGAAAATCCATTTTCCCCAAGAAACTAGAAAGTATGGCAAGAGTATATATGATGGAGTGCTAGAACTAGAGATTTTACCGATACCTCTCCTAGTTATTTTAATAGAAAGCCTTACAAGCCTTTTCCCTTTATATAAGTAAACTCTCTCTATATAGAAAGTTTTACCCCGCTAAAAATTTGAAGACTTCAAAATTAATGACGAGATAAACCAAATTAGACCCCCAAAATCGTATAAATTAAAGACTTATATGGTTCGGTGAATGTGCCAAGACTTAACCTATCACCACTAGTGAATAGATGCTTACTATACCCCATACTTCTCTGCTATAGAGACCCATACTGGCATAGGTATACTCTCAATTGAGCGCATGAGCCCAAAAATAGTCTAAATATAGCATAGACAGTCTTAAACCTACCACCAGTGATAACCTGTGCATACTATACCCCATATTTTCTTGCTATAGAGTACTATACTAGCATATGTATCCCCTTAACTAGAATCAAATATAGTCCAAATCTAGCGCTAATGACCTTTAGCTTACAACCGGTAGTAAATAGGTTTTGACACATTCACTACTCCATAGGAGCCCACGCTCAAATGACGACTTGTTCTATGGAAGCGTAAACTAGTCAAAAGTTAACTTACTGCCATTGGCCAATTCAAGCTTAGGACTGCTAGAAGTTAGCATCTGTACGCTTATATTATACTGAGATCAGTACTCTACAATGCTGTGCAGCAAAAGGAACATGGGGATGGGAACAAGACTAAATAAATCAATATATGCTTACTATGCTGACCTCAGTACGGATTGAGCGTACGGATGCTAACCTCCAGCGGCCCTAAAGCTTTAACCGATTTCCCCTCTATATGCTTTACTCTATGGGGCGTCAAATGTGTCAAAAATGAATTTTCGCACCAGTGGTAAAATCATGGACTAACATGCTGAAATACAGTATAAAACCGGACCACCTTTCTAGAATACTATGATGGTCCACAATTAAAAGATTAAGTAAGACATTCAAATTTACTAATCAAAATACATGAAGCACCACTTGAAGCTGGATCCTTGGCTATTGCCTCTAAAGGGAAAGGTAAGACATAGATCAGGATTGAGGGGATAGTTATGTGAGATATTTGTGTTAGCCCACCAGTGGGGTATTGTGGACCAAGTATTCACTAAAGGCGTTTACCTCCAATAAAGAATTTGTCTAAAATTCTCAAGTATTTATTGTCTATCGCGGGTACAGAACTATCAATCTAGCTTATAAGACTCGCAGGCCCGAAGTCTACAAAACAAGGATCTCACAAGGGTTCGTCTATCAGGGTCAGTCTGCCGTGGAATACACTACACTTGCCGTTTTCACCAGTTTGAGATTAATAGATGTAGTTATCATATCTCAGTCAATAAATCAAAATACCTAATCAAGTATACAGCCATAATTACAGAAATTAAACTCCATATACTCCTATCCCAATAATCATTAAGTGTTAAATAAGGCCCATATCACGTACCTTTTGTACCAGATAACAAAAAAAGGAAGAGAAAGACGCCAAATGCACCAAGGCCATCCATAAACCCGCAAAAAAATACACAAGGAAAAGCGCGAAAATAAAAGACTCCATATACACACAAACCCCACAATTTCCACAAATCATACCCTATGACGATGAACTCCCACTTGAACTTGTATCAGGTGTTACTATTACCGGTATCAAGCCAGGAGATGACTCTAGACTCGGGCCTGGGTTCTGCAACCCCACCTCCCCATCCAACCTAACAACCCTTTCATCATCCTCGCTCCCCACACTCTCAGCCTCATACTCCTCCCCTACGACACTGCCAAGTGGGCTCGGTAACCGTTGCCACCCCCGGCCTTTATTCTCGACCCTCAGTTTCGGCCCAAACTGGTGCCCCCAGTTACGACGAGATCGCATTCCACTTTGTGTAGTCGGCGGGCTCTGGATACCTTGTGGCATGGGCCCACCACTGTCTCCGTGTGAAGTTATAGGGTAGTTATCTGGTGGAGGTGGTGAGAGTTCGAATGTCGGAGAGTTGATAAAATCATCACTTGTATGCCGGTGAGACATCACTCTACCTGGGGTAGTGCCAGGAAGTGGGCTGGAAGGGGGGGTGTCGAACATACGCAGGCTACTGCGAGTCCTCATATGTTGTAGAAGTGGCGTGTCTAAGTTGCCATTCCGAGAAAATATAACAACACCGATAGTGATGAGGAGGAGCACAGACTGGATCTGATACATGCGTTTTTGGAATATCATCTCGTCTGCAAGGATGGTGAGGCGGGTAGAGACGGCAACCATTTCACGCTCCGATTGTTCACGCTGGGACTCAAGAGCTATTACTGTTGATTGCCAGAGTTGGTCGTATTGTTGTTTCTGAGTTAGAGCAAGGGACTATTAGCATGAAGAATTCGATCCGGAGTAGTTGACTTACATATAATAGTAGCTCTGTTAGAAAAGTTGAGTTTAATTGCTCAATAAAATTTGTTGTCTTTTCCATCTGTCGTTTCTCGACTTTAACAAATGCGTCCCGTAAAATCCTTGACTGTTCCTCAATATACTGAAGTGAAAGAGTGGCGTTTTGCTCAAGCAACTGAAGCCTCTTATGTACAGTCTTAAAGAAACTCTCCTGCGTCGTGGGACTCGCATGCGGGGGATGAGGGTGTGATGGTGGGGGAGGAGCGTGATTTTGCTGTTGCTGTTGCGGGTAGCTGTGTTTTACCTCTTGCGTGATCGAATCCATATGAAGCTTGGTCACCGTAGGCGTAGCCTCCCGTTGAGGTGAATTCTCAGCAGAAAGAGCTGCCATGATTGATTCTTTAATGCTTGACTGAGGCACCGAAGGAACAGTCTTTGTACTCGCCGGAGGAGCAGCTGAGATAGATCCTGCAGATATCAAAGTAGCAGGCTCAGAATAAGACTTGATAGTCCGCATTGTAGTAGAAGGCGTATAGACAACCCCACAGACTGGCAAACGCGAAGGCTGAAAAATGAGTGTGTCGTTCAAGGCCCTCGGTTTACAGACAACTGTTCTGATATTTATCATAGCCTTCTTCTCCGTAAGTTCCTGATTTGATTCATAAACCTCTGTTGGAGCTTCGCTTGGCCCTGATTTTTTATACTCTGGGTAGCTTTCTACCGGCCCCTCTTCCTCCGTTGGGGCCGGCGTATTAATATCCTCTTCAATACCCACAGCTACAGCCTCAGGGATCACATCTTCTCTCACATCATCCTCAATATCTCCTCTCGCGAGTTCCTCTTGATGTTTAAACTCCTCCAGCATAGTCGTCCCATGCACTCTTAATAAGCTAACTGGGCAATAAAACTCATTTCCATAATGCGTCAACAATTCCACGCGGAGATAACGTGCCCAGATTAATGGATTCTCGACCAAGAACGCCTGAACTTGTCTCGAGTTTCTTGCTTCGAATGTGCCAAGTTCTTTCCACCCATTTTGTTTGACGGGGTATCGATCGCTAACGGAGACGCGGAAAGTCCGGAATATAGACGAGAAGAACTCAAAGTTGGCGAGAACAACCGTGTCCACAAGAATATCCTCACACAGCTCTACGACGAAGAACTTGTTTTCTTGACTGCACTTATTACGCATATAGTTGTCTTTATTCTCAACCAGGATCGACGTAGCACCTTTGCTTCCTGGATTTGTCTTATGGACCATGGCGGCGCAATCGAAAGAGGCGTAGTTGAATCGCTCTTTACAAGTTTTTCCCGCATCTTTAGATCTAGAGTATCCCCCAAGAGTATCTTGTTGCGCGACGGTTGGAGTAGCAGCTCTATAAGGTTGGTCAATTGGGTACTCAGGGGCAGGATCGAAGCCGAAATCCAACTCAATCTCAGAATCTTCACCAAGAGAATCTAGAGCGTTACTGATTGTCCGTGGATCTTTTCGTGGCTCCCTTACCCGTTGTCCAAAATTTTCAGTCGACTGGCCAGCTTTTGCAAGATTCTGAGCCCTCCACTCCTCGAATGAAAGGAAATTAGCCGTATCGAGAGGCGAGTCTTCTGCATCTGATTCCTTCGGCAGTTCCATTGTTGTTTTTGTTGTAGGTTCAGTGGTAGGTATAGAGCTCTCTAAAGCTGCAGAAGACCGCGGTGCTTCTCTAGCTATAGTTGTGTGAGATCGTTCGATGCTAGTATTTAGTCTCCCAAAATGCAAACCCCTAGTTGAGACCGTTGTCGTTGCTGTCGTCATTGTCGTTGTCGTTATCGTCGTCCCTGTCCTCATCTCAGATGCTGAGGAGCTTCCTCCATCGGCAGTCGCTGTAGCTGTAATAGTGACACTTTGCGAGGTCCGTAATGTCCGTAAACATTGCTGCGGAAGACAATGTGTAATATAATTCACGGAAACAGCTTTACAAGTCGGAGCCGGTACCTCCCCTCCAGACACAACTTCCCCCCCAGACACAGCTCCCGAAATGAGTTGCGGGAGTCCCAACGCTACAGCAGCGAAAGCGACAACAGTGAAACGTCCAACCATCATGGACTCCTTCGTTCCTCCGCCGTTTCTTCGTAGAATTATAGATAGCTGTAAAAAACCGGTAGACAAAGAGAGTGATCGTTGGTCGTTCGGTTGCTCACGCTCACTCTCACTCTCACCACCACCCCCTTGTGGCCAACAAAAAAAAGTTGGCAGCTCAACAACCGGATGAGCAGAAAGACACCCGGCAAAATACAATGCGTATGGAAACCCTAGCCCTAGAAACGATGTTTTGACCAACATAGTAGGTAGAGCCTAATCCCCTTTTTGAGTGACCGATCATAAAAAGGAAACCGAGCCAGTTAAAGCGATGGAGTTACCGAGGCAGAGCACATCGATCTGGCCCAATATGAAGACTGTTTTGTTAGCGGAGTCGAAGAAATAGAACCAATTATACAAGTGCAACTCAGGAGGTCTAGCTTTGTTCAATACTTGAGATTTTAGAGGCCACAAAATCAAAGCTTCGGTGGCTTCTAAAAGGCGGGTATATCTATTTAAATAGCGAGAAACTCCCTTCACTTCTATGTGTGCTAGGTTAGCACCTCCATGGAATCCTAGGTCACACCCGAGTGCCATAGCTATGATCAAGTACAAGGGAATCCACCACCGGGGTTTCGGGCTATGGTGAGAGAAAGCACAGGCTTCACCACCCCGAGTCTCCCTTGTTTTAGATATAACTATCTGTCTGAGTATATCCCAGTACCTATCCACCCCTTTTTCAATGACGCTCTCAGAAGTATTATTGGCTGTTCTAAGAAAGGGAAAAATGAGACATTGGCTAACCACTGCTCGAACTTTAACCAGGTCACTAAACTATGCGGCCCTGAGCCTAGACAAACACAATTCATATTATTGAATTCTTTACAAATGCTAAATTTTTCTTTTCTTTTCTTTTCAATTAATCGAATCTGTGAGTTCTTAACACGTTGCGCTACGAGGGCTAGCCTCTCAGCTGTCGGCCCGAAAAACCGCCTATCGCCCAAATTATGCTCCGAGCCGGAAAGCACAACCGGAAAATATATCCTATCTCGTTAAATTTCTCTAGTTAATTTTCTCACCTTGTTTTATAAGTTAGAACGGTTGGAGAGAAATATTTCTAGATGACGGGATGCTTTTTATATACCGGACATATTCATAGATAGTCACTCGCACAAACCTACATGCCATAAATTTTTATTAGTCAAATTAAAATTCCCCTACCAGAAATAACAGTGCGGCTAGCTAGAAAAAAAAACCTACCGAAAAAGAACATCCCTAAAGGAGCCAGGAGCTAGACCACCCAACCGTAGTATTAAATTACACTACGCCCTAGTGAGATACATAACTACATGTATATGTTCTGGCCCGTTGAGGGGACCTTCCTATCGAGGGGACGTCCCCTAAACGGGTCAGCCTGGGAGCGGACAGGTAGGCATCCCCTGAATGTGTTACCTGTTGGAGGGATACCAGTATCCCCCATATGGGTAGGTGATAAATCATGGCTCAATTAATACAGGCAATCCTAAATAAATTAAGTTAGTAGTCAAAAAAATATCAGCCTATCCTGTGATTTTTTTGTGATTTTTTGTGATTTTATACCATGCATTGTTGTCTCTAGGGATTTTTATATTGTGGGTGCTTTTTAATAGCAAATAATACTTATATGTTATTTGATAAATATGGGTGCTTTATAAGCAATGTACTTAGGTAAAATAGAGTAAAATAGTGATTTAATAGGGTAAAATAACTGTCTACCAATTCAGGGAATGCCCTATAAAACTGATTTATAGCTACCCATTGAAGGGATATCCCCCCAACAGGCCAGAACATATACGTACGGAAAAACAAAACAACATCAAGCTAATCCCCCTAGAATTATATATAGCTTAGACCCAGAAATAAATAATTATAAAGTGATATACAGACTTTCATGAAATTAGGCTAAGTAGGATGTTCACCTCAAATCACTAATCCCCTTGATGACCGCACGATGCTTCTAGAATCGATATCACTACATATGGCGACAGAGTCTATTTGTATTCGCAGGAAAGATAGCCTGCCATACATATATCAAAAAAAAAACCCAACCCTTGCGAATATTTCTTCCTTTAAACCTCTTCCCTACGTACACATGCACCTATTTTCCTCCTTTATTATAGCCACATTCATATATCATTCAATCATCCCATCTACCCAAAGTGTATTTCCTGTACCCTTTGCCTCGTCTTCCAATCCCCTTCAAGCCCTTATATCTTCACGCAACGGCGAGAGCCTAACCACAGTGCCTCGTTATATGTCACCCCCCGATCGCTAGACGCATAAAAATCGAGCCTTTTCACACTATTACAGACCTAAAATTTAAAATTATAGTAGGATAGATAGATATTTAAGGTATGAACTCTATATGAGACATGGGAGTAATGGTGTAGACTAGAAGTAGGGTAGGTACATGCAGTGAATTTGATCGGCTAATGCCAAGACCCATATAGATCTTACGTCTTGGCGCTAATTTTGAGATCCATTCCACAACAACCTCTAGAGCCCATACTGTAATAGGCAGTTTTTCTATATGAGCTCATAAAGTGATTTTCCATATGATCTATCTCTATCATAAAAAATTACATAAGAATTCCTTTAGTGGTGTACTAGGGAAAGTAGTTACAATAGAGCTGTTTTAGGTATTTTTGGTGTAGTTCTCGTGATATATTACGAGGCACTATAGCATGATTTTTCCCCCTCAATAACTCACTATAGCATGATGATATATAGGCGGGTAGATGAACGGGTAACAGATGGTACGGAAGTGAGTAAGGAGGATAGCAACTTAAGGTCGCATATTATTTTGTGTTCGTAGGACATAGGGACAATGAAGTCACAGACCAAAGCTACATGTTACGTAGGTTATACCAACTCCAAGATGATCACTCGAAAACTACCGCCTAACCCCCTATGTAAGCCTATTATGTACTGTTAATATATTAGACCCTAGCTCCAACTAAATGTACATATCGAATTAGAAATATGACCCCAAATAATGCATAATTATTTTTAATGAAGTAGGGGAAATATACAAAAGCCTCACCAAAAATCTATTTACACTCACAAATAAACAATCATGGTACTAAAGAACTACGGTTAAAATAAACACTAGCACAAAATTTAAGCCGTATAGCTCATAAGGCCATCAACAATCAAGGTCTATAGGAAAAGAAATCTTACTATTTTCACTACCGAGTTCTTGTGCTACAACGTGTGGTAGCACAGACCTAGGTGAGCTTCTCCAAAACCACGATACGGAATGAATGGTTCCGAGAGATCAAACACATAACCAATCCTATTGAGGATCAAATCAACTTTTCTTACCCACGATATTTAAAGATCCGTATTCTCCCGAACCTTCTTTACTTTCTAAACCATAAAGTAAAACATATAGTAACCTTATTTCATAGTATGTCACTCGGTCACTCTATAGCTAGCCGCGGTCGGTCGAACGGTTACAAATTTTGAGGTATTTTGATAGGCAGTATCACCCGAGACTTTGTGGAGTCTTGGCCTAGTTGTGATTGAATGATAGAGCAAATGTGCGGGATATGGGGGTTAGTGGCTTTGTTTCTGCCAATCACGAGCAATGTTCTGACAAATTAGAGGTTGCAAGACGCACAAAAACAATTATCCCCTCTAGTAGGACTGCAGATTATGGATAATATTTAAATACCAAACACCCTGATTAATGCACTCATACTAAAAATAAGATAGTCAAAAGAGTTTTTTAATACAAGCATGGAAAGCTATTAGTGAAATAAAAGACCTCAAAACGAGCGACCTAGATAGTATTTAACGTAGGAAGCACAGCAAGATGTTAGGGGAAGGGACGAAAGAAACGAAAGAAACGAAAGAAAGAAAAAACCGAGGTATTTACAGACATTACCGCAACCCCTTTTACACGCTAATATATTTACAAGTACAATGATGAAGAACCACACATTTCCCAAATTTGCAAAAAGGAACAGAAAACGAAAGGAAAAAAAGCAGTGACAAAATTCTCCCAGACTCCATCCCATGTATGTATCCACCGGTAGTAACCGTCAAGCTCCAGATTCATACAAACATAGCCATACCTCACTTCCATTTCCCATATGCACCCCACGACCCGTAAATATGGAAATAAAAATATCTGGCAAAAATAGGGCGATTGGTGTTCGGCTCACTGGACACTGGGGATCAGATTCCAGTAAGACAATGCCATCACGAAATTGGTGGTTTGAGAACGCTCAGAACCTCATCAGGAAAGATTTTCCATACATTATAATTGGGCTACCTTGCCCGCCGGGTTCCATTCAGAGGAGCTCGCTCCCCCACATCGTTTCCAAACCTCTGAATAGCAGTCAGGATATCTACCTTTCTAACCGGCTTGATGAGATAGTCATCCATCCCGCTCTCTAGCGCGTTCAGAACATGGTTTTCGCGGACGTTCCCAGAGAGACCAATAATAGGAATCCGTGAACAAGGCGTGAAGGGTATAGGCGAGTGCTTTTCCCGGCGGCGAATTTCAAGTGTGGCCGGAATTCCTCCCATCACAGGCATTTGAATATCCATAAGAATAAGATCAATCGGAGATTCACTTTTAGACAGGGTTTCGAGGAGCTCGAGAGCTTCTTTGCCGTTTGAGGCTACTGTACAGATGAAGCCTTCAGATGCTAACAACCGGGTAATGAGGCGCTGGTTGATGTGGTTATCCTCGACAACAAGAATGTGATTTATTGGACGAGGGGTAATAGAAGGTATGATTGCCTCGGTCTGGGCTGAGGCCGAGACCGATATAGAATCCTTGTAGCTCTTTGGACCTGACCTCGATAGATTGAATGAACTCCCACTCCGGTCTTCCTCACATCTGAAAGTGAACGTGAATTTTGAACCCTGGCCTTTCCTACTCTCCACAAATATAACACCACCCATCAACTCCACAAGACCCTTGCTAATATGTAACCCAAGACCGGTACCTCCATATTCCGAATAGTTTGTTGAAGATGGTTGCGAGAATCGATCAAAAAGAACTGCTTTTTCGTCCTTTGTCAAGCCAACCCCCGTGTCTTGAACAGTTATTCGGAAAAGGGTGTTCTCGGGTGTACGCTCAACTGTGTCAAACATAAGGGTGATACTGCCTTTTTCCGTGAATTTAAGAGCGTTGGCGATGAGATTGATAATGATCTGTGAAAGTCTATGTGGATCCGCTGTGATTATTGTGTCGGCTATGGGCATGCAAGCACGCAATTCGATACCTTTTCGTTGGGCCTGAACCTCAAACATTTTCATGACAGAAGAAATAGTGACTTTGGGATCAAAAGTAACTTTCTTCAAAACCACTTTCCCGAGCTCCAATTTTGAAAGGTTGAGAACATCATCGGTGACAGTTTGCTGATGGACTGCGCAAGTAGAGATAGCGTCAAGAGATTCTTCGTCGAGGAGAAGCTGTTCCCGGAGGAGACCCAAGTCCTCCTGCGAAATAAATGTCTTCTCTAGTACTGAACGCCGTGTCTCCAGACCCATTTTGAGAAGTTCTACGTTTCCAAAGATCCCACCAAGAGGATTTCGAAGCTCATGACAAAGCGAATCAACGAATTGCTCACGATGTTGGCGGTGTTTCTCGGCTTCGGCAGCACGCATCCGTTGATGTTCTTCTGCCGCTCGCATAGCATCTAGTCGCTCGTTTTCCAGCATCTTGAACTCAGTGATATCGACAACGGTTTGTACGTATCCACAGCTATTTGCAACGGCTTCGCCAGCGACCCAGCGGATTGTGTTATCCGGATGTACGAAACGGTACTCGCATCGAGCGAATTCATCGTCACCCCTCTTAACAGCGCGGAGGCTCGCAGAGACTTGCTCACGGTCCGCTTGGTGTATAGCATTGATCCAGCCACCGTCACGTATACTGGCTTCGGAAAGGCCTGAGATTTCGCAGAAACGTTGGTTGATGAAGTATTCACGGCTACCTTCGCGGGCAGTAGTACCACACACACCAACCGGGAGCATCGACAGGAGTGTGAGGTAACCATCTCGCTCACGACCAACAGTCTCACTAGTACGAGCAGATAGAAGACTCAAAGCGCCTTGTAATGTTGTTTCTGTAGCCCTGTGATGAATGACCTCGTTTTCAAGAGCTTTAGCCCTCTGCTGTAGTGAAGCGATCATAAGGTTCTTTTGTTCAGGTGTTTCTAGTGCGGTGTAGCTCTCGGTGGGTTTGACTTGGATATGTTGTCGGCATATCCGGTCAAAGATGCTGTCAAGTCCGCCGTCCTTGAAATTATTCATGTCGTAGCCGCAAAGAAGGGTGATATCTCTTCCAGTAATGAACCGTGACCATAGCTGTTCCAATTCCAATGCAGCCGTGTGATTACCGCGTTCGCAGAGTATATTGACAAGCTCCCCATATGCAAAGACCTTCCGGTAGTTCTTCTGCACCCTAGCGAACAACTCTACCAAAAACTCTTCCACCTTCTCTGACTCAAAAAACCCATTTGGAACCAAAGTATCGGCAAGGATCCCGGCATCTACGAGAACAAGTTGCTGCTGGTGCTTCATGCGTTCGGTGTTGATATTTTGCTCTTTAAAGCATATTTCGAGGGTATCAATACGATGCTTCCCGGCAATAATGACTACTGCATCGTCGTTTTTAGCTGCAGGGACAATAAAGCTAGATATGATCTTGTGCAGATGCTCTTCAGTCTCGAATAGCTGAACATGATGATCGCATTTAGCACTGGAAGCGCCAAAGTCTGCGAATGAAGCACTGCTGCGTTCCGCCGTGTTATCGCAAGTAACCGCCATCGTGGGTGTATGCCGTGTATGAGTGAGGGGTGCCGGAGGGGGCGCGGGAAGAGAAGCAGCGTACTCGCCCCAATACAATGACGAATCAACAGAGAACCTGAGCGGCATATCGAGGAAAAACATTTAGCTTGAATATAAGTACAGCACGTTCATGGCCATCACAGTAAGTATTTGGGAGGGGGTATGAGTGTTTCAGTATATTTGGGGGGGTGCAAAGACTTGGGAGGGGGAAACCAGAGAGGTAAAGGAAGGGGACTACTGACAGCGAGGACGTCGTTGTTGCACCAAGACTCGGTCTCCGGCACTCTTCTTTACAAAGGTGAGTCCCAGGGTGCTGGTACTCGCCTATGTATTTTCCCGAAAGGCAGTGACAAATTTAATATATGAAAAGCTGATTGTATTGCGTATTCCGGGGTAATTTTTTATTTTTTATATTTTACTCCTGATGGGCGGGTAAGGCAGTAAGGCACAGACAGTGGAGCAGCAGCTTCCCGCTACCCGAGAACGCAGGACACTTCTTGAACTCTTAGGAGGCAGTGTGTACGTCTTTGAGGCTGTCGCGGCATGAACAGAGGCAGAAGCTCAACCTAGAAGAGGAGAGCTGGTAGTATGTGCAGAGTATGGTTTCTGTTGGGTTGGTGATTACTGTAGGTTGCCTTCGTGGTTCGTTGGTATTTCCTCCCCCTTCCTGGCGTTTCCGATACTCAACAAGGGTTTGGCCTTGAGGGCTTTGTGGTCAAACTGTGTAGATATCGTCTAGTAAAGGGATCCATAGGCCCACAGTTCCCCACTACTCATATAGTCCGGACGTCATAAAGTCTATCGTTCGGAAAGCTTAGATGCCGTGAATAGCAACCACACGCGCAAGATCGAAGATCACACACACCAATTCCTCTATCACTCTCGTATAAGTACCTCCCGGAGTGAACTGTGGAGACCTGGGCATGTGCCTCTTTTCGTTCCTCTTTTCAGCCATTGGTTTGGGGCTGAAAAGGCGTACACGAAATGATGAGTTACATAATCTGCTATCCTCAATACGGAAAGTTCCCGGGAGGGGAATACTGGAACCCACATGTACTTGTGCAGTCACTTTACATATCTTATACCACTGTATACCTGCGGGAGCTGCGGTTTCCCTGGCTATGTCGATCTCTGGGACCTCGATGCGTGTATCACCAACAGTCGAGAATGGGATGTTGCAGCCCCGGGAAGGAATTCTGGTCCCAATAGTCCAAGCTACTGAAAGAGAACACTTGGCTGTCCTTACGCAGAGGCCAGGCCGTCAGCAGAGTCACAGATCTACCTCAACGCAGGAGATATGCCGGATTACACGATGGGTGTTAGATGGTGGCGCGTTCTTGAGCTTTCTGGAAGGCCCCATGATGTTTCAACGCTAAGGCTTTCTTCCCTTACAGATAGCCAGAAAGGCCTGTACTGTAAGCTTTACAGATGAGGGGGTTTCAGTTAAATACCGGCATCTCTAATTCCTCATGTTTTTTATATCCCACGGGATAAATTCCTATATATCCAAAACACCTTGTAGGGCACTGAGGTGCAGATTCCTTAATCTTGATCTTGATATATCACAAAACCCCCACCAAGTGAGTTCTACCAGAAACGGGGATTTACTCTTCCTCCCGAGCGAACGATTATGCGAACCACTATACCGGAAATCTCGACACACTTGATGTGCTGGCCATCGATTTACTCCCACAAATGCTTAAATCAGGCAAACTCGATCACGTTGCTTCTAATAAGCGCAGCTCTATTGGATATTACAACCTCCAGGCGCGTTAGACCCTCCCACCCGTCGTCGTTTCAGCCGGCGGACTGACGGACGAGATAGACATGAGGCTCAATGCCGCGGTATCGGGCCCAACCTTATCGATAACCCAAACTCCTATACCTTCCCCTTCAAGTTAAGCAAGTAGATTGGATCTCGTCCCCCAGCTAGCCATAACTGTGCCTACACCGTCGATCACCGGCGGTAGAAACAGCCTAATTCTCCGCCCAGGACCTTTTCGGCGGGGATTGTCGGACGGCGTGAACCCCGTGTGGAATATTAATCAGATCTCGCCCAACCCTATAGCAGGCCAATATGCTACAAAGATTTTTTTTAGGGAAATGAGAAAATCGCGCTGCACTCTCCAATACTCATCCGGCACTTCCCGAACGTGATGAGGCGTGGTGGGGCGTGTGGTGAGGCGGGAAAGTCCTTTGAAACAAAAAAAATGAAACATGCATTTGATATCGTTCCTTGATTCTATGACCAAGTCAGCAAGCTTGAGGGTTGTCAGAGTTGCATTCGTATTGAGTTTGGGTTTGTGTTATAACTTTTTGCTTATTACATGTGAGCAGTTGAAATCATAGGTAGCTTACAAAAGCCTCCTACGTACATATGGTATGACCTGTACTGCGGGGAAGTTCTCCAAATCGTTCTTTTACATGCTTGAACATGCTTTCTTTGAATCGATCAGAGAAAGAGACCTCCTCCACTATCATAAGGAAAATCCCGTATTTGATAGAATTGGCGAGAGGGGGAAAGAAAAGATAAAGGATGTCAAGATCAAAGAGTTGCAGGATGTCTCGTGGGTTAGGGTTGTTAGTTAATGCTTAACGTTTCCGGAAGGGTAACTATAGTGTCTGAGATTACCCGCCCCATGTTGTTTCACCCCGAAATTTTAGAGGTCTACTGGATTCATAGACCTCCACGACGAATATCGCCCGCCGTAACACACGCAAGTCATGGCTTCCCAATCAGAGACCCCCCAGACGGTGCCAGGAACAGAAGATACCCCGATGGACGATCTGAGCGAAATCGACAACGGCGAACCGCTTGTCGAGGAAGAATCGTCTTATAACAATCTCCGGATCACAACAGTAGGTCCCTGCATGTCGTCGTCGTTTTTTTCCTAAGCATACCTACTAACACCACGAGGCAGCTCTCGGGAGCAGAAGAAGGTTCAGCCTCTTTTGAGATAAAAGGCGAGGACCATACACTTGGCAATGCTCTACGATATATCATTATGAAAAAGTATATAGCTATTTGCTATTTGCTATCTTTATTATTTTAGGTCAATTGCCTAACACAAAAAATGTAGCCCTGAGGTTGAATTCTGTGGTTACTCTATACCCCATCCTTCCGAAGAAAAGATGAATATCCGAATACAAATATATCGTAAGTCTCTCCAATCACCCTAATATCATTTCCTACTTAGGTAACTGGAGCTATAGCCGAATATTGGGAAACTACCAAGCCGTACGATGTCCTCTTGAAAGGATTCGATGACCTAGCTGATCTCTGTGATCATGTCACTGAAGTCTTTACTGCCGAAAAAGATGCCTATGGCAAACATGAGGATAGATAAATTTACGGCTTGTATCATTAGATTAAGGGTTTTAAAGGTCGTTTTTCCCTTCTTTTTCCTTTCTTTCTTAATTTCCACGAGGATTGGCGCATGGGACTGGTTCTTTTTGGAATGTCTTCTCTTCCATCTGTAGGATATTTACTCGTAAAAAGATAATAGAAAATAGAAAGAGCAAGAAATGAACAAGAGATTGCTATGCATCTAATTACGGCCCTATTGAAGCTGTTAGTATATGTCTTCACTGAATCTCACTAGAACCTAAGCTCCCGTACCTCCAAGAAGTTGTTCATAAAATTGGATGAGACCTTCGCTTTCGGGTCCTCCTCTACTCTGAAATATCTATAACACCCACCATCCCGGTCAGCCAAACTCCTGCACAGATCCACGCTCCTGTATCTGAGGGATTGGCTCACTTCATAATATGTGGAATCTGCTTCCAGTAGTTCATCGTCTCCTGAAGCTCCATGTTACTCTTAGTAATCAACATATCCGCCACCGGCAGCTGCTGCACATATCTGTTCCTTTCAAATTCCTGCCGGATCTTGGCCCGCACCGCGGAGATTGGAACGTTAAGAACATAGGTCTTGACGATTTCCGGTGCCTATCCGACTCATCAGCCCCTCCAGATCAGCTTCCTGGCATTACCGAAAGGGCAAAGACCATGCCCATAATAAAAGCTAAGGATAATATAAGAGCTTACAGCTCGCTGCCACGCCCTATAAGAGACTATCGCTCGCCTAGACGCATCCTGCCAATTTGCCGCTATCGGACATCACACCACCACCAAGGTCAGCAACTGCACCCCACAAAAAAGTCCCTAGAGGCCGGAATGGGTACCAACACGTGCGAGTTGTCTGTGCGAGATATGTGGGGTTGATGACCATAGCGTTTATATTTCCTTTGTGGGGGAGGCCGTAAATTTAAGTGGGATCTTTCTCAGGAGAGGGCGACGAGGAAGTGTTGAAGTTGATACCTAGAAAGGGTTGGCTGCTTTAGGCGGGAGTTTTCTCGGTACCAGGGTTACGCGTAGAAGTAGGTGAATGAGGGTTGAGGGGCTAAGAGCGGCCCAGGGGGATCCTTGAATTTAACTGCGTCAGTAAATAGACAGTATCAAAATCAACGACTATCTCAGAAACAACTCTCAAGAAATATCTCGGCATCACTGTATCTAAGAATGATAGCATTCGCTTTGCTTTCTAGATGCACTCGCTCTGGGAGGATTCCTACCACTAGGATTCAAACACTTTTCCGGAAGAACTATTCTACAGTAAAAGAAATAGTCCCACTGGCCTATCAACTTCATAAACCCACAGGCTCTTCTGCCCCACGAAACGATGCCCCAATAATTGTGATGCACGGTCTATTCGGGTCGAAGCAGAATAATCGAAGCATCAGTAAGTAAGGATCCGACGACTAGCAAAAATCCTATTTTTATATTTAGGGAAAAGTAGGGTTCTTAAATAAGTAGGACATAATGAAGTTTTTAGGATTAGAAATTTAGATTTTCTAACCCCTTGAAATCATTTCACCTATTTAGTCACACTGGAATCCCTCTAGGAAGATGAAGCTTACTCTTAACTTTGTATCATATCAGGGCACTCGCAAGGGACCTGAATAGACCTGTCTATGCACTGGTATGCCCTTAAAATTTATTTCTCTCTTTGCAAACAATTATCATATAGCACTAACATACAAAAAAGGACCTCAGAAACCATGGAGAAAGCCCCCATCATAAACGCCACAACTATGAAGCCATGGCCGAAGATGTCGAGTACTTTCTTGAAGACAAGAACCTTGGCCCAGAGACCACTTTACTGGGGCACTCCATGTTCGTAAACCCCACCCTAGTAGGTAGGAATTACCTGGTAGACAACCAATTCCCCAGTTCTAAGTCATCATCAGGGGTGCCAAAACCGCCATGGCGGTTTCTCTCCGCCGCCCCTCCCTTGTTCACAACCTCATAATCGTCGACAATGCCCCAATCTCAGCTAGCCTCCACTCATCCTTCGGAACCTACATCCGTGCTATGCGACATATCGAAGAGTCAAAACTTAAGAAACAATCAGAAGCGGACGAGATCTTGTCACAATATGAACCTAACATCGGGATCCGCCAATTCCTTCTCACGAACCTAACTCGTCCTGTAGATTCTCCGCATATCAAGTTCAGAGTACCTGTACGGATACTTGGGAATGCTCTGGATGAGATAGCGGATTTTCCGTTTGATTATGAGAAAAATAGGTTTGAGGGGCGGGCATTGTTCGTTAGGGGAACAAAAAGCATGTATGTACCAGACGAGCATATCCCGATTATTGGAAAGTTCTTTCCATTGTTTAGGTTGAAGGATATCGATGCGGGACATTGGGTTATTTCAGAGAAACCGAATGAGTTTAGAGAAGGTACATCCTCATCTCCCTAATTCACCTAGCGTGAGATTTGTGCCCTTTTTCCTGCTAATAAAAATACAGCTGTCATTGAGTTTTTGAAAGATTCGGAATAAGGTATGCTCTCAGAGGTGGGTGTTGAGCACTTAAAAATATAAAGTAAACCAAAGCCTATAAAAGAATATTCTCACTAGATTGAAGTAGATTCAAGACATATTCCATTATTCGTGAATCTTTATGTCGAGACCATAAAAATTTTCTAATGTAGGTATATTAATTACAACCCATAAAACATGTTGCTTCATGATCTATCACCCGTATAAAAAACGTCCATACCCTGAGGTAAGAAGTAAAATAAAGTAAAAGCCATGAAAAAAAAAACTAGAACAGATTGAAATGACTGAATGAATACCAATGAGTACAACCTTTGTTTACCACCCTTAACACCCAAGCTCCCACAAATAAGAAAAGATAATAAGATCGAATCAACGAACCCCCCAGAAAAAAAATAAAAAACTCAACAAGCACAACTGGAAGAACCAGAGTCACCAGAACCACCTCCTGGCTGCTCATTCCTATTACCCAATGAAACAGTCCCATCTCTCCTCCCCAGGAGTGTCGGATCCATTAACTCCGGTGTCTCAATAATCCTATCAACTGTAGTTACGAATGGCTCACGAATGTTCTCGCGGGTTTTCGACGAGGACTCATAGAAAGTTGCACCGTACTTCTTAGCCAAGGCCTCACCCTCTTCACGTCTAACGGCTCGAGAGCCTATTCTGTCGATTTTAGAGCCAACCTGAAGAATACCGTCAGCACTTTTTGTATCGGAATGTTTTGATATCCCGGATTGTTGATATATCCACCCCCATAGAACATGAGAACCAGCCATCAGTAAAACATACCAAGCATTTGATGACACCCGGCGAAGCATACGTCTCCGCCTCTTTAAACCAGTGGTCCATCGACAAGAAGCTCTCCCGATTGGATACATCATATACCAATATTACACCCTGTGCATTGCGGTAATAAGAGCTTGTTAACGTACGGAAACGTTCTAGAATTATCTTCTGTCAGTATTTAATATCATAGACTACCGAAGCCCCAGATAATTCGAGCATCGGTAGCAGCAGGAGGGGTAGCTACCTTGACCCGCAGTATCGAATAGCAATAATCTATGTGGTTTCCCCTTGGCCGAGACTCTCTTGACCTACACACAAAAACTTGTTAGACAATATCTTAATACCCCCCATCTGTGACCATTCCCCCAGTTTCTTTCTCTAGCACTTTTTTGAATACTTTATTTCTCCACCGATCCGCGGGAGTGGTATCGAGCGAGATCGGTTGAATATAAATCCGTAGTGGCTGAGGGGCGGGGCTGGAAAAAACAAACCTTAAAATCAACGCCTATCGTGGCTGTCGCGGTATCCGTATCGAATATATCATCGACATATCGTAGTAGCAACGCTGTTTTGCCTGAGTTACTTGGTCCTATGAGAAGTCTGAGCTGGTCAGCATGGAAGAAGCAATGGAGGAGGGTTAATAAAGTAAATAAAAAACAAGCAGAGAAGGGCTGAAAGCTGAAGTGCTGACACGATTCAAGGTTTAGACATACAGCTTGATGGTTGGATCTTGAGAAGACATGATATGATGATCGCTGGTATTTCTATGTAGGTCTGTGGTATGAATAGAGTGGAGTGTGGAGTGTGGAGTGGTGTGGAATAGAGATGTGTGATGCGGTGTGATGTGATGTGATGTGTCTGTGTCTGTGTCTGTGCCTGTGTTGGAGGCGAGATATCTAGGTATAAGCTCAGGAACAATGTACGATGTAGGTATGTACAGGTTTTCTGGAAGTGCTGTGTTGAGGAGGCTCAATGATGATGAGCGGTGACGACGTTGTTGTCACTGCCACTGTTGTTGGGGGCCAAGTGCTGGCCCAGCAGGAAAGATGTCCAGGAGTCTCCATAGTGACCAAGTGACCATTGACCACTAACCACTCAACCGTTTAAAAGACATTCACTCGCCAACGTCAATAGGATATTTAGAAACCTGGAAATGACCGAACATACAGTGAGTGGCAACTAGCCAGAATAGCAACACAAACGATAAACGACACTACAAGATACACATACATACACATACACATACACATACACATACACATACACATACACATACACATACACATACACATACACATACACATACACATACACATACACATACACATACACGGGCCCAGCTCAGCTACACAACAACCACATGACTCAAATTCTCCAGTCAGAAACGGCCCACGCGACCGCACTCCACACACACATAACATAATCATGATCACCAGCTCTCACAGCCTCCCTCAATAATGCCCAATGTGATACCTAAATACACAAGAGAGGCATTTTGTTCTCGAGTCGCCCTGAAACGGAGAAACTGTATTTAGACCACGCATATCCGCGACTAGAGTATCCTTCCCTCGGATCGAAAATATATATATATATATATAAAAAGAAAGCAAAAAAAAAAAAAAAAGCAAAAAGACACAGCGTAACAATCACCATGGCCAAGAACAAGTCCCTTAGAAAATAAGTCAGTACTATTCTCGTAGTTACACACTCCATTTGGCCTAGCTCTGTTGCCCACGAAAGAGTTGCTGATTTATTGAGTATTACCCCATATTTTAGAGGTGGGCCCAAACTTTTTTTTATTCAGTAGTAAAGAGGAACAAGGAAAGAAAAGAAACACCACGAAAAAAATCGGTCTCAGTATATTTTTGTTTCCATTTACACCGTCTCCAAAACAGTCTCCTTAAACTCGCGCTCAACCTTCTGACCAGACTCATCCGCTGTCGACTCTCCGTGCAGAGACAACAGAGCACCGAGGTCGAATTTAGGAGCCTTGAGGAGCTTTACCTTGCGGATATGCACCTACAGGAGATCGTCAGCATATACACATACATATCATAATAAAATCACCGACATCCCCACCGGCTACCTGCAGTGGGTATAGTTGACTTAGAGAGATGGATACAAACATTCTGCAGGGGGTAAATCCCGGTTGTAGCCTTCTCAATCTCACGTCCAATAACCTCCGGAATAAGCTTAGCAGTTAACTGCGACAGAGTGCATGTGGCAGCCTCACGCTGGATGATCTCGACCATCTTCTTACGGATGGAACGGATCTGGGAAGACTGTGCGTAGGTGGTTTTCTTGATCTGGTTTGGCCGCCTCTTTGTGAAAGCAATGGCGAAGAGACGAAGGAGGTAATCGTCGGTAGTCTTGACGGTGACATTGGCCTCAATCAATGTTTGCCACTTGCGAACGAGAGAGCGAAGCTTGTCTGAAGTGAAGTCGAGCCCGTGGAAGTTTGTGAGGCAGTTCTTGCCTTGGACTTCATCAACCCTCAATTTAACCTTGCGGAATGCGTGGTCCTCGTCCTTTTGAAGATCAGCGAGGGAGACCTCAAAGATACGGCCCTTGAGGGCGTCGTTGGCATTCTTCAAACCGGTAGTGCGGTTGACGAGGGTCTTTCCAACACTATTCCCGAGAGGCCTCTGTCAGCCATTATTCAACCCTTAAAGCTATTTTCCTGTATATATCCTAAGGTTCATGTATCGAAGGAAGATGAGAATCTCACTCTCTGATTTGGAAAGATGAAGGAGCCTAGTATCGAGAGAAAGTTAGGATTGAAAACAGAAAGAGAGAGGGAGAGAGAGAAACCCCTCGAGCTCTAGAATCAAGCTCACCTTGACACTGTACCAGTCCTTACGGGTGAAAGGGTCTTGGGCCTTCTTCTTAAGACCCTTCTTTCCCTTAGAAAGCCTCTTATTCTTACCAACAGCCATTTTTTATAGTCGTTACTGCTCTATAATCCGCCGTCAGCCTAGCCCATGCATAAATAAATCCATTCCTCCCCCACTCCATATTCAAATCCAATTCTTGATATCGAGTTTTCGATAACACCCCTCCAGCCAAAGTAGGGCAAGCCAAAAAAAATCCCACCAACCCAAACAAACGGAATTCCCTCGGGAGATAAGTGATAATTACCTTACCTGTCGTCTCGTAGGTTATAAAGACTTCGTTAGGGGCAGAAGTCGAGGCGGCGTTGCTCGTGATGGAGGTTGTCGTGCTGTTGCTGGTGTTTGCTGGGCGTAATTTGGTTAATGTGTGCATCAATTGTGGGCTCGGTTGGTCTTGGCACTATCACTTGGTGTGGGATAGGACTGGTATAGGGCTTGTGCCCTGACACTCGTTAGATAAACAGTGCCAATCACTTGACTGAGCTAAACAAAATCAACTATCGGATATACTCATAATTCAGTAGGCCGTCCCTACTAAGCCAGTAGAAATTCTTTAAGGAGGGTCTAAGTTTTATAAATCTTTCTCGAATAAATATTACTTTGCTGTGAATACAGTTGATCTCTACTAAATAGCCTTGCTCGTTACTAGAATCAGTATCGAGTATCACAATCATAATATTAGTTTATTTATTCATAAGCATTGCGCCTAGCGTACAACCTTCTCTCTCATTTTGTTACTAGAAATCTATCTCTCTAGCTACTGTTTAAAAATTAGGCTTATCTGAGACTTCAGCAGCCAATATACATACGTCGCTTTTATTTAGTCCTAAGTACCGTCAATTATATATTTGCTTTAGGGCTAAAACTCTGGATTTTTTTTTATATTATTTTACGTCAACTTCGTATGTTAGCCCTGAATAAAAGAGGGCTCACTAAACAGCCAGAATCCCAGGGTCTGGTGGTGATTGGAGTCAAAATCTACACTAAAGAGTTATTCCGGTTACGAAAACTCGCTCCTTTAGTTATTATTGGCTCTATAACCTATTTTAACCTCCAAAAATTTCTGTAAGTCCTCAATTCCTGTACTACTATGTGACTCTTCATAAATTATACTGCCTACAGTATATATATAGACTCCCACAATAAGAATACAGTGTATAAGAGTAAAAATTCCATTAAAGCATGAGATCGATCCCGCCGATCCTTATACAGTAAGACAATAACACTGTTACATAGTAAAGCTTATTATTGTCCCACCCTACCGATCCCTAGGGGCCAGAACCGATATCTCCATACAAAAACCTTCAATTGCTAAGACATTTTATAAGCCCTTTGAAACCCGAATCTTGACCTAACCTGTAGACCCCACTCTTCTGCCACTGTGGTATGTCCCACCCTACAGAGACATACAATCTCAAGACCTATTGGTAAAGACTCAAAGGTTTGACAATCCATAATAATACCAACTTCCGATCCCACCTGTATTTTTATAGGAAAACTCTGTTGTACTGCGTTTGTTGGTAACTTTGCAGACTGCACAGGAGAAAATTTAAGTTCAATGAAAAGATAGGTTCGATTGTGAAGCTCGATCTATCATCCACCATTGTTACTTAACCCCGAAGTCTGTTTCGGAGAGTATCTCAAATTAACTCAGATGCAGATTAATAAAACGGTTCAAGGGCCCTGAGATATACTTTTTATCCCGGACTTGAATATCGCTCTTTCCTCTCCTTCCATACTAAGAATGCATGTCCTTAACTACGAATCCAAAGACTTTGGATGAACGATCGTAAATGTCCAATGATGCAAGTCCTGTCTAGGGTCAGGGTTATAGGGTTATATGGCTATGATTAAGCAACGCCCTTTCCCTCAGTGCTTGGGGTTACACGCCGTGACAAAAACTACACAGACGACTCACGTTTCCTCACATGTCAACTTTTTTGCCAGCTCCAAGGTTCCACGACAGTAGCTAACACTGCGTTTTTCCAGTTCCTTTTTTACTGAAGCGAAAGGGATCAGCAATCAGCTCCACCGAGCATAGCTCGTGTTGCCCTCTTGCCGCGATACACCCCGGTTACCTCCTGCTAAATGTCTTCAATCGCCTGTATTACTGACTCGGGTCTACCTTGGGAGGGCGAAAAAAACTTCATAGTATCAATAACCCATGATCCTCAAGATGGTGTTGTTTCCCTTCTCCTTTCTTTTCTTTTCCAGTCGCATGACGACTTACCAGGAACAGGAAAGAAAAAATACAAGACCTTGCTCAGCGATCAGTCGATCCCACCGATCCCCCACCTTTTTTTCCCCCGCGCCCGACCTCCATGAGGCTCTGCGGCAGCGGTTCACAGTTTTTTATATTTTTTCCCTTCGTTTTTCGGGACTATCCGACTTGGCGTGTTGGGCCGAGGATAGGGAAGCAAGAGTTAGTCCAGTCCGAAATACCTTAAAGATGCGCGAGATTATGAATCCCTGGTTTTCGTCCCATCTGGCCTCTCCTACCCCTGGCTCAACCCTTACCTCCCGAATCTCTCCGTCATGCCTTTAACCAGCTCATGAAAAAAAAAATCGAGTATCTGCACCTGCAGCATGCATTGTAGAGAGAGGTAATCTGATTTTGCAGTTTCGGATGTTTTTTTTGATTGACCTTCTTTCTATCTCATCCCACTTTTAACTATCTGAGAGCGCGGCCTTGCATGTGCGAGAGAGTAAGGATAGGCACGGGATAATGAATGGACGAATCCCAGAGGTATGTTGCGTAGGAGGTATGACTTCTTCGGCGGAAATGCCGTTCCTACTTACTCACACACCCACATACTCACATACTACGGATAACCTATAGAACAAAACGATATTATATTTTGGTATGTCGAACTATGAGAATTCTTTGCTTTTTAAATCGTCCCAAAAAACAGAAGCCTACAGGGAAGAATTTACCGGAAGGTGAAACAGAAACATGCACCACTATGTGACCTCCCGGTGGTTGCGGCTGCCGGACTGAGGCAAATTTTGATGACGTGACATTAAAGTTGAGTATTAAGGATTATGATATCAGCTATGTAAAGGAGCATACATATGGAACAGAGCATGTAGAGTAACCATATCTTTCCTGGCCCTGGCATATTAGTGAGAGTCTTACAGCTACTCTACATGAAGAGGTTATGGACTGAGGAAGGGGTGTTTGTGGAAGGTGGGTTTCATGGGTCTCACTGTTTTGCCGGTTCGCCTGATAGCCGGTGCACAGGTTAGATATTGCCTCTCTTAACCTTCTGCAGATCTTCCGTGGTAAGGCGGCCCATAAAAACATTTCCGCGCACTGTCTGGGGATCTTTCTTCAATATTCCGGGGAAGCCAGTGTTAGCAGCGAGAGATTACGATACCAAAACATGAGGGATCCGCTCTCTAGCTCCGCGATTTCTCTTCCTGGTAGCATCCATCGAATTGGAAAAAGGACCGGCATCCTGAAACGTTATTTATACAACCTCAAGCGAGTGAGAGGGCTGCCATAAATGCAACATTCTTCTTTCAGACAGATCCTCGTTCGTGACCCAAGGATGTGGGTACGGTAGAAGATACCCCCCATGAATGCAAACGTGATAGCGAAAGCGAGAGGGTGGAAGGCGATAGGAAGAGGAGAGTGATGATGGCGTGGCGCTAGAATTATATTTTCTGCTTCGTTCGGCCGGAGGGCGAGCCCATATTGGTTGGATACATGTAGTTCATGGATTGGATGAATGGGATTAGTGTGGATGGGATGGATGTGTGGATTTACCCTGGCCAAGCCCTAGAGTTAAAGGTCTCGCATTGTATCTTTACACCGAAGCCCCGGGTAGGTACGGAGAGTATGTACAAGTAAAGAAATCAACATGATGGTTAATTACTCGCCTACTACTAACGTAGAGAGGGAGGGAGAGATGTATGTATACGCAGAGGGCAGACAGGCAGGCAAACAATTATAATTGCCTCAAAATTGAAAAAAAAAAAGGGGGGGGAAGGTGTTTAATTGAAGAAACGAGGAGAGAAAACACCAGCCAAGGGTGCGCCTCTTTCTGCCGGTATTTAGTCCCAGCCCCAGCGGTTCTTCGGGGATACTAGCATGTCGTGGTCTGAATACATAATCCTTATGTTTAGCCCATCTGGCTCGGGTGGAATACACCGTGAATGGGGGTACTTGCGAGAGAGTGTTGGTAAAAGTGGAGGAGTGAGAAGAATGAACTGTATCTAGGTAGGTTCTCCAGGGTTAGGAGCGTTTCTGAAAATCCGGAGGGTGTATGGATAGATGCGGGGGAGGAAGGATTGAGGTTTATCAGTGATACCGGATATATAGGTGTAGGGTATGTGTCACGGCACGTTACGTCGCGCCCTAAGAATCAATCTAGTCTGGAGCGGGGTTCGGTTCACTCGCTCTTACAAGCACACTCATTCGCTCGCTGGTGGAAGCAGGTTGATGGATGGATGGGTTGGAAAGCACGGCCGATATCTTTGCAGGGCACTCTATCTGTCTATCTGTGAGGATTTGATTGACGTCCACAGATACGCTTGCATGGAAGCGAAACAGACAGATTGACTCAATTATTTTTGTGGGCATGATAGACCCTTCGGTTCTGGGCTTCAGGACGATCACTCCTCACCCTCGCCTTGCCAACGGCCGTACTCTCCTGCACTCTGAAAATCTCTCGGGATGGGTGGCATGGTGTTCTGCCGGATCTACCTTTTTCCTAACCTCTTCTCCACACTAATAGATGTACATGTACTGTGATGTATATGTATCTCACCTAGAGTACCATGCCAGAAACAGCATGATATACCCACCAGTAACAAGGGAAAAGTTATCTAACGTCGCGACAGTGTCTCCTGAAAATCAGAACTGACGCAAGCTCAATTTAGCAAGTAATACTATCTTGACAGATGGGGCATATGGAACCCCACCCGGCACCTTGGGGCTTTATGGGTTAGGTGTCTCCCACCTCCCTTAGGTGTTCACTCCGTCCTGACCAACAAAATCCCTTTGTACAGGTATGTACCTGCAGTACACACCACCAGCCAGCTAGGTGCCATACCACTTTTCACGACACCACCATTACCGCTGCCCGCGGCCGCCAACGCAATCACCAAAACCATCATTCAATTGAGCCGTGTAACCGCTCCTTACACACACCAGTGCTACTATTAAGAATTTGCAACTGCAATGGTTATACGAGGAAAGGATAATCCTACCACACTTGCACTACCCTCCATCTCAAAGGAAGCACCATCTACAGTACAGAACATATGTGTAAAGTAAATCACTGCTAATTCCCGGATTTCGGCCCTTTGAGTACTGTAAATAACCTGCAATGACAGGAACTTCATGGCTTTGTTTCTAAAGTAGCAAATAGATAGTAGTCTTTATGGCTTTTTTTGGAGTTGTGGGCTCCTTATCAGCGCAGGAACCAGAATCTTAGACACCGGCGCAGCCGCCACCACCTACCACAACCACCACTATAACCTACCACAACCACAACCACTATCACCGCGCGTATACAGTGCGCAAACTATTACACATTTCTATAGAAGTAGACCATATCAGTCCGGTTTAAAGTTCTGGACAGGCAAGAAATGCCAGTCCACCCCAACGAGACGCATAAGTGCAATAATTATGTGGTCTTTGTGAGAACTTTCCTACGGCAACCCACACTAACACGTGCTAGTAAGTGTGGTAGAGATATATTTCGGTTGTAGTGGTGTGATGTAAGTGTGAGTGTCGGATATCCGGCCTTACCCCCTTTCGCTCATCCGACAAACACTCCGATTAGAAGTGCACTGCAGAAGTATTTATTCTCTGATGCAAAATTCATTAAAGTGCAATTATTTTGTATATACTTTGCTATAGTATAATTAACGGTAAAAGTTCGGGTCAGTCCCCGCATACTATACTTCTAGCCTCCTCCTCCTTAGGCAATTAAGTGATCTAGACATAGTAATAAGCCACCATGCCACAGCTAGGACAAGCAAGGGGCATAAAGAATTAAGAGAAAAATATTAAAAATCAATAGGATGAAAGGAACAAAGAATTCTCTTTTTGTGCGCGCAGTATGCAAGAGCCCCTATGAAGGGAAAAACTTTTTTGCCACCAGTACGTGGTAGGTACTAGTAGTCACTCCACTCCGTACGAGACTGCAAGTACAATTCATCTCATCCCGTCTCCTCAAAGACCCACCATCCCGATTCCTCCCATCCCACCAGGAACACAAGAAAAGCAAATAAAATAAAATATTGGGAGGGAAAAAATATAGGCATAAAAAAGTCGCGCCAGCTCCCGTTCAATCCGGCGCCGAGAACAATGTAAGTTAGATATGTAAAATGACGCGCCTGACCGAAAAAAATAATAATAACCCCGTCCATACAGTAAAAGCACCAGCCATGAAGGTTCGTCAGAAAATCAAAGAAATACAAAAGAAACCGTTACAAGAAGTAATACCTCACAAACCATCGCTATCATGAAGTCATCTTAGAGAGTGCAGGGATAAAACAAAACTTTTTTGTAAACAGTGAACCCCCCCATTACCCTCTCCTTAGAACCATGACATCGCTTTTGGGTAGACAGTGAAGCACAAAGATATAAAAAGTAGCCGCCGCAATAATAAACAAGAATATGTATGCTCCGGTAAAGTAGAAGAAAATTAGGCAAGAAAAAAAAGTACCACGCCAGATAAGAGAAGCAAAAATATAGACACCCAGGTTTTTTTTTTTGGTTTTTTGTTGATTTTTTTTAATTGATTTTTTACTTGTCCGGTGTCGATTCACAAACCGAGAAGGAGGTCGACAAGAAGTCGATTTTTCACCGTTAGGAAAGAACGTCCGGAATTGTAAAGAGCCCTAAGGAACCAGCAATTGCCACTATTCGGATTCTGTGGGTCGGCTTTGTCCTCGAGTTCGATTACATCAAGTCACCGTTTGTGCGGTGGGGGAGATCCCCCGTCCCTTTCGTCGTCGGATTTGTATTCCCCGAATTCTTCAAATACTGGGAAACTAACATAGACACCTATAGGTAAACAGTTAGCACTAATGCCTGTTAGGTAATCGGGGTGAGCACCCGTGACATCACATACCATCAGGGCTTTCTGGTAGCTCCTTTGAAATCATATTGAATGGGAAATGACCCCCTTCTCCCGGTGGTGTTGATACTGGCGATGTACTTGTTGAACTTGAATTTGATACTGAAGCTGCCATGCGTGGAGCTGTTGGTGTGGGTTGTGTTGGCTGAGGAGAAGTAGCTTCGATGGCTACTCTCGCAAGAAGTGTACTTGCTCTTATTGATGGAGATTTACAGCGATCCCTTTCACACTGCATTGTCGACGAGCCGGTTACACTGACGGAAGCAGGAGTAACAGATGGAGGCGTTAATGGTGACCGCATCGACCGTCTGGGTGTAGGTTCACAGTGGGCTGGCAGTGAGATGAACATTTTTGTTGATGGAGAGAAAGCGAACTTTGATGATGTTTCGGACGAAGAGTCGTCGGAAGATCTTCTTCTTTTGTTTGAAGCCACGGTGGTAAGCGGAAGATGAAGCGTTTTAATAAGTTTTGATGGTCTACCGAAATTCTAGTAGACTTCCGAAGATGGACAGTGTTATTTTTGGAGGGGTCCTTTTGGAGATTTAAGCTGATGGATGCTGGGATGCTGGGGCTTCACAATGGTCTTTCGACTACAGTAGGGAAAGCAGGATGATAGCGAGGCGAACAGATGCTGTTGATCGTCTGGATTGGCGGCGAAGCTCTAGATGGCTGCTGAGGGATTTTATTGAAATTCAGGTTGGGACTTTTGTGGGATGGAGGTGGTGGGTGAGGGCAGTATTAATATTTATTTTGGATTAGGTTGAGTGTGTCAGCGTACGGATGGTACCTCTAGCACTTTTTGGCAGGAGATGACGGAGATGGGCGTGGTGGAGCAGCGATAAAACAAGCTGCTACGGCGTGGAGACAAACAGCCGGTGTGGGTGATGTATGTAATGTGATGTGGGCGAGTTTCGAAGGTAGCGATTGCAGAGAGGTAGCGAGAAACGGCGGTATGTGCGTTATAAAGGATGTGGAGAAGAGTAATGGGGGGGGCAACAGCAGGATTTGAGATCAAGGGAGGAGCAAGAATAAGAGCAAGAGAGCAGGGCTGGCACAGCGCAAATAGCCAGGGCAGACGTTCTATCTAAATAATGTGTTTGGAATACGTCGTTGTGTGTCTGTATTCCTATGTCTGTCTGGTCTTGTCTCTCTTTCTGTGTCTGTGGGTGTGCACGAGGCCGCCTATTGCGTTGCAGGGCAGAGGTGCAAGTGAGAGTGAGAGTGAGAGTGAGAGTGGGAGTGGAGCAAGAGCAAGAGGGCACTGAGGGGCACGGGATATGGAACGAGAAGGGGCAGAAGAAGAAGCAGAAGAAGAAGCAGAAGAAGCGGGCAATCCAAACAATTAAGCAGACTCCCCGAGACAATACAAGATAGATGGCCAAACTACGACAGACAGGTGCTGAACGAAACGGTGCGGCCCCTAAGCTCTTTTATTTGTCGCGGGCCAGGGCAAGACACGAATGGGTATGGGACCCAGCACAGACGTGCCCATTCACCCCCCCAGGGAATGGCTCAAGCAGCATCCCAAAAGTCTCGTGGGTCGACGAGGGAGCTGTGCGGTCGTCGATTCTTCCTGTATGGCGGCTTTGAATCCGGCCTACTGTGTCTGCTGGTCGTCACCCACTCGCCATTGCCCCCAGCACTCCCACTCCCACGCCCACGCCCACTATGCCCATTACACTCCCCTCGCTCCTGTGTGGAGAGACCCCGAGAAGAGTCCGCCGGCGGCGTGTGTCGTTGGCGCGGTCGCTTGGGGACTAGCTTCCCTGGCTGCTGGGGGGCAAATCTCTCGGTAATTGTTTTTGCTGGGAGGGGGGGTAGCCTCTCTAAGCTAGTTTAACAGCTGCTATGCATGCAACACCATCTGGATCTTCTGAACCTCGACTCTGACAGAAGGGGGAATTCAAGAATTAAATTCCGACACAATTAATAAACACCACATATCGCGGAAATACCACTCTTAGCATCCGTCAGATTTGCAATATCAGCCGTGATGGAGGGATGGATGGTGGAATTGGAGATGGCCGTGCGAGCCGTAATGATGGGCCAAGATGTAATTCAATCTGCTAGAGAAAGACCTTTGTCTCTGTGAGATACTTTATGAGCAGCATGACTCAATGTTCTTCCCTTAGCAAAAAAGTGCTATCAAGCCATCATAAAAGGTTCTTGCATAGGTACATAACTTCTCTTGCAATTGGGGCGGTTAAAAAAAACCGCACATATACATAGCTTTCACCGGTACAAATCACGAAAAAGCAGTCCCGGGCAGGAAGTAGAGGAGGTCCTGACGTATAAATTAAGTATTGAATATCGTCAAGATAGTGGGTCGTAACACTTATGCGGCTCTCTTTCCCAGCATCTCCCCCGCCTAGTGTTTCCTCCTTCATTCAACAACCCCCCTTACCCAGCATATGTAGACTTATGTAGGAGCCATGTAGCCCTTCTCAAGTAGTCGTATTGCATGCTTTTTTTTTGTTGTTGTTGTTGCCCGTCACTCGGTCTACTTGGCCGAACAGCCTGGTTTGTTTTTGCTAGATTATTTTTCCTTACGGAACCTTAAACAAGGCAATTATCTACAGTTTGGGGGATATTATTAAGTCACCCTCCCCGTATCTAAGGTAAGACTAATGCCGAGTTAGAAGTACCTAACTGCGGTCCATCCCTGGAATAACTTGTGCTTAGACTATTCAGCCCATCCCACGCCGGGTCCTAAACAAAATCCTCCATCTTTAATTGGAAACCTATGTATCTTTTATAGGAGCACCGGCGCAGCTACCCGTCCGTATATCTATCAAACTTTGCGCCTTGATATATTTTCCATAGAAACTACCTCAAGTACCTTCAAATAAACACCCCCGAGGTAACAGTTTTTTCCCCCAATTATTTTCTTTTTCCACTATCCTCTCCACCCATCTGCAAGAGGGTGGGGCGGCAGTTCCGAGTCCGCGTTCCCAGCGTACACTCGAAAACGGGAGATGTAACCACACTTCTTCCTTCACCCCGCCACCCCCCCCCCGTCGGTCGCCTGGCCTCTTAAAACCTATCCCACCTATTTCGAGCATGGCGCCAAACAGCGCCCTATGGGCCCTATAGGAGGTTTCGGGTGGAAAAAATGGCATGAGAAACCAGACCAACCCTAAAGTACTAATATCCTCCCTGGAGGAATATTCCATGTGTAATTTTTTTTCCTTTATCTTGCGAGACACACATATCCTTGTTGACCCACAGGGTTCATCAAGTTGGTCACAGAATTATTTGACACACTACTTACGGCTGGCAGAATGAAGTGGGAAAAAGGAACAAAGGCACATGCCCGCGTAGGTAGCCTGGCACTCCCGCGGTAGCCTAACGAACGACAAAGGGGAGAAGGAGGGAAAAAAGGCTCGACGGGCAAATCGGTTCCATTGGACAGGCCAGCCCGCCGCTCGCCGCTCAAAAAAAAATTCGGCAATAACGGAAAACCACACGTGGGAGGCCGTTCGCATCTCGGGATGAGCTGGAACACTCCGTTTATTACGATTTGGTTGCTCCGGCTGAAGAGTATCATAACTTACAACAATAATAGTTTAGCGGGACACAGACCGTCACAGAGAATTCCCATCTGATACAGCGATTCGAGACCTCTAAAAGCTCCATAAGCCGAGCATCGTGACCAGCCCATCTCGTATACTCCAATCGCAGCTGCAATTTGCAATGAGTCCACCACCTCGGTCAGCAGAGCTCCCGAGTAAAAATACCAAACTATGTAGGTATCATCACGCAGTGGCACACCAGCTAGTACACCCCAACTGGCCCCAAAGGTACTTCTAGGCAGGACCAGCCTTTCATGAGTTCAGGTACAAAGCGAGCAGACCGGTTCCTGGTGCAATGGCCAGCCTGGTCTTACTTTGCTCACCTCACTCCCATACCCTACCAGTTTCCTAGTAAGGTACAAGTAAGAGCCCGCGGTACCTCACGGCCGTGTCCAAGCTGCTTTGTTGTCCTGTACCTTACTTATCTTTTACTTTTCTTGACTCTGGGTTCCCGATTCCGGGCTCCCCTTTTGGTCTCAGAGAAAAGGGGACAATTTTTTTATACCCGCATAGAAGAGTCCTGTAGGTTTCGGCGCCGTGGGAGCGGCTCAACCTCGCATGTCCTGTTTTTTTTTCTCCTACCCCTTTGGCGGGTTTAGAAGGCAACTGTTCCAGACGAATGTACGCGCGCGATGACGTTGCCGTGATATAGGGTAGCAAGATTACTAGGATACACAAACAGGTACCTCACGATCATGGAATAATTGGGATTACCACCATCAGCGTCATATGAAGTAAGGGGAATCTTAGACGGATACAAATAAGGCAAGAGTGCTACAGATCGAGAAGGGTTTAATAAATTTACTAGAATACGGAGGTAGCCGCTCGCACGCGTCTAAGTGCAACGCCTCCTAGCCCATGGAAACTCTCGATAAAAAGAAAAAAAGGGGGGGCACATTGTATTATTCTTCGGTTTACCGCGACATTATTCAGATGTATCGACAAATTTCATTGGAATCGTAAAATATAGGACTTCAATGCAGAAAACGTGAAATACGAGACATGAAGGAGAAAAATTACCACAAGAAGAAGATTTGGATACCAGGTAATCACAAGATCCTCCTACAAACGTGCCACCGGGGATTTAAAGGAAACAGCGGGGAATGCGGGGGGGCTAAAATCGCGGTTCCTAAACAAAGTATTTGAAAGTCAGCCGGCGCCCAGCAAAAAGGTACCCGAGAAAGCTCGGGATCGTGAAATCAGGGGCGATCGGGGAGGGAACCCGGACCCGCCTGTTAAACCAAATCGGACACATATGCAAGCAAGCTTTTTCAGTGATCCACATCGTCTGTTACTTTTGTGTTAGCCGAAACCAGGTTGTTTACTGTGGGAGCGGCCTTCTTAATAACAATACGTACCCCACGCACGTCCCTGAACGGCGCTGAGCTCCTCCATGGTCATCACTTTCCCGGTGGTAAAGTATCTATACCCATACCCATACTTTCGTCAGCATCGCGATTGAGGTCACGCGAATAATAGCCCACTGACCCAGCATGGATTTTCGCGTCAATTTCCACCCTGGAGTCTGCGGGAATCAGCTCTTCCGGGATCGGAATCCTCTCGTGAATGGGGATTCCCTGGCCAACGATCGCATCGTGCTTCATGCTACACATAAAAAAAACAGTCAGAAACAGAAGCCTTACTCTAAACAAAAATGCGGGGTAAGAAAATTCCAGCCGAACGGTCAAACACGGCAAGATGGCTACTTACTTGGACATGCTGAGCATTCTGTCGATCTTCGTGATACCCAACCAATGGAGAACCTAGAAAAAAATTCGTCAGTCTCCACATTACAGGCCGAGAAACGATCGTGCGATGAGAGACAGAAGAGTTCATGGGTACATACATCGGGCATCAGGGCTTGGAACCTCATATCCTAGTCGAGGATCAATGTTAGCACGCGGTATGTTGCGGTTGAGACCCAAGAGTTGCA
Source organism: Verpa conica (assembly GCA_033030425.1). Lineage (NCBI taxonomy): Eukaryota > Fungi > Ascomycota > Pezizomycetes > Pezizales > Morchellaceae > Verpa > Verpa conica. Next base: position 1,131,735 of record JAUFSD010000004.1, read on the forward strand.
TTGGCCATAGTTTTGTGGCTCCTACCTTTACACCGGCAATGTTCTGTCAAGACTGTTAGCTAACATCCTTCAGGAAAAAGAAAAAAAGAAACCCGAAACGGGCAGTAAACATTCCGCATTCGAAGGCATACCTCAGTTCTACAGTTCGCTGGTCAGCACAAGAACGCCTACGTGATTATTGTCAGGGTTACTGGAGACACACCTCATGAAATAATCACTAGCTCTGTCAACACCGCGTTTGCCTATATTCCATCCAGTCAACACGACTACCGACACAAAAAGCTGGGGGTCGATCTAAAGGAAAAGTCTTGCCACGTACGGGCATTGTAAACAAGATACTGTTACGCATAATTGGTCAGTAAAGTTCCAAGCTAATGATATGCCGATACATACCTTGGTGACTTCACCCAGTGCTCTACCTTCTTTTCTAAAATAGACAACAACTCCGCTTCCTCCCTTCTGAGCTTCTTTCACAGCCTCCTCAATTCCGAAAATGAGATATGGGCGGCATGTGCAGATGTCAGATCCGAACACATCAGATCCATTACACTCATCGTGTACACGAAGAGCCAATTTGACATTAGGATCAGACATTTTTGCAACGTCACCAAAGCAGTAGACTGTCAGCCCACCAATTGGGGGGAGGAATAACTTGATATCACCACGAGTGATGAGCTCAGGGAATGAACCTCCGGTGTTCTCAAACAATGAGCGACGAAGAGTGCCCTCATCTTTTCAGCTCGAAAATTAAACTCCCAGTTAGCATACAATGGACATGGAAATCATTTGGTCACATTTAACGAAATGCTATATGGGGAATGGGTTTCGGCGGAATATATGCAGTGTCTAACCCCGGTATAGACCCAATCTATCAAGGGTTTGAACATTCGTCACGGGCGATTGAGAGCGGGGGAATAAAGCGGAGATATATCGCAAAGTGAACATAGCTCAACATACCGATCCCAAATCTCTCAGCCACACCTGGCAAGTACCAGACAGGCTCCACAGCAAATTTAGTGACTGCTAATTCACCAGATTCATTCAAGCAAATCTTTCCGTCAACCTTCAAACGACCCTCTCTCACGCTCTGCTCGAGCTCAGGTAGCTTCATATGGGCCTTAGTGATGGCAATTGTAGGACGAATCTCGACATCTTCTTTGCCAATGTAATCCTTGTACAACCATGGTGCAAGATGTCCAAGAGGATCCATAGCGACGATTTTCTTGGGGTCAGACCATTGAGGGAACGGCCCGAGAGGGGCTGCAGGCTCAGTGTTGGTAAAGTCCGGCTTATGATCCACTTTGAGCTCATTGATAGCCACAGCAAGCGCATGATAAATACTATAGGAGCCACCATGGGCACCAATTGCTGTATGATAGGTCATAGGTTTTAGTTTAGAAAATGATATAAGGAAAAAGAAATATTGAAAAAAGAAACAAAAAGTACACATGGGTATTGAGGTTGACTAACCGTTCCTGCGCCTAACAGTTGAACCTGCCCTTGAAACAACCACCGGACCTCTTTGCATGGGGTCTTTGTGTCCCCAATTCATGATAATAGGATCAATGCCACTTTGTCCTGGGTAAGTAGTAAGGATAATTCTTGAGGTAGTAGGTCTCTTTGATGAAGGTTCCTCATCCTTAATCTCGGGGGTTGGAGAAGGGTCTGCTGCGGGTTTAGAAGCCGGAGGGACAGAAGCTTGAACTGTGCTGTCAGGGCGAACAGCGTCTTTGAGTTTCTTGACATCCGCAAGAGCGTTCACACGGCCATTAATGGCATCAACAGAAGCAGCGAGGGCCTTGTTATCGCTCTGGATCTGACTGACGGCTGCCAAAATCTGTGCGAGAAGTCCAGAGCTATCGGAACCTTCCGCCATGACTTATTGTATATGAGACGGAAGCTAATGAGGGGGAAAGAGATGGACGATCACAGGAATAAACAGAAGATTAGAATGCGGATACAAACAGAGATGGGGATGGAAGTTTAGATAGAGGTAATCGAGGAGAAAGGGAAGGGGGGGGAGAAGGTGGAGTAGAAGGGCGGGGTGAATAACAAAGCCGAGAGGGTCGGAGTATTTCAGGCACGGTCACGGGAGCTGTTGTGTTGTCTGGCTCTCCGACTGCCACAACTCCAGCCATTCTCCGCTGTCTAGGACTTTACTACGCAAGAGCTGCAGGCAACCCCGCGAGAGCTCGGCCCAGTTAGTTAGTTGTGGACTGTGTGCACATGCTCCCGCCCCGGAAGAAGACCATCACGGTTGTTTCTTATCGCTTGGGCTATTTTACTGCCTGTTTGAGGATGGCCACGCGGGTCACGTGGGGAAGAGCCAATAATAGCTTTTAGCTTTTAGCTCCTGGCTTAGGCTTGTCGTGCCACCGTGGCCGTGGCGCTGGTACCGATTGCAACTAATACAGCCGCTCGAGCTGCTCTTATTAGCTAGCTCTGTAGCTAAACCAATGTGTGGCTCCTTGATCCCGCACTTTTTTAGCCTCATCACGTCACGCTTAGCGCTAATTGTGGCTTAAGCACCGCCCCTGAAAAGAGCATGTGTCCATCGCGTTTTTATTCGCGTTGACCCTCAACTCCTCCAGAATAAAGAAAGCAGAAACCCTCCCTCCTCTGTTGCCGTCAACTCCCTCAATAAACCATCGGTACCGATAAATATCAGTTATGGTAACATCACCTGATGCCACGCAAAATAACGTTAAAAGTTCTACAGACTAACATGCTGATTAGGGCAAAAGAAAGAAGGCAGCCAAAAAGCCGACAGGCCCCAAGAAGGTCAGCGACTAGACCCCCCCCCTCTCTCTCTCGCCGCCACACCTTTAGCTACTACATATCTACCTCTCATGATATCTTGGTAGTTGGGTATGTAGGAAGCTATGCATAGCCGATAAATATCAAAGCAGGAACAAGCAGAAATACGTAGAAGCGCAAATAAGGCTAACAACCAGGATAGAACGAACCCCTAGCAACATCTTTCTCATGTTTATTCTGCAACCACGAAAAAGCAGTTACCTGCAAACTCGATAAGAAGGCCGGTATCGGTAGTCTCTCTTGCAAGGTCTGCGGCCAGCAGTTTCAAGCCAATATTAATTGTACGTCTCTCCGTATTCCGCCGGCCGGCGCCGCCCTTATACATTGCGAATACACCGGGAAACAACGGCTGACTGGGTATATTTTTATAGATTTGTCGCACGCAATAGACGTTTACAGTGAATGGGTGGACGCCTGTGACGAAGTAGCAAATCCCAAAGACAAGCCTGTGAGTCGTTCCGCCGGAGCTGCCCGTAGCAGTCAACAGAATCACGACCGTTATAATGGGGCGGACGAGGACGATGATGATGACTTGGGCGGTGGATATGGCGGCTCGTCCCGGCCAACTGTTGGGGCGGACGATGGTGATGATGAAGATTACTAAGCTTAAGTTTGATGGTTTTATGCGTGTGGAGTAGGATCTGCGGTATTGGAAAATTGCTGTTTATATTCTATTTTTATTTTCTTTTGTTTTTGTACAACAGGTTCTTGGGTTTAAAATCATCTAGTCTTTACGTGAAGAATGGGGTTCACTTCTATTCTCCCTGTACTTGAAGTTTTAGACCTTAGGTGCGCTTGATGCTTTAGGTACCACGCTACTGGTTCTGGTTATTTAGTTTCCTGCTCGAACTATATCTTGACCGTTACAGTTTCAGAAAAAGAAAGAAAAAAGATCGTCAGCCAACCCCAAGCCCAGTCTACTAAAGACCGAAAACATGCTGTGATTACTCCTCTAAATGCAGTAGAACCTATCACCAAAATCCCCCAGCCCAGGCACAATATAGCTATTTTGATGTCAGCAGCCAACCCCCAATCTCCAATAATGATTAAAACTTACTTCTTCCCATCCAATCCCTGGTCCACAAATGCTGTAATAATCCTCAACTTCGGGAATCTTTCTGCAAAACTCTGGATTCCCTGGGGGCTCGCAATCAAGTTCAAGAACAAGATCCTCTCCTCCGGCACACCTCTCGAGATCAAAACCTCAACAGCCATCGTTGCAGAGCCACCTGTGGCAAACATTGGGTCTAACAAGAGACAATAGCGCTGACTGATATCTTCTGGCAGCTTATCGTAAAACAAACGTGGCTTGCATGTCTCCTCGTCGCGCTGGATGAGGATTTTCCCAATACGGACAGAGCGACAGCAGTCACGGAGACCCTGCTCCATAGCCTCACCTGCACGCATAATCGAAACTCCACATATTTTCCCTTCAAACTTGACTCCTTGGTAAGAACGTCCAGTTGGGGTCGTAACTGGGTGGGAGATGACTGGAAGATGGTTCAGGCCCTCCTCAACAAGGAGCCGGATAATGCGGTTTGAGTAGAATATGAAGTCACCGCGGACCGTTGACTTGTCGCGGATCATGCTGGTTGCCGGTGTATTATGTCAGATTTCATACTGAAGCTAGAACTCGGGATCCCGCATTTCCAATACAGCCATTGTTAAAGTTGTTGCGAGTTTTTGATTACCTCGCTCTTATAAAATCTGCGCCGTGGGTGGGGTTGGTGATGCATAAGGATGAAGAGGGAGTGGGGAGTTGTCAAATGAGGAAAAAACTCACGTGAGCAGCGCAATCAATTGCGGGGTCTGCGGAAGAATGTGCACATTTGAATGCTTGATAGGAGTAGAAACACTGTAATAGATAATAGATGAGCTATAGAATAGATAAGAGAAGGCAAATTTTCATACGTGGCCTCTGGTTTCTCCTCCTTGTACTGCGGGCCGATTGGGGCAGCTACTGCTGGTTCTTCAGGTACTTGAGGCATGATGGTCGCTGGTGCCTTTTCGTTCGTTATCGCCTGGATTTTCCTTTGGCGTTATAACTGTTTACGTCGGCGGGTTGGATTCGAAACTTGTCCTCAACAGGGCCTGAGGTGGACAAAGCAGAAGAGGGGAGAAAAAGAAGTAAAGGGACTTTTTGATAACCCCCTCATGGGCAGACGGGGGGGCGGTGAGGTAGAAGAAGTCAGAGGCGTACTTAGACTAGGTACAACAGTGCATATATACTCCACCTGCATACAAATATGTAGGTAGAGAGCAGAGTATAGTACTGTCTTTGTACCGGCTCTCTCGTTCGTTGTGAATCCTCAGCCTCGAGTCATGTGAGACAAATATTTGCGGGACGCTCCGAATCCTGACAGATAGACCGACCTTCCGTGATAGGAAATCTTATCGTTGTGTGGCATGCCCTTTGGTGGCTCAGAGCTGGTACTAAAGCCACGATAGCTATCCGTAGAGATACGATGCTCGATTACCAAACCCACCTAGCCAGATAAAGTGTATATGTGCTCAATACCGGAGCCTAACTTTGATTCTGCCATAAACAAAGCAATTATTGGGTTGTTTGAAAATCATATTCAAGTCCCCAGCCTTTATTTTGAAGAGACCGGGCAGAGGCACTTTCAGGACTCTGGGAGACTCGAGTCCTTGACCCCGCCCGAACATACGTTCCACCACCGTAGATTCGGACACGCAAACATCTCCAAAATCTCCATGGAGATCTTCAAGCCCCTAAATTAAAGAAGCAAATTCTCCCAAGATTTACCTACATCCCTTTCAGCACAGACCTAAACCCTTGCCACACACAACACAGCTAAGGCGAGACTCAGATCTGGTCTGGACACTCTATCGGACGTACGGAATCTCGATCGGAGAAAACCCCCTAACAAAGCAGATCTCCTGGATGTCAGTGCTGGCGCCACCCCCCCGTACAATGGTTCATCTCACACAACAAATTTTCTGGACTCTGGCAGAACAGTGAGCTCGCGTGCTATGCGCATAGAGTGGCCCTGGTCCTGGTCCTGGTAGAACAGACTGTGGGGGTGGTTATGTAGTCTTTATTCAAATGTACAAGCAATGTACTGTAACTATATCTCGGTTGGATTGAGAATTTGCGGGGGATTGTAAGATACTTCCGCACGCGCCTATACCACTGGTATGTGTACTTTGAACAATCCCAGACATTCTTGGCTAAGATGTGAATCTCATGTACTTGTACCTCGCCCAGCTGTCTACTCTAACCACATTGGTCCGGAGGATCGATAAATACCAGAATTCACGATGCAAAACTCCCACAACAAGTATCCCGTGATATCCCGTACGTACACCCTTCCTGTCATCAAGATAAATCATTAGAGAACCGATCGCGAAGCAGCCGCCAAATAGGTAGAAAAAACGTCCCGTTCCCTGAGCTGAGATGAGTCTGGAACGTTCGTTTAGTTAGCTGGCCTTGACCAATCATAACGAGTCACTCAAGCCCAATCGGAGATCACGATCACCATCGAAGTTTTTGATTTATAAATTCCTTTTCGTCTGGGGTTCTGTGTTGTTGGATGTGAAAGGCTCGCTTAGACTTTGTGCGCCTCCATCAATATTTTACTGGCACGATCGTGCGACCCATAAAGGGCGGGTGTCACAAAAATTGTCGTTATATGTTAGAACAGTTTGGATGCGAACGAAACGCAAAAGTTTCACAATATGGGATGGCCGCGTATCTATATTATATAATCTAGCGGAACTCACAAATCCTATGCTGTATTTGGAGATGTCATGATATCTATAGACGCACGGGCCGCGAGCTTCGGTAAGATCAAGAGGTGAAAAATAGATTGAGTAGTTGGCATCCAATTCAGAGCGTCCCAAAGGTTCGAACTGACACCTTTGGTTACCTGCACAGATCATCCTCACACACTGCAAAGCTTTTGTATGGACACGGGCCTCGATCGTAGAGATCTACTCCCGAGCGGGCAGCAGAGTAAGCAGAAACGTTCTGATCCAAATGCGTCCTTCGCATACACTAGCCAAACTTGTAAATGCCCTAACATCGGTACCCTAATGCCGGGTCTAGCCGGGTCATTTTTAGAGACATCATATTCGAAATCGATCAGCTGGGAGAATTTGCGCAACAAGGCTGCGCTGTCGATCCCTGGCGTTTCGTGAAAAGGTTTCCAAACCTGTAAATGCCTTTAGGTTTTAAAGAGGACCAGTTCGACAAACTTATATTTGGAGAACCAATGTCCATCGCCGGATTATCATGATGACTGTTCCGCGGGTGAGCGATATACATCTCTGGATATAATATCTACACAGAGGATCCGCGAAGTACGCTTAACTGAATTTGACCAAGTTCTTAACACTCTGGCTAAGAAGAACCTAGGTAACGTGTTCGATGGGGTTGTGGGTCAGTTGGGGTAGTGTGTCGCATAGCAACACAGCAAAATTAAATACTACCAGCTATATGAAACCCACCTCCAATGTTCAAATAGCTTGATTTTATTTTTTACTTTGTATACTCTATCTTTTAGCTTACTCCTCTTTTTTTTGCAGGTGAATTTGGCCTATAGTGACTGAGAAACTCTCCTGGCCCCTAATCACACACAAATATTTTGTATGGGGAACTTAGAAAGCAACATATCACAGCCAATTATAGGATAATTTGGCTATAGGGTCTATAACCCTTATTTACTCTTCTAAAAAGCATTTCTAGCTAGTTATTTATCTCTATATTGTTGTGGTTCTGTAGCTGCTAGCTAGGCTGCTCTTGACCCTTTGCTGTGTTTTTATGTGACACACTACCCCGACTGACCCACAACCCCATCGAACACGTTATGTCTTTTACTAGTAGCAATTTTGGTACGTCTCATTTACACATATAGGCACATTGATTGGTTGACTAAATATATCTATTTTCGGTTTTATTTTGCCTACCCCGAGTACATACCCAAGGTCATGATGGATTCTGCCAGATGTTATGACTGGGGGAGAGTCCCTAGAATAGACTAGGTTCCCAAAATGGACCCGGCCTGTATTCATTTTTTCTGCCCGGCGGGCATAGCGGATTATTTAGGCATGGCCAGAGCCATTGATAGAGGCCTTCCGTCTCGCTCGGCCCCGGTGGTATGTGTACAAGGAATAAAGTCTTTATGCCAATGGGTCCGGAAGAATACAGCTACTAAAATGGCCTTGGTCTTGTGTCTCTAGGAATATAGTGCAGCTGTGAATTGCTTTTTTCTAGAACTATCTCTCTAGGGACTCCGTCTTACTATAGGTCTAGTAATTTCTTTGGTTTATTTGTTATTTCTTGCTGTTTTTGAATCATGTGTTTAACGTTTCTTCTGACTGTTAGTTCTGTTCATACAGTATAAACGCCTTCGGGTCTTGTATCCACGGGTCATGTATCCGGGTGTAATGGCTTACAGCAGTCAATCCAATTTCTTCGAGCGAGTTTACGTATGAGCAGGTTTTCGGAGTTTTTGATAAGAGAAAAAAATACAACCACTTGGACAACAGTTTCATGTCATTGAAAATTTTCCCGGCCAAGATAGCCGAAACCCGGTCGTGGGGAAGCCTGTTCTTGCAGGGAAACCTACCAGTCGGCATAGGTCCACTGTCTCGTAGATACGGGACAACATGGCGCCGGTTCGAATTCCGGCAGAGTCTGCCTCATGGTAAACAGGCCTCTGAGAAAGCTGCAAGACTGGGTCTCAACACGAAAACCTGTATTCACTTTGCCTTAGGTAAATTATATTGATGGGCGGTATTTGAACAGGCGAAAATCAAATGCTTACTGATATTAAAAAAACACGGGGGTAAACTTCACAGGAAACATGAAACAATTTAGTAGGACAAATGTTGTCAATGGGCTTATAGCCAATCGTCCTATTACTTCTGAATCGAGTCTTCGGAAGAAATCGAAGTTTGGGGTTTTAGGGGCCAGCGGGACAATAAGCAAAGCTTTGGGTTAGGACTATATTATTGAAAAAGATACCGTAGAACGGGATATGTAGGATAGGATAGAATTGCATGCAAGGTGGCCTAACATTGATAAATCTTCCCCGCAGTTAATATAGAGGGATTATTTTCTCGTTTAGATAACAGACTTATTGAAAATCGGATTACATAGCGAGTGATATCGAGTGATATTATATGATTTTCGCTAATCTCCCCGCCTTTTTGATAGGCGTCTTATTTTTCCTATCGCAGGCGTGCGGAAGATAGGGTTTGACTACCCCCCCCCCAGCCAACACAAACTTAGGCATTTACTTCTCAATATTTTCTTGCTTTTTGCTCCCCACAGAAGCCAGAAGTCACTTTCAGGCCAATAGTTTGCGATATTGCGATAGTCAGATGGGGGAGCCACACAGTGACGTCGAGTTCGAGTTCGAATTTTTACAGCTACCCAACAGTGATGAACCCAATCTATTGGACTACAATTTCAACCCTTCATTTGGCTCACTCGCGAACTCGGTTCGCAAATCATCGCGTAGTCTCGGGAATAGATTACGCTCAATCAAGAAGGACTCTGAGTTTGTCGAGAGGGTGGTGGAGGCGTACCGTTTACCTATTGTGACTAACGCTAGAGCTGGAGATTGGTATATCGATCCTAAGAAGAAGAATGGTGCTGTTTATTTTAAGAGTACGGATGGGCATACTGGACAATGGAGGTTTTCCTCGAGGAGACTCAACTTGGGATTGCTGAAGATTATTGAGAAGGGTAATGGGTGAGGATTCATCTAGCAAGTTACGGTTATGACAGGATACTGAAATAATTGCCATAAGAGTTATTATTGTAGACTCGACGAGGAGAGGAAAAAGGTTAGATACGAATATTTTCCTCATAAAAGTAGACAATCACTAAAGAAGCATATAAAAAAGATTTCCGGATTCTCTCTCGAAGACAATACCAATATGGATATCGGTGATGAATAGTATCTGCTTTCCAGTAGATGGTTGTATCTTATATACAAACGACCTCGTAGTTTCTCCTAGCGAGGCATCGTGTATTGAACAGAAATTACATGGATTCGTTGAGAGCTTTCTCGTATGTATCTATCTACCAGTTGAGAGTACACATACTGCGGCTTCTAACGACTTGATGCACTCAAATACACAGGCACTTGGACTAGACCTAAACCCTATAAAACAGGCCATCAAGAAACCACTAAAACCTATTTGGGTGACCCCCGATTCCATCCTTCCATTGACTCCTCCCGAGTTTACGGATTTCCTACCTCTAGTTCTCGTTACTGCGTCTCGTATGATTAAAGGCGAGGGTATAGAAGGCGAGTATATTCAAGGCGCTGGAGATGATCACGAAGGCTGGGCATCTGTGAGTACATTCAAAGTCGCTCAACCTTGTATGGTATCTAATGATGTAAATTTGCAAAGGAATCTTGTCTTACACCAGCTATATTCTGGGAGAACTGTCAAGCTCTGCTTGAGGCTGATGAGATTAGATTATTGGAGCTTGCTCGCTCTTTAGTAGGGCATTCTTGCGCCAATGATTTAGGGGAATCTGGTATCACGCTGGTTAAGCCGACGATACATATCTATATTGGTACTCTGGAATTTGCAAAGGCGCATGGAAGTGATTACGAGGTAGTTGTGAACTGTTCTACCGAACCTCTCGGTAGCATACACAAGAGATGTCAAGTTATTGAGTTTCCCATACCAAATGGGAAAAGAGGTGCAAAGTTTCTGAGGGCAGAGCTTGGGAAAATGGTTTATTTGGTAGGTAAGAATGTAGGAAGGAAGATGCTTTTTGTTTGCCATTCTGGTAATGATATGGCGCCTTCTATGGCTTTGGTTATATTGTGCCTTTATTATGACGATGAAGGTAAGACGAAGTGTGATTTCCATAATATAGGAATATGCTTATTTTTTGTTACTCTAAAGGCCAATTTCAAAAGTTAGAGGATTGTACTGGCATCGATAAATCGTTTATAAGGAGGAGACTAGCTTGGATATCATCATCTAGGCCGGAAGCAAATCCCTCGAGATCTTCACTTAATGCTGTTAATTCTTTTTTAATGGAACGACCTGTTTAAAGCTTACTAGATGTTTATGCCTTGAGGGGTGATTATACGGGTTATATTATCTAATTGATAGAGCCATTACTGTACTAAGGAATATAGGTAGGGCTTAGCTGTCAAAAGCTCCTCTGTTATCCCTAGGAGAAACCCTTTTGACCAAGATCAATCAATACTATAATATGGTAAATATGAAGAAACTTCAGGGTCAAAACTCATTATCCAACAAGAATCTAAAAGTTAGTAGTCAGGTTCATCCTACGCGTAACACTCAATATAATGTATATAATATAGTCTAGGAAATCCCATGGGTTACAAGTCCAACTTAAGTCATGAAAACACATTTATTAATCCTCATCCTGGGGGTGCAGAGCTAAGATCGGACCATTGCTGGTAACTCCATCAAATACTAGAAAATTTTGCAGAGGCTGTTCTCGTTTTCCAAGGACATTAATGACGTCTTGAGCCAGGAGGCCACCAAGAATTGCAGCGATTGGTGCCAATTCTGAAGTAGCGTTCTCGACAAACGAACTATTCAATTATATTAATGAGCTAATTAATATAGTGGAGGATATTGCTAGTATTACCTAATGAAAGATGATTGAACAAGCTCTTCAGGGAGATTGAGCCGGCGATTAGCTGCTGTCATGAGCTTGGTAAACTCGGAAAAGTCTTCTTTTTTACATTCTGGGAGACGTTTGTGTTGTTGTTGGAATGACCATAGTGCTATGTGAGGTTAGTAAAATAGCATACAAGGCGAGTGGTCTTATTACCGAAATACCAACCTTTTACGCCTGGTAAAACTGCTGGAACAGCCTTCCGCCTTCTTGTCCGCCAGGTCTTATCGATTTCACACTCAAGAACCTCTGCGAGAGGTGTGTAAACTTCTTCTTTGGTCACAAATTCAATGGTTTTCTCACCCTCTTTCTTTTCACTGACGGATGTGATGGTACGTGTTGTCGACTCTTTTTTTAGATCTGTTTTCATATTTGATTTTTCGCGTTCACTAAGGGATGATAGATTAGGGGATGAATATAATTGTAGCGAGCAACGATTGGCACTTACATGACGAAAGTATGCTTGATCAAGTCAGCGAAAATGTAGCCATATAGACCGAATGTTGCTGCTGCGTAAAAAGGGCGACCACATTCTCGTGTTGACGAATTGACAGAAAGCTAAATGTATTAGCAGAAATAAAGTCACCGATAAACTATTGATGTACCAAGCTATCTAGATCTAGTTCTGTTGCAATCACAATGTCGAATTTTTTGTAGAAGCTAGAATCTTTGGTATTGAGGTTGGAGGTATCTATATGCACTGGTACACGAGGGTTTAGCTGTTGTATAGCTGGAGCAGCAGCCTCCGCTCTCTAAGGTAAACCATTAGCTGAAGGTCCATAGAAATTAATCGAATGGCTTCATAAACATACATTCATCCCGACATGCTCTTCTCCGATGAAGAATTGACCACCAAGATCGTCTTCACTAACACTTTCCGGATCAAGAACTGTAAGAGAACCAATACCAGCAAGCACAAGGTTCTTTGCGACTTCGTTTGCAAGGGAGCGTATTGTGATGAGGAGAATGTGGGCATTGCGCATTCTGCTAAACATGAGATTTTGGATCATGTGATAGGGACAAGAGCTTTAAAACTCTGTGGGTGGGGTAAGTAGGGGATAAGCTCACCGGGCTTGAGCTTCCATACCCCATAAACGAATTTGACGATCATAGAGAGCTACCTCATCTACAAACAAGTTAGTGAAATTATTCAGTACGATGGATATCTTAGAGTCTCTTACCAGCCGAGATTGTTTGAGCTTCTGCGATTGCTGTAACAGTTGCTGAAGCTAGGTCACTCATATCTATGATAGAAAAATCCTCTTCTAAATCTGGAGAAACCATCATGGAAGCTTAATGAAGATTAGTGGTGGAAGTGTAGGCTTGTGAGATGAGGTAGGGCGTGTTTTTGAAGTTTGGCTCTCTGCATTCAGCCTTCAGGGTAACTAGATTAGATTAGATTAGATAATATCTGTGGCTGGTGGTTCAAGGGCCCAGCGGCCGATGACGTAGATCAGATAAAAAGAAGGCGTCCTAACACAAACTTCTCCGGCGTGCATCGTGAATTGGATTCCCGTGAGTAGCTCACCAATAAGAGTCCGTGAGCGTAGAGGAATGACAGCACCGGTGGCACACCAAAGTAGCAGTCTAGTAATCAGTGATCCCAGAATGAAGGTGTCCCCAGCTTACGACTACTCGCCCCACTCGCAACCGCACAATCCTACCCCATCTAACTCAGCCATCTGCTGCGGCTCTCGTCTAGATCTTCGGAAAACGTGCAGTTAAGTGATTATTTTTCCTTTAGTAGGATTTTTACCTAGCGGAGCGTTTTCTCTATCCAGAGCTCAATCTTACCTGGGTCGGTCTATCCCCCTTTCACCTCTCAAGCAGCTGTTTCGTGAACTAGATTACCCCCCGCACATCGCGATGGTAGGTCATTTATCTACTCTATGGGTCGCCCTTTATCCTCTAAACGGCAATGTGCTTCATAGGAAGGCGCATCCCAAAGACCTGAAGACGCGTTTACGTTTTCAAATGCGAGTATTCGTTCTGGTGCAAACTCGGTAAGGCCTTCAAACGGCTTTCCAGCACGTTTGGAACGATTCCAGCGTTCATTTTCGGGAATCACGAATAGAAGAATCGAACATGGGCGTCGGAGGCGGCGTATAACCAACCAGCAGCAACAAGAGCCACACACAACAACAGAAAGCCAGCCCAATCCTATTAATAAGCGCCGTCGCATAGAGGAAGAGGGCCAGGTTGAGATGGCTCAGGTTCCCTTGGAACTGCAGTTCTGTGATGGAGGGAGATACGATGGAGATCGATATTATTATACCAGTACAGAGTACTGTCCGGAGAATGCTTTGCGTAACGATAGCTCTGGTTCGACAACAGGAAGCTGCTGTGCAGGAGATGGAAGAATGAGTACTAATGTAATATATCAGTTTACTGCACGAAAAACTCTCGTTGTAATATGATCCTTCGGCACGTCGACGGGAAGTGCTTCACTCTTCAGAAGTTGGTGATAAGAGCTCCTTCATCGGGTTATACTTCTCCGTGAGTTCTCGTCCCTTCAAAGGTCACATGGAGCAGTCATCTTGCTGAACCTACTGTTATTAATTCCCAGTAATAGTGTACGTGAAGGAATGATTTTTGTGACTATGGACGACGAGAACCTAATCGCCCGTACGAACTACTCGATTCGCTATGAAGATTACTCTGATGGCAATGAGGACGATAGTGAGGGTGAAATTGAACATCGCCAGCCCGCCAGGCCACCTCAGGCAGATCCCTGTGATACAGGCCAAGAAGACCGCGATTCTCAGCCGCTAATCGAATCGTTAGTAACTCCGGGGTTGCTGTATAGAGGCCGCACAGCAAATAATTTAAGAAATACCGATGCGGGACCATCACGAATTGAGGCAACTCCTGATGTAGCGAGTAGTGCTGCACAGACTCCTCTTCTCGAACCCCATGCAACATTTTACAACCGAGACCGAAAAAACAAATGTGTCATAAACTTTGAGCCCGCTATGTATGTTTCTGATAGTTGCCTTATCTTTATAAAATTATAAGCAAGGAACTCCTGTACTAATAGAATAGCTCTGGGAGGTTTATTCTTGCAAAATTTTTTGCCGCGCATATGGATGACAACATAGACATTGAATTCATCGGGGCTTACGGGTTTGTTGGAAGACGAGTTTTCCCAGCGATCACCCCCCGGTAATGCTTTTGGCTGTAATTTATGACCACTCCCTTTGAAATATTTACCATATAGAGATTTCATCTCTTTAGGAGCTTGCTCATACACAAGGGCTAATCTAGGGTATTGAGGGGGGTGGGGTTGCGCGCAGGCACCTGGCCTTCAAAGATTTAATGCTTTTAATTCGTGGCTTCCTTATTCGATATATTTCCTTCTTTTGGAAATGATTCGTTTAACTTCCTACTTTTCTTTTAATTTTTGTACTATCTAAACGATATTTTACGATGATAAAGTTTACATAAATATGTGGTACTTATTCACGTGGGTTTTGTGTGATGCAATGCAGGAGGTACTTAAGCAAGCATTGCCTATGGAAGATATATACACTTACTATGTATCAGGCGAGTAGGTGCTTAGAACCGTGAGGGCTCAAAGATGTCTCTTTACTTAGTAGTCTAGTTGCTACTATAAGACAGGTAAAAGTAGCACCGGGAAGTGCCGGAAATGCAATAGGTCACGTGCCTAGGTCACCAGCCTTGTTATGCCGCCAATCTTCTAATCAACCCTCACACTGATCATCTCGCCCTGCCTCCCCCACATTGGTATCGAACTTTCCAAACTTCTCGCAACATTATCGTAGAAATCTACCGGTCGTGGCTACCTCTTATATTCCCCTACTCTCATCCTTCCGGTCGCTCCTTTCACCGGCCGAAGATAAAAATATGGCAACCCCAGCAGAACAGGCTCTCGAGTTGAAGAACAAGGGAAATGCAGCGATTGCGAAGAAGGACTGGGGGGTATTTTCCATTTCCATTTCCACCTTCCACCTAAATTATGTTTCATGGCGTCAGGTAAAAAAAGAAACAACGCTGATATGAAGTGAGAGAACTATAGACAGCCGTAGAACACTACACAGCAGCCATAGAGCTTGATCCTAGTAACGTCGTTCTATACTCCAATAGGGCCCATGTGAGTCCCGGCATGACTATGTAGTTGAAATACAAATCCAAGTTAGGTTAGATTTTCTAACAAATCCGTGGTGTGTAGGCCCATATTAAGATGGAAGCCTATGGGCTTGCAATTTCGGACGCCTCCAAAGCGATTGAGTTAGATCCAGGATATGTCAAGGCATACTATCGCCGTGCGCTCTCATTAATGGCGATTGTCAAAAATAAGGAGGCTTTGAAGGACTTCAAGACTGTCTGTAGAAAAGGTAGGTCCTTCGTTATTAGAAATGCCCTGAAAGAAAAAGGTATTGAGGGTACTTGGGTTTGTAAAAAATACTAATGGTGTGCGTTTGGGTTCAGTGCCAAACGATAAGGACGCAAGACTGAAGATGCAAGAGTGCGAGAAGATGGTGAGGCAAATTGAATTTCTGAGAGCCATTGAACAAGGCGATCCGCCGTCTGCTGCTGAAGGGTTAAATTTAGATGCTATAAGTGAGTTTTATCAAAATGATGGCTTATTATATAGGATATGGGTAGTTGACAATGAACTATAGTTGTCGAGCCCGAGTATGATGGCGCCCGCCTAGAAAAGGGGATGACGAAAGAGTTCATCACAGATATGATTGAGAGGTTTAAGAATGGGAAGAAAATACATAAGAAATATGCCTACCAGATCGTTTTAAAGGCAAAGGAAATCTTCTATGACGAGCCGACTATGCCCGAGGTCAGCGTAGCTGAGGGAAAAAAGATGACTGTTTGTGGTGACACTCATGGTATGTGTTTTTTCTCGAGGATGGAGTCCCTATAATAATGACTATTCTACTAACTCTAGATAGGTCAATACTTTGATCTCCTCGAAATATTTAACCGCAACGGCTATCCTTCTGAGACTCATGCTTATCTTTTCAACGGTGACTTTGTTGACCGTGGTTCCTGGTCTACTGAGATAGCGTTTCTTCTCTTTTCATACAAGTGGTTATACCCAAACAACTTCTTCATCAATCGTGGAAACCATGAAACAGACGACATGAACAGAGTTTACGGGTTTGAGGGCGAATGTAAGGCCAAGTACAACGAACGTCTTTTTAAACTATTCTCGGAGTCATTTAGTGCCTTGCCGCTCGCCACGCTTATCGGAAAGAAATTTTTGGTACTCCATGGGGGCTTGTTCTCAGATGACAAGGTCAATTTGGATGATATCAGGAAGTTGGACAGACATAGTAGGAAGCAACCTGGACAAGAAGGATTGTAAGATCATAATTTCTTTACTGGAATCTGAATTTCTCACGGTATAATTTATTGACTTGTGGTGATATTACAGGATGATGGAGATGCTTTGGACTGACCCACAGACATTACCTGGTCGTGGCCCTAGTAAGCGTGGTGTTGGTATGATGTTTGGCCCGGACATTACAAAGGCCTTCTGTGAACGCAACGGCTTGGAGGCTATCATTAGAAGTCACGAGGTCCGTATGGGAGGTTATGAAGTCGAGCACGATGGACGCTGTATCACGGGTAAGGGGTCTAAATTGCTATGCTACAGAGAACCGATAATCTAGATACTAATGATTGATTTCTTTAAGTGTTCTCTGCGCCGAACTACGTGGACACCTCCGGAAATAAGGGTGCCTATATCAACATTGGGCCGGATTACAAACTCCAACATAACGTTTTCGATGCTGTGGAGCATCCTCCAATCAAGGCAATGGCATATGCTCAGAGTCCGCTTATGTCGATGATGTAAACTGAAAAATAAAACAAAGGTTCCAAAAAAAAAAACAGGAAAGGAAAAAAGCCAGGAGAAGGGGAAAACTAGAGCCACTTGTTAATAAAACCTTACAGCGAGGAGATCACAACCACTACAGAGAGTTTACACAGGCGTTTTCTATGGATAATTTGATGGAAATGTTGGATTTTTAGGCTACGGGAATGAGTTATTGAGTTAACTACATGTACTCACTCACCTACACTTTATTTTCTTCATATCTTTTTTTGGAAGATTTTCTTCGGAGAAGCGAGGATGGGGTTTGGATATGGTTTTCTTGCACTTTAGCTTTTTGGTTAGGGAATCTGGGGGCTGGTTGTGTAAAGTAGAAGTTCGAATTTCGCGCCGCGAATAGAAACATCAAGGTTCCCACGGAATTTGAGGCTGATAGGTCTGAAGTGGTTGGGATGTGGCTGGAGCAAGGCATAGGATTCTTGGTAAAGACTAACACCAGTGGGATTACGAGGGACGCGACAGCTAGTACTCAGCTGTGCGGGAAAGTCTGACGACAGGCGGTGTAAAATTCGTGGCTTGCGTCTGTACCGTATGGATTCGAAAGAACCGCCCGGGCGGATGCTTTCGAATCCCTGTAGATGAGGCGTATACTCTATACTCAATATAGAGAGATCTGTAGTGTTGAGTGGCAAAAGTTAACTGGGAGACCAATTGTGTAGGCCCGTTTAGCAAAGACACATAAGCCACCATAGCTCTCCTGCTATGATTCGAAAACATCCGCCCGGGCGGTTCTTTCGAATCCATACGGTATTTCCCATACGAAATCGGTGCCACCACAACCACCTGTCGCCAGACTTTCCCACACACCCGAGTACTCGTGTCAGGGCTAAAGTATTGGGACAGACCAGGCTGTCACGGACCTGAGTGGTCACTGTTTTGCTCTGTTGCTACTCGCCTAAAAATAAAGTCTGTCAATACTTTTTGTACTTTTATATGAATATACCGTAGAAACTCGAGAAATTCGCTATGCGGGCGTCGCCGCCACGTACTAATAAAAGTGTCTTCTAGACCCGTTTGGGCCCTCCCTAAACTAATTTAAGCTAGCTAGAGATAATTATCCTTACGATCAGATAGCTACTATATGTTTGATAGGAAGTGGCGGCGACGCTCGCATAGCGAATTTCTCGAGTTTCTACGGTATATTCATATAAAAGTACAAAAAGTATTGACAGACTTTATTTTTAGGCGAGTACCACCATGTTTCACTGTTTTTTGCTGTGTTTGGTTGCGTCATGGGTCTGTGCAATCGTTATATTTCCCTTTTCAGTGCGTCTCAATACTTTAGCCCTGACACGAGTACATACTACCGGCCGAAGCTTTGTCTGGAGACTATGTTGCATTTATGACAGTGGGCCAAAGGCTTGGCGCATGCGGCTCTTTAGCCTCATTCGTCATCGTGCTGCCACAAGTCAGCGGCTTAGAAATCACCGGGGTCCCGGGCCCGGAATTGGTCCTGCCTCGCGACTCCCTTACTCTAGCATCTTCGAGAACCCTCGACAACTATCAAGAATGGACTCTACTATACTACAGCCACCTACTAACCTCAGGAATGTGAATTCGAAATCAAGAGACGGTGTGGCGAATGACTCTACCACATTCCAGAATGTGTTTCTAATCTGTCATATCAAGTGCCCTACAGTGGGTATAAATGACGACTAAAGAGCGAGGGGGTAAGAGCTCATCATTCAAAACAGGATACGTACAGCTTCCTCCCAGCTACAGATACAAAGAATTTGAACTTTAAAACAAACCGAGTCTTTCATATCACTATCTCAGGAATTACAAAACAAAAGATATCTACATCTCCGAGATCCTTTTACACTACCGAAGAAACGTTCTCCTACATAACACTACCTAAGCCTCTAAAAAGCATCCGATATGCCTATTTACGCTGCTTGCCCCCGCTACAACTCTCGCCAACCAGCGGCAGCGGCAGTGGCGCCCAAAGAGTCTGATACTCCAACTCCAGATCTCGCCCTCGCACAGCTGATGTCCCTCCTCGACCCTATAATTAATGCTGCTTCTACAACTCAAGTCTCTAGAAAAACACGCCAAGCCCCTCGCACTGTATTTACACCAAAGTTTGATGTGCAAGAAACAGCAACTGAATATATTCTTGAGGGAGAGTTCCCAGGACTGAGCGATAAGTCAAAGCTGGATATCCAGTTTACGGATCACAAAACACTTTTGATACGCGGAGTATTAGAAAAGCCGGTTATCGCAATGCCTAGGGAGACCACTACTCCTACATCCAAAGAAGCCGCAGCCCCTTCTAGTCCACAAACGAAATCTTTAAAGCCTACAGTTGAGGATACAGACGATGAGTCAGATACCGCTTCTACAACTACTTCAGACGAGTTTGAGTTTATCCTTAAACCCTTATCCGAGAAACCTCGTGCGGAATCTCCAGCGCCATTGCCAGAGAAGAATCCAGTCGTTGTGGAGAATAAGGTCCCTGCTGCCGTCAATAAATCAAGAATTTGGGTATCAGAACGTACATTCGGTCCATTCCAAAGATCTTTCTCCTTCCCAGGTTTGATCGATATTGAGAATGTTAGCGCTGGGTTGGAGGCTGGGTTGTTAAGGATTATAATACCGAAGAGGGCTCAGAGTGCCAACAAAAAGATTATAATTGCCTAGGAAGTGAATGTAAGAAGTATAGGTTTTTGGAGGGGTTCACACACACCCCTTTTGAGAATTTTTGTACCTAATTAAGAGTTTTTGGCTTTTTTAGTCTCTAGTTTTTTTTTTCCAGCATGTAATTTTCAATCATGTAATTTATTATAGGCCTTTTTAGAAAGACAAAAAAAAACATCATACTATATACCCAATAACGCCTGTACTCTTTTCACCCTCATACCTTTATTAAATTCCGTATTCGAAATGAAATAGCTATATGTATGTATTAACAGGCCCCTAAAAATTGACCAACCACGCCACTAAGACTACATGGGAAGTTATGGGCCCGATAGGAACAAAAGATGCAGGATGTAAGAAATAAGATCAGATGAGAAATCAGGGCTGGGTTGGTAAGATAGCTGACGCGGCAATAATAGACAAACGCAAGGGGAACAAGCCTATATAAAGGGAGGAAGGGAGTTGATGTTACATACCGATTAAAATAAAGATTTTCCTAGTGTAACCTATGAGACTCCTTGTAAATAGCACTGTGAGTTTGCTAAGTGATCATGCCATCCTATGTTATAACCTAGTAGGTTGTGATACTGAGCCAAGGGGTACCCTCCTAATATAGTGCGCCTGGAGCAATTAAACCTAGACCTTAGAAACTCACTTATAACTACTACATCTACATATTACTTTCTATAGAAATATCTAAAAACAAATGTAGTTATTACTATAATGAAGTTTAATTATCATAGCCCAAGGAATCATATAATTAATAGAAGGGGGGGGACGCTAAAGTTTTAGAAACACGATTATCCTTAGTTAAAGTATTTGTAACAGCTTCCTAGCTAGCAGTATTTCAGATAGCTTATTGTAGGACCCGATAAAAAGCCCAAGGACCCATTTATCCTAGCGCTAGATGGATGTGAAGAGATGTGCTCTGCATATTCGGGTGACCTATTATGTTCTGGGGGGGGGTTCTTTTGCAAAAAGATTGTTTATGAGTGACATTTATCTGATAAAAGCAGGTCCCACACCAACAGTTTTACCGTCGCAAATCCCTGAGCGAGTTCTTAGGCCCACAAAAGGTCTAATATAGTGTTAAGGCTACTCAACTAGTGGAGCTTACAACAAGCTCAGTCCTCTATTATTTCTACCCGCCGCTTTCAAGCCTAATACATGGGATCTGGCTCCGTTAATTTCACGAGTGATATATCATGACTATACGCAAGAACAGCGTCTGTGACTCAGTTTACCTGTGGGCCAATACTGACTGGGAACAAGAATAATGATTATCGTCATAATGAAATAGGGAGACTGGAATCGTATGTAGTGCACAGTTAAATTCTGATAACTATGACGTATGATAGAGCAGAGGCCTGAAGCCTGTTTCACTATATGATTAGTCAGGGCCTGAGCTTCGCAAGTCCCCGGTAGGCTCAACCCGTGGGTTCATTTGGGGGATCTGATGGCGTGTAAGCTTCCAGTTTTACATGCTTATATGACACATCGGGTTTAAGCTAGTGGAGCTATTGACAAACAAATGGCTTTGTACCCCCCCCCGCCTTGGTTATCTCTGGGTCAGTATACAGACTAAACCACATGTATATGTTCTGGCCCGTTGGGGGGACGTGCCCGTTGGGGGGACGTCCCCTCAACGGGCAATCTGTTAGGTGCCCTACCCGTTGGAGGGACACTCATGGGCAGGCCAACAAAGTATAGCCTAATTAATACAGGGACACTCAAAAGAATAAGAATAATAGCTAGAAAATATAAATCTATCTTGAACTATATTTGTGATTTTTTTGGATTTTATACTATGCTTTATTAAACTTGTAGGAGGATGGAAGCTTTGTTCTGAGTGTTTTTTTGTAGCCAGGGTTTTTTTTATGTTGTTACCCATACAGGGGATGTAGGCTGGCCCATATAGAGGACGTCCCCCCAACGGGCCAGAACATATATGTGGTTATTTTATCACCAAGCCGTAGCTTGTGATAGGAATAGGGTACCTGTAGGAATCAGATGAATATTGAGGTCAAAATCTCTAGGCTATATTTATTGTAGGAGATATTCTCTTTCCGATGATTATTATTAACGAGTGATAGCCTATGGATAGATAGTAGCAATTAACTTTTTAGATCGAAAAACTACATATACTCATGATAACTGGGATATCAGATGGTGAAGTTTGTGGCTATATTTGGCCCGTTAAAAGTTGGAATTACGATCAGGTAAAGGACTTGTGAGATTATAGAATTAAATGTAATATCGTGCTGTGCGAGCGTAGATTAGAATACGACAAGTCTGAGGAGGGGGATGGGTGCTAATAAGAGACTGGGGATGCCAACACTTAAAAATAATACAACCAAGGCTGACGGGAGCAGGATATGAAGGTAGGAGAACATCCCTAGATGCAACTAACGTTGCACAACGGCGGATGCAGGGGGGCAACTCTTGGCATGGTGACATCGGTTCACAACACCCAAGAAGGCAGGACGCGATACCCACGACATGGAGAAGATTGAGGAACGGTACCGTATATACAGTACAGTTCCTCCGCTTTATTGCCGTTGGCTCTTGACACCTGCGCCATGCGCTGAGAGCCGCCCCCGCTTCCGCCTTTGCATATGATATTTAATTTCGCATATGATCCCTTTCTGATTCCTGCATCATTCCTGATCATTAAACGTATCTCTCTTCAGCCCAACAACCACAACCAAAACGCGTCGATCGATGGAAGCTCTTCAACGCCGCCGTCGTCTAGCTGCGACTTATGGGAAGTCGGCCAAGAAACGATGCTCGGATGTAGGTTTTGGGGAAATTTTTACCTCAGCGAGTTCGAAACAGATAGAGGAATTACCGGAGGGGCAGCGAACGACTTCAAAGGGAGGAGCTACTACAACAATTTTGGCCACAACGACTGCTGGAAAGATAGCCAAAGCGCACAAAAATCAAGAAAAGGAGAATAAAACAGCGAATGCCCCCTCTCCTCCAAAAAATATTGGCGGGGCAAACTTGCTGGCGAAGGATACCCAGAAAAAGGCCCAATCTACATTGAAGGGGAAGAACAAAAGGCTTATTGAAACTTCTGCTGTCACCAGCCCCCCAAAGCACCATAAAGTCTTTGACTTTGATCCAAGTGACGATGACGACATTGCTCAACCTCAGGTTGATACATGGCGTCATAAAGGCATCGACGAGTTTGATGTTCCCTCTAGCGACGGGGAAGAATCTACTACCATACAGAAGAATCTTCCACTACAGCAGTCATTTAAGGCACCAAATACCTCTTCTATAAGTAATATGAGGAAGTTTGAGCGGGAAGTCAAGAAGCGGGTGGTCAATCCGTCTACTAAAGATACAAAACTTATCCGGCATGATTCCACCTCAAAAAAGCAAGAGAAACAGACAGCCAACAGCAAAAATTTAGCAGCAGCAGCAAAAGTTACGAAATTTACCACTTCATCTAAACCCCTAAAAATACCCAAGCCTGTTTCCAAGTCGAACGAGGCTTTCGAAGCTCCTAAGCCTACCAAGAAGCCTACCAAGGCTACTACTACAGCACTTCCGGAATCGGAACAAGTTTTCGCCAGTACCAGGATGGCTTCAGTTACGGTAGAGATTAAGACTGCACCACAAAGATCCCGTGTCACCCGTTCACAATCCAGACAATCATCACTTGAACCGGAGGTCTTGGTGGAACGCCCACCTGAGCAATCCATTCGTCATACTCTAACGAAGTCAACTCAGACGAAATCTCAAGTTAAATCCACCAATGGATTTGTTAAACCTGTTCCTCTACCAGTAGTTTCTAGTGAACCTCCATTACCTCTATGTCTTCCATCGCTTTCCCTCCCGTCTAAAGCAAATAGTCGAGATTCAGTCCCTTATTCCCCCGGTATATTTGCGCACGTAGATAAGTTTTCTACTAGGAATGCCCAGCAGAAAACAGAATCTAAAGGGGCTAAAAGAATCCCGCGATTCTCGGAAATATTCCAGATCGAAGGTGATGAACTACCAGCTCCTCGGCGGAAGAGGCTAATAGATAGACTTGGCACCGGAAAACTAGATGATGAGTTGATTCTGTCTACATCAGACAGTAGTGAAGATAGCGGGGATGAATACAACCAGGAATCATTTACCTCTCAACAACCTATCTCTCAACCTCAGAGTATTTTTGAGTCCCAACTAGATGCTGATACTACAATGGAAGAGTCGCAATTCATTACTGAGCCTATTGTCAAATCAATATACAATAATGGAGGCCCAAAATTCACTTATGCACGGCAACGGTCTTTCCGGGCAGAAGAACTTGACGAAAATGCACTTTTTAACGTGCCACTTGTGATGTCGCAACAATCGCTCCGTGGTCAGCGTAATAATGGGATGGAGGCGGATGAGGAGCTGGAAGGGGATACTGGGTCTAAGATGATGAAGACTATCCATGAGTTACGTGAGGCTGGGGTGAACAACCGTTTCTTGGACGATGTCGAAGAGCTATTTGGCGATATTGAGGGTGATAGCCCTCTAGGTAGGCGGAGGTCTGGGTAAGTTTATACAACTATATCTGCCCCGGTAGTCTTGCTTATAGGGTTTCGCAGTTACCTTGAGCTGGCCGCAAAAATGCGTGACAAAAGCTTTATTGGTAAATTCCGTGCGAACAACTTTACTGAAAGGTTGTTTGCGAAGCTGAACAAGCAGACCGATGAGGTAAGTACCAAGCTTTTGTGTATTGGATGTAAGGTATCTGATAAATAGCGATAAACAGATTATTTGCTTTAGCTTATCTTATATCCTTTGTTGTCTCTTGCTAGAAGACTCTACCATACAGACAGCCTCTCAGGCTCGCCTTAATGGCTCAATCCCGATGTTGATTCGTATGCTTGATTTCGAGAAAGACATTTATACTATTGCCAAGGACCGGAAAACGAATATGTCAAAGGCGGCACAGAGTATGATCCAGGATCTTCGTACACAGGTCGAGAAATCACCTACTTTTTCCGACAAAAAACCAAAGATATTCTCACCACAGATCATGGCTCTAAAGGTGTTGGAGCAATCCGTAAGGAAGCTTAGAGAGGCTGGAGTTGGTGATGATATCCTACTTGTTGATGGATTGAAAAAACTGGTACAGATTTTGAAGCCATTTACTGTTTTAAAGCCCCAGGATACTGTGAAAGTTCTGGACACTTTTCGGCTGGAGCTTGCCGTGTCAATTTTAGAGTCCCATACAGTTGGGAGTCGTACCCCGGTAGAGCAGCAATTTTCCGAAGCTGAGCTTAATACTGTGGCGAGCCTTCTTCCAGCTGTGGCCAAAATGGAAACGAGTGATACCAACGATATTCTATTGTTGATTTTGAGATTCGATATTAATCTTACCAACAACCGTGCATCTATTTGCGATATTTTTGCCAAGTTATCACTTATTTCAACGTTAGTTAAGATGATCCATAATAAGTTTTACGATTTAGCAGGTCTCGATCTTGAGATGGAAGACCGTCTTATCAAGCTAGATCTGTTGATTCTTAGTTTGGGTCTTTTAATCAACTTTGCGGAACTGAGCGACAAGGCTAGGTGTGCCGTAAATAGACAAGGTTTGTTTGCTGGATGTTTCTTTCTATTTTCAAATTTATTAATCCGTGCAACAGGCGATCCCCCTAACGAGAAAACACTCCTTGATGTGCTACTTCATATATTCCTTGAACGACAGGAGCGAGCAGCAGAGGTATGTTGATTATGCTCACCCGTTCCACGATTCTTAGTGTAACCAATTTTATAGGCCGATTCGGTGGAGGAATCACAGTCTAATGTCGCGTTCGGGTACCTCTCAATTCTCCTAGGAAACCTGTGCCAAAGCCGTGATATCCAGGAGAAACTACGACTGAAGATGCCAAAAGCTACACTCCAACCTCTCTTCAGCTCCCTTGAGGAGTTCATTGCACACCATAGAAAGGTAGACGACCAATACGAGAGTTATGGTCCGAATGCGGCGTTCACAGAGCGGCTAGAGCAGATGGTCAGGAGGTTAAAAGAGGGCTAATTATATTAATATATAATTCTTATCCCTTGATACCTGGTATTGGTAGAGGTAAAGAAAAAGGCTGTTGATGAGTTTAATGAGGTTGATGTAAGATTTGTGACTTTTATGGTATTATTCTTCTGGTACTTATACCTTATTTAGCTGTTCGTTGATGGTTTGCTTGAGAGGTTCTCTTTTTTATTTATTTATATAACTGTATCATTAGTACATGGGTTTCTTGAAAGAATTGTTTGGGTGAGGCTAGGATAGATTAAGGGATGGGTCATGATGGGGAGTTATGTATTGCGGCGAGCGTCCAGAGCATGTGCATTTATTTCAAGTCATGAGGGCCTAATTGTGGCCGCTCGGATTATCTATTCTACTTTCGAGAAAGCGGTTTATGCGTGTTGGTGTGTGACTCGGATCTATGGAGCTGAAACTGCCTCATTTCCATGTAGATATGTAAGTACTTGAGTTTACCCGCCCAGTGTTCTTGACATGTTCTTTGCAGCCACCGCCTAGAATGCACAGTAACGGTACATATTAGGCACTGGGCAAGTGAGAGAAACATGTGATTACTCCTGACCCTCAAGTCACCACGAGAGAAGCAGCAGCAGGGAATTGCCGGGTGTGCTTCTCACCTTTTTTTACCACTTGCGGGGAGTTTAGCCGCATGTAACCACCACTACAGAACACTTTTCAAATACCCACCGGGAGGGGAGACAAGGGAGCTGTGTCACGAACATGCCAGAAATGCGAGAAGATAGATAATCGGGTCCGCCGCTCAGGCTCTCCCTCCGCCCGCCACCACCACCGTTTTCTCCAGATTTCTCCGCTGCATGTCAGTTGAAGCTTGCCTGATAAATTGCTCGTCTATTTTACTAGCGTCTGATCTTCTCTTTCCTGGGAAGAAGAAAGCCCAGACATTTCCTCGCCTGTCTGCTTGCCTGCCTGCTTGATTCCTGGGCCGTGCCTGGTCCTCTTTCTCCGTTGCCCTAGCACACAGGTAGAAGGCCGTGTATTTAGTGCGTGAGCTGCCGACTGAACTGAACTGCGATTGCTCTATCTGGGTCCGCGACGTAGTTTCGACGTGATCTATTCAACGAAAGCCGCGTCTCCTCTTCAACACCGACACAACCCGTCCTCAACCATTCCCCACCTACACATTTTTCACCGCGCCTCACTCACCCATCAACTCTGTAGTACCTCTACTTGCTCCTGCTCCTGCTCCTGCTCCTGCTCCTGCTCCTGCTCCTGCTCCTGCTCCTGCTCCTGCTCCTGCTCCTGCTCCTGCTCCTGCTCCTGCTCCTGCTCCTGCTCATAGCTACACCATAATCACCATAATCACCCCCATCTACACAACAGTTTCTAGTCAATCAGCTTTACCTCCTCAGTCATGGCTCCCCCTCATCCTAAGCAGCGTAAAATCGCTATCGTAGGCAGTAGAGCCGTTGGTATGCATTACCTTTCGTTTCATCTTTCCCCGGTACTTGAAATCTCCTAGTGACAATGGACTGTGGCTGACTACTCTTCGTCAACCACAGGGAAGTCTTCCCTTACTGTGCAGTTCGTCGAGGGCCACTTTGTCGAATCTTACTACCCTACGATTGAAAACACCTTTTCAAGAGTAATCAAATACAAAGGCCAAGAGTATTCTACCGAGATAATCGATACCGCTGGGCAGGTAGGGTTCTGTGTGCCATTTGCTGCCATTAATATTTTTATTTAATGATTGATTCCCCTCTTACCCTTCATGACTAAGTACTGATTCTGCCACTTCCCTGGCGAATCATTTGTAGGACGAGTATAGCATCCTCAACTCTAGGCACTCCATTGGGATTCATGGGTACATGCTAGTCTACTCAGTCGCTTCTCAGCAGTCGTTTGAGATGGTCAAGATCATTCGCGATAAAGTTCTTACACACTTGGTACGCCCCGTAGCTCACTATCCCTAGCTTCCACTGTCTATCACGTTGTCCCATTTGATCTCACCCTACCCTATCCTATCCTATCTCATCTCAGCCTCAAAAACTAAAAATTACTAATCTATTATTTATATAGGGAGCTGATTGGGTCCCTATTGTCGTTGTCGGAAACAAATCGGATCTCCATATTCAAAGACAAGTCACTGCCGAGGAAGGCAAAGCTCTTACCCAGGAGTGGAATTGCGCGTGGACAGAAGCCTCGGCCCGCCACAATGAGAATGTAGTGAAAGCATTCGAATTAATGATCGATCAGGTTGAGAAAGCGCAAAATCCTTCTGCGCCGCCAGGTGGTGGCAAGTGCGTTATTATGTAATTGGGTCTCTACTGGTCTGGGACCCATGGTGTAGTTGATATTTCTTCCTTTTTTCTGCCTGCTCGTTTTCTCTTAGACGTTCCACTTTTCCCTTTGCTATTCTATTTGGTGGCTTTTTGAGGTTGGCTGTACTTTTCTTCCTCTCTGGCTGCCAGTGGTTAGCTAGAAGGACGCGGCGTTTCAATTTTTGATTCTTTTTCCTGATCAAATTTCCAGATAGCCTTTGGGTTTAAAGGAGGAGAGCAGCGAAGCTTGGCTTTTTTTTCCTCGCGACTTCCTAGAATGGTAAGGCCTGCATATTATTTGATCTAATTTCTTTACCTTTATCCCTCTCACTTTCTCTTCTCTGAAGTGATAATACCTCGGGCTATTAGAAAGTGGGAACAGGATTTTGGGAATCTTTGTGATGGATGGTGCTCGATGTACAGTTTTTTTTCCCTCTATTTTTCTTTTCCTTGGGTATATATTTTTTTTTATAATTTTTCCATATTACTGAGGAATTTCAGCTACGGGGGGGTGGGTTGACGATAAACATGCCTATGAAGAGCTACTCCTCGATATCTTGCACGATTCTCCTATTATATTCTGGACAGTGCTAATGTGGACCTCGTTGTTAATGAAGTTTCACCCCTATACCTTGATTTCTCCCTTTGTTTGTAAGGTAGTACTCTAAGCGCGATTTGTGGGGCCACTAACTTTCTATTGATTAGAGAGACTGTGTGTTATACATAGCATAATACCTTGAATTGGGGGGTCGGGTCATGTTGGGTCTTTGGGATATTGTGATGCCGTACATATATGTGCTACCTTGGTATGAGAGAGGGACGGGTACCAAAGTTGAGAAGAGTTGGTTTCCAGGATTTTTCTTTTTTCGTGCAATGCTTATTCTATTTATTTATTTTTTATAGGGTCGGGTGAAATTTCATGGTCTAGTCAATGTTAGTCGTACCTCGTTGAGCCTCGAGTTCCTAAAAAAAAAAAAAGAGAGCAGATATACACCAAGTGTCTAAAAAAAGTTGAGAAATATACTGGAGAGTGCACTAAACAAATTTGTCGGTGCTCGAAAATAGCATATCATATATGCGAGTGATTATCTGTGAATAAGAACATTCACGCTTCTCCTTGCGGGGGTAAATAGTCAAAGGTAAGCACTCTCATTTAAGTAGTACCAGTGGTATCGCCACATTCCGCCTCTTCTAGGTCTATATTCTAACAGTTATGAACTAGTAAGCTAGTGCTGTGTTTGCTGGACATTAGTTAGTTTCACCTGTCACATTTGATTTGTGATGTGGCATCCCGTTATGATGAATGAAATTGTTTTATCCGTTGGTCATTTTATAAAGGTTATGTATGAAGAAGGGAATTCCTCGTCTTTAATAATTGAACTGGCTCAAGGCTTAACTTCATGGCCACTGACTAAATAGTAGCAGCCCATCGGTTTCAACATGATGTATCTGGGTTGGCTGGATTTTAATTCTATCAGGGGTCCGCAGAAGGAAGAACATAAAGGGCTTCCTCAAGTGCCGCTCTAGTATCGATGAATCGAGCGTCATATTATGCATTAATGATTTCTCGGTTAGGTTCAAATTAATCTGAGGAATGTCGGGTTTCATACCGCGGCATCGGGGTATCGGTGACCAAATCGGCATTGCGCGGGTCGACAACCTGGCAAAAGGCCGGAGATTGACATCTCGATCTCTCGGATGGGGTTTGATAGGGCAGGCTTTGACAGGTGGCCGTTCCAGGAAAACAAAGAAAGTCGTCTTAATGTACCGTTTGTGTAGGGCATATCGATGTTACCCGGCCCACAAATGTATTCTTTTGACAATCGGCCAGCAGAGATGGGTGGGAGGACGAAGGGAAGCATGGGAAAAAAAAGCATGGAACAGATCGTGCAGAACACTGGAATCGTGGCTTCGGATCACGGCGAGGGGTATGTTTGTCGAGGGGTAGTAGTATAGGTATATTAGGGGGGGAATGATCACAGGGATAAGGGGGCTGGTACTCTATGTAGAATACAGATACAGTAATGCTGAGAGAGAGCAGGGAAAGGTTTCTAGACACGATACCGGTGCACAAAATAGGATGGTAGTTGAGAGATAGACGTGGGCACTGTAATAAGGATTAATTATTAATTCCACGTTGGGTTGGTGTTGTTGTTGTGGTGGTGGTTGTAATCATACATATTCTCGGTGGGTGGAAAGGTTCCCGGCAATCGGGCGCGTTGCTGCCATCATCATCCCTCGTTAGCCACACCTTGCTGCCTGCAGTCGGCAGTGGGCAGGTTAGGTATCTCGTTCTTCTCTGTCCATCTTTCTTTCTTTTCTTCCTCTCTTCTACCCCCCCCCAGTCATCCTCCCTCTAGGTCCATCTTATCCCCCCCCTTTCTTCTTTAAACATCTCATGCTCGACTCTATCCTCCCCCGCCGTCATTCCTCTGTGTGTTAAAAAAACGCAAACGTCACACATTCACTCCCTTAAATTCCCGCAGAACTTCTACTCTAGAAGCAGTAGTAGTATCAGCAACGAGCAGCTTAGCAACGAGTTTGGTAGCAGAGTAATAGCACCAGCCCGTGAATGAACATGATGAAGAGAGACAGCCCTGGTCCTTCCGGCTCAGAACCGCCGCGAAAGAGGCCTCTGACCGTTGACGCGAACGGGAAGCCAAGATTTAAGGGTTGCGACGGTATCAAGGCTTATGAGATCATCTGTAAACTGGGAGAGGGCACATTTGGGTATGTTTTCGCTCAACAACACAACTACCTGGCTGGTGGTAAGGACAGGCTTTGGAGGTTGGGGTTGGCTATATTCGGGCGAGGTTTTTCTGACCGTGTATATTCGTGATGCAGGGAAGTTCACAAGGCTCGTCAGAGAGCTACCGGCTCTATGGTGGCGTTGAAAAAGATTCTAATGCATAACGCGAAGGAAGAAGGGGTAAGTTCTGAAACGATATTTTCGCTATGTTTTTCCTTTTTACCGAATATTAACGACGATTCTTTCTAGTTCCCGATTACGGCCTTAAGAGAGATCAAGATCCTGAAAATGTTATCACATAAGAATATAGTTCGATTAATGGAGATGGCTGTTGAGAGGAAGAGTAAGCCCCCACGCTTCTGACTGTGGTGTAATGGTCTCAATGGACTAACTAGATACTGCTATAACCAACAGAAGATCGAGGAGTTATTGGGAGGGGAACACTTTATATGGTCACACCTTACATGGACCACGATCTCGCGGGGTTACTCGAAAATCCGGACGTGACATTCACTGAGCCGCAGATAAAGTGCTATATGCTCCAATTGCTTGAGGGTACAAAGTACCTGCATGAGGTAATCGATCTACATACTGTTATAAATCATACAGAGCTTCAACTAACCTGGCCTCCCACAACAACAGAACAAGATATTACATCGCGACATGAAAGGTTCGGTTACTAAATTATTCTATATGAATAAAATTTAGCTAATATATTTGACCAGCCGCAAATTTACTTATTGATAATCGCGGTATATTGCAGATCGCCGATTTCGGCCTTGCAAGGAAGTTTGAGGAAGAGATTCCCATCGCCGGTGGTGGTGGAGGAAATCCTGGCCGAGATTACACCAACTGTGTCGTAACTCGGTGGTACCGGCCACCAGAGCTTCTCTTGGGGGAACGCGCGTATACATCGGCAATCGATCTATGGGGTGTTGGGTAAAGTTATCCTGTTTCTGTTCCAATAAGCGGTCGATCAGCTAACACATGGTCATAGTTGCGTGTTCGCGGAGATGTACAAGGGGAAGCCAATACTCCAGGGTAACAGCGACATGGACCAACTAATGAAGATTTTTCAATTGTGCGGATCTCCAAATGATAAGAATATGCCTGGTTTCGAAAAGCTACCTGGGTGCGAAGGCTTTAGGCAATTTGGTCCGTACCATCGCACATTAGAAGGCCACTATAGCGAGTAAGCCGACTCTTAACACCATATAATTCTTAGTAACTAACGCGATCAAGTAGGATGGGTAGTGCTGGTGTCTCCTTACTCTCAGAGTTCTTAAGACTCGATCCCCGTAGGAGGATTAATGCCATTGATGCATTAAAGCATGAATACTTTACCACTGACCCTCAACCCGCAAAACCAAGTGATTTGCCAAGATTCGAAGACAGCCATGAGCTCGACCGCAAGAAGTTCCGTAGCCGGGCCAACCTCCCACCCGCACCGGCTGGGGGTACTGTTGGTGTAACCCACAACGCTGCAGGGGAATGGGTTGGGCGAGCTGGTGAGGTTCCATGGACAAACGGCTCTGGTGGACCAGCGCAGGGTAGACGTAATAATGAACAATGGATTAATAACGGAAATGCACGACATGGAGGGGGAGGACGCCAACACGATGGCCGTCCCCCACAGTCCCATGATAGTCGTGTACCACAGGGACAGGGACAGGGACAGGGACACAGACCGCCCGGGCCAGACCATCGCCCAGCTTGGAGTAGGGGGCCGCCACAACCAGAACCAAGTCACCGGGAATTAGGCATAGGCCTACCTCCTAGACCACCTCAACCTCATATAGATAGGCATAGGGGGGGGGGAGGACTAGGAAATAATCGTGGGGGTGGTGGCGGCGGTGGAAACGTTGATACTTACATACCATCCTATGGGGGCGGAGGAGGCGGAGATGATCGGCGGGGAGGCGGGAACAATAGAGGGGGATGGGATCGGGATAACAGGGGAGGAAGCCGAGAAAGGGCAGATTGGCGGGAACGAGGTGCCCACATGGAACGGGGCTTTAGTGGGGGTCCTGGTGGAGGCCAGCGGAGAAGCTCTAGTCGCGATCGTCATCGGGACGGCGGTGAACCGGTTCAAAACAACATATACCGCAGATAAAGGACATCTATTTGGTTGAAACGGTTTCTAAGCTTTCTTTGGTAACCGAGATTTACTAGGAGCAAGTCGCGGGAACGGGTTAGAACAGTGATAGTGAGCCGCGGGCGACACTTTGGTCTGGTTACCACATCGGAGCCCCACGATGTGATGAGAAATTGTTTCATCTCCTTTATATTTATTTCTTTTGTTTCTAAGGCAGCGCTAGAGAAAACGGAGCAGCAGTCGGGGTAAGAGGGTTTGATTTCAGACGATTTCATGGAATGGTTGCCTTTGTGGGTGGGTGGGTGTTTGCACTTTTTTGTTTTGCATCAGCGGAATTCGAGTGCGGAGTGATTTGTTCTCTCTGCTTATGAGGCTTTTTTACTTTTATTTTTCATTCTCCCTCTTGATTCTATTTTAGCTCTTCTTTCCTCCCCTCTTCTTTGTATATTTTGTGCCTTTTTATGCTGTGTGCGAGGGAATTTTTGGCCGGGGGGTTGGGGTATATTTATGATATCTTAATCTTTTTTATATCTTTAACGGGTAAGCAAGCGACTTTGAGGTTTGAGGTTTAGTTCTATGCTCTTCTATCTCCTTAAAGTGCCCTACTTCAGGTTGACCTTTGTATCTAAGATTGGAATCTTTGGGTCAGTGGGGGTTCGATTAAAAGGAATGTGACGTTCTCGATACCGAATTAAAGAAAACCACATGATACTCTAGAAAGTGAGATTCACGGTGGGAGTGCTTTTTGTAGGGGTTGATTCTAGTTGAAGCGTTGTACGTAGGGTGAGCTAATGTGACTATTGTACTTATGTGATGACAGCTGTGCCACCACAACATCCCTCCATGTCTACCAATTATGGGAATGACGCCGCCCACAGATGCTAAAACAGTAGGCTTATCTTATTGGCAGTCACTATCGATCGATAAACCTTAAGTATTTCGATACACGGTCCTTCAGCCTCACAGCCTCAGAAGTTAATGCGTGGCCGAGTTTTGTTATTTTCTGTTTCCCCGATCCTGATCTAGGAAGCTCTGCTGAAACAGGTGTGTAAGTAATAGGGCACTCAGTGCATTGTAGACTTCGAAGTACTGGTATTTATGCAACTTGGTGCATCACGGGACTAGTTTCCTCCCCTGAATGTACATATTCAAATGTCGACATGCTTACCATAGGTTTGTTTATATATGAATACATAATAACCATCTAATGCAATCTGTTATTTGAATAAAAGCTGTAGAAATCGTTAGTCCCGCCTATAGCCAAGCCGGAGAAAATCAATAAGCAAGGTGGGTGAATCGTAAAAAGAAACCGGGCGCTGGCAACTTCGTGGTGGACATAATTGCATGGTATGATTACTATACTGCCACTTGAATAAAACAACTAGTTAATTATTGCGGGGTTGTTGTAGTGTTGGGGGTAAAACCACTTATGAAACATATAGTATGGAGAATCGAGTAGTCATTGTATGTGCGGACACGAAAGAGGAAGTGGGTACAAATCGGTATTATCTCCTGTCATCAAGCATTATTAGTGGGGAAAAGAAAACCCCCACGGCAATGTCTTGCTTCTATAGTTACTGTTACTATATAAATATGTAGCTAAGTACTAGCTACGTCTTTTTTTATTTAACCAACCCCAGATTGCTGCACGTAGCTAGATATGCACTAATACCCGGGGCTAAATAATGTTTAAAGACAGTGGACGCAGTCCACCAGAAATATGTAAACGCCACAAAAGATATCATCCGGACTTCTGTGATTGTAAACGTCCTCGTATAGGATAT
The DNA here is from genome assembly GCA_033030425.1 of Verpa conica. Lineage (NCBI taxonomy): Eukaryota > Fungi > Ascomycota > Pezizomycetes > Pezizales > Morchellaceae > Verpa > Verpa conica. The sequence continues at coordinate 1,166,643 of JAUFSD010000004.1, forward strand.
GCGCAAGATTAACTTGGGTTATCGGTAGGCACTGACGGGAAGCCGGGTTAGATACTCATGATAGCGGTCACTGCGGAATAGAGTTCGCTACATTCACATGCCTCCTCTCGCAAAGTAGAGGGTATGTACTAATGATAAGCCCAGGATTCTCTCCTGCAAAGATAGCGGAGATGAAAGACTTTATTAGATTGTTTCCAAAACAAGGCCCTGCCGCCGAGTACGTGAGCCTGGAGAACATACTCCCTTATCCCTGTTCTAGCAACAGAGTGAACAACAACGACGATCTAGACCAGGAATTTTACGATTCCCTAGCAGAGAGCATCCAAGGGCGCAGCTCGCTTTTCTCCATGGTTACGGGCTAGTAGTATAGGTAGCTTAGTGGGTTGTGTGAAACCCCTCCTCATCGATGTGTCGATCGGAACATTCATCGGCCGGTGACGATAAGAAAGATAAGGCACGTAATAACGATCTGCAGCAAGCTCGAACAAGCCTTCATGCACTGTTGCCAAGTGTATGCGGCTCTGTTATGCAACCTGCAGGGCGAGTGCTGATTTGTGATTGAGGGTATCCAAGGCCTTGCTAGGAATTTATAGGTAGGTCTATACAGATATCTTGGTATTTATCCTGGTTATTAGGGAAAATTAGATGAGTCTCATACCTACTAGATCCTCTTCTACCTTAAGGAGGAGAAAATTCTAGCCTAAACTAGTGAAAGAATAAGACCACATTAAATATAGTGTCCTTATATCTTATATATAAAGATCTCCTTGAACCTGTATGCTATTACACTAAACTGAAACTTAGGATACAGCAGTTAGGAGACCTTTGGTCAGGCTCGCCACAGTTCTAGAGCTATTGCCTAGGCCGATTGCTTTATGAGAGCTGTTTGACCATTTTGGTATTTTAAGCTTCTGTTTGACTTGAAAGAATATATGATCTAGATACTACGGCCACAGCTGCGGGTTGAGCCTGTCTATATCTCCTTCAAAGCTAGAATCTTGACCAATTACATTCATCAGCATAAAGTCGAGGAATTCTAGGGATCGTATAATTGTAGCAAGTAAGGATATTGATCCTTTTTTTAAACAGACATATCAAGGTCTATTGATACTTATTACACCAAAAACTTTTATAAGAACTATAATAATTATATTAAGGCTAGAGTTTAAGTTATTATTATCCCACATTTTGTACCCAGAAATCAATAATGATTTGACTTAAAAAAAAAAAAAAAAGTTATTATTATCACAAAGATAGTCTCTTGGCGGATATTTTAGGTGTTTGACGAATGTAGACTTATATTAGACTTCTTCGGATCTAGGACTACAGATGTCGGTGACCATAAATCTAGATATCAATGATTATAATGGTGATAATGATGGTGGTGGTCAAGATATAAGAGGGTTTAACTACTGAGTCTGTTAGGGCTCGTTAATTTTTTTTCCCTAGTTGAGCAGCAGATTAAATATCGAGACACCCCCGGGTGCATTTTTCTGATATCTAATAAAGTGTTATCAATATATATGTCTGGCACGCGCTCGCTTGGGTGGGAATTTGTGCCTATAGAAGAATATTAGTACCTCTACATATCTTACGTTGATCCCCAAAATCTACATCTATGTAAAAGGCTTTTTCTATCCACTTAAGTGATAACACTATATTCTAGATAACGGGCTTTACAAATCGATCAAGATAGTAGTAATAATAACAATAATACAACAGAAATTACTACAGTTCTATCTCACCCATACCCTATATAGGCCAAAAAAATTCTAGAATATAATCTAAGTAAGATTATTATTTTAGAGAGACTAAACAGATATAACTTTGAGAAGGCGAAATTATGCATATGATAGATCGATCCCCGGGATTAAGATCTCCGAGTCATCTTTGGAGGCGCTACCGCAAAACTTTAGGCCATTTAGAACCTCTTTAACCCTTTTTACTCAAAATAAATAGTTACAACTAGTTTTTACTTCTACATCTCCCTTAATTTCCTAGCACAAAGCTACCAGCCATTTGATTAAGCATGATTAATGGGCTATATTTCATATAAGAGAAGGATGCTATATGTTCTAGCTACAAATAGTTTGTATGTTAATCAGACATATTAGTACCCCTTATATGAGTATCACTGTTTGCTTCTCGGAGAAGTTATGGTATTTTTTCCCAGGGTAGTCTTAGGAATCTAGCCTACAAGCTATCAAGCAACCAGCTTCTACCAGCTATGGCACGTTAACGGGAGAGCCATGATGCTACATGTAGCAAGCATGGCTATACCATGGCACTGCCTACTACGTGATAGTAATAAAGATCTGGTCGGACTACTCTTTTAGGTATATAATGGCTTATGAGAGTGCAGGCATCTTAGAAGCGGGTACTTGGGGTTAGTGAATTCCAAGAGATGTACATAATGGCAATCAAGACCATCCCTGACTCCTTTTTGTGGGTAAAATCTTTCATCACTGTCACAAGCTCTCACTCGCACCACCGTACTACTAGGCATCCCCTTTTGTTCTCGGTCCTTTGCTATTCGACAGGACACCTGAACCGAGACACTCGGTACATTAATCATTCTTACGAATCAACCACAGAGCACTCAAGCCGAGACCCCTAGGGTCACTCTACTTTTACCCGAAGCGCCTAAACTTTTGAGGCCGAGTAGAGCAGGCTCAGCAGCTGTGGCGACGGAGGTGTAGCTCTAGGCTTATGGGTGCTGCCGTCACCTACTCAACTAAGCCGCCCGTTGCGTAGCGCTGTCGTTATCCGCCCGCTGCCTGCTGTGCACGGACATCTTTCTCCTCTCGCTCTCACAGCGGCCTTGACTTTACCGATATTGGTTATTTTCCTTTTGCCCCACCAACAACCCGCAACCGAAGTTGGGATCACCCGCTGACCCGAACGCAAGAAAAATATGGTGCTTCATAAAAACAGTACGGAAAAAAATACCAATAACACCCCCCCCGTCCTGCTTGGTTTTCTCTTTCTTTTATTATTGTGATTGGTAGCGGCGGTGTTTAAGCGAGGCGCTAACGTACCTTGGGTGATAGAATGGGATAAGAAGGCGACTCGCGCGCATGTGAGGAAGCTGAAAGCCCAGGGTAAAGAGGACGATACGAAGAAACTCAAAAGTGGAAAGAAGGAAGAGGGAGGGGCCGGGGGTAGTAAACAAGAGTTTCCGGAACTGCTAGGGGCCGAAGAGTCGGGAGTACACGACGATCAAGATTCACAAGAGGGTGAGGATGAGGAGAGGGATGGGGTGGATGATGGTGAGAGGAATGAAGGAAACAATGGGGGACAATTCAGCAGACGGAAGATGCAGAACAATGCATGGAGATATGAGCAAGAGGAGGAAGAACCTGCCCCCGGTGAAGGTAAGCCGTCCTTGAATAAACCTTCATCAGCCAAATATACTGGTGTTGATGGTGCACCTATAGAACTAGAGGAGCCGGAGCCGGAGCCTGATTATGTTAGTATGACAATTCATCGGAAAGGCCAGTTCAATGACCCCGAGGAGGGACCTAAGGAAGATCTGGATGAGGAGTTTTTAAAAGATTTACAAGACCAAAGATCACTAGGAGCTAGAGGAAGTGGAAGAGCGTACGGGGAAAACTGTGGCGGCATAAAGGGAAAGGTCGTCAAGGTTGACCGAAAACAGTTTGAGGATGTCACAACAAAAATAGCGGAGCAGTCGACGGCAGACGCGTTCAGACAGAGATTCGCGCCCAGAAAGGCGAAGTCTCGTGTTGGAGGTGGGGGTACAGGGGAGGACGAGTTAGACGACGTGGATTCGTTTCTGGAGGAACTGAAAGTAGTTGGTGAGACCAATTTTACTTCTAGTTTTTCCCCTCAAGCGTTTGTGCTGGCTTCCTGCTCTACAAATAAGCCAGTGGTGAACCGTTTATTGCTCCTCTCCTTTTGTCGTGACCTCTTGCTTCCCCCTTCCTTTCCTGAGTAGCTTGTTTTACGTTATTTTACTGATATTGGGTCCTGGGCCTCCTCACGCAGAGATCACCGCGAGTCGCCCAGCGGGGTCACGGGAGATAAGCGGTGGGCTTGGCAAGAGTCGCACCAACGAAAGTTACGAGCACGACAAGGACGATGACTGGCTGGACGGCATGCTAGGTGGAAGGTGAGGGAATTGTACATAGGTAATATATATTTGCCCGTGTGTGAGATTTCTACCTGTTACCCTTTTATTCTGCATTTGTCGAACGGCAACCGTCTGTGGCCCCTACTTTGCGAAGCAAAGAGAAGGTAAGAAAAGTTAGATAGGGAAGGGCTTAGAGAATAGCAATAGTAATAATGACTCGAGGGGGCAAAGCAAAGGCGAGGGGGTGGGGGGGAAGGGGGGTGAGGATCATTTACTCGGTGAAGGAAGGATTGAACGAAAGGGGTGCACAGAATAAATATCAGGAACAGGAGGTGAAAATGCGACAATGAAAAAAAAAAAAGTATCTCAAAAGATGAAAGGCAAAGGGAAGAACAAGACCGTAAACGTCTGAGATTTCACGCGGAGGAACTTTAAAATAATATAACAATTTATTTCGCTAGTATTTGGGGGAGAGTCCAGGTGATGAGGGAGAGCCTTTACCCTAATGATCAAACAAGACCAGTTTCATAGCCGCCCGAAGGGTTGGCGGTTGAGGGAAATATGAAACACTAAGCCCCTGGACAGGGGGGAATATGAAACGCCAGCAAAAGCGTAGACGAAAAGATCTCCCCCCGTGTGCCTGTGGGTGGTATCAAATTCGCGAGTTTGAACTGAGCCAGACTCTGTCGCTTGCTGTTTGTGCTGTATTGCTGTTTGGGCGTTCACTCTGGCGCTCGTTTCTCGCACTGTTGTCTTGTTGTTTCTAGTTCTCGTTTCTAGTCTCTAGTCTTCTCTCTTTCTCACCTCACACTCCATTGAATAATTACTTCCCTTTCCTTTTCCTTTCTCTCGTCTGTTTTCCCTTTTCTCCTCCCCCCTCTCGTTCGCTTTCTCGCAGGTACTCTGCCCACCTGTCCACATATTCATCTATCTGTATCCATCAGTTCATCCATTCATCGATCCTCCTTCTCCCTCCCTCCCTCTCCCTCCATCCACCCCGGTTACTCCTCCCTTTCTCACCCTCCATTTCCCTTCTCACCCTCGCTCTTTCTTTTCTCTGCTTAGCTTCTTTTTGGCTGCTTCACTCTGTTATTATTTCCTTCATCCAAAACCCTCCAAGAACCCCTCCAAGCCTACTCCTTCACACACTTATCCCCCCCATATACCCCCATCCATCCCCCCTCCCTACTCCTCTTCACCCCTACCCTTCATTTCTTTTCCTCTTCTCTTCGCTTCCTCTTCTCTCACCCGCTCGCTTTCTCTCAACGACACTTTGCTGCGGATTTGCCTGTCACTCTCGCTTCTCATCCAACATCCGCTGCTGTCTACCTCACCCTCCCATAATCCCATCAAAGCGTCGGCTTTCTCTAATTGAGCTTTATCAAACATGACTACGGAGGCATTATCTGCTCCTCCCCCTCCTCCCCCTCCAGCAGTGATGGATTTGGATAGGTCGCCCTCCATTACCCACGCCCCGTCCATCGCGGCAGCGACAACCATTTCTAAGCCCGCCAAATCTTTGAGCGCAAGCCCTGGAAAAAACTACTCCCCACCAAAGAAGGTAGCTGCGGCTTCTTCAGAGGACTCTTCGCGCTCTCCAGATCTGTATGCTCCATTTATTCTTTGTCCGTTTCAACCGCTACTTGTCGAGGCTTCTGACATGTGCGCGCAACAGGAAACGTAATGAACTACCCAAGATCATTGTCAAGAAGGAGCCAACCTCTCCCGGCCCCCCGTCCCGTCATCGTCCGGCAAAACTCAATCTTTCAAACGCCCCCAATGCCTCTTCAGGTGCTGCCACCCCGCGCACTGCCAATGGTAACCTAGCTACTATTCAGGATGTCGGCATGGCTTGTCTTTCCCCAGGGTTTTCGACCCAGGATCCAACCATGCGTGAGCAACTTCAGCGCAGTATCTCTGTGCGCGAACAACAGCGCTCCATCATTGAATCACGGCTTCAGCGCCACGCAAAGCAAGGGCCTAATGCGGAATCAGGCTCAAGAGCTGATCGCGACGAACCCCCAGCGTCCGCACGGGATCGTAGTGATCGGGGAAGCGACAGGTCTACTCACACCCCTAGAAGGAGACCCCCGAATAGCTTGACCATTGTTCCACCACCACACCGTGCATTTGCCCACGAGCGGGTTGTACAATCAGCCCCTCTTCACCAATCGTTTACAGGCCGACACCACCCACCGCCACCATCTCATCACAATCCTCAACCACACCCCCAGAACTCTGAAGTGAATCGTTTGCCTCCCATTACTGATGTCTTTGGTCCTAACCGTTTGGACTCGGCTCGTGGTATTAGGCCTCAGGAAGAGGGCACTAATCGACAGTACTATCCTGCTACGCGACCATCATACCCCTCTCCCAACAACATGGCATATTCTCGCCCGCGCGAGCACCGCTCCGCTGAAGAAGCCATCGTCAACATGTCAGGTGGCCGTGAAGAGTTGTTGCCGCGAATAATCCACTACGGAGGTCACCAGCCACCCACACCACCTAGCCCCCCGCAATTACCAGCCCACACTCCATCAAAGCTGATGGTCAATGGTGTGCAAGAACACCCGCCGCATTCTAGCGGTGGAAACAAGCGGAGACGGACAAGAGAAGATTATGGAGAGCGGGATGGGAGCTATGGGAGTGACGATAGTCCAGATGCAAAGCGGAGGAAGAAGGAAGAGTTTTTGTCATTGTGCGCACGGGCGTGGGAGTTATTCCATTCTTGAATTAATAGCCGGGTGCTATATTTTGTTCGTTTATATTCTTTTCTCTTCAGATTTATTCTTCACACATCATACTTATTTCATCACCTGGACTTATATTGTGTTTCTAACATTCTTGTATCTCATTTCTCATTGATTATTTTTCCAAGTTTTTCTTTGGTTTGGGAACAGGCTACTGGGACCGGGTCTGGAATGGGTGGTATGGGAGGAGTCTGGGGAATCCGGGGATCTCTGGAAAAAAGAGTATACTAACAATACTCGAGGTTTATGAGCCGGGTTTTCTTTATTTCTTTTAACGTTGCAACGCGAAACGGCTGTTTAGCGTGAGGCAAAAAAGCTGCTGGACGGGGTAGGGATGGGACAGTATCGGTTTTTGGCTATTGTTTTTCATCTTGCTTTTTTATTTCGTGTACAAGGAGTCTTTTTTGTTGTATTCACCCACCATATCTCTATCTCCTGTTGTTGTTTTTTAACTTTATTCTCTACAGCGGATAATAATTAGGGGGTTTGGGTTATTATCGGTTTATGTTGCTTGGGGCATCTCTTTCTTTACTTATTTCATTTGAGTTTTTTTATCTGTCATCTTGGTTACATACAATACCTCACTTATTACTTCTACCACAACAACCCATTATTTTCGCCTACTTTTTATTTCTTAAGTATTTCTCTTTTTGGCCCCCTTGAACACGGGTTTCCTTTTCAGGTCATCTTTTTTCCTTGTGTTTTTCCTTTTCGGATTATCTATGGGGTGGGATTTTTGGGACTAGGGGTGGTAGGGCGGGCAGGATCGAACGAGACATGCGTGTGAACAGTACGGTTTATCTACAACAAACGGGCCTCCGGGTAGCCGGGGGACGGATGGAGCGGGTTGGACCTTAGTACTGCTGGTTTAGGGTGCTGGAAATGGAAGTGAATATATACATGTGTGTGCAAGGTCCTGATAAGTGATGTCAGTCCATGTGTATTTCATTGTGTGTTCCGTGTTGGCAAGAGGGGGGAGACCATAGTGTGTACGAGTGATGGTTTATGAATGGGAAGTAGTTGCCTATTTACTTGGACGAGTTAGCATCGAAGTAGATCGGGCCCAAAACAGCCAAAGGGACCGACTTCTTGAAACATTTCCTTTGGGGAGAGTTTGAAAGACTAGATTTACCAAGAATTTCATGATCACCAAGTGACTAAGTGCCCCAATGTTAACCGGCGTGTTACTCTAATAGCGTAAAACCATCAAAGGCTCTCATTTTTGAAAGTATCAGATACGCTAGTACGTTTGATCGTAAATTTACTTAGGCATACCCCTGATACCTAGTGTATGTTGTATGTTGATATAATCTAAGGATTTACGTTTGGTCTTGTGAATGTGGATAAGTACAAGTCCCCCCGCTACTTTTAGAGGGGAAAAGGTTATCCTGTCCGATCTAGGCTAGGCTAGCACAGGTTTCATCTCTAGTAAATGCACTTCAATTTTCTCATGTCAATAGCTACGTCGTAATCATCAATTAAAGGTTTTTAAACAAACTCTTATAATCCTTATTGATATTTCTTGTGTTTTCGTACATTTTCAGCTAGCCTCTCTCTAGTAGGGCGTAGATTGGGGAAATCATAGCGTGGAATATCTGTCTGTAGATTAATTTAATGTGATTCCTCTTATTTCAACGCTAGGACTAGAGACAGCGTTCATGCAAAAATAGTAAGGTAGATAAGCATAGTTATTAATGTGTATGTAACTATAGATACTGATAAAATAAGTAACGGTATACTATACCGACATTTTTTTCTAGTAGGGTTTACTAAACTAAGCCCAAAAATATTTCCTGGTGCTTGCCGATAGTTGGTGTCCCACATATAGTGCTTAGCATAATTTATACGTATATATAGAGAAATAAGGGCAGGTAGAGAGAGAGGAGGAAGCAGAGGGGAAGGGTGATAATAGGGAGTAGTTTATGGCAATAACGAAACATAATTTATCTTTTCAGAAATTAGGGGTGTGAGCTAACTTTTGTAGAGGTAGATGAATAGTAGAAGTAGACTTATAATATAAAAGTCCTTCGTGGTATAGTTAACGGAGTCATTATACTAAATTAGATTAAGGTAAAGGGATGGTTTTAATGGTATATCCCATCTAGCAGAACTAAGCGCGTAGGCCGGTGACTTTGATGCAAAAATTCGGGTCCTACTTCCCACGCACAAGACAAAAGTATCTAAAATACGCTAAGCGCAAGGCCAAAGGGGAGCTGAGACAAGGAGTCATGTTGCCATTCCTACTCGCCCACAAATAAAATCTGACGATCGATGATGTACCAGTACATAGATGATGGGGCGAAACTAATACCTAGAGCCTTGTTAAGGCGATATTTGAACAAATACTACCCTTTCTACTGAGTAGCCTAGAAATAACCTTTGGTAGTTCTTTAATTTGTTTGATAATTTCCTCTCAAAAAATCCTTTTCTAGTATATAGCTACATAAGCGATCGTCAGACTATATTTTTAGGCGAGTAGACCTTCTTATGAGTGGAGACGACATCTAAGTAGGTACTGTCTCACATGACTTTATTTGCGCCAGTGGTGGATTGTGATTGAATATAAATTATCTGGTTACATAGGATTGGACTAGAGCTTCCCATATATCCACATAATAAATACATGGATCCCTGAGGTTCCAACTGGAGCGACAAAAAACAATATCCTCCCTCTTCTCAAACCAATCTTTCTGTCCCACCCGCCTCCCATCTGCAATTTTAGAGGAATCCAATCTACGACCCACAAAGCTCCCACAAATCAACTTAATCTGTCAGCAAATAAAACTTGAAAGAAGCAGATGACCCCATAAAAAACCGGCCGGGTAGTATACATCAGATCTTCACGATAGTGAAGCAAAACAGCCGAAAAGTTGAGAAAGAAAAGGGGACCCAATACTCGTACACAAAAAAAGAACGAAAAAAAAAGAGCCGCACGCCGTGTCTGTTCCTGTCTTTCCCGACAAACAAAGAATAAGAAATTTAAATAAAGGAAAAAAGGAGAGAAAGGAGAGAAAGAGAAAGTAAAAAGGGGGTAAAACTCAGTGAATATCGCAAGATATCGCCCAAGTAACCTCCTATATCCCCAGAGAGCAAAAAAATAAGAGCAAGGGAATAAGTAGGAGAAGGTTAGTATAAAATGACTAAAAACATAGACCCAAAGACTTATCCGTAAAGATAATAAATTATATACCAGAAAAAAAGAAAGGGCTTAATCAAAAACGGGTATTAAAGTGTAGTAGTAGTTTCTTGAAGATAGGAGACATTGCTCCACTTAGCGCCGGACTTGATTGCTATTAGAAGGGAGGCCAGGCGAGCCGTGGCCATTCACCATCATAGCTTGGGGTGCTTGGTGCGCATGTTGGTTCATCATCGGGTATTGCTGACCGTTGACAATCCGATGTTGAATAAGTGGGGATTGTTGATATTGCGACTGCTGCTGTAACTGAACGCTTGACATACCTGGGTGTTGTTGTTGTTGCTGTCCGTTCATCATTTGCGTTTGTTGCGTATTGATCGTAAGAGGGCCTTGGCTTCCTTGGGGCATTGCAGGCGATCCCATCATTGTTGATCGGCGCTGGTGCTGGTGCGGGTAGGCTTGGCTGTTGGTCTCAGGTGGGGGCGAGAGCATACGCGCCCGAAACTGTATGTTACTACAGTAAAGACTTAGTATCAAAGACAAATAAAATGACAATCAATAGAAGAACTTACTCGTCGTTGTTGATGTCTACATTATATACTGGAGGATAACCGTCTTCTTCTCGATCGTACTTCATGCGATCCCAAATAACTTCTTCAACATCAGCAAGCGGTTCAAATGCCGGCCACCGTCTATCGATTCGAATACGACCACCACGCCCCACCCTTCGGCGGAAAGTGGGAACATCTCGGGAAGGCGCTTTTTTCGGAGAAGCTTGTATGACTGAGACATGTCTTTGGGCTTGTTTGCGACTTGGACTTGACTCCGGCGAAGAATCCACAGAATCAGCAGATGCTGGAGGACTTGGGAGGAAATATGTTTGGACAGCACAGAAGGCAGCACTGGGACCCGTTGGTTTAGGGGTTTCGTGCTCGAATAGTACATCCTAAAAGAAAGTCAGAATCAACCTTGCTTTGTATGTAGTATATTTCAAGGAAAGACAAACCCCAGTCAGGTCAATGATATTATATTTGGGGACAACTCTTGAATTTCGGAATTCAAGGTAACGCTCTGTTCTCGCCTTCTCCATTTCGAGTTTGAGAGTTGATAATTGCCTGAGGTCTGCTTCAACGGGCTTGCCGTCCTGGCGTACCTGCATCCGAGCGGTTGGGGGTGCTGTTGGGTCAACAGGCCGGGGTTTCTTTGGCTTTCCGTATAAGTTAGCAATAAGTAGAAGAAACAAGCCTAGAAGATTTGGATTCAAACCTTGGTTGTTATAAGATCATCATCGTCTCCTCTGATTCCCAATTTTCTTTTTGTTGCAATCAACGTGCGTCGATGCTCAAAGATTTGGGCTTCATACTGGAACCCGCTCTTACGCATAGTCTCACGCTGTAGGACATCCTTGACGAGATTTCGAGCAGTGTCGAGATCCTGACGGAGTTTCTTGACCTTATCGGTGCTCTGGGCATCCGTCCTTCGGGTCTTGCGAACCTGCCGAACCTCACGGCGCCGGAAACAAACATATGGGTCGCCATCATCCTTTTCATTCCCTTGCTCAAACTACATACACCATTAGTCGGGAAGAAGAGTACACAGAGAGAAGTACGGTAACTTACTTTGAGTATGGGAATGATAGCACGCCCTTCACGAGAAACTTTTTGGTCTTTCCAATGTAGGTATATATGCTTTGCAAATGCTTTTTGCTTATCATTGATGACGCCATCGAAAGTTGTCTCCATTTCTTCGTATGAGATGATTGTCGAAACATCCATCGACAGAAATGGTTGCCTTTGTAAAGCAGTTTTCTCTAAGTGGTCCATGATGAGTTCAAAATCATTTACCTTACATTGACCACCATTAGAACGTTTATTCGCTATATTCATTTTCTCAAGATATTTTTCATCTTCAGCCGATATACAGTATGCAACACCACTGCAGTCCTCGACTGTAGAAGAAAACCGAATGTAGCTCGCCGGTCGATCAAACCGTCTCGGATAAAGTGATTCATAATGCCGAACCTCTATCTCAGCAGTATTGGGGGTTGGAATAAAGATTTGTGTAACTTTGGCGCCAACAACTGCGGCTTGTGAGGCTGATATAGCAGCTTGAAGATGGTGTTCCTACATACCGGGAAACCGCACCATTAGCTATGCGTGTTGACAACATAGAAATGTAACAAAAAAATATAAAATAAAGATATATGAGAAAAATGTATATATAATTAATTGGAAACAAAAATTCGAGACATCCAATCATCTTCCATTACCAAACAACCTGTGGTTGTGGTGATGGTGTTGCATATCAAAAACTTCTCATTCCGGAGGAGGGAACCGTCGGGTGGGCGTTCCAAAAATAGAAACTAAGAGGAGAGGACAACGCACGATTTCTTCTTGACGCTCAACGCCCGTCTCTATCTGTGGAATATTTCTTTGAGCATCGTCGTCTACAGAGTCGATCTGATTCTCTCGGAGGACGGCCAGGGACTGCTTCGTCGACAGCTTTCGCGTCCTGAAGCGATTCCCTGTACCCGACCGAGTCATGGTGGCGACTCAGACGCGAAAAAATCGTCCCGACGATATTAGATTCAGGTGAAAGAGCAAAGCTCGGGGTTTGATGGGTTCGCGAGGGATGTGATGGAAAATGATGGTTTTGTGTGGTCACAAGGGCTGAAAGAATCGTCGCGACCCCTATCTCCTGTGGTGTTGAGGTCGGTCTATGCCACTAAGCAAAGCCTTGTTTGGCTGTATTGCATGTGTTGTGGTGGACTCATACGCTAGGCTCTAAGAGGAAAGGCGCGTAACACCACGCTGGATGACTTGGCACATACGTTCTCAGATATTCGCTACCCCTGGCAGCACGATGCCCAGATCTACTGTGCTGTAAGGAGCAGCGAGATTACCGATACAGCTCTCCTTTATCTATCACCCATCAAAAACAAACAGCTGCAACAGATATTACAACAGATACTCCCAACCCTCGCCGTCAATCTCACCATCACCTCCCCGCCTGCTAGCCCAGTCCAGCAGCCATGGGTCAGAACTCTTCTCAGATTATGGACAACATTGTCTCTGGGTCAAATTGTTTGCCTACCCCACCCCCCACCCCCCTCCCCGCTCTGATAAGTTATCTAAAGTTTTTGGTTTCTGACTTGTTGCACAGTCGACCGCGATGAGGTGGACCGACTACGGAAAAGGTTCATGAAGTTGGATAAGGTGTGTCCCTAGTGTTATCCGGCAGTTTTCAGGGGGAAGGCGTCAAAGGTCTCATTGCGGGGTTACAATTATGTAGGACAACTCCGGCACCATCGAACGCGAGGAGTTCTTGAGCCTTCCTCAGGTTTCTTCGAACCCACTCGCTACCAGGTAGCCCGAACTTTGCACCCTTTCTTAATATTTGATTTTTGATTTTTATTGGTCATAAGCTTACAAATCCCAACCCCAGGATGATTGCTATCTTCGACGAGGATGGTGGCGGAGATGTTGACTTCCAAGAGTTCGTATCCGGGCTGAGCGCCTTCTCCAGCAAGGGGAATAAGGAGGAGAAGCTTCGATTTGCCTTCAAGGTCTACGACATCGATAGGGATGGCTATATCTCGAATGGGGAGCTATTTATTGTTCTTAAGATGATGGTTGGGAGCAACTTGAAGGATCAGCAATTACAGCAGGTATGTTCCAACTTCAAAATTTTAGCCCCTGCGTCTCTCTCAAGCCCCAAAATTACAAATCCACTACCCACCATCCCAAACCCCATCAATCCACACACCATCACACACACACGCACGTGCGCAAAAAAATAGGATATCAAAAATAAGGCTTTCCACTAATGTATGTCTCACAACTTCTATTTCCAGATTGTGGACAAAACAATGATGGAGGCCGATGAGGACTTGGATGGGAAGATCAGCTTTGAGGAGTTCTGCAAGATGGTGGAGAACACTGATGTCTCGATGAGTATGATGACCTTGGATCAGTTTTAGGCGAACACCGATTCCATAAAAGCTGCGTAATGACCCCAGAAGAGTTTTTGTTGCTTCTATTTATTTGGGGGCCTCTTTGGCGTAAAATTTTTTTGTTGTTCCCGTGAACTGTGAACCAATTGGTAAGGGAGGTTTTTTATATTTATTTTTTATTTTCTTTTCTTTTTGACAGTGTTCCAGGACCAAGGTTGTCCCGTATGATACCCATTGTTTCCCAGCTGTTTTTCGCTTCTCTAAGGCAAACGAAGCCACCAAGTACAGATCGCCGTGATGAGGCGGCAAGACCAGGATGTTACATGCGGAAGATTCTCCCCCTCGTGCATTGCCTCAGATTTAGTAGAAGTTCGTGCTACCATCTACCCCATGTGACACGGGAGTTCCCCTCGCGTCTATCGCTCTGTTCTCCCGGCGTTTGTTTATATCAGTCTTAGCGAATGTCTTTACATGTTTTACATCAATCTTTATAATTTGTGGACAAAAGAAAAAAACTCAACTAATATACCCCATGCCATTCTCTCTCCTGATAATACATACAAATACATGCGCGATAATCTATAACCCCAGTAACTCCACGACAGGTACCAACCCCAACACCGATTTAGACCCCAAAATCCGAAACATCTATCATGCTTGTACAAAGGAAAAAAATAAAAGGAGTGACAATAAGATTACAAAAGAAAAGTGTTAAAAATAATACAGCAGTATGTTATTCTATTGCCGCTCCCTGGTATTTGATGGAATGGCTAATTGCTGTCCAGGTCGGGGGTCCCGAAGACGCGAATCGTGTTCACCGAGACGGCTTGGTTTCCAGTTGTACGGTCGGGGTTGTCTAAGGCGCGGCTGAAGCTGAAGCAGATCTTTCTGGTGGCGCACCAGAACCATTCCCTTCCAACAGATCCAAGCATTCTTGGATCGCTGCACACATGGTCCGTGAGTCGATAAAATACGCCTAAATAGGTAAAAAAGCAATTATTCGTAACTCACCTCCTAGTATCTCCTCTTCCCATACCCCCATCTGGTAGTCTACCAAACCATGCCTTTCCATGGAATCGCATAGTGCGATCAACTCCCGTCCCATCCTCTCCAGCATATCCTCCCGAATGATTTCTCGTGGGGGCAGAGGCGCTTGGCCCGTCGCATTGAATTCAGTAATCATCTCCTTTTCCTTTTGCAGCACCACCAACCAGCAGGTGTTAAATTCATTCCACAACCTTGTTCGGTCTCCGTACAATTCCTGCTCGTCGCGCACTAACCCTGTCACTGTTTCTCAGCCAAATTACTAAACAACTCTTGCTTGCGCACACTAGCAAAAAAAAAAAAAAATTTAAATCCTAGAAATAAATGAAATTTCTTTACATACCCAACTCAACGGCATTTGTTAATAGCCAGTCAGAAATCGTGAGGAGCGATGTCCCTGCCTCACCCAATCGTCCATCTTGCATGTTTTGAAACGTACGTTTCAAGGCATTTTGATATTGATTATAGGCATCATCCAGGGCCGCGGCGTGATGTTGTTGCGCAAATTCGCTATCGTTCTGAACTGGTTCCGGGGCAGCGGATTGGTTCAATTCCGGTAGGTTGGATGCATATGTATGTGGAAGGCGACCCGGAGTGGGGCTGTACTGGGCGTACGAAGGGCTTGAAAATTGGGAGGACGTCTGGTGGTGGGGAGCCGAGGTTGGTGAGTCCCCATAGTACTGAGAAGCACCGGAAAACTGGCTCGATAGTACCTCTATCGCAGCATTTTGGCGTGGTGGATAAGGTTGTACCGGCGCATAACCTGAACTTTGCGCTGGCTGAGGGATGTTGTATACTATATGATTTGAGGCGTAAGATGGGTGTTGCTGCCGATACTGAGGCTCTTGAGTATATTCAGTCTGGTAATTTATGGGATTGAGTAAAGGTTGGCTTCCATATGGCGGTTGTGGCTCGTCCCCATGGCGTGCTGATGGTCGATCCCGATCACTTCCTTCCATGCCCCTCAGTGTGAAGAATCCACTATCCTGCGCGACAAACTGGTTATGATACGTCGTTGCCCCGCTGGCAGCAGGCAGAACGAGAGAAGTTGTTGACGTCAGTTTGCTGGTATTGAGTGTTATTGTGTCGAGGATGTTGCATGCAGATACCTGCACGTAATGAGTTAACTGTGGTAGTGGTGGTAGCAGCGGTAGTAATAGTAGTACGTCTTTGTTGGGTCCGTAGTAGGTAGTAGTGAGAACGTTATTTAGTAAGACTAGTAAGTGAGGTTGGGTCAGAAGTGAAGGAGTAGTTCTTATTGAGTGAGAGCTGTAATGGATCACTAAGTTCCGATCGCTTGAGTGTGCCGGAGAGCTTATATGTATGCAAATAGGAGTGACCTTGTATTAATGACGAATCTGTGTTGATGGCTTAACAAGTAGCGAAATCAGGGAGGGGCTAGAATTTAGAGGGGCTCTGTTGGTTGGCAATATTGACAATACCAGGTATGTGCGTGTGTGTTGTCCTTGATGACCTTGGATCTGCCCTTGCTATTTCTTTCGAAAAATTTCTTTGGGACTACCGTAGATGTTCTGGAACGCAAGAGCAGATGGGTTGATGCTTGGGATGATGAAGGGATAAGGGAGGGAGGAGGAAGAATGCCCAAAGTAGTATGAGGCCGTCCCCGTCCGAGTTAGTGAGTCTTTTGGTCAGTTGTTTTTTTAGCTCAGGGACCCCTAATGTCCGATTGGATGATAGAGCGAGTTTTGTAGCTCGTCTGGGAAACTGGCCCCCAGAAATAAAAAGCAAAAGAGGGCTTAACAAAAAAGAATTAAGTCCTGGAGAGTGTAAAGGAGATACGTGTGGGGTGGGGCCTGCCCTACTTTGAGATGAGAATGGATGAGGCTGCGGACGTAGAGAGAGGAACAGGAAATAGCCTCAGACACAGATTTCCAGATCTGGAGCTAAGTATGTAGAACGTAGGTATGTAAATAGCTAGCCGGGGTATGAAAAGCTATACTATGTACAGGCTTAGGATCGGGGGTGGTAGATTTTCTGCAGGAGGCTTTTCCGGGGAATTATGGTTCCAGCGAGTGAAGGCTAGGGTGCAGCTATGCCAGGAAGAAAAATAAGGACGGCGAGATGAAATGAGGCTTTCAGTAGTCATCCCGAGCTGTGGGTGGAACAATCCACAAGCATTTCCAAAGATCGGGGGCGGCGGCGGTAGTCGACGGGAGAAGCTGAGCGCGGGGGTGAGGGGGGGGGCGTGAAAGGGGAGAAGAGGGGCGGAGGGCTTGTGTGGAGGAGGTGAAGTCAAGACAGAATGTGGTCAAAGGAGGGGAAAGAGAAACATCTCTCGGACGAACAGAAAAAAAACAACGAAAGCTGCAAGGGCACCCCATCAGATGAGATGACGATGACCTATGATGAGATGGATGCTGATCCCACGAAAAGTAACAACAAACAACATCCATACATTTGGTAGTAGAAATTGAAAAGCAAGATAACAACATCACGAAGCTCGTCCATACAAGCTGGGGGATGATCGCTGCCAGCAAAGCTGTCACGAAGTTAATAGTAGAACACTGCCATTACCAGCAGTGCAAAGGTATAGATCGACGGTCTCTATTTTAGACCCACTGGCACCGTGTGGGCATCGTGGGAGGTTCGAGGCCCTGAGTATCACTTGTAAATCAATATCTCTAGTCTTGGTACCTTTCGTTCCCTGGAAGAGTCTGTTCCTCGAAACAAGATACCACCGATTCATGATGCTGATTCACTGATGATTGACTGACATGACAGTAGCGACTGATCGGTTTCTCAATCGCCGACTCTTACTCTCTCCATCTGACACAGCCTCTCTTCGACTGGTGTGTTTCTTCTGTCTTCCCGCTCTCGAGCCCGAGTCCCGTCTCCGTCTCACATCCTGCACCCGACAGAGAGGTTCAGGCAAGGCGAGACATTGCAAAGACGGGGAATATTGAACAGGGCTCCATGTGAGTCTCCGCATCCACATCTGTTATTGCCGGAAATCAATAAAGCGCCTTTGCTCCCTTCGGGTCAATATGACGCAAGCAATAAATACCGTCCGTCCGCCTAACCTTTTTGCCCCTTGCTTTCCTGGGACAGTGGGACGACTAGCAGCTGGGTATGCGTATGCGTACCACTGTCGTTGAATTGCTTTGTAAAACAACTCCCAGTGCCTCTCACAAGACAACGTGGCACCCAATGCAGGGTTCTCATCCCATCTTACGGGTCCCTGCTAGAAGGGTAACACTCATGTCGGTTCCCGTCCATCACTGCAGATGGTAAATCTCCAAATCTCTATTCCGAGTTCCGTAGCTGGGCTTTGAGCACCCACGCTCAAGTCAAATAACTTCTCGATTGATTTTGGTTTCTGCGCTCAGATGGAATGGATCGCTCTATCAACTGACAGAACCACGTTTCCCTGACGCACTGCACTGTTCATGCTAATGAAAAGCAAATGATAACTCCCTGTATATTTTAACCAGATTGCGACAGTATTCTTGAAACGTGTGGCGCTCCCAGGAGGCTGGTCGTAATAATAAAGAGGTCAAAAGGCCTAGGTATGGGGTTGCGCCGTCGTCTGATGATCCTGAATGCAGTCATTGGTGTGTGCCGAGACGGATCGCACGCTAAGTGAAAGCCAGGAAAAGGGACCA
The DNA here is from genome assembly GCA_033030425.1 of Verpa conica. Taxonomy (NCBI): domain Eukaryota; kingdom Fungi; phylum Ascomycota; class Pezizomycetes; order Pezizales; family Morchellaceae; genus Verpa; species Verpa conica. The sequence continues at coordinate 1,185,241 of JAUFSD010000004.1, forward strand.
GAAACAGCCGGTCCGCACCCGCAACAACATCCCATCACAACACAAAACCTGCCCAAGAGCAGAGTCAAACGTACCAACTTTAGGTACGGATTTACATAACAAGGCGTCCACCACGTTCTCCACGATCCAAGCCTAATTTTCGCTTCGATACTCCCCCCTCCCCTTGCAACCGACTTGATTATTGTGTGCATGCCAGTTCTAGTCAAGGAAAATATCGCGAAATTCAGGCATAACGTGCATGAACTTATCATCTTGTAGTACTCTAGCATAAATTTGCTCCGAAACAGTACTTACTAATTGAGTACAGTCTTTATCTTTGTACCACCTTAGGTAGGGATTTTGACTGCCAACCAGTCGGTCGCAGTAACATCCGATCAAAAAAGGGTGTTTTCTGGAAACACCTAGGCTTCTTTAATTTCCGAACTCGCGGGTTACCAACACCCCATTGGTATGCCTGCATACAACATGTGTAGAGAAACAATAATGAACCACCGATTAACACCAACACTATTAATTTCCACATTCTAAAATGTTCTGGGGGAACGGGCGGAAGAGTCCGAGAATGATATCATTGATATTGCTATACTCTTGTGGAAATATCATAGAAGCTTCAAAAGAACAATTTTAATGTTAGTGCGTTGTCAAAAATAAGTTGGCATGGAAGATGCCGGCTGTCATTCGGCAATGGTCCGAGAGAACCGCTTCTCCCGCTTTCCGCATCCTTACAAGCGCGATAGGATGGCCGTAGTTAGATGGCGGACATATGGCATAAAGCTGACATTCGGCCGTTGAGCTTTTTTTCTTTTCTTTTTCCCCTCCTTTGTTTTTCTCTCGACATCTATTAGTTTTTTTTTTCTAGCATGCCAATGCCAATCTACTTCAGTCGTAGAATGCTACACCTCGTCCGTGGCCAACCAACCGGTAATTACCCAGAACCCTGTAGTGATACGCTTAGCCTGAGCTTTCCTATGTATTGCAACGGTTGTCGCGAGTCACACCCACAAGGCTTAAAGAATATATTCGGTCTGGCTGAAACAAAGAAGGATCGGAAACAAGCAGGATATGGTATGCTATTCCGGCATGGAACCGAAGTTTCCCACGATTTTTAAATATTGGTACAATTTGTACGACGACCCCGCAAAAGTACTGTAATAACAACCCATCTATTTTCGTCTCGACAAACTCTCCCGCTAAGGCTGCGAAACCCACTTGTACCCGAGGCAAGGCAAATCCGCGAATCATGTTTCCAATTCTAATGGGATGTACGTTATTCGTTAAATTTCTTTTATATATATTCTAGGTACCTTGCAAATCTACTTTTCCCCCCTGTTGAGTATTTTGTGCCATGTGTAAGCATCAGTAATGGGGTTGGGCTAGATTGGTCTCGGTGGTGATATGTTTATCAGACCAATGAGCCGGGATAGACCGATGGGCTCTCGCCCTACCTGAGGGAAGGCAACTTACCGTAAGGCTTAGGTCCCTTCCGGATCGACGCGAGTACACGTTTCTGGGGACGGTATCCGTGAACCCTAAGGATGTACTTTGAGCCTTTGTGACTAGCTGGCGAAGTGGAACGATCACCACATATGGTGGGAGTTTATACATGATTGCGCATGAACTAGTGGCACCGAGGACCAGGAGAGGCATTAATTAGGAACTAGGGGTCCTCATATTTAATATACCCCAAATAAGTTAAGGTGGTGAGAGCTCGGGGGTTTGACTAGCAGAAACCTCGAACGGAATTCGAGTATTGTAGAAATGACGGGAAAAAAGGAACCATAAATTAGAATTACTTGTAATTGGCCGTGGTTTCCTAGGTGTATTGGGTGTACCTCTCGAGTAGGTTCTGTTCTAATTTTGTCTACAACTCATCAACTAGTTGCAGGGTTATTGGTTCCTACGCAATTTATTCGAAGGAGGTTAATTGCTAAACTTGCAACCGCTAGAGCTACCGGGGGGCTAGGGCCTGTTTAAAAGTCGCACGATGGTACTTAGATCGACTCCAGGTACTTACTAACCGCAAATATAGCCCTCGGCTCTTACAAGCTAGCATGTAATACCGAGTTTACTCCGTTCACCGAGTTGAAGCCTTAAGTCGGTAGCACTGCATGCAATGCGGTAATATTATTTCGAAAAAAGTCTGCAGTTACCCCAGCATTTTAAAGTAACAATATCAAACCCTTCATCATGTGAAGAGTGTACGGCGAAAAGACCGTGGAACCGATATCTTACTGTAGATTTGCTATTCTAATGAATTAATTGAACAACGCATCCTACACCTTGTGAGCTTCTCATTTTCCAGGGGGTATATTGATATCATTGGCGCTAAAAAGATACCAAGTATTCAGGAATACTTGGGATAGGAGCACGATCCTCACATGACGTGTGCAAAATCGATTAATACTCTAGGTATTTGTAGCCGCCAGTGTAGTGCAGCCTGCCCTTCACAAGTGTACGAGCCAACCCATAGGAGGGAAATAAGAAAGTTTTTCCGATCTGTGACGATTGGATACATGAACAACTAGGACAGGCAAAGAAACCCATGTTGCGGCTGCTATTGATTAGACGATGTTCTGCCGAATGATGTGTCATGATGCAACCCTAACCCATACATATATATATCAGTGCATGTGACATAGGCATCCCGTTTGATTCCTTGGATAACCGTTCCTGCTAAGAGTATATGTTGTAGTCACGTGATTCCCCCCCCCTTGTTCCTTAATATTCTAAAGGTAGCTGGCAATCTTTGATGCAGGCCGTTTGTAACTTCTAGGCGCTGCAGTCGAAAAACAAGAGCTCTAGTTTCCAGTGGCAAAAATCCAGAGCTGAAGCCGTCTCAGCAAGAAGCAAGGAACCCGCGATGTGGTGACAACGATGCCCATGGTGTTTTAATAGACCTAGACAACAAGTACTGCTGCAAGTAGATCAGCAGGATTGAGTCGAGAACTAGGCAGAGTCATAGCCACTTGTGAAATGTATGAAGTGGCTCCTCTCAGACAGGCTTGTTAACTATAATGTGGGTACGCGATGGCGAGAAGACAAGAAGACGTTAGAGGCGCATATGCAATGCCCAATGTGATGTGATGGACAAAGGTCAACTCAAATCCTGAGGCGGGGATTTGGAGCAAGGGCGCTTAGTCAGACGCGGGGCACACAAACATTTCTTTACCCCTCTTCCTTCACTCCACCACCTTTCTCGTCGTTTTTTTCTCTCGCATCAAACATCTCTCCAATCCCCGTGGTCTGTACTTCGAACAACATATCCTTCATTCTTCTACATATCCTGCAAGTATGGCATTCGGAAAGATCTACACTTATCCCGTACGTGTTCCCACGAAGCCTTACTCTCTGCCTTATCTTCCAGTCGGTTTTCTCAGGTTTGAGCCACAGTTAGATTGACATATGGGAACTCTTTTATTATTATAGAAAAACCCTCGCACAACTGTTCTCTTGGCTGTCGCGAAGGCGAATGGTCTCGAAGTCGAGATCGTCCATGAGGAACCCAACAAGGGTGTGAGTGCCGAATATCTTAACATCAATACCCTTGGAAAGGTCCCTACCTTTCAGGGAGAAGATGGATTTATTCTTTCTGAGTGCATTGCTATTGCTATCTACCGTAAGTTTCTCAGACTTGATACCAGCTCTCCTTTTTTTTTTTTTTTTTTTAAAATATTTCACTCTGGTCTTCATTGCGTACTGCTGCAAAATTCCCTGTTAATATAAAAATTTCTACATCTTAACTTGTAATATTATGCATGAACTTTTATGTATTCCCTTGTACTTGTTTTTTCTAGAGGTCGTCATACTTTCATATTTGTTCTTGCTCATAAAACTGGGTAGTTACCGCCCAGAACGAGAAAACTACCCTCCTCGGAAAGACCAAACAGGACTATGCCCAGATCCTGAGGTGGATGTCTTTCTCCAACTCCGAGCTCCTCCCCGCGCTCGGTGGTTGGTTCCGCCCATTGAATGGCACTTCTCCATACAACAAGAAGAATGTTGATACTGCTAAGGCTACTAGTCTTAAGGTCATTGGTGTTTTAGAACAACACCTCCTTAGCCAGACCTTCATCGTTGGTGAGAGGCTGACTCTTGCTGACTTATTCAGCACATCTATCATTGCCCGTGGATTCCAGTTTGTAAGTCTAAATACCTAGTGAGTATGTGGAACGTTTCAGCCTCTGACGCGTAAAGATAGGTCCTTGACAAGGAGTTCCGCAAGGAGTACCCTAATGTTACCCGTTGGTATAGTTTGATCCATAGCCAGCCCATCTACACAGATGTTGCTGGTGAGCTTACCTTCATTGAGGAGGCTATTCAATACACCCCCCCAAAGAAGGAGCCTAAGAAGCAGGAGCCTAAGAAGGAGGCTGCCCCCAAGGCTGAGAAACCCGCTGAGGAAGAGGAAGAGGAGGAAAAGCCTGCACCTAAACCTAAGCACCCCCTTGAGGCTCTTGGCAAGCCTACCCTTGCACTTGATGATTGGAAAAAGAAGTATTCCAACGAGGAGACCCGCTCAGTCGCTCTTCCTTGGTTCTGGGAGACTGTTAACTTTGAGGAGTACTCTCTCTGGAAGGTTGACTATAAGTACAACGAAGAGTTGACTCAGGTCTTCATGTCCTGCAACTTGATTGGTGGCTTCTTCAACCGTCTTGAGGCTTCTCGCAAGTACCTTTTCGGTTCCGCTTCCGTTTACGGCGTCAACAACGAGTCCGTAATCACCGGTGCCTTCTTAGTCCGTGGGCAGGATCACCTACCTGCTTTTGACGTCGTAAGTATTTCCTCAATTTAAAATATCTCGTATAAACAGTACTTATTGTTGAAAAATAGGCTCCTGATTTTGAGTCCTATAGCTTCACCAAGCTCGACCCATCAAACGCTGACAACAAGGAATTTGTCAACGATGCCTGGGCTTGGGATAAGCCAGTCACCATTGGTGGCAAGGTTCGTGTACTTCACTCAGCTACTTGCTTGATCGGGGTATAGCTGATTTTAAAATAGTCTTACGATTTTGCCGATGGAAAAGTCTTTAAATAGGTAATTATTGTTGGGGGGAAAGGAAAAAAGTTTGTTTTTTGTTATCTGCTACTTAGATGAATCTATTTCATACATAGTTGCAAGCAATGCATGCCAAAGAAAGTTGAACCAATCCTTAGATGTGGTTTTTTTCCTAGTGATATTTAATAAAGTACTCGTAATTTCTGATGTAGCTTTGATAATTTAGATCATTATATCTCACTCGAGATTCTCAGTTGACCTGTTAAAGAGACAATGAGCGGCTCTCTGCAAGAGTTGCCTGTGTACTAACCCCGCTATATCAGTTGGCTATCAATGTCCTGGTTCATAATACAGGCGAAGGTTACTATAAGAATACGTTCGGGACCGGGATCCGGTATCCTTATCCCATGGAGCGGAACGCGATTCCCACTACACATGGTGTGAATTCCTATACTATTTATCTCAATAGTATTTGCTCCTAGAAATTGAGAAAAATTGTAGAAGTATTATAAAACCCTAGGAAATAGAATTGTGCCCTTGTAATTCATATAAGGTGTTACTCTGAACTAAGCTAGCATTTTGTTGCTGGCTTGGCAAAGATTACAGTCAAACCCCACTAAAAGCAAAAAACTCTAGCCTCCCTAGGGCATCACAAAAAATCAAAACCTTAAATTTTCTATTTTTAATAGAGAGTCTATCTGTGGTAATCATTTATCCAATTATTTTCTGTAGTGTCAAAGGGTAATTTAGACAGGAAAATAGCTATTTAGTTATCTTGGGGAATCCTGTTGCCATGTTCTGAGATATTTTTAGTAGTGTATATTTGGTCATACTGCAGTTTCTACACCATGCTTTACTATCTTTCTCTCAGTATATCTATTTGAAAAATGATACCAGTGAGTTAGAGAAAATTCAAAAATTTTCTTCTGTTTCTAGTTATCAATTCTCTCTGTAAAACTTAGGGGGCATAAGGGGTTTGTGCTGGTGCTACTAGAGTTACCCTAATTTAGACAAGAGATTCGTACCACATGGTGCAAAACCTTCTTTCTCGGTTCCATGAGATAAAGTGGATATTCTTATGGGTAGCGAGGACTTGATGGGACTAATTTTAAAGGGGCTGGACGCATATTCTTATAGCGAACTCCTCGTGTAGTAGGAAGTATCTCTATGCCGATATTAAGAACATGAGTGAGAGTTCTAGAAAAGAAAGATTAATATCATATGTACTGGAATGCTATTTGTTACTAACATATAGCTTACTCACGGAAAAGAACTCGAGCTATAGCATTTAACACACAATGCCAACATAAAATCTTATTTAGGCACTAGTCACCAATAATCCTAGTACTATAGTATTTAATAAGTTTGTTTTGAATTACTATTGTCGATAATAAGACCTCTACGCATCCCTCCTTACAAAGGGAATGTTTTTGTGTTCCTTTTGTGCCTTCCTCTTCCTCTTCTTCTCGACTACCTTGCTGAGCTGTTTCTCGTTGAGTTTTGAGTACTTATCCATAAGTAGCATCTTCTTCTGCTCCGCTGTTTTTTATTAGTAATAGGGTAGGTAGATGGCCGGATTAGGGTGATCTACCTTTCTTTAGGTAGAAGGGTTTCTTCCCTTGCTTGATGAGGTCTCGTTCCTTCTTCTTGTGGTCTCGTACTAGCTCTTCGGTTCGTTCCTTTCGATCCTGTTGTTGTTTCTTGGATTGCTGTTTGTAGTTTTGTCAGTGTTCCCGTCTTAATTTCGTACTTTTCTGGTTGCTAAGGGTGTTCTGGTAGTTTATACTCTAGATGGGTTGAATACGACCTAAAGTATAAAAGAGGGAGTATTTCGGCCATACCATAGAAACAACCAGCTTCTTCAATTGCTCTTTCCGTCTCTCATCCTTTGTTTTTGCCATCTCACTCTCCAACATTTTCATCTCATCTTCCCTATACCCTTCCAAAAACTCATAATTTTTCTTAAAAACCTTCTCATCGAACACACCCTTCACTGCATCATCAAATCTGGGATCACGAGGTAACTGTATCGACGAGAGCAGAGGAGCAACGACCTCACGGCGGCGTGTTACAGCACGCTTCGAGGTTATTTCTTGAGGTGCGTGTTTTGATGAGCGTTTTAGCTCGTCACGGGTCTTGCGGGCCTTTTTTTCGGAGGTACTGTTGAGGGGAGTGACATTGGCGCCCTTGAAGGCAGAGAGCTGGGACTTGACAGCAGCAATGCGGGATTCGCGGGGCTCGAAAGTAGTGGGTTTTGACTTTAGGATAGCTTTCTGGGCCTTTGCAAGAGCACCGAAGGAGACCTTTGAGATCGCTACTTGGGGGTTTTCCTATGAGTGTTGGGTGTTAGATGAGCTTCGTCTCGTGATACTATTAGGCTTTTTAACTACTAGAATAAGGCCACGGTACTAGTACTATTGAGCAACTCGTACCTCTTCTTTTTCATTTTCTTCTTCCTCCTCTCCCTCTCCCTCTACATCCCCATCATCCTCATCCTCATCCATGCCGCTACCAGGGTCACTCCCATCTTCCTCCTCGCCCATTGAACTGCCTCTCTCTCCTTCCTCTGAAGGACTACTGCTCATGGTCTCATCGTCATCATAATCCTCTAGTTGTGGCTTAACCCGTCGTAAACTCATGGCTTATTGCTGTAGTTGGTGGCTGCTTAGATCTCGGCCAAGCTCATGAGCCACTTTACATTTTTTCTCCTAGATCTCGGAATATGCCGAGATATAGCCCTAACCCATAGCGGAGGAAAATAGGGTTGCCTGAAAGTGATTTGCAGCTACACAACATCACTAAACTCAACATCACTAAACTAGCCATCCTATCTTCACAAAGGGATAATTATTTCATGTACCTTAACCAGATAGCTCCCACGACTTCTAGGCCACTGTCGCGTGTTTATCCCCTTATCGGTTTGGCCGTCTCGAGGTCAGTCCAATTAGCCTTTGTTATAGTTTTTGACAAAAGAAAAAACAATCAGGTCGGAACTGATCGTTTTCCTTGGATCCCCTAGATTTAGCTCCGAAAATCACATGTCAACTAGATTGAAAAGTAAGGCTTTAGACCAACAGCAACAAGAAGGAGAAGAGATTTTATTCCAAGGACGAAGAGCGAAGAGAATGGATCGATACCAGCCCTCGCACAGGAGAGATACGAGACCGCTGCCGATGGTGGAAAGATTTGAAAGCGGAAGATCTCGGCATAGAGGTGATGGAAGGGGGAGAGGAAGAGACAATGAGATCACCACATTTTCGCCTTGGGTAGAGCCTCAGGAGAGGTATAGTAACGTCTACCACGATGGTACTAGAGGGGGTGGAAGCTATTTGGGAGGCTATCGTGGTAGCGCTAGGGGTGATTATGGGATTGTTGGTAGGAGAGAATCATCACGGTATACTGGGCAAGGGGACGCAGGATACAGGAGCCTGGGACGAGGAAATTCAGGCTATAGAAATGAAGCCCCAAGAGGTAGAAGCACGCCAGACCACGTCCGCAATTCACCGCGAAGCCTTTACAGCCATCCAAATATCTCTGCCTCTAGCGATGGTGGAGTAGCTCTACAGAGCCGTTTTAATAATGTTTCTGGATACGGGCAAGGTAACAGCACCAACACCCGGGGGAATGACCAGTGGAGGAATCAAAATCCCCCGCCCCCTCAGATTAGTGGATACACCAGTAGCAGCAGAAATGATCGCTGGGGAGGCCAGCCCCCCACTCCTCCCCCGCCTATGGGAAGGTTTACAAACTTCAACCCCCTTCCTCCTCCTCCTACTAGCTATAGGGGTGAGCCCTCATACCCTACCCCCCAATACCCCGAGGATGGTCGCTCCAGGTCTGAAGGATACCACTCCCGCGAATCCTCGCGGGGCCGTGCCCCATTCCGAGACTACCCTCCAGCTCCGCCTCGGCAAGAAGCTCCCCACAGGTCCGAGCATCGCTACCCTCCTCCTGCTTCTATCTACTCTTCTCGAGGCCCGCTCTCATCAGCACGTTTTCGCCAAGGTATTGACAAACATTCTAGATATGCTCCTCCACCTCCCACTGGTGCCCCCCCTAACCTTTACAACTCCCCACCCCTCGCTAGAAGGATTGGTGGGAGGAAAATCAAACCAGAGAAGGCCAATAAGTCCAACCCCTCTAGAAATACTTCAACAGACCCTCGCAGCACATCTCCTTTACTCCCACTCATTCCTCCTTCAAAAAATAAGCTCCCAACTCCTGAACCGTCCGAACTCTACCTCAAAAAATCGCTCGACCACTCCCCACGCCTACCAGCTGCAGCGGTGAGGAGGCAGTTGATTATTCTAGACCTAAACGGCACATTACTTGCACGTAAATGCGGAAGGGCTAAGTCGGGTTCTATGAACCCTACCCCGAGACCGGGGTTAGCGGCGTTTTTAGAGTACATATTCGCACGATTTGGTGTGATGGTTTGGAGTAGTGCGCAGCCTGATAATGTCCGTCTCATGGTACATGCACTATTTTCGCCTATCCAGAAGAAAAAGCTTTTAGGGCAGTGGGGGAGAGATACCTTAGGGTTAACGAGGGCCGAGTTCAATGCGAAAGTGCAAGTATATAAAAGACTTGAGAGAGTATGGAAGGGAGAATACCAGATCTCTTTTCCGGAAGTTGTAGAGGAAGGAAAGAATAGTATGTGGGATCAAACAAACACAATGCTGTTGGATGATAGCCCGATCAAAGCGGTGGGGCAGCCATACAATCATATTGAAGTCCCAGAGTTTCAGGGTACGATGAAGGAGATGAAGGAGGATAGGGTTCTAATCGAGTTAGTGGGATATCTAGAGGAGATCAGGTGGCAAGGGAATGTTTCAGCTTTTATTAGAAGTGAGCCGTTTAAGGTTGGTAGGGAGTGGGGGGAAGTTGGGAAGGACGTTTTGGAGGAGTTTGGGTGGATTGACCAGGAGAAGGTGGAAGAGGTGGTGATTAAGGGTGAAACAATAATCGATTCGAAGGAGGAGAACGTGGGACCTGCTAGGAATCCTGATGAGGGGAAGCTTGATGATCTTAGCGATCACGGAAATATAGAGGATATGTTTGTTCCTGGTGTTAAGAGCTCTAAAATTGATACAAAGGAGATGAAGAGGAAGAAGAAAAAAGTGAAGAAGTCGAAGAAAGTGAAGAGAGCGGAGAAGGCGGAGAGAGCAATGAAGGCGGAGAGAGCAATGAAGGCGGAGAGAGCAATGAAGGCGGAGAGAGCAATGAAGGCGGAGAGAGCTGAGACGGTAGAGAAGTCAGAAAAGGCGGAGAAGTTGGAAGCTATTGCTGCTTCTTGTAGTGCTGGCGGCTTGGGGCTTGATAAAGGAGTGGAACTAGAGGCTAGTAATGAAAAAGTGGAGTCGGAAGTTGGTTCTGACCACGAAAACTTCGAGATTGGTCATAATTAGAAGTTGCATTTTAGTTAGATATCACTTTTTACATTTATTAAGGAACGCAGAAAAAAATACGTTAGCGTGTGCTAAGCTTTACATATATTAAAAGTCTTAAGGTTTATAAATGATCCAAACTACGTATATGTATACATTAACCTCGGTTTTAAGTCTTCGAGGTTTGAAATAAAATAGACGGGCTCGTTCTATCAAGAAAGTCTTTGTCGAGGATGAAAGTAGCATTTTTGGGGCGATTTTTGGACTCATAGAGATATCCTTCGTCGATACTATTGTATCACAACCATCTAGGTGTTTTTGCCAACTGTTGAAGAGATTTCTTAGTATGATTTTGTGTTTATATAAGTATATTTGAGTCTCTTTACGAAACAGTGGGTTAGGGTTATCAGTATACATATCGTGTAGAGACTCTTAATTAATAAATTAATGATAAAGAGTAAAAGAGTTACTATTGCTACATTAATATATATGTTCTTTGTTGGCTCATTAATTTCTAGACCTTTAAAACAGACTTGCGGTTCTAGGCTACTTTATTGGTGTAAAGACTCTCTCGCTCGTAGCTATGATACCCCATTTGAAAGGGCCTTCTAAGAGTAAAAGTAGAATTTAAAAGGGCTTGTATCAACACAGGCCGCTAATCAGGACATCCTATGTATTGTAGTCGAGGCTTGTGAGATGGGCTATTATTGGGCTACCTATAAAACCTATAAATTATTTATAACCGTACATTTACTGAACAGCTAAACAAGATAAAAGGGAAATTCAAAACAAAGTGTCTTGGAAGTATATACAAGAATTTGCTAGTTGGAAACAGTAACTCCTAACACCTTCAATGAAGAGCACATCCTATGTAGGTTAGGTGAGGAAATACTAACACTATAACTATAGGAGGATTTACATCTCCGATAATCACACTATTGAGTATTTATAATTGGTTGTTATACTGGGAGGCGAATTTTTTCTAGATGGGGAGTTGAGAAACGCAGCTGTTATAACCTTGCTAGACTAGTTAAATATACATTTACCGCCAAGCCCACCAAGACCCACTAGCCACATAGTCGATTCGGGGGTAAGGGTATTTCGTCACCAAGACAATTGATACCTTACAAAACGTAATATAATTAAATTAAAAATTAATAATTCATTATAGGAGAGACTAGAGGCTCTTTTATTCCCAGCTACTTGGCTTACTAATCATTTCGTCCCGTAGTTATATCGGCCAGATATCTCCTATTTACTAAACACATAAATTACTCAGCCTACGATAAACTCTGGAAGAGAAGATGCATTCGCAAACACAGTCGAAACATCCATTACAAACCCGATCACAAGGAAACCCCCGCTCCCAGCAAAAAGAAAAGAAAACCGAATTATACGGGTAACCCCCCGATCTACCATCATTCTAATGCCCTAACTGTTTAATTCATGCTACTAGTACTTAGACTGAAATTAAGTATTGTCAGCCGCTTCGTTGCAACGCCATAAAAATCAGTCTTGGAATCTGACAATACTTAATTTCAGCCTAAGTAGGTTACAATATTATATATGGTCTCGACCTAAAGGTCATTTCCCCTAGATCGGCTAGAACTCCCGTAGTGGGGGGGGGGGTAAAGATAAACAATATAAAACGGTCGGAAAAACAGGCTTCATAAGACCAACAAACCTATGACGTGTTGTTAATGACGGAGGCTGTCTTTCATGGATTGATAAACGGGGTTAATATCACATGATGTAGGGCAGAGCATAAAGGAGTGATGATCTATGGTGGTTATGATATGGTAGTTATTAATTTTGATCATAGCACATGTACGATACGGTAGAGTACTCATGAAAGATCACTCGTGGGCCACAACAACTGGTTGGGGTTTTCCCAACTACAAATAAATTAAATACATAGTTGGTTTTGCCGGGCGGATATACGGATGGCCCATGATTGGAGATATCCCATTGGTAGGCAGGTACATTAATAAGTTGTGAACCCTTACACAAAATATTTGATCGTCATGGGTTTTGGCTGTAGATTACGTCGAATGAAGTGCACGGGATGGCCGGCAATGGAAACAGGCTTGTCTACCATGCGCACGTGCCTGGTGCCTTTATGCAGTGGTGATGATCCCCGTAGGTCCTCCCTCATCTTAAGCGTAGATCATAAAGATTGGCAGCCAGTGGGCCCAAAGAATGATGTATTTATATATATCGAAACAATCAGCTGTTTTGATCTTTGTTACACACCTCAAAGGCCCATGGAATCTGCAGAAGGAAATTTCTGATATCGAATTATACGAGTAAACACAGGGTATCCGCAGGAATATACTATACATAAAAAAGCGACCCGTAAAGATGCATAAAGATCCTAACCCAATACCATCCCTCCCAAATAACCACTATCAACATTCAGCGCCAATTACCCATCCTACCATGAATAACCATTTTCCGCCCTAAGTACTTTCGCCAGACCATCATTAACCCCTAAGCATGAAAGAAAAATTATAACTCCCCCACCCTTAACCTTTAATTAACACCCCTTAAAGCTCTGCTTCAAAACGATAGGAAATAAGGAGACTCCTCACGATTGAGGAGAAGGTACTTCATGTACGTTAAAAATGGAAACAGAAAAAAACAAAAAAACAAGTAAAACTCCTCATGTTATGCCTCCTTACCACCCAACAGTCCAAACAACCAACCGAAAACGACAGCAGAAACCAGAAACCAGAAAATACGATATTCTTTTGTATCCGAACCCATTTGAAATGCCAAACATAAAAAAAAACACCACTCCGTAAAAAAAAAAAAAAAAAAATATATCTATATAAACAAGAAAATGGTTTTAAAGGAAAATAGTACCAGAAGTGCTCTGGTTCACAAACCTAAGGCTTAAATAAAATCGCCCAATGGGGCACCCAAACGTTTTTGGATGATCTTTGAGTGATATAGCTCCATATTCCTTGCTAGGAGGAACTGCATTCTCTGGGTCTCACTCTCCCACTTCTCCTCAAGGAGCGTCAGGTTCTGTTCCGCTCCAGCTACCCCTAAAGAATCATCGGCAAATGTCACCTTCTTCTTTTCAATTTTGCTCAGCTTTCTCAGGCCTAGGCTCGGTCTTTGACTGCCTTTCACTTTTATGTCCTTCTTTGACTTATCGGCATCTGTAGGCTGGAAAAGTTTGTCCTTGAGGCACTTGACATGTTCAGCCCTATCACGCTCCATTCGTGGAAGATAAAGTAATGTTTTGTTTTTCTCTAATGCGTTGACCATAGCGCTAAAGCCTTGAAGGTGAATCTCGTTCATTTCGCAGTGAAGTTCTCGAAGAGTAGTGTTTTTAGTCAACATTGAAGCAAACTCCATTGCACCAGGAGTACCTAATGATTGTACTTTTTCTCATAATTTTAGTAATGTGATACTATAGGGTTTTATAGAGTAAGGAACATACGCTCAATCCTTAGAATCTCTAAAGTCTTATTCTCCGCCAAACGTCCAAGTGGCTTAATTAACCCCGCTCCCAATCTGCTCAATAAGTCAGTCATCTACATATGAGATTACTTCAGAGATCAACATACCTAGCGCTCTCAAGAACACCCTGCTCTCCCGAAAGAGCCAACTCTTTTATGGATGTATTTTTAGCAAACATTTCCCCCAAAGCGTTGCAAGTTTCCTGGCCCGCCTCATACGGTAAAGAAACCTTGGACAAATCCAGGAATGTAATCGTCTTATTGACTTTAAGAGCATCCATCAATTCCCTAAACATATCTTCTTTAGGATAATCGACCATTCTCATTGTTAGATGAGTTGGTGTGATGCCATTTCTCACACACTCGACAAGTTTGTCGTGTTGTATAGAAAGTTGATTCTGCCCAACATAAAGATGAAGATTCCTCGGCTTCCCAGGAGACCGAGACATAGAGTGCATGAATATAGCTATATCTCTAGACGTTAAGCCGCATTGAGTGAGAGTCAAATGGTGAAGAGAGTCTGATTGGGGACTAGCTAGATAGGCTGAGACAGCATCTATTGTCTCATTGTTGAGTTTCGTCTCACTATGACAAAGTTAGAATCAGAAAACGTCGTCCGAAAGCAATGATCAAGACATGCCTCAAGTCTAAATCTTCCAGTCTCCACCTCAATAACGTCTCTGCTGTAAGAAGTGGATCGTCGCCAGAAGTCCTCAGAAGCCTTGATAAATTCAATCTCCTCAAAAAAGGAAAGTGAGACATAGTGCTATTAAGACTAGGTGCATGGATTCGGCCAGGGTTCCCACTTAGATCCAGTGACTCCAGGGTATTCTCATGAGTAATCAAAGAGTTCATAAATAATGTCAGGAACCTCTCGGTTAAACCGCACCGTGCAAGCTCGAACC